>OY744516.1:92523316-92650816 GCA_963556195.1 Sepiola atlantica
TGAAAGTTCTTGAGTATCACTTCGACTAGACTCCATATTGCTCTTCTCATCTTTCACAATGGCGTTGCGAGACGAGATATAACTCAGAGACTCAATTCTTTTTCTATAGTACATGCCTGCCGACTGAACCAACCTGTCTTATATTCTTGTGTTCCTAACTCCTTCTGGACCCTATTCTGTGTTGATTAAACTGTTGAAAAAAGTTGATTTAATTTGTAGAGGAGATGTTTGTCATTTTTACATAAGACTTTTTGTTCTTCATTTCAAACAAGGCCAGTAAAATGAATACAGACGAAATTTATATCATATGTATAAAACTCTCTGGGGAAAACAATGGAAGTGATCACGAACCTCTACGTTATGTGCCGAATGTTTAAGTGGCCAATTGGGACATAATCCCCTTAAAACTTCAAACCATGTCTATAAAACACCAATTCAGAGAGTTTTTTTTTACATTTCAGATTTTTCCGACTATTTTAGGCGGCGATACGGGAGGAGGGGACAGTAAAAACAAAGAAGTGATATAGAAATATACTTATGGTAATCTACACAGAAACATTTGTGTTTCATTCCCCAAAGTAATTCACTTATATATATATATATATATATATATATATATATATATATATATATATATATATATATATATATATATATATATTCAGAATCAGAAATTTTTTTACTACAGTGGAGTGATAATACACAATATAATAATATAGCAATATGGATATAGGTACATTTAAAATGTACGCATTTTTAGAAAAGCCCAAATACCGCGGATATTAATATCAGCTCAATGGATGATTGTTATATCAACCAGAGCCATTATAATGTTAGTTGAGATAAATATAATTTTAACATTGTTCCAAGAATTCAAAACCAACTACCAATCGGCGTACGATCTTTTCAAGACTTTTTGGACATATTTTATTGTGCATTATTTTTGATGATACCAAAACGTCACTTCGTCAGCGCCTTTTCCAGCATCACATACAGAAAAATATCAAATTTCAGTACCAAAACCCAACACAAGTAAGAGGACTTTCGAAGCAGAAGAAGAGAAGCGAATTGAATAATTCCTCAAAACATTTAAAACATTCAGAGCATTCACCATATACGTTCAAAAGTAGGAGGAGAAATTACATAAGAGAAAATACATCACTAAAAAATAAAAAATTATAAATATAAACAATGGTAGCATTAAACAACATTTTTTGTTATAATAAATAGTGTTAGAATACAATAAAATGAAATAAAATAAAGTGTAGATAAAGTATATGAGAAAGTAAAATTGGGAATTAGAATAATAAAATAATAATTACTGATAAATAAAAATAAAAATAAATAAGAATAAATTGTAATAATATAAACAGATAAGAAAACTAGGTAAAAAAATTAAATGAAAAAATTAGTTAAAAAAACTAGATAAAGAAAAGATAAATAAATAAACAAAGTTAGAATTAATTTTATTTTTTTTAAAAGTTATACAGTTTAAATTAATAGAAATTAAAATAATTAGAAGATAAAAAGTCTATAAGATAGTAAATCTGGATATACCTAGAAGTAAAGGTATAACTCGAAAATATAATTCTATTTTTAAGAAGAACACGTATCATAATTAGGTATATTTAAACTAGAAACAGTGTTGATGGGTGACTGAATTTATTCACATATAAACAATACCCGAGGAGAACAAGGAATGTTACAAATTTCAAATTTAAAGGAACTAGTGATATAGAAGAAAATCATAAAGAAAGAAAGTATAAGAAATTATTTAAGTAAAATTAAGAGAGATACACCACAACAAAATATCAAAATAAAGGATATATGTAGAGTAATTCAATTTAAATAATAAGAAACATTATTATAATTTTTTTTAATAATGATTAGAAAATTAGATAATAACAATTGGAAACACATTGATAAAAAGAATGATAGTAATAAGAAAAATATAACAATGATAATAATTAGAAAAAGGAACAATAGTATTTAGATACACTTGGACAGTTAAACATATACATATATATACACACACACACACACACACACATATATACAGAAAAAACAAAATGCTTTGATATAGAAGACAATCAATTATCTCTATATTTACATATATAAAAAACTTATATATTTGCACATACAAAATATAAAAACAGAACAATGAAGAAACAAAGGAAAGACAACAACAAATGATTAATTAGAAAAAATATGAAACCACAGGTCACTTATCGTTAGATTAAAAAAAACGGCAAAAAGTAGTTCAAAAAGTAGTTGTGCGGTCGATCGTTAATGATCATCGGAAAATATCTTTGGAAGATTATAGTATTCAAATCTCGATATATCGTAGGTACCTCTAATTGAAAAGTCCTCGAATAGGAGGGGGACCTTTAAGGAAAAACCACGGAATTTCAAAGTTCGGGGCTACTAATCATCCCGGAATGCGTCTCCATCGGAGTGCGGAATACATTCCCATCCGAGTGCTGACTTGTAGATCTAAAGGGCGAGTTAAAATTAAAACAATCTTCCCTGATAATGTATAGATTTCGAGTAAAGGGAGGCAAATCAAATTATTTAACAGGGTATCAGCTAGACAATCAGAAAGGGAGACACAGACACATGGATTGATTTTCATCCCATTTTACACACAAACGGGCCCACACAAAAACAAGTAATTCGATTCTAGAGCGATCGAATTTTCAAAGAGGAATAATAAATAAATATTGGTTTTGTGTATTTTTATATATCTATTAAATAAGTCAATCGGATTTTGAAAATCAGACCCAAATAGCAATCCGTCTGACATAAGCTATTTAATTCTGGCTAGCCTATTCTTTCCTTAGTTTTCCCAACGTGTTATAGGCACAACTATAATTCATTTCGATTCGTTTTGTTTTTCTTGATAGTATTTCGTCCGAGTAGTAGTAGTAATGTTAAAGTGGATACAGTTTTCCTTACTGTCATAGACAGACGAGTGCGTTTAAGTTCATTATTTTCAACATTTCTTCATTATGAACGTTTCACGGCCGCCATGTTGCAATAAATTTTTTACTTTTTTTACGATACTGATAACCGAAAGTACTCGATTCCCTTTACGGAAGACTTTTGCTTTTACGCTAAGTGGAAACCATCACCCCCACTTATATATTGTTACCTTGTTTTAATTCAAAGATGCCTTTCCCCTTTTTCTTCTTCTTTGATGACAAGGGATGATCGAGTTATGGTGGACAAACGAAGCTCCGCCTACAACGTGTGTATGGTAGTTTAGGGGGGGGGGGTCTTGAATAAATATCACACACACATATACACATATACATGTATACATCTAATAATCATGTATATGTATGTATATACACACACACATATATATATACACACACACACACACACACACACACACATATATATATATATATATATATATATATATATATATATATATATATATACACACACATACACACACACATATATATATATAATACATTCTTACACACAAATAATTATTCATTTGAAAGCAGGATTACACACACACGCACGCACACACTCACACACACACACACACACACACACATATATATATATATATATATATATATATATATATATATATATATATATATGATCACGTTATTTTCTCGTTTAAATAGGCAAGTAATTCACTTGATCTTTCTTCTGTAAATACAGATATAATCTCGACGCTTCGTTCTCACAAGCTGCAATCATCACACCAATCATCACACCAATCATCACACCAATCATCACACCAATCATCACACCAATGTTCGACTAAATTGTTGTTTTTTATATTATATTTAAATTTAATTTACACGAATTCCTTAAATTTATTATTTCCCTTCTGGAGAATTTACCACGGACAATTCCGTCTTTAAAAAACAAACAAAAAAAACAAATAATAAAACCAGATGGCGACAGAAAGTGTTATTAATTCCCGCCAAGGTCTTACCGGATATCTGTCCAACCGTTCATGGTTCGGACGCTTCCTCTGTTCCGTTTCAGACAGCGAGCCCGAAGATGACAGTCATATCTTACTGGACAAAAATGGCAAAATTCGCATCGACCGAAAGGGACTGTCGGGTCATCGTTTTCTATACCTCCGCGACTTTTATACGACAGTCTTAGAGCTAAAATGGCGTTGGGCATTTTTCATTTTCTTTTCAATGCACGCCGTTTCGTTTCTAATATTCGCCATTATTTGGTGGCTTTTAAGTTACGCCCACGGCGACCTATCTTCGGAGCATCCAACCAGCGTGTGTATCCCCGGACTGAACACATTCTCGGATTTTTTCCTGTTCTCGGTTGAAACACAAACAACGATTGGTTACGGCTTTGTGTACCCGAGTGTCGCCTGTGGAGGTACGTTACCCACCCTGTTCTTTCAGGTCGTTATTGGTTTTTTAATCGATTCCGTATCTTTGGCTTTCACCATTGCCAAATTCGCTCGGCCCGCGAACCGTGCAAGAACAATCAGATTCAGCTCGAACGCCTGCGTCTGTAAGGAGAATGGTCAGCTAGTCGTGCAGGTGAGGGTCGCGGATTTACGACACACGCACCTTATCGACGCCCAGGTTAGAGGCATGCTCGTGACCGAGTACATCACGCAGGAAGGGGTAGTCTACCCGCTTTATCAGACACGGATAAGCTTCGAGATCAACAGAGTAGGCGATAGGGCCTTCCTGATGTGGCCTATCGTGCTCACGCATAGGATCCAGGAGACGAGCCCCTTTTTCAAGCTGAAGCAAGAAGATCTTCTGGACAGGGACTTGGAGATGCTTGTGTGGATCGATGGCGTGATTGAGTCGACCGGAGAGATATGCCAGGCGAGGACGTCGTATAACGCCGACGAAATCTGGTGGGGTTACCGATTCAACCGGATAGAGGAATTTAGTGACGAAAGAAACGAATGGTTTGTAAACTTTAAAAGGTTCGACAGCATCGCCCCTTGCCCCATCCTGTGCCCGGAACTTTCGGACGAAGATACGACTTTTAAAGAGAGAGTAGATTCGCAGTTCAGGGGACAAGGGAAAACTTTACAGTCAATTGTACTGGAGTCGACGGAAAACAAAGAGGAGCGATGGAATGTCCAAAAGACTCGACTAGAAGGATGATCAGACGAGGTTTCAGGAAATACTAATCGTAAGTAGGAATATTAACCATTCAGATCTTTAGAGTGTTGTCCTTTTGGTTGTTAGCAAAGTGTGGTATCTGTTATGATGCCACTGCACTTAATATGTTCTGTCCTCGGTCGGTGGGGGGCATCCTTCTAAACTGAGGCAAGTTGACTACACCATAGTCGTTTTCAAGTTCAATGTTAGCAAATTCTTGTCGAGCCGTCCCATTAAGTAATCAATTGCAGCCCATATCCAACCATGGTCTGCAATCCTCAAGGTGTTTGTCTCCCCATTCACCTGACACAAACAATTAACTCTTCTCCTCGAGTGGTCTTTAGGCCTTGAAGAGCGGTGACTCATTAGTAAAAAAAAAAGTAGGGAGGTAAATAAATAGGGACATTATTGTAAACGTTATTTTCTTCGGATGAAATTGGTACTTTTAAGGCATGGGTATCCAGACGATTTCAGTACTTACGGAGTCAGTTCCGAGTATCGACGGAAAATCCCGAATCAGTCCCGGAAATAACCGAAGTAGTTTACGATTTGAAAGCCATCTCCTTTTCTTCCTTTTTTTGTGAGTTTTCATTTTTTTTTTTGAGGGCTCAATTTTTAAAAACCCTAACTTAATTCTAACTCATATATAACCCTTCGCATGCTTAGTATCGTCTGCATTTTTACATTTATTTTCATGGCTTTCAAATCTTAAACAGCTTCGGCCTTCTCTGGAGCTGACTCGAGATTCTT
The DNA here is from genome assembly GCA_963556195.1 of Sepiola atlantica. Classification (NCBI taxonomy): domain Eukaryota; kingdom Metazoa; phylum Mollusca; class Cephalopoda; order Sepiida; family Sepiolidae; genus Sepiola; species Sepiola atlantica. The sequence goes on from OY744516.1 coordinate 92,529,190, forward strand.
CGTCGATGCTCAGGACTGATGATTCCGTAAATACTGAAATCCTCTAGATACCCATTCCTTACAAGTATCCTGAAATTGGTTAAAAATAACTAATTTTTATCTAATTTTGGCTAATTTTAAGATAAAATGATTGTACAGGGTGGCCAAGAAGTCACTGAGGAATTTGAAACTTGAATAGATTCTTTATTTTTGATGGTACCTTGATGGAATTTTAACATAATATGACGAAGACAATGGAGATTTGTTTGCAAAAAAGAACAAAAATGAAAAAGTTAGCAATATCAATTGGCCTTCACGTTCCCCAGACTTGACTAACTCTTACTGTTTCTTGTATGGGTATCTCAAAGAAAATTTTTACATCAACAAACCTGAAACTCTACAGGAATTGAAGGAGAACATCAGGAATTAAGTCGGGGAATAAAATGGTAATCGAGTCATTCTGCAATTCGTCATGGATAATGTTTTGGAAAGGCCACGAATTTGTGAAGCTGAAAATGGAAACCATTTAAAAGATGTCGTTTTTCATGAATAAATTATTTGTCAATTTTGTTCATTTTTGCAAACAAATCTCCATTGTCTTCGTTATATTATGTTAAAATTCCATTAAAGTACCATCTATTCAAGTTAAAAATCCCTCAGTGAAATCTTAGCCACCCTGTATAAGCATTGAAAGCAACACTATATAATAAACGAAATATTATATATGAATTTTATATTCAACTCGTTTCAACCATCGTCTCTAATCCTCAATGTGTTATCATCCACCTGACAAAATTATTAACCTTTATCCTCGAGTAGCTTTTGGGCCTTGATCAGCAGTGACTCATTAGCACAAAAAAGTATTCATTAAACGGTCAATTTATACAACTATGGGAATATTATTTTTGGATTTTACACTCAGTTATATATAATGGACGGAATATTATGTTTGCATTTTATGCTTACATCAAGCCCAATCTATACGACGAACGAAATATTAATTTTTGCATTTTATCCTTACTTTAAGCCCAATATATAACGACCGGAATATTATGTATGGAATTTGTACTCATTTAAAGTCCAATATACATAATGAACGGAATATTACATTCGCATTTAATACTCATTTAAAACCCAAATTATACAATGAACGGAATAGTATGTATGCATTTTATACTTACTTAAAGTCCGATATACAACGAACGGAATATTAAGTATGGATTTTAAACTCATCTAAAACTTAACGGAATATATAACGACCGGAATATTATGTATGGAATTTGTACTCATTTAAAGTCCAATATACATAATGAACGGAATATTACATTCGCATTTAATACTCATTTAAAACCCAAATTATACAATGAACGGAATAGTATGTATGCATTTTATACTTACTTAAAGTCCGATATACAACGAACGGAATATTAAGTATGGATTTTAAACTCATCTAAAACTTAACGGAATATTATGTATGCATTTTATATACTCATTGAACTATACTATACTATAAAATGACCAGTATATTATGTATGTATATATACTCATTTAATGCCCAATATATATAATGAATGGAATATTATGTACCCATTTTATACTCATTTACACCTAATACATAGATATAAAATAATAATACGGGTGCATTTTATACTCATTTATAGAAACCATCAGAAATCTTGTTAACAAACATAAAAACATTAACACAGCACAAATCAACATTTACACCATACCTCGAAATATGTACATCGGTGAAACGTAGCACACTCTTAACAGGAGAATTTATGAACACAAAAGAGCCATTAAACTTGGTAATGACAAAAATGCGCTTGTTTCACATGTTTGATTACAAAATCACATTCGATTTTTCTAATAAAAATATGTATTACTCTCAACGCAAGCGCATCATTGAAGCAGCTCTTATAGCACACTCCAACAATGCAATGAAATAGAGACTAGGATTCTTTCAAATTTTTCATATGCCAAATGCATTGCTATTCGAAATCCTATTTCCACTAGTTACTACCATTTCCCCGTACTTATCCTTTTTGTAATATTTCGATGTGGGTGTGTAAGAATTAGGTTGAAATTTCCACGTAAGGTTAGAATTAAGTTGAGTAGAATTTTTCGTTAGAAGTCGTTTGAGAACTACGTGTCCCAGCAGTTACGTCACAGAAGGAAGTACCTGGTATGACGTGGCGAATTAGCAGAGAAGATCTGTACACTGAATCGACAGAGAGAGCGGTCAGATTTTGGGATAGCTGCTCCCACCCCTAATGGAGGATGATTTGGGAGGTATTACATGTAGGGTATATATGTATGCTGTAAAAATAATTCCAAAATTTGAATTATTCAGACTAGTGTTCTCATCTTGGGTGTTATTCTCACAATTTTCGGCCGATGTATCCTCTGACCTTCTTCAGGTGTATCTTGTCGAACTCGGAAATCTTTCTGTCGAACTCAGAAATCTGCACGGAATTTCGAATGGAACCCATTATTTAATCCACGGGGGTGGCATGCTCTCGTTCCGTCAGCCATGGTCTGGCAGAAGTCTTCAGTAATTCGCAATTCCTAGTATTGCCCGCACTGAGGATTGAACCATCAACCTTCAGAAGACTGCACTTTGAACTGAATTTTACTCAGTACTTTATGCGTTTCGCCACGGGTCCTTACGGATAATTCTAGTATGAATTTTGGGAGCCGATTCTTGTATTTTAAATATGCAGTCTTTACTATTTATCACTATAGATCACTACTAGCATGAAGCCACTTGATGTTAGGAACTAAAAAAATACTACTTCAAGGTCAAAATCTAGCCAACGATAAGTGTTAGATGGATAGATTCTGATCCAGAAAACAGCAATTCTTCCCCCTGTGTCTGAAGCATCACTCATAGAATGTGAGGACTAAAGGGCAAAATAAGGGAAGTGAGAGTTACGAGGCTGCCGAAAGTAAACCCAAGGTCGACTTTCTACACTCTAATTACTACATATTACTATACATCACTATATATATATATATATATATATATATATATATATATATATATATATATATATATATATATTACTACATAATACTATATATATATGTAAACAAGTAAAAGATGAGAATAAAAGTTGTACAAAATACAAATTCTATTAAGTCATAAGTTGTTCAAAACAAAGGGGTTTCAAAATAAAAGAAATGTATTTGTGCTTCCTTAAGCCATGACTTTTCAAAGAATGAAATCTTATCGTCAGAGGAATACAAACAAATAAGTTGGTAAGGGAAATTACCAAAAGTCATAATTTGAAAAGATATTAAAAGAATAAAAAATAGAAATAATAAATGTCCAATGCAAAAAGAAAAGGTTGAAAATATAGGAAGAAATTCACGGTTGAAAGCGTCAATTCCCAATAATAATAAAAACGCATATCCAATCACATCTCTTTTAAAAGTAATAACGACACAATTGCAGAGACTTCCCTAACTAATTTAGTCAAAACTTTTAAGTATAAAAACATTCCTTACTCTCTGCAGGTTTTGCCAACTATGTACTTTAGAAACCGTTTTGATAATCACTTCTGCCAAGAGTAAACACATTATAAATTCTAAAAGCGAATTTCTTTCGCCATGCAGCCATAAAAGAAAATTTAGATATATCAACTTTATAGCCCCAACTGATACCCCATCCAATAACCAAGCCTTTCTCAGCTAACAAGGAAACAGTACTACAACGCCTTGCTTCAATTGCCGTACATTAAAAATTACCTATAACAATTTCTTAACCAAGTCCCTTTTAAACCTCTATTTAACTACCTATTGAAGACTACAAGTACTTCTTGCATCTCTAATTTTAGAACTCTTTTTAATTCTGTATGGAGGGTCTTTTAACTCATTATCTTGATCCAGTCTTTGGCTATAAGTATATTCCCCACCCACCCCATCTTTTTATCTTCCAATTCCATCTTGATAGTTTTAACTTCAATCCTTGATCTTTCAATTTCAACCCATGACATTTACGTACCTTCCATTTTAATAGCCTGCACCTTAGACACCACCCATTTTAGAAATTTAACAATTATGTATCCTTTAAGTATGCCATTAATCTTAAATTAAAATTTTTTACCACTTTCTTATGGCTTTTCTATCGCTAATTCTTTATTCTTATATAATATATATATATATATATATATATATATATATATATATATGTTTTCTTTTCTTTTTAGAATCCTATGTATTTTACTCTTTCTATCTTTCTACTAACTGTTACTCCTATCTTTTTTCTCAAAGCATACTCTACAGATGTTGCAGTTGTAATATTTGTAACCAACTGCCAACTATTTATATCTCTATTCTCCGTGATATCTTTTCCTCATTTCATTTAATCACTCTAATTAAGTTCGGTTTATTTAATTGTAAGCTAATCCTTTCCTCTTAGGCATTTACTTCTGACTATCCCGACCCCGACACCTGTATATCGATCTCACTAGGACCGTGAGACTAATAACATCCCCCTAAATATTAGTAATATTTTTAAATACTTTTTTAAATACTCTTATTTATCCTTTTCTTTCTTACGGTTCATTCCCAATTGAGATATTATTTCTTTTATTCTTCTTCATTTATTTAAAAACATTCGACAATAATTTTATTTTTCTATTTTTAACTTTAATTTTTATACTTTAACTATTTTCTTATTTTATCTTCCTTTTAGTTTTTAGTTTCTTTTCCCTAATCTCTGAACCCAGTCTTAATCCTTCGCCCATCCTAACATTAATATTAGTCCTTTACCAACCACTTATTATAACTCTGTCATTTGTCTATTTCCCCTATCACACCCACTTTATTGTCCTACTTACTCACTTTTCACTTTAAAATGTATATTTGACTTCTGAATTTGGAGTGTACTATGCAGCCCCCCCCCCTCCACACACACTTTTTTACCATTACTTGTCTACCCTCTCTTACTACTTATACCTTGCTACCTCCTATTTCATTTACCGCTCCCTGTTTAATTTAACATTCGTTTTGTAACGGTTTAACTCATTTTCTCGATTTTGATCTTAACGCTAGCTTTTATTGGCTTGCTCTCTGGGTAGTAATTGCACTTTATTATCTCACTTTGATAACTCCATAAAAACTATTTCTGAAAAGTCCATGAGGTTTCCCTAATGGCTTTTAATACGCAACTCACATCCTAAACTTTTACATTGCAGCCTTTTCCAACTGGATCATTTTGGGCTATTTAATGGTCGTCCCCTCCCAAAATTCAACAGATTTTACAATTAGGTAATCTTTAAAAGAACGCAGTTGATTTACAAGGTTTCGAAAAAAGAATTTAAAATTAAATAAAACATACTGTCAAACATCATTTATAATTAAATTAAAAGTAATAATATAAAAAGTATGTTTTAATATGTTTTAAAAATCCATTTATTTTATGTTGTTGGGCTGCTTTTGTCGGTTTTTATTTTTAATTATATGGAGGGCTTTTGTCCGGTGGAGTTTTGTCTGGTCCCCCAGCCAACATTGGCAAATCTTACAAGCGGTGGCCAAAAAGTGTGAAAACAAAACAAAAAAACTTTAGACATTTTAAAATGATAGTCTTGAGTTGAATTAGGTATAGATGAATTCGAAGATTTTCACGCCCCTGTGCGAGAACACCTTGGCACCAGTACTTCTTTCATTTTGATCGTCCATGTCTGGCTGTAAAACAAAGTTTCTAAATAAGGTGGTTTGAGATTGAGATAGAAGGAAATAAAATCAAGGACTAGTAATAAAAATTATTCTTGATTATAATCGGTTGGTAGTTTAGTTGTTACATTTTTCTAGCAGTGAAAATTTTCCAACATAAAAATGTAAGTATATTTTCAGACTATTTTAAAGACATTTTATGAGTTTTGATGAAAGTGTTTCTGTGGAACGAACTGGATTCAAACCTGTGCTACCCCCTTTTACTATATAAGAACTTTCTTTTACTATATAAGAACTTATAAGTAATATTATTATCTGTTTAATCACCCCTCCAAACAAAAATAAGATTCTACTTTTTAGGCGATTACATGTTAACACCCTGAAAAACTTAAAGGGAAGAAAAAAATCAATTATTTCAGAATTTAGAGTGGGTGATCAATTTCACATAGGAATTTAACGTAGAATGAGTTCCTATTTTCGAAACATTATAGCGTTTTAGAGCATTAACCAAAAATTGTTATTTTGCTCTGGGAGATAAATTCTGTGCATTCATTTAGGGGGGGGGGGGGTCTACTTTTTTAAAGCGATTACGCATAGTTTTCGACCTTGCCAGTCGGACTTAGGATTAGTGGTAAAAATATTTAGTGAACATCACTAAAAGGTTTGAATGTCCCGGAAATGATGATCATTTTACATTTTACGTTAAATTTATATACGAAACTGATCTCCCACTCTAACTTCTAAATTAATTGTTTTTTCCTTTCTGCCAAGTTTTTCAAGGCTTTTCATTTAAAAAAAGTAGAGTCTTATTTTTTGGGGTGGGGGTGGGGAGGTTAGCTGATGGTGTTAATCTACAAATTTGCCATTATTTTCAGTAGTAGTACTATTATTATTATTATCTGTATCTTGTTCTTTTTACAGTTAGACAAATAAATCTACTACATATCTGTCAAGTTGACAGTAGCAGTAACCGACTAAATTTTTATAATTAGGGTAGGAACCTGAACATGCTTTCATAGAGGGAAGGTACAGAATAATTAACAAATCATCCCCGCGTTCGCTCTTCTCATGTTGAGAATGGTTTTCTAAATAATATTATCATTTAGAAACTCATTCTTAACATGAAGAGGGGGTGGGGACTTTGTTAACTATTATGTTCCTCTTCTTATTTTGCATGCTAATCGTCGACTATTTTCAATTGTTTATGAAAAAATTCAAATAGCATTTTGTCAACTAACGACGAACTAATGCAAATCGACTTTGTTATAAAAAAGAAATAAATCTTTAGTTGCCTCACTATTTTCAATCAATTACAAGGAAAATATTTGATAAAAAATATTTAGAAATAACTACTCGTGTAATATACGCCCACAAGTGTACGTTTTACGTTTACGAAAATATATGCAGACATTACACAGGGTTTTTACAGTAATTCTTTAATAAAATATCTAGAAAAAGAATCGGAATCAGAATTTGAAATTGTATCGGGATCAGGAATTTAGAATAGAATCGGGAATTGTATCGGAATTGTGAAAAATTTTGGAATCGTCCCATCACTAGTCCTGACGTCTCCTTCAGTCAAAGTCCCCCCCTCCTCAGATTCAATCAATCTAAAAGTAACTCGCCTATGCCTGTTCACCATTCTCGTTTTTCTACCTCCTATCCACAATGTATTTGTAGATAAATTCCATTTCATGTATACCATAAGCTTCAAATAAGCGAAATATCAATATTTCCTTATATGGCTCGTTTGAGTTGAACCCTTGTCTTATATTTGGTCTCTGTTTATTTCTTTTCCATTTTATTTTTCTTCACAATGTCTGCATTGTTATACTTACACACACACGCATTTTCTCTCTCGCTCTCACACACATACATATATATAAGTTTGTTTAAATCATTGTGTGTAATAATATATATATAGTCATCTACAGACAAACTGTTTTGCTGTATCACAGCTCTTCAGTGGGGCTAGACACGCACCCATCCCAAGCCATGGATCAAACCCACAACTATCTAGTTGATAGCCAGTAGCTCTAACCACCAGGCCATGTTGGTAAATAATATCTACAATGTTTTTATATAAGCATTGACCGCCACTTGACAGTGCTCTATTTGTTTATTTACAAAGATCTTTGTTTTATGCTAAAATAGTAGTGTTACAATACCCGTTCCTTCAGGGGACCCGGTAGCATCAAACAAAACACAACGATAGAGACAAGGACGTGCTCGAGAAACTCTGTTTCTTTATTCTTCACCACCAGCTGGTGTAAGTTGGGTATACACATATATATATAATTAAATATTTCTTTGTTAGCAAAAGTCCTTTGGCATTATTGTTCTTTCCCTTGTCTTACGAAGAAACCTCTTTCTTTACCTTGACGGCGGTTGATTTTCAACTCTACTCAATGTAGGTTATTTTCACGAAAACCAGGCAGAGTGATTTACCTTGCAACCTAGAGGGAAACACAACAATACGTTCTGTAGCAGTCTGCTCCCGGAATCTAGGGAAGGCTTGTGATCCCCATGCCAGTTGTTTACGGCAGTTTGGCCATGGTGGGGGTACCTCTCTTCGGGGCTGACCCACGACAAGTTTTTCTCTATATCCTCCTAACTCGATCTTTGTTACGTAAGCGCTCCTTCTTCCTTCATTTAAAACCGCTGTTTAAATTTCTGACTTTGCACTTCGGGTGCCTTCTTCTAGCATCGTGCATCTGACTCTTTTAAAGGTTACCGAGTCTTTTTTTTTTTTTTACGACGTCATACTCCAAAATGAACTCATCGACCTCACACACCTGGGCTCGTTCAAAAGTCACCGATTCATTTCCGTTGTTCTTTTAGCCTAATTGACAATTTATCTAATCTTCTGCTTTTCTTCATTATTGCGGGGTCATGCCCTTAGCCTCTCCGTGATGTCTTATGCGTTATTACTCAACATGTCTACATCATTATTTTACAGTAGCAAGCGATATCATTAACGACAGTGCTCCACTTGAGAAGGGGAGTTTATATAGTTATCCACAGATAGACTGTTTCGCTGTATCACAGCTGTTCAGTGTGGCTATATATATATATATATATTTATATATATATTAGTTTTTTATATATTAATATATAAAATACATCTAAGAAATTTAATTCAAAATAAATTTTAATTTTTCTTTTCCCCTTCGAGCGAATTCATAATTAAACTAAGTGGCAATCACAGTTTTAGCAGTAATTTGCATACATATAGGTTTACATTTTATGTTTTGTCAGTATGCATACGTCGTTATAGCGAGGAGGGGGAGGGAAGAAGGGGAGATTTGCTTTATATAATATGAATTGCCACCAGATAGTCGGATGTATGCGGGACTGGCCGACTTATCTTGGGATTAGTTGATCTTTTTTTTCTTTCTTTTTCGCCCTTCTTTATCTTTTGTTTTTTGGGACAATTTCAGAAGCGAATTTCACTTTTTTTGTCAGTCTCTGAAAAGTTGTAAATACGTTGAAACGTGAATTAATTAGCATCGACTGTCCCACCAATGTTTATCTAATTTTATAAAAGCTCTACCCGTATTGAGCATTTTTGAAAAAATATTAGTGTTCATTATGTCAATATATTTGAACATGATTAATATAATATATATATATATATATATATATATATATATATACATTTCATTTTACTTCAGTCAAAGTTCTCAGAAATCAAGGGGACCCTTCCTAGGGCTAACACTTGATCTCGATATGAGATACATAAATATTCGAATATTCCATTAAAGTTCTCTTTACCTGTCAAACATTGAGTTAGTAAAGAGGTTAAGAACATTAATTTTCTCTCTTCCCAATTGACCAGTTAATTATGTTATGGTATATCTTTCTTGTGGTCTCTTGGTTATATCTGATTCCAGGACAAGAATTCAACTTGTCTGGTGGAGTATCCAGCTAAGTGCTGTTACTCGAGGTAACATTACTCGGAGATGGTGCACCATTCCTAGTATGAGCCAGTGTATAGCCATGTCGAGGGGATTTTATTTGGGCTTTGAATACTGTTATTTTGAAAATTTGGTCGAGATTTACTTGTAGGGTGAAGTATCCTCATGTCAGGTTGTCCTGACAAACCCTTATATAGAGAGATCGAAGACACTCGAGAATAGTGTCTAGGAGATAATTCAAACTCTCTGTACATATATGTGTGTATAAACAATTTATAGGTGACTATTAACAATGCATAGATAAAAGAAGGGCTGTAAACAAGACAAAGGTAAAAGTGAAAATAAGTTTCTTTGTTGTTTATATTTATTTACTTTTTGTTTTTTATACGTTTTACTTGCTTTCAGTGTCATTTCGCTCACTGAAGATGTATGTGCGGAGGCGTATATCACAGTATTTCAGGAACATATCCCCTCCTCAGATGTTATTATTCCGTTCATTATATAGATTGCTTTAAGTATGAAATGCCAACATAATATTCCGTTCAGTATGTCGATATAAGGGATATTTTCCCCTGTGCACAGATACAAATAAGAATGTCATCCACTGTGCACAGATACAAATAAGATAGCAAGTAAGGAAGATGAGAATGTGTTCAAAGTTCATTTTATTTTATTTTAATGAAATCTTTTTGAATTTCTTTAATATATTTTACAAAAACATTAATTTAAGTGACAACCGACCGTTAAGCTTTAGAATTGTATTACAGATACTAAAATTGAATGCAGATTCTGTACATTTTATATGGATTTGAAAGAGATCAAGAGAACATCTTCACTCCTCGAGATAGACTATATAACATATTACTTATTTGGTACCGTGATCAGGATAAACAACTACACCTGCAAATCGATCTGTACATTTCACTTCAAAAGCATATTGTTGCCTCGGAATATGCAACAAATGGAATCAAAATGATTTAAATAAACAAGCAATTTCATGTGTTCAAACTTCATTATATTTTCTTTTTGTTGCGGTATAATCCCTACTTAGATACACAATGGATTCTTCTGATAAGTATATAATACTTTTACTGTAATCCACTCGGGAGTCGAGTAGCAGAACTACTTGCTGACTATTATATACCAGTTGAGGATCCATTCTCGACAATCACTCTGACAGAGACAAAGCAAACTCAGTGGCCTTTTATCTGTCAGGTTGAGGTATTAGTCCTGGGTAGTCCTAGGAGGTCCACTATCCTAGGCCTTGCCTTCCCTCTTTGGGGAGGAGTTAGTTTATTGCTAACTACCTGAGGCGCCCCGACCAGGAAATGCTCACAGGGGTACCAAAGCAATTTTTAAGAGGCCAGAGTTCTCTTCTTTTTTTAGGAGTGCTAGCTTGTTCTCCTCACCTTCTGGCCTTGTGCCATATCTTCCCGCAGGGAGAAGGAAGTAAATACTGAGTCGAATAACAGAAACTACACTGGCGGCATTGTATTGTATATTCTTTTTTGCATTTGTTTATTATGGCCTTTCAAGGACATAACAATTTTTATTAAACTTTCTGAATGTTTTTAATTTCTACAAAATCATAATCTAAGTTATGCCCGACCATTAACCTTCAGCCTTCTATTACAGGTTCTAAATATTAATGCAGTCTGTACATTGTTTTTATTGTAGGGGGCTTTCACAACCACCAACAATGACTTTTGGTTTCCAATAGGATCAAGTGACAGCAAGTCTCCTTAATACTCAAACAGAATTTTAGTAATGCTGTCGTCCAGATGGTTCCTGTACTTCATGTTTACAGTTTTTCCAGCTTCTCTTATCAAAACAGATAAAAATAAATAAATTGGTGTTTCTTTATAATCAGACCACAGTTGTTTAAATTTTTTTTGATGATACCTCCCTCCCCTTGCTGTGTCAATGTTTACTTTTGATTTTGCAAATGAATCATATTTTACTTTTTCTTTTAGGCTACTCCAAGCCAAAAATGTCTTTTGAATCATCATTATAGTAAATCTTTCTGAATTTCTTTAATAGATCTTCAAAACATTAATCAAAATGACGACTGACAGTTTATCTTTAACATTGTATTAGAGATAGTAAAAATGATTCTGCTATTTTCTGTTCTTTAAAAGAATCAAAAGAACAGCGTTTTCCAAGTATATATATCAGATCTTTTGTCCCACTTTTCCCCAGATTCTTATTGTCACATTGTCTGTTCAGATGATCCTAGACATTGTTATTTAATTTTAGTCAGAGTTCCAAACCAAATTTCTTTTGAAATATTTTGATGAACAGTATTTCATTGTACATTGTTCGCTTTAAATTCAAAGGCATGTTGTGATTTCCAATCTCTCCTCACTGTGTTAAAAATAATTCTTTCGATTTTATCATTATTTATTTTTTCATTAAGTGGCTTTGAGTTGAGATGATTTTGTCCATGTTTTTAACCTACATTGACCCTTGTCTGCATCATATTATTACAGTATTACAAATACTAACAAAGACTGTATATTTTCTGGTTTTGAAAGGGATCAAGAGAACATCTTCAGTCTTTTCTATGTGTTTTGATCTATTCTCTGCTTCCTTTGTTCCAGCTTATTTGAATCGTTGGTCTAGTGGTCTCAATCAATTCGCTGTTTTGATACCTCATTGCAATACAGCTTCCTATTCCAGTAGCTTCTTTCCAAGAACTACAGGCTTTTGGAACTCTCTTCCTGCTGACTGTTTTCCTCCTTGGTCTTTTCAAGACTAAGCCCAATAGGCATCTCCCGTCTTTGCGATAATCATATTTCATTCTTGTTAGCTCATTACATCAAGTGGCTTCATGTCTTGTCTGGAACGATTTCCATTAAAAAAAAATTATATATATAGTTTAGTATAAATTTTTATTTATGTATCTCCCGCATGCTCTAGCGTTGATATGATATCACTGAACCTGGCCGTCGTCGTGTCTCAGGACGTTGTAATGTTGAGCAGAATGTAGTTTCTATGCTGATGAACACCACTAGTGTTGAAATATCTTCACTGGTCGGTCACAAATTCCTCTCATGTTGTGATTAAGATCATCAGTTTGGCATCAATCTAGGCAATGGAAGCACATTTCAAAAACAACTCGGCTACTCTTATAGTAGAAAAAGAAATATATATGTACTCGCAGGACCTGTCATGGTGTTGCCCGGGGAAATTATAAAATATTCCCCAAAATTTAAATATGGACCAGTTGTGTAACTGATAAAGCTTGAGTCACAATCTGTTCTTTGTGACAGTCATATGGAGGATGAAGATTCAATACTCACTACATGCGATAACAATTGTCACCGAGTGCAATAGTAATACTATTACTGATACAAGTACTATCAATAATAACAATGATTATTATATTAAGAATAAAAACAATAGAACTAAGTATAAATAAGTAACAAGCATCATTGAAAAAGTTTCATAATATCCCATTGTTTTTTTGTAAACTACTTTTCAATAGTACCTCTGCGTAGCAATACTACTACTAATAAAAATTATAACAACGGCACTAACAATATAAATTTAAAAAATATATATAAGTAACAGTAAAAAAAAAAAAAAGTAATAAAAAAAATAAATATCCCATTTCTGTTTTTTGTAAACTACTTTTCAATGGTGGTATTCAGTGATGGAGAAATGACGACTGGTAAAACAGACATAAATAAGTATTGTTGTCAAATAAATCGTATGCGAAAATAAAATTTTTTTTTAAAAAAGCGAAATGCGAAATGCAGTAAGAAAATGCATCAGAATAACAAAAAAAAAAAAGTAAAAAGTTAGTATAATGAAAGTGACTGCTGACGGACAACCAGATCATTCTTGTAATCAGCTATTCAGTCAAACTAGAATGTAAAAGAAATTCTCTGGAATCAGCCAATCAAAACACCCTAAAAACAGAAAGTGTAGGTGTATTTAGTTCGTAAAAGTATAAAGGTAAAATACAATCGCAAAAACTGGAAAATCGAAATAATGACTCTGAAAATATCCTCTGAAGAATACTTCAAGACGTAAGGTGGTGGCAGTGGAAGTAGATGCAAGCGTGTGAGTCAAAATTACACAAACTTCCTGTATGTATGACTATTTTAGGAGTGGCAGGCAAGCCGGAAAAAATGTAGAAATTACTGAAATACATTGCATAAAGTGTGACCATAGCAGAATTCTATATATCACTTGCATTTACAGACCTATAATGTTCGATGGGAAAAAATTGACTTTACTTTATTATATGTATTATCGGTGAAAGAACTCGGCTGTACATGAATAACATCAACTTCATATTTTGGAATCAATTCTTCACTGTGCTGTTGGACAGATGCTCAGAGTTAACCCGAAGATTTTCAGCAATTCTAGTCGAAACATAGGTTGAAAGGTCTTAGTCAGCAAATCAGAGGACTCAATCCCGAGTCTCTATCTTGTGTAAACTAGCATGAATTCCCCGGGCAATCAGAAGGGAGTCTTTGAGTTACAAAATGTATCTCATTATATTGAGGCTCGAATTCAGCAGGGCAACTTCAACTCGTTCCTCCTCTATTTGTCAGTTTTCCACTTCTCCCAGTCGGTGGTGAAAACCCACCCACACTCATATATCTACCATTTTCATTCATCCATTCAACCACTTACCATTCCTTGGCTGTACTTATCTCTTTAGTGACATCGTTGGATGTATCTTTAGCAATTTGCTTCTTTTTTTTAAACTCCAAAAAACAGAATTCATTCAATTTCCATTTATCCCCTTTTCCATCATTATTGTCGATTCAAACCTTTAACTGTAGCTGGGTGATGCTTATCCATTTACGTTGTTTTCTTGACAACCCCATAATCCCGTACCAACGAGTGCACTTCTGGTTTTGCTAGGAGAACAGATTTTGACATATCTTTCTTTTGTTTATTTTTTTTCTCCTCAACTAAATCTTTTCTTACATTATTTTCTGACTTTGGCTTAAACAAAAAAAAATACAATTCTTGATTGTGATTTTAGAAGTACTCGCCTTTTCTTTAAAACCTTTCAACCTTCCTTCAACGCCCCAGCCAGCTTCCCACATTTATACAAACTTTTTTGCTACATATGTGCGGGCATATTTCAGCTACAGCCTTATTTTAGCTTAACTTTGTTAAGCCAAGTAATGAGGATGAAAACAATAAAAAAAAGGGAATGATTTTGACGGGAGGGTTTTAGGGAACACAAGGAGCAAGTGACCATGTGATTAGAATTATTATTAATTTAATATATATAATGGAAATATTAATGAGTTATTGTACAGTGTTCGAGGTGTTGACTTTTAGATAACAAGTCGTTTTGTCCATGAGCAAAAGTGCAGGTCTTTTGAGAAAGGAGGCAGCCATCAGGATGGTTTTCATGAAACCAGCACAAAGCCGTTTTCAAAGATTTTGCCCTCTCTTTTGTCTTGGTTTTTGTTTGAGATTTGTAACCCCACGGTTGTCTGTAATCCCGAAACTGGACATGACTTCCACACACTGCAATGAAAAAGAAAGAAAAAAGTTTACACTTCGAAGCAAGTCATGATATTATGAATGTCTCTAGAGGTTGACCACACACAGATATTAGGAAAAAGAGCAGGGATGCGTGGTTGGTAAATGGATACTGATGCAGACATGTACCACAAAAAACTGGTGTTAGATAGATAAATTCCACCTAGAAAAAATAATGTTTAAAGGGAAATAACTCTTTACCCAAAATACATTTAAAGCAAAAGTTATCTGCCTCTTTACTTTGACCAGCCGACAACAAATGACAACAGGGAATAATTCAATGGATGCTACCGACATCGGCTTAGCAAACCTATTCATTTTCTAAGTGATTCCTTTCAGGTGTTAACTTGTATAAATAAATCATTTATTATTGTTGATCGACATAGAATCGTTTTCATCCAATTATTTCTTCATATTTGTGTCTTACCACTTACAAAATCCACTTCATAACAATTGTCGACAAAAATCTTTTTAACAAAACACCGCAGAGATTTTAATCTTCAATAATCAAAGAATAATAAAGAAGTTTATTTCAATAAGTCCCTATTTACTTTCCTCCATACAAGGGCAAAGTTTTTTTTATTTTCTTCATCAAGACTTAGATATTGCGGGATGATGTCATAATGAACATGGCGTTGCCTCAGATCATAGCTAGAGAGATGCGCTGGAACATCCAAACAGTCTCTTGGGACTCGTTCCTACAAGAGCCTATTACATATTCAATGTCTTATATGAATTTGTAATTTGGCTAGCCCCATCCTTTCTTCTTCTCTCCACCCTCTCTCTCTCAGAGACGTGATGTGTTCTTCAGAATTGTCAAATTTATTCCATCCTTCCTTTGTTCTAGCTCGTTTAACTCATTCGTTTAGTGATCTTCATCAATTCGCTGTTGAGATACTCTCGTTGTAATACATCTTCCTATTCCAGTAACTTTCTAAAAAATACAGGCTTGTAGAACTCTTTTCCTGATGACTGTTTTCCTCCTACCTATAATCTTAGTCTTTTTTTTTATGTATGTGGCATTACTAACCAGCAGAGTGTTATCACTGTCGACCAAGGGAAGAGTATCAGGAATGTGTACACAGTGTGATGGCAAAGCTATTGCGGTTGTCGAGAAGTTGTATTACCTTGGTGATACCATTGGAGTAGGTTCTACTGTGATTGCAAGAATTAGGAGTTGATGGAATAAGTTCAGGGAACTTCTGCCATTATTAAGCAGGAGAGCTTTACCACTGTCAACCAAGGGAAGAGTCTATCAGGCATGTGTTCACAGTGTGATGATGTATGGAAGTGGAACGTGGCCAGTGAGAGTTGAGGACATGCGTTGCATGGAGTAAAATTGATATGAAAATTATATGATGGATGTGGAATGTGAATCTTAAAGACAGGCTTAGATCTGATGACCTCAGAGGAAGATTAAATGTGGACAGGATAGGAAGATGTGTGAAGAACAGGAGACTTCGATGGTGTGGCTACATTGACAGAATGAATGAGAGTTCTTGGGTTAGTAGATGTAGAACAGTTGAGGTAGCAGGTTCAGTTCACAGGGGAAGGCCAAGGAAAACATTGGAGGAAGTGATAAAAATGGACCGAAGGGATAAATAAAGACCTGGCAAAAGATAGCTTAGTTTGGAAGTCAATTTCTTAAAGTCGTCCAACACATGCCAGCATGTAAAACGGACATTAAACTGAATATGATGATGTTGACTGTAATTAAAAAATTTTCAAACCTAAGTTTTTGCACTGCGTAAAATATTGTCTTGGATTTCTCCAATTTGGAAACCTGGCTGTAGAAAAAAAGATCTATATTTACCTTGGAAAATGTGGCTGAAATTTTTGAGTAACGTTTGGAGTCCACCATTTTCTTTTTTGAGAAGTTTTAAAGTTGACGAGTCACACAAAGCAACGATTTCTGATAAAGGCAAAGAACCTTAAAAAAAAAAAGAAAAAGAAAAATAATGGAATTTTTGTCATAAATTTTTTGACTATTAAAAAACAAAGGTTTTTACAAAGCAGATTTTTTTTTTTTTATACAAT
Source organism: Sepiola atlantica (assembly GCA_963556195.1). Taxonomy (NCBI): domain Eukaryota; kingdom Metazoa; phylum Mollusca; class Cephalopoda; order Sepiida; family Sepiolidae; genus Sepiola; species Sepiola atlantica. The sequence continues at coordinate 92,546,319 of OY744516.1, forward strand.
TAAAAAGAAATTTGTTAATGGAAAATGCGTATATATTAATGACAAGCAATGAATGTGAAATTAATTTGTGTTTTTAACAAAAAAGAAAAAATGATTGAAAACTTTCTATCAAAACTCTGAGAATGATCTGATTCTTAATGAAATTTTCAGTATTTATTAAACGAATTTTTATATAAATTATGTATTTTATTAAAAAAGCAAATTATAGATTTTTTTTCCGTTGTTTAAATTATTTTACTTCTCCCGTCAAGGATGAAATATGTCTTACTGTACCCATAGTCGAAACTCAGCGACCATCTTTACAAAGAGATAACACCCTGGAGGTATGAATGAATGAAAAAAAAACCTTTTTTGTAAAAAGGTAGCTAGTATTCAAAGCTCTTAATTATTTTTTTTACATTTAAATTTCTGATTTTTCAGTAGCATTTTCTACTGAGACAAAGAACCTTCAAGACGAAAAAAAAATAATGAAAACAGAAATTTGGTGGTTGTTTTAATCAATACACGACTTAAATATGGCAGTTAAAAATAAAATAACAGGATAACTATTTGATATACTTACGTATGAGGCAAAACTATTTGTGTACACCAAAAATTACAGAAAATTATCAGTTAGAATTTTAAAATAAATAAAATTCATTTCTTACTCATATTTCCATTAAGCCAACACGTTGTAGAAGATTATCTCCCTTCTTCTAATATGAAGACGCCATGCAGTCTTGTCCTTCGGAGTCCGTTGATTACAAATAGTAAAATTATTTTATTTTTTATTAAAATTTTACTTGATAATTTCCCATAATTTTTGGTGTACAGAAATAGTTTTACCTGATATGTATGTCACTTTCTTAATCGGGATCCCTGGACCTTGGAATGGACTTCGATGAGATGTAGTAAATGCGACAGGACGCATCAATTCAAGGCGAAATTGGTGCTGGGCTACTGTATCCTCTCCTGTGTAAATTTCTACAACCCTTTCCCTACATGGCACCTGAAGCATGCTCGTTTTATTTTTTGCTAAATTTACTGAATTGAAGAAAAAAATTGTTGGATTGCAGAAATGATTACGAATTTTATTAATTATTCCATTTTATTTTGGAGTAACTCTGTAATCCTCATATTAATCTCGTCTATATCCATTTTTAACATAGCACCATAAATAGATTACATGAGGACTTTTATATTAATTTGGTTTGATTAAAGGGGAGAGAGAAAACAAAACAAAAACAATCAGTATTACCTCCCTTGTGCCACACTCTCCCATCAGAAAGTGTAACAACAGTAGCGTTTTCTGCAGTCATCAATTTTTCTATCACAGTTTCAATAATTTGTGTCTTAACATCCCCAGGGACATTTTTACACATCCCGGAAGTCTTTTGCGGAATCCTTGGTTGAAAGCCGGATGTCCACGATTCAGAGATATTCTTAGTTTTTAGTTCCATTGAACATTCAAGGTTATTGCTTTCCTCAAGTTTTCCTGTCTGAAGGGGACGGAGATGCGAATTGCTCGAAGCGGAGTTGGAATTCTCGAGCTTTTGCTTTTTGCAGCGACCGTTTATAAAGTTGCTGCGACGTTTGTCGAATTCAGGTTCATCATTTGCGGAATATGTCCGTTTTCTTCCTAAGAAGCAAACCTGCGAAAAAAAAGAAAAAATTGTAATCGGAAATTGTTGAGAGTTTTACCAACACAAAGTCTAATCGTGCGACGTATCGTACCTGGAGGTGGCCATAGTGAAGTGGATACTGATTCAATGTTAGAAAATTGTGCCAATAATAATTATTATTTTGTTAACAAGTTTTCTTTGGCTGTAGAATTTGAAAAAGCAATCTACTTTAATAATACTTGGATCTGGGGTACAAACCGTCCAACCGGCGGTACAGTTACGTAATTTCATACTGACAAGTGTAGAAAAACAGAAAACATATCTATGGATATTAAAATTATTTAGTTATTAAATAATAATTATTAAGCTTCAATAAGTTGAGCTCTTTGTGAGAAATTAAAATGAAAGATTTAAAGTTAGCCACGTTGTTACGTTCACTCCCTTTAGAAGATCTGAACCCTGTTAGAATCTCATTACTCATGTTTACATTTAAAATACAAGGTGTATTTATCTTGCACTTAAAAGCGTGATCGTCACGGCGGCTTGATGGTAAGAAGCGTACTCAGCGGTACGATTACGTAATTCCATACTGATGTGTGTAGAAAAACATGAAACATGCCTGTGGATATTAAAAATATTTATTTATGAAATAATAATTATATATACTAGAAGAATACCCGTCCCATGACAGGTAAAATGAATTCCCCAGACAGAAAAGTTTTGCATTACTTTTATCTCCTTACAAAGATTAAAAGCAATATATAATGATACTAAACATTAAAACTAGAATCCTTATGTTGATTTTGATCAAAATCCATTACATGATTTTGATTCTAGAAAATGTCTAAAGTTTAAGGGCGTCTTAAAATATTAGAAATTCAGAAAATCTTTCTTAATTGGTGTCTAATGACTATTAATCAAATTTAATGCAAATCTGAAAAAGTTGAATTTTCAAATGAAAGGTTGTGCCCATATTATCCTCTCTAAAAACCTTTAAAATATTTCAAAGAAACTGAAATTTGGGTAATATTTATTAATTGATGTCTAATACCTATTGTTAAATTTCATAAATATTAGAGGTCTCCGAATTTTCACAAAGGGCTTCCACACCTTTTTTACCCCCTTTGCATAAAACTAAATTAAACTAAATATAGCCCACATTTGGACCGCTTACACCTAGCAGCTGTGTTCCAAAATTCACAATGATTGGTTAATAAGTTTAGGAGTTAATCCTGTAGATAAAAACAAACATAACTAACTTTATAATATAAGTTGGGTATATGTATGCTGCTAAGCATAAGGGTGGGTGATGTGGGCGTTATTTAGTTTAATTTTGATTTATGCATAGGAGACAAAGAGTAGGTGGAAGTTCGTGAAAATTCAGATACCTTTGATTTTTGTGAAATTTTAACATTAGATATTAGATACCAGATTTGCTAAGTACAAATACTAAGCTGGATAGCTAAGGATGAAATCGTCAGCGATGTTTTTTTAGGGATGCCAAAACAGGGATGTGGTTCAGTGGGGGGACAGCATAGAAGTTACGTCAAGCAAAGGACTCACAATGTACACATGCAGACCTACTTGATGAAGGACAGAACGAGATGACGTGAGTCAGGAAGATCTGACTAGATGATGATGATGATGATTGGACATCAATCAATAAATATTCCCCAAAATTTCAGTTTCTTTGGAGTATTTTAAAGGGTTTTTAGGGGGTATAATACGGCAAAATCGTGTAATGGATTTTGATCACAATTAGCATAAGGAATCAAGTTTTAAGGTTTAGTTCATTATACCTTGATTTTAATCTTTGTAAGGAGACAGAAAAGTGCTAGAAAACGGTTCTGTTCAGAGAATTCATTTTACCTTTCATGGGATAGGTATTCTTCTAGTATATATATATATATATATATGGTTTTATATAAAGAATATATATTTTTTATGGTATATATACTTTATTATATTATCAAAATTGTTTCAAATTACAAGCTCAATAAAGCTATGTTTCCGGTTTCAGAGCATATACAGGGTGTTTCAAAAGTCTTGGGAACATTACAAATGCGTATATCTCATGAACTATTCCAGGTAGAAAAATGAAGCTGGTGCCATTTTAAAGCTTGCTTAATCAAGTTTTTGGTCATACTAATGATTTTCGTGTTATCTTTCCAGGTGCAGTAATGGCGTTCTCTAAACAAGACAAGGCATTTTGCGTCCTCCAATTTGCAAAGACTGAATCGTGGACATGTGTTCAGCGTGCATTTCGCAGGAAATTTAAAAAAGAAGCCCCTGAAAGGAAATCCATTGTCAGATGGCATGCTAAATTTGTGAAAGATGGGTGTTTGTGCCCAAGTAAGCGAACAGGTCGCCCTTCAACTTCAGAAGATGCAGTTGAGCAAGTTCGGACAGCCTTTCAGCGGAGCCCCCGTAAATCAGTGAGAAGAGCCAGCAGGGAACTTCAGCTTGCTCCAGCAACTGTCTGGCGTCTCTTAAGGAAACGACTGCAAATGGTACCTTACAAGCTCAAGTTGGTCCAAAAGTTGAAGGACACTGATAAGCCACTTCGCCGTGACTTTTGCATTGCAATGCAAGAGAAGTTGGAAGATAACGGCTTTGATGACCGGCTTGTTTTTAGCGATGAGGCGACCTTCCATCTGAATGGCAAAGTTAACAAGCATAACACTCGCATATGGGGTACTGAGAATCCTCATGAACTTCTTGAGCACGAGCGAGATTCACCAAAAGTGAACGTGTTTTGTGCAATTTCCAAGAAAGGTGTCTATGGACCGTTCTTCTTTGAAGAGGCAACTATCACTGGTGAATCCTATCTCAACATGCTGGAAGACTGGTTAATGGCTCAGTTGGAACAAGCAAAATCTGATGACTTCATTTTTCAACAAGATGGTGCACCACCACACTGGAGTCTTAGAGTAAGGCAGTTTCTTAACACAAGGCTGCCTGGTAGATGGATTGGGAGATCTGGGCGAGGTGATGACGTTCTCATGCCCTGGCCTCCTAGGTCTCCAGATCTTACCCCGTGTGACTTTTTCCTTTGGGGCTTTGTCAAGCAACAAGTCTATGTGCCGCCCCTTCCAAGAGATATTGACGAACTAAAGGCTCGAGTAACGGCAGTTGTGGGAACCATTGACGTCAAGATGCTGGAACGCGTTTGGCAGGAAATGGACTATCGACTAGATGTCTGCCGTGTGACGAATGGTGCTCATATTGAGCAACTTTGAAGATTCACCACAAAACTTGAAACTTTAACCTTTCCAACGGTACCAATTTCATTTTTCAACTCCTAATAGTTTTTGAGTTATTAAAAATCGTTATGTTTCCAAGACTTTTGAAACACCCTGTATATTAATTGGTTGAACTCCAATGACCAAGATATAACGTCAGTCTACAATCATAATTTTTTTTCATTATTTATATTTTTATTTTTGCGAATGCTTATATTTTTTATTGCTTTACGATCGTTTTGCAACATGTAAAAAAAATAGTTTTTAGTTGTCACACGCTGCTCGTCAGAGACTTTGATTTGATTATTAAAATAAGCATACTTGTCCAAAGCAAAAATGAAGAAAGACAAAAAACAGCAAGGAAAAAACATGTAAAACTCATATTGATGAAGATCATCAGAGAAAACATAATTTTGTAATATATATATATATATATAATGAAGAAGAATGGAAAGGAATTAGAGAAGCAAAAGTCAAATCATAATACAATTCAATTGCTCAGAGCAAGGTATATTCCACAAAAAAGGCAATTTATTCAAGTTAAATTTTCCTTAAACCAGGCTTTTCAAAGATCAAAATCTTATCATCAGAGGAAGTCACTGGGATAGATAAGTGAGCAATTGAATTGAATTATGATTTGACTTTTGCTTCTCTAATTCCTTTCCATTCTTCTTCATTCTACCTGCTCTATCCTGGATATTGAGCTATATACTCTTCACAATAGGTTTCACTTTTCCTAAAAGTTCGCTTTTAGTACACCACTTTATATATATATATATATATTACAAAATTACTGTAATTTTGATAAATTTCAACTATTTCCATTATCAATTTGATGTTTTAAAAATTAAGTGTACACTAAATGGATTTTATTGTGCTAATTTCAAATAATGCATAATTTATTGGGTACGGATGATATTTGTTCACAAGATTGTCTAGGGAAAAATGACAGTGGTTTCATTTTTTGAGATTTATTCATCAAACTTGCGTCAGTTTGTGTTCATGACTTGTTCTGTTGATTTCACTCAGTGAACCTGCATTTGGCTTTGAAGACAGCCTCAAGGTGGCTGCAGAACCGGTCATTCTGTCTCCGAACTTTAGACATCCAAAGGCTTTGGAAATCCTGACCTTTAGCTTGTCATTTGTGTTGCAGTTGGATCTGTTTAGTGTCTCATTCCACTGTGCCGTACACAAAGAAGTCGAGGGGGGTTAAAGTAAGGCGAGCTAGGAGACCAAATGACAGGTGAAGTACGTTCGACAAAGTTCTCTGACAGCTAGGCTCGGGTCTTCTGACTGGTATAGCAGGGTGCTAAGTTTTGCTGCCACATGTACAGCCCACCTCCAGCTACCTGGTTGATCCAGGGTTTCACTACTTCGCTCAGAACACGAATGTAGCCTTCAGTGTTCAGCATAATGTCATCACTTCAGCAACAAACTCTGGCGTTCTGAGATCATCGATCATACGTTTTTCTCTCTGATGTCCCCTCGTACTCGAATCCTGAATATTTCAATTCCTTTCTGACATTTTCTATCATCCTTCTACTGATGCTGAGGAAGTCTGAAATCTCCTTAGTTGTCTTTTCACTGCAGATTCTAAGGAGATGGAGGTTTAAATTTTTCCATAATAAATTATTTGGACAAAAAAATAAAATGGAAATATAGTCACCGTTTTCAGCGAGACAAGATTGACAATGAAAGTTAAAAAAAACATACATAAAATTAACACTTGCAAATTGTAAACAAATGTCATCTGCATCCTGTAATTAGTTTTGACATTATGTTATAATTTTGATTGCTTTTATGACATTATGCTATTATTTTTATTAATTTTATGACATTGTTTTATCATTTTAATTAGTTTTATGACATTATGTTATTATTTTAATTAGTTTTATAACATTATGTCATTATTTTAATTGGTTTTATGACATTATGTTTGAGATAAACTCACTTGTTCATCTTGCTCTAAGTACATAAGATCACACATGTTGTGTACAAACCCATTAGAATATGTGAGACAAATCACCAGCATCTTGTGTGGGCATAAAAAAAAACATGTTGAAGTGAATCATTCATTGCTTTGTGCTATTTTGCTTCTGTCTTTAATTTATTTTACGTACAGCATCTTGGAACAACAGATTAACCACAATTATTATTTTAATTAGTTTTATGCTAAATTATTTTATTTTGGTACCAGAGATTAAACCCTGGCAGGTACTGCCACTCCGAATTAGAATGGACCTGGCTGTAATGGCAACTAAGGGATGACTCCACATTTCTTAAAGCTCCCAAATTGGGGGATCACCATCAGATGCATTTTAAGGACATACTCAAGATCCTGGGTATGACTTCGATTAAAAGGGAAGAATGAAATCAAAACTTTTTATTTTTCATAGCCGCATAATTTTGATAAGCACCGCATTTAACCATTTTCTATTTTTTTTATTTGTGCAATTATATATATTTATTTAAAGCTACTCACTCGTTTTGTGGATGGTATCCGCAAAACGTCTTCCTCAACTTCGAATCCACACACTTTCCCAATGTCTCGAATGTAATTGAGGTAGGTACGGTATTGGCTCAGTCCGTGGTGTTTCTGGGAGAACTTTTGATCAAAATCATGAAAGCAGCAAGGCAGGACGAAATAGCGAGCCCGGTACGAAGACCTGAAGAAATATAGAATCCGCATAAGTGAAATAATAAAACACAGCCCCCCCCCCAAAAAAAACAAAAACAAACCTGATTTTCTTCTAGATAGGCGCATTAGAACACGTTTAATTTTTTTTTTAAATTGATAACTTTTTGATCCATTTATTCAATTTCTCTTTTAATCTTTTTAGATGGTTTGTTTTGGTTTGTTTTACAGCATATCAACCATCTATGAGTTATTTAATGCTGAATAAAGTTGTCAAATATAATTCTATAGGTAAGATAATTATTTATATTCCTAGAATAGATTGCTCTTAGAATACATTGCTCCTTGAAAACACCCACACTGGGAAAAGACTCCGACAATCCCTCAAACCACAGCCGAATCGCACTAGTTTTGTTGTTTGCAATAAAGTTGTCAAATATAATTCCATAGGTAGGGTAATTATTTATATTCTTAGAATACATTGTTCCTAGATAACCAGAATATGCTCCTAGATAACCAACCGAAGTAAGGGTCTAAATGGAAGAATGGCTCAGACACCAGGATCCCGTTTTTTGGGGAGTTACCCCTCTGTATCAGATTGCAATCGACAAATTTGTGGCCTCGCTGACAGGGCGACATTTTCAGATGGAATTACATGAATTCAGGAATAATGGTTAAAAAAAAAGGAATTTGAGATGGCATTTTTGGGAACTATCGGGTTAAATATTTAACAGAATTTGATATCATACTTACTAGCTATACCTTTCCGGCATTGTCTAGGAGTCTTTGTACTTTTATTTTTGTTTCACTGTTTTTCTTTTTATAAAAGTATTTTTTTTGTTATCTTACATAGGGATTTTGTTTGTCCGTCAGTCAGAATTTTTCCATCAGTCACAATTTTTTAAAAACGTAATAGCCTACATTGCATAATTGGTCTCATTTCGAAATATTAGAGATCTTAACTACTTTTAGAAATGGAGACTATTGCATTAATAGTAAATAATACATTCCCAACAAATAAAGCCGATGCCACGACCGGAACGTTCTACCAACTGAACTATTTGGACTTTTTTAAAAATAGAGCTTAAAACATTACCGTAACAAAATAATTATAGCTTTGATGAGATATCATAGATTTATGATTTACATCATGTTTCAAAACATGAATTTAAACATATGCGATAACAAAAACGAAAAATGAATGGGTAAACATTATCAATAGTGTTTGAAATCATTATTATAATTATAGCTTTGATGAGATATCATAGATTTATGATTTACATCATGTTTCAAAACATGAATTTAAACATATGCGATAACAAAAACGAAAAATGAATGGGTAAACATTATCAATAGTGTTTGAAATCATTTTAATAGTTCAAAACAATTTATTTTGCTTTAACTATGTATTGGCGGTAAAATTTAATATTTAATTAGAGCACATAATTCTAGTTTTTTAAATAGGATTTTAAAAGTAAAATTTATCACGATACTAATTGAACTAAATTATTATAAAATAATAATTAATTTTATATTTATAAAACAACAAACTAATTTTATTATACTAATGTTGTTTTAATATCTATTCATACAATCCTTGAATGTCAATAGCTCCAAACCTTTCAATCTTTTAATAAATGAGGATTTGCCAATAATTTTAAATGCTTCCAAGGGAAATTACTCTTCGTGAAAATATCTTTGTTACCTCCCTTTCATTAGAACGAAGGAAAAAAAGTTTACCTAGCTGCTATAACAGGAATCCAGGGGGTCAGTTCATCACTATGGTTACCAATTATCCAATCATATTCTGGGAATAAATTCTCTGCAGAAGGCATGAGAGCCTTGACCTTAAGAAAGATAATATTAAAAAATTAAATAAACTCACGCATCTTTATCTAATTCCTAACACAGAAAACACACACAAACATATTAATCCAGGCAAGGTAAACATTCACAGGATAGGAATCCAAAGAATTTCAACCGGGCTTATAAAAAGTGCTCAATATAAAATAGAGCTTTTATATATATATATGATTATTTTTATTTATACAGACATGTACAAAATCTGCGACACTGGCATGTTGATGTTATCGATCAACAGCTATTAGAATTAAAAAATTGCAAATTAATTGGAATAAAAAGAAATTATGTTAATTAAAATTGTTTCATTGTTCAAGTTTTGTTTTGTTAATTATCATGTTAAAAAAATGCCTTGCATTTAAAAATGATTGTCACATTTTTTTTATTAAAAATGCCAAAACCAGTTTAATAATTGTAAAAAAGAAAGCTAATTTTTATTAAAAAAATGTGAACCTATCGTCGCAGTTTTTTATATTACAATAAAAACAAACTCAGACTCGACAACTAACCTCTAAGTTGCGTGCGTTTTAAGCGTCCAAAATTCTGTTTTCAATTAACGGATTATTCGCTTAGTCAAACACAGTTATCATTGTTTACCTTGTTGCAAAAGTACCAATGTTTCCCTATAGCAGTCATTGGCCTAGGATTTGCTTGATATATGCAATCTGAAATTATGAATATTTCTATGGATGTGTTGAGACATTCCCACCTCTAATCACTGAGTAGTATACCCTGCATAGTCGGCTTCGCAACAATAATGAAAATTGTAAATAACCAAACTTTTATGAACGATGCAGATACTATTCTTGCGAAAAGAGGAAAATACAGTCCTCAACTTATAAAGAATTCATAAGTTTGTTGCAAAAAGTCAACGAGAGACAATGGAAATAACCTTGTCAGCAATATCTTGGATTCTTTAAATAAATGAGGGATCTGTTGAGACATTCTTACCTCTAATCGATGAGCGGTACACCCTACGTAGTCCACTTCACACCGACAATAAAAATTGTAAATGACCCAACTTTTATGAATGGTGGGAGACTATCCTTGCGAAGAGAGGGAAAGGAAGTCCTAGACTTATAAATCATACATATGTTGCAAAAAGGCTTCCTTGGCCTTTTGGCCAAGATAAAAGTGTAGTATCTGTTCCGATGGATGCTACACCCTATAGACTGATACTGTCTTGGCCTTCGGGCCTTGATTCCGCCGGTCTGTGGGTTTGTCCTGTGTAGTTCTAGGAGGTCCACCCTCCCAGGCTTTGCCTTCTCACCTATTGAGAAGGGGTTAGTTTATTGCTAATCACCTGAGGCGCCCCTACCGAGGAATGCAGACGGGGCTGCCCAGGCAATTTTTAAAGGTCATAAGTGGTCTTCCTCTAGGGTGCTGACTTATCAAATCCCACTTTCCAACCTTGTGTCACATCTTAACACTGTGGGAGGTAGATAAACAAGAGACGGGTATATGTTACGACGCTCAGCAGAGGCGCGAACGGGGTCCAAAAAAAGAACGAGAAAGGGTTTAAAAACATAAATTTGCAACAGGTGAAGTTGACCTACGACGAGAATAGATATTTTTCTACTTACCTATGTAATTTGTTTTTATTTTTACGTATTATAAATGGGTTTTCATTAGATGTAAAAAAAAAAATTTCTTGTTATTTTTCCCACCGTTTTCACAAAAATCAATATGGCCGCTCCTAGTGCATTCGTTAGTAACCCCCCCCCAAATCGGCCATTTTTTTTTTCCCAAGTTGCGGTGACAAAACTATTGATTTCTAATAAATAGCACTTCAAACGGGTTTAAAATACAAACAAATAGCACATGCAAGTTTGAAACTAACTTTTACAGCTTACAGTTACTTTTATTTGTTGTATATTTGTTTTTTTAGCGTTTTTACTCTGCTGAGTCTCGTAAAAGATGCCCCAAGAGACAATGGAAACAACCTTGTTAGCAACAGCCTGACTTCTAGGGCCAGTCTTTAAATAAATCGGGCATTTGGAGGGGGCCTTCAAATTTATCATTATTGAAATTAGATACCTTGTGTTGAATACATTGGTCCACTACTTTCTCAGGATAACCATTGTTTATAATATCCACACAGTCCTCATTCGCCTGTCTAGCATAATGACAGAGTAATGATCAGATGGATATGCAATGTTGAGTCAGATAATATCCAGCATATCAGCTTTGATAATCCGTTGGCTAGGTTGTACATGCTAAAGCTTTATGAACTTGAGTCCTATGTTGGTTTTGCCACGTTGAGAGGAGGGACTCTTGGATAAGAAAATACAAAGATCTTGAGGTGGAAAGCCGGAGCAATTTTTTCTCCTCAATTTACAGAATGTAGACCAGTGCAATCTGAGTATTTTGAGGCATCATGTTTTTATCAAAGATATTGCCATACTGTTGTTTTTTCAGTTTTTCCTGTGGCCACACAGCCTTCTAAAATACAAAAATCTCTTTTTACACTAGGCACAATTCTTAAAGCAACCTATGATATTGGTACGTGGTACAGCATTCGCCCTGGTCGAGTTGAGCCAGCTTCTTCTAAAGAGGAAGTTTCTAGGAAATATTAAATTTAAAAGCGGTCCTCATCACGGGAGGTTTTTACAGTTTTTTTTTTTGCAGGGAGGTGTCATTGTCGTCCCTCTGTATTCCTAAAAGGTCACTCATCTGGTACTAACCAGGCTTAACTTTGATGATCTGTCAACGTGATTAAGCCGTACTACAACACTCTCTTTAACTCAATTAGTTTGAAGAGTTATTGCCCGTTGATCATTTTTTTGGGGGAATTAAACCCGTGTAGAACCAGGCAGGGACTCCTGATGATCGCCGACCTCAACGTTTATGCCGTGGTTTTGTGTTTATTTTCATCTTTCTGTTCTGGCCATGTTGTCTATTGCACTGACGATCGCCGATGGCACAAGCACTAGTTTACAAGTCTACAAAAATGAAAGCAATGGAGACCTGCAAAAAAGCCCCCACGAAATCAGATAAATTGTGTATAAGCCAGTTGTGTTCTGGATGTGTGTGTGACACCGTCGCGGAAAAGGACGTGAGCGTCCACATCTTAGTTAAGTTCCCGTATATGAGCTAAGACCTAACTGAGATGATTTGTCTGTCGAGGCTATCATTGTCGTTTGGTCAAAGTCGTCAGCTCATCTTACCATCTGCTAAATCTCTGCCGAACTCTGACTGCTAAATATATTTAGATTCGACCAGAAATCCTAAATGTCCAGTCTTTGTTTCAGTCACACCGAGTTGATCAGCAGAAATGATTGGGCCTCTCAGCCACTCCTAGCTGACTATCTGGAAACCATCAAACAATCCCGTCAGACGTCACCCGTCTGGAGAGGTTCACCTATATCACTTCCGATCACTGAGTCATTTCTCAAGTCAACATTTTTGGTTGTGTGTGTGGAGGGTCTTGACTCTACAGTCACACCCGAATTGTAACTTTACTTTGAATATAGCATGACAAATCCACCATTCGCATCACTAAACACTACATCCGTTCAACTTCCGTATAATGGAGCTTACTTACCTCCAATTTTGTGTTGGATCCATAGAGATCCCAGATTTTCCTCTTCTGAATATCTATCCCCAAACCTGGATGCTGTAAAAAAAAAAAAAAAGAAATAAAAAAGATTCCATATCACAACATAAGTTTCTATTTACTCATCTCCCCAGGGGGACAAAGTTAGACACAATGTCGGTTCTTAATATTGGGGATATCCAGCTTCCCAGAGAGAGAGAGAGGTACTCTGGATTGAGACAAAAATAAAAATTGTCTTAGATAACAATGATCTCTCCCCTGAGGATAGAACAGATATTGCACTTTGATCCCAGCCTTCAGGCTGGGAAGTAAGGTAATCAAAAAAAACAAAAAAAAACGCAACAAAATACATAAGAGAAAAATATAAAAAGAAAATTTTTTTTCTAATTAAAATAAAAATAAAAAATAATAAAAAAAAAAAACAAAGGAAAAAGAAAAAAACAAAGAAAAAATAAAGAAAGGAAAAAATGAAAGAAAATAAATAAAAAATGGAAAAAGAAAAATTAAGAAAGGAAAAAAGAAATAAAAGAAAAGGAAAAAAAAGAAATAAAAGAAAAGGAAAAACAAAAACAAAAAGTACAAGAAAAAGGAAAAATTAAAAAAAAGAAAACAAGGAAAAAAGAAAACAAAGGAAAAAGAAAAAAAAAAGAAAGAAAAAGAAAAAAAGAAAAGAAAAAAAAAGAAAAAAGAAAGAAAACAAAGAAAAAAGAAAAGCAAAGAAAAAAACAAAGAAAGAAAACAAAGAAAAATAAACTAAGAAAAAAGAAATACTTAAATGATTTTTAAAGATACCTATGACTAGAATATTGAATCTGATTTGTCATCGCTGGCCAGTGTCCAGTCAGCACAGATCACAACGAACGGTTAAGGATTATCTCTTATATCTGTTGTATTTGCAGCTTGCAATCCCACTAGGACCATGTATCACATACAGCACCTGGTATTCCCTAATGATCACCCAACTAAGTACATGCTAACAACATAGAAGTAATCCAAGACAAGTCGAAAAAGACAGTTGACAGTGTACTTTCTTCGATGTTCTAGAACAGATATAATCTAGTAAAAAGTAAAGTTACTTTCTAAACCTACAAATAGTGCTTAACACCTGTTTTATAGCGTTAAGTTAAACAGATAGCCCCCATCCCACGATCCTAGTCTGTCATCGGTTATACTCCTGACAACTGAATCAAACCGTTAACTGTTTGATGCAAGTGCCAAGTAGGCATAACGTTCGGGAATTGCCACTTCTGGCTAAGAATGTGTTCATCAGAAAGCGGTGAAGTGCAAAAATCAGTCCCCTGTGTATTTTACGAAAATCTAGGTCAAAATTGTGAAAAGTGATTTCTTCTGTTGGAAATTTTGAGTTTTATTTTTAATAGAAATTTATCTATTATAATTGGAATGTTTTCATTTTTACAAATACTCAAATGAAAATATTTTTAACAAAGAGCCCCTCCTCCCCATGTTAAGAATGGCTTTCTAAATAATGTTATTATTTAGAAAGCCATTATTAACATAGGGAGGGGGAGCTCTTTGTTAAATATTCTGTACTTTCACCTAACAATTAAATAAACAAAAGAAAATGTTTTTGTCCAAAAATAAGAATAGTTAACAAAGCCCCTGGCGAGAATGTAATATAGCGGAAGCTGATTTTTGCACTTCACTGCTTTCTGCTGAACACATTCTTAGCCAGAAGTTGAAATTCTCGAGCGTTATACCATCGAGTGTAAGCAAAACAATACAACTTGTCTGTTTGGCTTACGTCAGCACAAGAGTTGCTTCCTTTGGTATAAAGAGCAAGACGTTTCTTTTTTGTTATAAAAAGAATGCTTTTATTTCTTAGTTTAATTCATTTATAAATGAACAAATGGGTGCCACACCAACTCTCTTCTTCTCAACAAGTCTTCTGTCTGTCACTCTCTTCTTCTCCACAAGTCTTCTGTCTGTCACATTCTCTTCTTCTCCACAAGTTTCCTGTCTGTCAGACTCTCTTCTTCTCCACAAGTCTCCTGTCTGTCACATTCTCTTCTTCTCCACAAATTTCCTGTCTGTCAGACTCTCTTCTTCTTCACAAGTCTCCTGTCTGTCAGACTTTCTTCTTCTCCACAAGTCTCCTGTCTGTCAGACTCTCTTCTTCTCCACAAGTCTCCTGTCTGTCACACTCTCTTCTTCTCCACAAGTTTCCTGTCTGTCACACTCTTCTTCTCCATAAGTCTCCTGTCTGTCAGACTCTCTTCTTCTCCATAAGTCTCCTGTCTGTCACACTCTCTTCTTCTCCACAAGTCTCCTGTCTGTCACCCTCTCTTCTTCTCCACAAGTCTCCTGTCTGTCACACTCTCTTCTTCTCCACAAGTTTCCTGTCTGTCAGACTCTCTTCTTCTCCACAAGTCTCCTGTCTGTCACACTCTCTTCTTCTCCACAAGTCTTCTGTCTGTCAGACTCTTCTTCTCCACAAGTCTCCTGTCTGTCAGACTCTCTTCTTCTCCACAAGTCTCCTGTCTGTCAGACTCTCTTCTTCTCCACAAGTCTTCTGTCTGTCAGACTCTTCTTCTCCACAAGTCTTCTGTCTGTCAGACTCTCTTCTTCTCCACAAGTCTTCTGTCTGTCAGACTCTTCTTCTCCAAAAGTCTTCTGTCTGTCAGACTCTCTTCTTCTCCACAAGTCTCCTGTCTGTCACACTCTTCTTCTCCACAAGTCTCCTGTCTGTCAGACTTTCTTCTCCTCCCAGCACCAAAAGTGAACCTGCTAAATAATCTTTGTTTATGTGACCCAATGTCCACGCTGTTGTATTTCCAATTCAGCTTTCTCAGACAGTACCATTTTAATCCATGGGAATAAATTGTTCTTGTTCCGTCAGTGTTAATTATTCTTAGTTATTATCACCTGTAGTAAAGATTGAACCTTCAACCTCCAGAAAACTGTCACTTAGAAGTGATTGTTAATCAGTCCATTTAACCGTTGGCATGTGTTGAATAATTGCCCTATGGGAATGGACGCATCTGTCGGGGATCGAATTTGACTTGCTCGATTTGTGACAAAGTCATCTCGTCCAAGTTCGGTTCGATGTGTTTCCCACGGATCGCGGTGACAAGTGATGCAACCTTAAGGTTAATGGTTGAGGGCACACCTGGCGGATCACGAGGTTCGTGACGTCAGAGTTGTCCGCTGTGAGAGAATTGAATTGAGATTTTATCAGACTCACTTGGAAGTGTCGAGGGAACAACTCACGATCATGTAGCTGTTACAAGAAGGGACAGAGGGTCCCAAAATATAAGAGCCTTAGTGAATCTTTCATATTCCTCTCTCTGCAAGCAATTACGCGATTAACATAGAAATTTAATTGGCGTGGTCTCTCTCTCAAATAAGCAACAAACTTCTCAATTGTCGGGATTAAATAGTTAATAAACGGCTCTAAATTTAAACAGTAAAAGATTGTTGTGCTTTATTTAAAGTGAAAAGATTGATTTCAGCCTGCGAAGAAACTGCCGAAGATGTGCGAAGAAAGCAGCCCAAAAAAGCGACAACCATAGCAGTCGTGACAACAAATAGTTGCAGGCGAAAAAAAGATTAGTACGAATAGTCGCGACAACAGAAAGCTTCGACAAGCAGGTGACGACAGTTGGCGGCGAGACGAAGTACGACAAAGCAGTACGAATAGTTCCCAGGCAGTTGAAATTCGCGGAATCTAGTAAACGACATATCGCCCCATTTTGAATCAACAGCGATGGTAAATCTGCGACGACCAAAGACTTACAGGTTGTGCTATAAGTCTGTAAATACAACACATGGATCTATGTGAGGTCAGCAGTTACATCAGCCAAAATGCTGTAACAACAAAGATAATAGTAATTCAAATAATACAAATTATCAATTCACATCTCAAAAATTCTGAATCATTTTAGAGAGAAACTAGCAGGGCTACCCGGGGTTGCCTGGGACCATAAAAACAAGAAGTTCAATAGTGTGGGTAACATCTTTATATTAAAACTTCTATCTCTCTCCGTCTCCCTATCTTTCTCTTTTTCCCCACTTTTCAAGTTTTTCCCTCCCTCTCCCCATCCCTTTCTTTCTCCTCTGCCCAGCCCATTCCTCTCTCTTGTTTTAATAAATAATAACGAAATTCATTTACCGGAGCTATCCGTTTTAAATGTAATACTGTAATCTTACATTTATTGCTCCTGGACATGCCGAGTAGAACAAAACACAATAACGTTTTCGATCCCGGGTAATTCTGTTCCTCTACCCACTTGAATAAAAAAAAGAATCATTTACTTACGCCTTCCGATGTGAGGAGATAAACCAGGAGTCCATTGCCACAACCCAAATCAACAAAACTTTGTTTGGGACAACCAGATTCCAATCGTTCTTTTTCCCAAATGAGCTAATAAAAAAAAAAAAAAATTAGGGAACCAAGTAAATAGGGTCAGATTGCAATTACAGATTACTGTTAGAGATGAAAAAAATTACGATTAACTACTTTACTAATTGATTGCATGAAAAACAAAGTATTGAATATAATTTGAAACAAAAAAGTACATACCAGAAGGAAAGTGGCGATGGAAATGTCTTCATAAACAAATTTTTGGGGATCAGTTTTCTCCGACCATTTCTGGGGGAAAAAAATTAATATGTCAATGAGGCAATATTTAGGAATAAGATGTTTTGAATTGATTTCTTTGTTTATTGGCATATCAACCTGTAAGACAATAAAGATGGATGTAAATCTCCTGTATCCATAATAAGATCAAAATGATTTTTCAAACTTCGGAAGGAACTCCTGCTCATATAACACCGACAAAATTACCAATACCAACGTTTTCTCTCAGATGTAAAAAATCGCACTGTCTTTTCTCAACCATAGAGAAGTATCGTCCGCATCGTAGTCTGACAGATATTTCCCAACAATACTGAAAAGATTACCAACACCAAAGCTGCCAAAAATCAAATCTGCCCGTTTTTAATCTGTCTCTTTAAAGTCGGTTGGTCTCTACACATGCAAATCAATTGCCCACGTATGCAAATTAGTTCCAACTATTAAAATCCCCAATTATTAGCACAAGTTTTTTCTCTCTAGAAAATGGCCGCCTGACATGCAAAACACCTGGCATGCTTTGAAGCCGTATTTTCTGGGTTTTTTTTTACTAAGAAAATGGTCACTACTTACGATGATAGAGGAAAAGTGTGTCATGAGATGAAATGATTGTTCAGTCAAATTCGAATACTCGTGTCAACAATTCTTGATAAGAATCTGTTGACATTGGATTTGAAGACGACCAAGTTGTAAACCGCAGGGAAGCAGTCTTGTGGCAATGTGTTTCACAGACAGAAGCCCTTGCGAAGATGTTTTGCTTGTGGAAATTCTGCGTGACACTAGGCACACTGAGGAAGAAAGGAAAGTTTTCTTCGTTGTGGTAGGAAACAAGTTCTTGCTGTGAATGTCTTACAAGGAGGAACTAGAGATTGGAGCTCAGTGGAGCACCTTCCATGGAAATAACGATAGAGTAGAAAAAGACTAGCAATGTGAGAAAGGGGCAAAATTCCTTAATAGAAAAAGAGATTTGCTATAAAAAATGTTCATGTTCTTTTTACTCAGAAAAGCCACTTGAGGATAAAGTCGAGAGAAAGCAGAACTCACCTCTATTAGACCAGGTCCATATTTGGCTTTTAGCTCATTATAAAGTCTGTGGTAAGCATCAATAGAGACTGTCCGAAGAGATGTAGCGTGAGTGCGCAAATTATCCTCACCTGCCCAGCAGCTAAGCTTGACCAAAAGACGTTCTTGAAGCCATTGGTAGCTCATCGTACTCGCAGATTCCTTTTCTTGCGTTTTGTTCACATTCAAAATGATTCTACAAGTAAAAAAAAAAGAAAAGATAAAATCGTATTATGATAATCTTCCACTCTATAATAAAGAGCAATGTGTATTTATTTGTAAATATATATCCGTCCTGTCACACCAAAAGTTAGCGAATAAAAACTGTCCGAGAAATAATGTAAGGGAAGTCAGACAAGATTAAGCAATTAAATTTGCTGTGTAAGCGTATTTTGGTGCAAGGAATCAGAATATGCCACTGAAAATCTCCAAGAATTAATAGTTTCCAAGTAATCTGCAGTAAATGCACATAAATATGCTGCAATACCTTAAAAATACCATGTATCCATTAAAAAAAAAAAAAAGAAGTTAAAGAACCCAAAGTTGAATTGTAATGCAAAAAACTGAAATCTAATACTAGGACTCTTTAAAAATGAATATATTGCAAGATTTCTTTAACACCTTCTGCTAAATCCCCCCCACCTCCTGCCTCCCCAAATTATGTGATTCTACCTTTTTCAGGCAATTACGTGTGAGCACCCTGGAAAACTTGCCCCTCTTCAAAAAAAAAAAAAAAATTTTATAATTTAGAGTGGAGATTAGTTTCACATATAAAATTAATGTAAAATAATCCCCCATTTCATGGCCATTCTTGCGTTTTAGGCAGTTAGCCCATTTTTTTTTTTCATATGGGAGATAAATCCTGTGCGTTTTTCTTTGAGGGGAGGGTCTGTTTTTTTTTTTTAGATGATTATGTGTGGTTTTAAGAGGGGTTTTGTAGGATGGGGCTTACCACTGGGACTTAAGGTTAGTGGTAGGGTAATTATTTTTTTTTATACTAACTTTTCAGTTTGAAAAAATATCAAAAGAATTTGGAGTGTTCACTGCTCTAAAAGGCAAGAATAGCCGGGAAATGGGAAATCATTTTGAGTTAATTTTATATGCGCAACTAAATTCTAAATTTTTTTTTTGTTGTCTTTTTTTTTCTTTTTTATGCCAAGATTTTTAAAGTGTTCACATGTAATCGCTTAAAAAAGTTGAATCTTATTTTTTTTTATTGGCGACTAGAAAGTCATTTATTACTAGAATTAAAGTTTGAAAGTTTGAAAACCAGTATTTTTCGAAGGAGCCACTATTTTATAAAAAAATAACACAAACAGCATTAACTTTGATTTTAAGTAAAAAAAGTGTTTTCTTTTTTTTTTTTCAAAATAAACCTGTAAACTACATTTACAAAACTAACGATTTTTATGAACAGCTGCTGCTGGCGATAGAATTATCAGCGATAATAGTGTCAGCGAAACAGTCAAATTGTTGACTTTTGCTGAAAAGAGAACAATATTTTTTCAGATAAGGTAATTAAAAATTGCTACTATGAAAAGAGAAAACAACATACAATTATAATTTTAATGCACAAAAAAGAGTAAAAAGATTGATTTACTTACTAGTTGTGGTACGAAAAATATTTTTAAAAAATGCTCGGTACTTGTCATGTTGAAGTCTTATTTTTAAGACAAAAAAAAAGGAATGGGCCAGTTTATTTCGTACTTTAACAATAATTGAGATTAATGTTTTCCTGATTAGTTTCCAAATTTCATGACAAATTCCTCATAGAGGAGTGGTAACAAACTTTTAAAAGAATGGGGGGGGGGGGGTTCGTAAAAAAAGTTACGAAAATGGCCGTTTAATAGTGTTAACATTTTTATCACTTTATTTGCTCAAAACTCTTCAAATATATAATGTAGATTATTTATTAATGCAACAATTCCGAACAAAATGGTGGTATTTTGTAGACTAAAAGTGCTTTGGTTTTTAAAATATGACTATTTTAGTAGCACTCCCTTGAAATCTGTGATTAACCAAAACATTTTATTGTCGGTGGGTATTGCTAGTCAAAGCCAATAAAGAAAAGAATAACAAGAAAAGAATAGTTTATTATCAACAAAAGGCTCATTTTGGATTTTATCATTTTATTTTTTATTTAACTGGCTTTGCAAACTCACTTCTTCCCGACTCAAACAATTTAACCTGAGCTCAATGGATTACACTTTTTTTGGTGTGATAGAAAAATGAAACTAAAATTTCTGAACATGTATTTAAAAAAAAAAGATACAGACAAACCTTTTTGGCTCTTCGTCATCTTTAAAAGTAAAACTGTAAAATATTTCATCATCTGTTGAGGATTTTTTCCCAAGATGGTCAAACAGGGCTAAAGGGTAAAATTTGAATTGTTTTCTTTGTTGGTCTGAAAAAAAAAAATGAATTTAAAATAAAGTGTGATTTGTGAGTGGTAAGACACGAATATGAAGAATAAATTGGATGAAAACGATTCTGTATAGATCAACAAATATAATTATTTATTATACATTTACAACTGAATAAGAATTACTTTGTAATGAGGACATAATTAATTGTAATTGCTGAGCGACACATCCATTGAATGTTGTTCTCCCAAATGTCGGCTGGCTGAATCCAAGGGCAATAACTTTACTCAAAATTTCTTTGAGGCAAAGGAGACAACTTTTGAGTACAAAGTTATTTTCTTTATAAAAATATTAAATTTCTGTTTTAAATATTAAATCATTATTTTCTAGGTGGTATGTAGTCCTTCTAGACTTGGCGCAGCGGCTGGTTCGGCAACAATTTTTCTGGTCATATCCTCTAAAAAAAACCCTAGACCTCATCTTCAGTTTTGGGATATCTCCAAGGAAAGACGGACAGAAGTTGTGTGCCAACAAATCGACGGTTCGTGACGTGTGGCTTGTTTATCCAGATCAGGACAGCAGCAAGAGAACAGCACAATTGTACAATGTAATGGGAATGTAAGGGAGATAACTCAATATTATTTTTTTCACAAAACTTGACAAAATGGCAATTTCAATGTTTAGTTTTTATTAAAACTGGAGAATTAATATTAATAATAAATAAGACATTTTTTGTACATTTTAAAAAGTTTGTTTATTAAATTTTATCAAACAGATTTTTAGTTTTTGTTCAACAATAAAAAAAAATGTTTTTAAGGTGCTTGTTGGAAGATATGCACACGTGAAATATGGCAGTTAAAAATTAGTTAACAGGAAAACTCTTTGATATACTTACATATCAGACAAAAGTAGATATCTACACCAAAAATTACGGAAAATTATCGAGTAGAATTGCAATTAAAAATATAAATAAGTTTTATCGTATATTTCCGATTCTATGTTGGCTAGACCCCATTTTACATCTTTAATTAAAAAGAGTTACGTAAAATGAAAAAAAGGGGGGATAAGTCAGTCTGATACGTAAGTATATCAAAGAGTTTTCCTGGTAATTTATTTTGAACTGCCATATTTCACTTGTGCATGTCTTCCAACAAGCACCGTTTTTAAATTTACGATTTATTAGCCTCGCTCTATTTTGAAACGTTGTTTGAATATGTTTAACCTCCATTTAATGAAATTTATGTGGTGTCAAAGACAAAAGGGACAAGTATTCCCTTGGATAATAATATGTATCATAGAACAATATGTTATTTTCTTTTTCTTTTGCTCATTAATTAACATTGTTTTATTGTTAAAGTTTACCAAATTTTTTTTATTAACATTGTTTTTTCGTTATTCGTTAATTAACATTGCTTATTTTTTTGTCAGGCTTTGCGAAAAAAATAAAATGGAGTTATCTCCCTTAGATTCCCATCACATTGTACAATTTCGCCCAAGAAAACTATCCAAACATCTGGCTGATGTGATTTCGGAGACTTGATTCTTATCGTGTCTCCATTGTAGCGACCGTCTTGTATTTTCTTCTAAAATACAATTTTATTCATCAACATATTCTCATTCTAGGGTCATACACCGATTCCAACATTTCTCTAACAGTTCGATGCCTTTTTGTAGAACAATTCGTCTTTGGCCTCAAAATTTGCAACATAAAAATCTGATTGGGCACAAATTTTGACATGTGTCATTTGTGACATGTGTCATTTATAAAAATTATATGGATTTTTTATTTATTAATGGCGCTATTTATATGTCAAATCCGGAACTTATTGAGTGATGTTTTACATAAAGTTAGGTATGGGTATTGTATGTACAGAATTCACTCCTAAACTAATTAACCGATCATTATGAATTTTTAGCAAAGTTGCTAGGTAGGACAGTATATATACTTGCATTAGATGTTTGGAAAATAATACAATAATTTAAAACGCTCTAAATAAACTAGGAATTCCAACAATACAAACTACATCACAAACTATAAAACAAACATTAAAAACAAACATTAAAAACAACAAAACATTTTCTAAAAAACTCACATCTAATGCAGGTATATATATTGTCCCATGCAATAATTGCCATCGGATATACATTGGTGAAACTGAACGGGAACTAAAAAAAAGTCTTGGTGAACATAAAGAAGATATAAAAAGTAATAATTTCCTTAATGCACTATTCTCTCATGCGTTACATTAAACTTTTAACAAGCTAGACTCATTAAATTCATTTTCAATAAATCTTAGAAAAGAATTCTTGAATCAGCACTCATTATAAACTAACACAAACAACATAACAGCACCTCACTTATTCTGTCATTTAAAAGGAACAGCTTTAGCATGACACCTTATCTGACGTTACTCAAAAGCCACACCTTTCCAAAAAAGACTATTGTTGAAAACAAAGGATAATATGTAAATTAAGCACCTCAATTATTCTGCCAGTTGAGAGGAACAGGTTTAGCATGACACCATATCTGATGTCACTTAAAAGCTTCACCTTTCCAAACAAGACTAATTTATCTCCTTTAATCACCAAATTAATACTTTTTTACACCAAATTCCCAACAAAACTTGGTACATAACATCGATAACAAAAGAAAAACACTCATTTCATAAATGCGTCACACATTTTGAATTCTAACGCCAATGGTTCGTTTGAAAAAAGAACAAAAAAGATTATTTTCACGTCATAATCAAACCACATTTTTTGAATGTTTAGTTTGAAAAATAATTCTTTACACGTTAGAAACGCACCAAATATTTTTCAAATATTATACTTTCATGTTATTTCTTCAAATCAATCATCGTGAGAAAGTCTTGAAATAAAGACGAAACGTTGATGAATATATAAATAATTTTGGTTTTATACTTTTTCCATATATATATATACTAGCAGGAAGACCCGACGTTGCTCGGGATTCAATGAGGATCACCACTATATACTTTTTCACTATGCTCATAACACCATATTACTTTCTTTGTTTTTACTGTCCCTCTCTTCTCATTTCGCCCCCAAATATATTCGGAAGAAGCTGAAATGTTCGAAAACTCTCTGAATTAATGTCGTAAATGGTTTAAATTTAATTGAAATCGAATATATGTATTTGAAGTTTTAAGGGGGTTCTATCCCCATGGGTCAATTAAAAGTGAGGGCATGTAGATATTCGGCACATAGAGGGTAACATAGAGATTAAGAATCACTTCCATTGTCTTCCCCTGATAATTTTATACATATGATATAAATTTCATCAAAATAGGATACATTTGAAGTTTTTGGGAGTTGTGCCTTCTATCCGCTTAGGGTGCACTTAAAGATTCGGAAACACTTCCCTTGTTTTCCCGGGTAAATTTTACATCAGAATACACTTAGGTTTTATATACATTCTCTAACCATTCTCTCTATATGGAACATACAAACATCACACACACAGACATTGAGTTATATATATATAATACAGGGTGTTTCAAAAGTCTTGGGAACATAACGATTTTTAATAACTCAAAAACTATTAGGAGTTGAAAAATGAAATTGGTACCGTTGGAAAGGTTAAAGTTTCAAGTTTTGTGGGGAATCTTCAAAGTTGCTCAATATGAGCACCATTCGTCACACGGCAGACATCTAGTCGATAGTCCATTTCCTGCCAAACGCGTTCCAGCATCTTGACGTCAATGGTTCCCACAACTGCCGTTACTCGAGCCTTTAGTTCGTCAATATCTCTTGGAAGGGGCGGCACATAGACTTGTTGCTTGACAAAGCCCCAAAGGAAAAAGTCACACGGGGTAAGATCTGGAGACCTAGGAGGCCAGGGCATGAGAACGTCATCACCTCGCCCAGATCTCCCAATCCATCTACCAGGCAGCCTTGTGTTAAGAAACTGCCTTACTCTAAGACTCCAGTGTGGTGGTGCACCATCTTGTTGAAAAATGAAGTCATCAGATTCTGCTTGTTCCAACTGAGCCATTAACCAGTCTTCCAGCATGTTGAGATAGGATTCACCAGTGATAGTTGCCTCTTCAAAGAAGAACGGTCCATAGACACCTTTCTTGGAAATTGCACAAAACACGTTCACTTTTGGTGAATCTCGCTCGTGCTCAAGAAGTTCATGAGGATTCTCAGTACCCCATATGCGAGTGTTATGCTTGTTAACTTTGCCATTCAGATGGAAGGTCGCCTCATCGCTAAAAACAAGCCGGTCATCAAAGCCGTTATCTTCCAACTTCTCTTGCATTGCAATGCAAAAGTCACGGCGAAGTGGCTTATCAGTGTCCTTCAACTTTTGGACCAACTTGAGCTTGTAAGGTACCATTTGCAGTCGTTTCCTTAAGACACGCCAGACAGTTGCTGGAGCAAGCTGAAGTTCCCTGCTGGCTCTTCTCACTGATTTACGGGGGCTCCGCTGAAAGGCTGTCCGAACTTGCTCAACTGCATCTTCTGAAGTTGAAGGGCGACCTGTTCGCTTACTTGGGCACAAACACCCATCTTTCACAAATTTAGCATGCCATCTGACAATGGATTTCCTTTCAGGGGCTTCTTTTTTAAATTTCCTGCGAAATGCACGCTGAACACATGTCCACGATTCAGTCTTTGCAAATTGGAGGACGCAAAATGCCTTGTCTTGTTTAGAGAACGCCATTACTGCACCTGGAAAGATAACACGAAAATCATTAGTATGACCAAAAACTTGATTAAGCAAGCTTTAAAATGGCACCAGTTTCATTTTTCTACCTGGAATAGTTCATGAGATATACGCATTTGTAATGTTCCCAAGACTTTTGAAACACCCTGTATATGTAAGCTGTAGTTTACTGATAAATAGAATCTATCATCAGCAGCTATTCACTTTGTCATATTTATGCAAGAATATATATATATAGTAATGATTTTCTAAAAAAAAAACACTGCAAAAAGTTAGTTAACTTGTAAATTAATGTTGGTTATAAATGGAAACAACATGTTTTTAAGTTTTGTTAAATGATTAAGGTAACATGGGATATTAAGCACCATGGGGCATTAGGCACCAACAACTAGGTAACCTTCACAAACCTCTTTATAGCATCGTTATGGCACTTGTAGGGCAATAAGCACCAAGCTTGTCTGATCACTGACCAATCACAGGCCTTGTTTCTCACGAGTAGCATTTACTGAGCCAAACAAAAGTAGTCTTTTTGTGCCAAATTGAGAAGCTGTTTTTTCTCCACATCTGCAGCCATTTTGAAACAGACTTCAAAACTTTATGCTCCAGAAGGGAAACTGAACAAAACTTTGTTTTTCTGTGAAACCACTGAGCCTGCAAACTGTTCCTTTACTGCTGAAGCAATGAGATATATCAGATATAAATACCAAACATTTTTACACTTGATTTAATTTAGATTTTCATTTTTAAGAGCTTGAAAGTGTCATGGTGGTCTGCATCCACAGCCTATCGAATGTGATCATGATTTCCACACCAATTTTAAAAACTGCTGCAAATTCAACTTGCCATGTTTTTGTATGCTTTTGGTAAGTTAATTGCTTTGTACTGGTTCTCACTTAAGCATAATTCGGGTTTTCTTAAGTTTTAATAATAAACCATTGACTGGCTTTCGTCAGCCATATTTTGATCTCTGAAAAGCCAGCGAGCAGTTTATAATTAAAACTCAGGAAAACCCAGTATTTTTTGCCTGGGTTAGTTACTCCAGCTTTAAACCTAAAGTACCAACTTCTGTACCAAATTTCTGTAACATATATATATATATATATTCAGTTCCAGCAATAAACGAAAAACTCCAGATGTGTTTTATATTTTTCTTTTACCTGATACAAAGCTCACATTTCATTTTCCTTCCACAACATTCAATGAATTGACCAGAAAGTTATTCAAACAATCCTATTAACTTAACACTTGAAAGATGACTTTTCTACAAAAATAACAAGTTGCATAACATACATTTTAATCATTTTTAATGAGAATTATTATCTCAATAGACACTTTTTTGGGTGCTTCTACAGATGAAAGTACCTATGAAAATCGCAGTTCCAATTATGTCATTGAGACTGAGATAGGAATATTTACTGACGACTCTACTCTCGTCATGTGGGCAAAACCGATGCGTACGTATCTGAGGCAATGGTTGAATCCTTAGAAAATGACCTCCAGTCTGTAGTGAAATGGGGTCAAAAATGGTTGGTAACTTTTAATGCCACAAAGACAAAGCTACTTTCCTTCAATAACTACAAGAAACCTCTTCAACCACTAATTGTCATGGCAAATAATACCCTACCTGAGAGTTCATCATTCAAACTCCTCGGCCTAACTTTCACAGATAACATGAATTGGAATAAATACATTGAAGACATTGCCAGGGCTGCTGCAAAGAAGGTGGGCTCCCTCTACCGTGCCAGTAAGCTTCTCACACCTGACATTACCCTATATCTCTACAAAGCCACCAACCGCCCATGCATGGAGTATTGTTGTCACATCTGGGCTGGGGCATCATCCACTAATCTCTCCCTCTTACACAAGGTCCAAAAAAGAGTTGCCAATTGATAGGTCCCTCACTATCTACCAAGCTCCAGCCCCTGTCCTATCGCCGCAATGTTGTTTCCTTGTGCCTGTTTTACAAGTACTTCAATGGATTGTGCTGATGAGCTTACCGCTTTGGTACCCCCACGACGTAAATTCACTAGACTAACCCGACAATCTGCCAAATCCCATCCATTCACTGTGGAGGTCCCCAGATGCCGAAGAGCTTTCTACTCCAAAAGCTTCTTTCCTCGTGCTGCCGGACTGTGGAACTTCCTCCCTGCTCCCTGTTTTCCTGATGGTACTGACATTGAGAAATTTAAGACTAATGTAAACAGACATCTCACTGTACAGCTCCCAATTTCACCCTTTTTCTCAGTAGCCTCTTACGTCTACAGTGGCGGCTTGACTTGTTTGGGGTGAACTATGTTAAAAAAAAAAATTAACCGGAAAACTCTTTGATATACTTATGTATCAAGCAAAAATAGGTTTGTACACCAAAAATTAGCAAAAACTAACGAGTAGAATTGTAATAAAAAATAAAAATCCGTTATATTGTTTAATCAGGTTCGGCCATTGATTCGAGCGAAAAACACGAAATTCAAGGGGAGATAACTCAGTTTGTCATATTAACAAGTAATAAATCAATGGCATTCACCAAAATACGATGAACCTGATTTTTATTTTTAATTTAAATTCTACTCTATCATTTTTCCTACTTTTTGGTGAGGATACTTATTTAAATCTGCTGCGTAAGTATGTAATACTGTTTTTTTAATGGTATTAATACTTTAATACCCACGCGTTTATGTACAAGCACCATGTTTTTTTTTATGTTATTGATACTTTAATACCCACGCGTCTTCGTAGAAGCACCCATTTTTTGTTTTATTTTCATGACTGGTTATTAGAGAAGCACTTAAAAAAAAAAAAGGAACCAAACTCAGATATTTCGTGCCCAGATGATTTAAGTACTTAATGAGTCATTCAGAGTATCGACAATGAATCCCGAGTCAGTCACGGAAATGGCCGAAAGAGTTTACGATTTGAAAGCCACCTAATCATTCGCATGGTTAATGTCGTCTACTTTTTTACATTCGGTGCTTGTATATATACATACACAGGTGAAATATATTAGTTCAAAATAAATAAAAAATATTAATCAGTTTTATCGTATATTTCTGATTCTCCATTGAGCGCAAAAGGGAGAACAGGGGACATAAGTCAGTAAAATGCGTTCGTGCCAATGAAGAATCGGAAATATACGATAAAACTGATTTATATTTTGAATTAAAATTTTACTCGATAATTTTCCCTCATTTTTGGTGTAGATACCTACTTTTGCCTGATACGTAAGTATATCAAGGAGTTTTCCTGTTAATTTATTTTGAACCAAGCACCTTACTTTCTTTTCGTGGCTTTCAACTCGTAAACAGCTTAGGCCATTTCTAGTACTGGTTCGAGATTCTGCGTCGATACTCGGGACTGACCACGTAAGTACCGAAATCCTCTGGATACGCATTTTTTACAAGTACCGACATTTCTTACCAAATGTGATGACCTCTCTGAGAGATGAGCTATGATTCAAGTGTCTCGGTAGAAGATCTCGGACGATCACTAATAATTGACGAGGAGATGAAGTCGACAACGAATTTAGATCTTCTATGGTTACGTCCGTCTGGAGAGATTCAGAAACCTGGCATCCAGAATAATGAGGGGTGTTGGGTCGACCTTCGACCGGTTGTTGTCCATCGCCGTCGCTATTATTATTATTATCATCATCATCACCATCCCTTCGACCCCCTGGACTTGGTACAGCGGCCGCCTCGTCAACGAATTTTCTAGCCATGTCCTCTAAAAAACCCTGGACTTCATCGTCAGTTTCGGGATATCTCAAAGGAAAGACGGACAGAAGTTGAGTGCCAACAAGTCGACGGTTTGTGACGTGTGGTTTGTTTATCCAGATCAGGACAGCAGCAAGAAAATTATCCAAACATTTGGCTGATGTGATTTCGGAGACTTCATTCTTATCGATGTCTCCCATGTAGAGACTGTCTTGTATTTCCTCTGACATGATTTAAAATTTTAAAGAAGTTAAAACACTGAAAACATTCGTTTAGTTGAATAAACTTGGTAATAAACACGTGCGTGTAGCCATATTGACAAGGGAGATAACTCCAAATCACTTTGTGTCAAAATTAAATTTCGAAAGATTAGTTTCGTATTTTGTTCAAATTTAATCGTAAAACACTTCTTTTTTTAATTTTTTGTTTTCATTAATATTTTCGGTACAAACATTCCTGATGCTTTTTGAGATAACAATCCTCGATAACTACTGTGTATTACAAAAGTGAAGCAATTTGGCTAGGAGCAAAGTGTAGTATCTGTTCTGATGCTGTCCTCGGTCAGTGAAGGAGAGATCCTTCTTAACTCAGACAATTTTTATTTTTGCCCCAATCTGGAGTTCACCCGTTTTGGGGAGCTGGATTTTCTTCACATTAAAAACCGACATAGTGTCTAGCTCGTGGGGAGGCAAGTAAATGGGGGCTGCCCCTGATTGAAAAGAAGGCGATTTTCAAGACTAGTTAACAAACAAAAAAAAATAATAATCAAAACAAATAGGCTACAAATAAATGTTACCAAAGACAATAAACATTACTTTTCTACCTACCTGGATAAGTTTTCTTTTGCGTTTTAAAGCGCCTTTATTTATATTTTTTATTGTTGCATTCAGAGTCTTGTAAACCCAACAAATTCAACATCCAAAAATCGAAAATTAAACAAAAATACAGCTAATAAAAAGATACAAATTGGCTGAAAATTAAATTTTCGACCGATTGGTAATATTTATTAGCTGTATTTTTGTGTAATTTTCGATTTTGGGGCGATTATCGAGGCTTCATATCAAGTAAAATCTGTCGTAATGTTGAATCTACTTGTACTTGTACTACTTACTTGTACTTGGAGTGGTTGAGCCGGCTCCATCCATCCTTGCCACTGTGTCCCTCACGAAGGCTGACCAAGCCTGACGATTTGAAGTCAACGATTGTGTGATCTCTAGCCACTCTTTATTCCAACGGCAAACTCCGTAGATTCGGGGGCCTAGGTTGGGTTTCATGTCAGCTTTAAACGTCAGCAGCCAGGTTTTTCTTTGTTCACCACATCGCTTTTTGCCAACCCTGTAGGGGAGGTAGGGCAATTGCTTTATAGATAGATGACAGTGAAGGGCATGACCCAATCCACATAGACGTCTTGTGAGAATGATTTGTCGAAGAGAGTTAATTTTGCAGGAAAAACATACTGTGTTGTTTGAGAGGAAGTGCTGCCATTGGACATAGAGGATGCGACGCAGGCTGTGGCGATCGAAAGTTTCCAATCACCTAACGTCTTCCACTCTCATTGACCAGGACTCACTGACATAAAGGAGGATCGTTTGCACCAGCGGTTGATAGATTTTTATTTTGATGCTGCGCCTTATCTCAGATATTGACCAGAGCTGGGAATTGAGTCGGCAGAAGGAATGACTTACAAGGTCAATTCGCGCTTTGATGTCAGCTCCACCTTGACCTGTTGCTGTGATAGTGGCGCCAAAATATTTGAAACTCTCAAGAACATCACCATTGAGGATGATGGGTGTTTTGTCTGTTGGGGGCGAAGCTGGTAGCGAGTATTTTTGTCTTTGAGACATTTATTTTCATCCTAATTTGCGATGCAACATGCTGAAGCTCATTAATAGCAGACTGGACATCAGCAAATGTTTCACTGAGTAGCGTGATATCATCTGCGTAATCTAAGTCCTTGACCACAAAGTTGCAACCAACAGTAACACTGGGAAACTGTTTTAATGCATTTGAAGTGACCCAGTCAATGGCGTAATTGAAAAGTGTTGGCAAAAGAACACATCCTTGCCGAACGGCAGACCATATTTTGAAGGATTCTGAAACATCACTGTGTATCAGCAGTAGTATGCTTTAAGAAGACTGAAAAGTTTAGGCAGATTGCCATCTGCTTGCATAACCTTCCAGAGAGTGCCGTGATCGACAGAGTCAAAGGCAGTAGCAAAATCAATGAAACAGATGACTGTCCTTTACTTGAAGCACCAACGATGTTCGAGGATTCATCTTAGGGTGAAGATTCGATCGGTGTATCCACGGCCTGGACGATAACCACATTGGTTTAGCCTCGTTCTGAAGTCACATTCTGATTGAAATCGTCTTAGAAGAATCAAAGCAAATATTTTAGCAGACACATCGATCAGGCTGATACGACGGTAGTTGCTGCAGCATTTCTTATCGACTTTCTTATCTGTGTTTTTGTTTAATTTTCGATTTTTGAGTTGTTAATCATACAACATCGATGTGATACTATCACTTGCCGTGGGAGTATAACTTGATGGTCCACACCGTGGGGACGCCTTTGGAAGGACTGTTCACGTCCTGGCATGGTACATAAGCTCCCCAAGAAACGATGGGCACATCCCCTCCACTAAAGGGGTTAATCCCACTCGTAGCCTTGATGGGGCTTTGATCGGGTTTTAGGCGTCATTAATTCTCTCCGAAATCAAACGCCATATAATATGAGCGAACAGCACATTTTTTATATATAAAAAATATATTTAATTTATTTTTTCATTCCGAAAAGAACAATTAAAAACTCAACAGTCGGCTGAGTTGGCCAAAAATTTTAAAATGTTAACTTCTAGCTAAAATGGAATTTAATTGTGCTAGGTAAAACGTTAACTTGGCAACGTTCCTATATGGGGACATGCCTTTATTGTCGTGTACCGTCTCTTCTCCAGGGGTCAATATGAATACTGTTTTGCATCTTCCACCTACATGTTTCCATGCATGTCACTTTTGAAGTTTTGATCTCTTGTCAGCTTCTATGAAGGTTGAAGTGTTTTATTTCAAGGCTACCTCAGAATACAATATTATCTCAATAACCCGAACATGACATCAAAACCCGACCACAAGATCGTCATGGACAAGGAATTTGTGCCTACATTAAAGACGGCTTTCCATGTGGTAGGGACATCTCCAAAGAAGACTCTAAACTGCCCTATATGTGTTTCCGTGTAGCACTTACTCATGGTACTGCATTAATCTTTGCCTTCTATCGTCCCCACAATAATAGAGTTACTATCTTTGAGAGTATCTCTGAGAAAATTGACCATGTTCTGTCTATTTACCCTTCTGCCAGCATTCTTGTGTTAATGTTCACAATGTTGAATGGCTAGCCTACTCACACAAGACTAATGATAAAGGAGGTTTTGTTACGATTTTTTTCCTTGCTTATGATCTAACACAGATTGTTAACCATACTCACGTACCCAATGCTGAAGGACATTTTTCAAGTTTTCTTGATCTTTTCCTGACAACTTGTCCTGAACAGTGCTCATCCACTTCTCTGTCTCTGCTGAGATCTTCCGATCACTCAGCTGTCTCAATTAAGATAAAAACAAAGTGCAATAAGATCCCTGATGCCCCTTTCCATCGCAGAGTGTATCAATACTCGATGGCTGACGGGGACAGCCTCAAATCTTTTATATCAGAAATTCCTCTGCATTACATGTTTGAAAAGAATGTGTTCTGTATCGTCTTTAAGACTAACATTACACATCCATCGAATCATTCTTATATTATTTCTCTCCATGCAACATATATCCTCAACACTCATTGGCCAGGTTTCACTTCCATACATCATCACACTGTGTACACTTTCCTGATAGACTCTTCCCTTGGTCGACAGCAGTAGTAATGCTCTGCTGATTAGTAATGACAGAAGTTCTCTGAACTTACTCCACCCAGTCCTAATTCTTTCAATCACACTAGCGCTGCTATACCCTGTACTCCAAAGACTATGCCGAGTTCAAATCATAGGTTATTTGTAGTCATTTATGCGTTTATACTGATGGAAAAGGTATAAACCGGTATTTCCTCCCACATTATGGGTAAAGTAGCAACTTTTCTGCAATCAATTGTATACAATGAATCGTTAATCAGCATTAAATAACCCCCATCTTTTTCTGGAGAAAGAAAATGGTCTTTCGGGATTCTGGCCACGATGAGTGAGCAAGCATCATGGTGCACAAACTTCGTAACTGTTTCAGCGTCAATTGATGGATGATTCAAGGCATGGCAAGACAATCATTTTGTTTTGTTTTCTCTAGAGAAATGCGGTTGGAGATTGCACAACCATGAATTAATGTCTGAGTAAGTGAGTGAGTGTATGAGTAAGTGAGTGAGTGTGTGAATGTGTGTGGAAGTGAGTAAGTATATGCATGAGTGATTGTGTGTGTGTGTATTTGTGTGTGCATGTGTGAGTGTGTGAGTGAATGAATGTGTGTGCGTGAGTGTGTGTGTGTGTGGGTGGGTGTGAGATTGTGTGTGAGTGAATGTGTGTGTGAGTGAGTAAGTGTATGAGTGAGGGTGAGTGAGTGAGTGTGTGAGTGAGTGTGTGAGTGAGTGTATGAGTGAGTGAATGTGTGTGTGTGTGTGAGAGTGTAAGAGTTAGTGAGTGTGTGTGTAAGTGTAAGAGTTAGTGAGTGTGTGTGAGTGAGTGAGGAAGTGTATTGAATATTGCTCGAGCAAAGAAACTGAATGGATCATACACCAAGATGCTATGCGTCCTCTACAACATATCGTGGCAAGATCATGTAACAAACAAAATGCTGTATGGTTGCCATCCACGCATATCTGCAGTTGTTAAATGTCGACTCTTTGTGTTGGCTGGACATGTATCTCAACAAATGTTGTCCAAAGGTCAAGCAATGAGCTGGAAGGCCTCATATTATAACCAAGACTCTTCTGGAGAAGGACACTGGCCTCTCGGGTTTGGAGCTCCTGGACGCAATGAGGGGGTGATCATCTTGATGCACAAACTTTGTGAATGTGTCACCGTCAATTAATGGATGACTCAAGACAAGGCGAATAACTCCAAGGGGTTGATAATTAAAACAGACCAAATAAATAAAGAGTGGAAAGGTGTTGGTGTGCAGAAATAAAGGCAGAATGTACCCTTACCCAATTGCAATTGGGGGGGGGGGTCTGTTTGATAATCGGTCACAAATTAAATGATTTAAAAAAGGGATCATGCAGAAAAAAGACAGTCGAAAAGTGTTCCATGATTACCAGTCTTTTCTATCATTATTACCGCCAAAATGATAACCTTTTTCTTTTGGTCCCACATCAATTGACACCATTTTTTCCTGACTTCAAAACTCATCTTGAATTCTAGCGTTATTCTACAAATAAGCAGGCCTTTCTATGATCGTACCATTTTTATTTCTGCACAGCCAGAATTTAGAGAACTCATGTTTTTCATCCTTCTCACGACCAGGAGTCTTTGTTAATCCAGGTCACTTGTTGCCTGCAACCGTACACCTATGAACAGCCATCTTGCTCAAGTAACAACAACAAACTAAAAAGGGGAGCTCACTTCCACTGTCCCACATCATATAAGGAGATGACTCAGCCCAAGGGGGACAACTCAAAGACACTTAAACATTGCTGGTGTCTTCTTGTGAAGACTACAGTTCTATAAAAAAAAGAAAAAGAAAACAAACAAAAACAAAACGAACAAAAGCAAAACAAATCATTGCAACAAGTCTCAGAATTTCGGAAGAGGCTCCCATCTTTGTCAGGCAATCCGCGACCTGTTCTCGACCCCTGATCCATTCAATTTGGATCTCCTCCTTCACCATCATTTCCTTCACCCTGGCTACATCAACTCTGAGACACCGGTCACTCACAAGATTTGATGACTTTAAAGTCTCTACCAGAGACGCATTGTCCATTTTACGAAGAACTTCAGGCAACCTAGGTAGTCTGAATATCTCTTGAAGCATTGCGGCTATCAACATTCCGGTCTCTGAAGCTAACGGGCTTTTTGTTACCCGGTCAAGTTTTTTTGATGACCAACATATAGAAGCCATTCTGTTCATCTTGCCACAAACAAAGATGATAAAACCACCCTGTGAAGATCCATCCTCCAAACTAGCATAGGTGGCATCTGAATAAACAATATTCAGATCCGAAGGTTTTCCAAGTTGGGGAAAAGATACGGATCCTGTCCTTGATTGTAACCTTATTAGCGATTTGTTTGCCTCGAAGAGTAACTTCACCTTTGGATATTTTCCAATATTACTCATTCTACACACATCAAATGATACATCTGGTCGCGTCTGGGTGGATACCCACATCATTTGACCTGTCAATCTTTTTAACTCTGTCTTCTCCTCTTGACTCAATTCATCATTTTTTCTTAATGATCTTCCTTTCTTTATATCTATTGGGGATAAGGCCGAAACATATAGATTTTGATCTAAAACAATCCCATTTTTGTTTGCTTAACATTCAATCCCAAAAATTTGAATGTTCCACTTTCATGCCTCCCAATTTTGAAAATCTTTTCCAATTCTGCGATCAAATTTTACTTAAATAAATCATTTCCACAGAATATGAAATCATCAACATGTAATGCCAGAATGCCCATCAATTCACCAGTGGCATCATGCCAAAGAAACAGTGCATTGTCATATGCACTCACCATTCCTTTTAAGTGCGTTAACTCATGATTAACTCGCTTGTACCATGAACGAGGTTCATCGTTTAATCCATAAATACATCTTTTCAGCTTCCACACTTGTGATTCTGGACACACATCAGATGGTGGTTTAAGAAATACCTCTTTCTCCAGCATATTACCTTGCAGAAATGCGGAGGTAAAATCAAGAGTCTCTACCAGCCACGTTATAACCGAGGCCGTTAACAATACGAGATGCATAGCCTCACGGCTGCACGTTGGAGAATCTGTTTTTAGGTTATGAGAATCTTCTTCATAATCACGTGCAACAAGACGAGCCTTCATTATCTTTTTGTCCTTCACAAATTTTTCTGTTATCACCCACCTTGTTGATATACATTTTTGCTCTTTATCAGGCACACATTCATATACTTCATGAATTTCCATATTTTCCAATTCTCTTTTCTTTGCATCAATCACATCTTTTCCTTGTTCTTGTTCAGAAGAAAGCAAAATTGCATGTTCTTGATAACTTACTTCCTCTGTTTAAGGAAATTGTCTCCATTGATCCATATGATCCCAATTAATACATAAGGGATTTTCATTTTCGGCTTCAGGTTTTATATTTAGCCAATGGCTATACTTTCCCGTGGACTTTGGTTGTGTGTTCATAACCATCTCTTTTTTCCATTCATTACTCCCTCTCAATTTATACTCTACAATTTCGTTTCTACTCGGTTTTATACTGTTATTTTTCACTTCCCTTCTGTCACAATTTGAATTGGTATTATGTTGTCCTTCATCTTCCTCCTCCAAGACTTCATACATCTCATTTTAAGAATTTGTATTTTCTTTATTTCTGGGACTTCGCAATTCCCTGTCTACCTTCATCAAGTGACATGGATGCATCCTGAAAAATGCTCCTCCATGTCTGATCAATACACATTGTCCTTCTTTACCCAAAACTTTAGCCGGACCACGCCATCCTTTATAGTTTTGTCTTCTATAGTAGACACGGTCACCTGTCACAAAACCTTCATCCACATAAGTCCTTATATTGGATCTCAAAGCTCTCAGAATTCTTTCACTTGATTCAGCTTCCATGAAGCTTTTCCTTGCTGCATGTAGGGCATTTAAATTTATTCTAACCATGTCACTTGTTGTTGCAGTTTCCAGTGCAGGTAATATATCATTCAAAACTGAGGGGGTGTTAATGTTAGACCCAAATACAAGCTCATTTGGACTATAGCCAGAATGACTCTGAAGTGCATTTTTTGCGCTGACAGCCCATGCCAAAGCTATTTCTGGCTCACATTTTTCATCATCTAATGTTTTTTTCATTGCTTCCGCAATTATTAGATTATGACGTTCCACGGTATCATTGCTGAATGGAGTTTCAGCAGCTGTCGTGCATGTTTCAATATTCAGCTTTTCATTCATCTGTCGGTAGCCCTCATTATTAAACTCTTCTCCATTGTCACTTAAAAGTCGCTTGGGAGCTCCAAAATAAGATATCCACATTAAAAATATGTTGCGAATAATTTCTTTGCTCTTTTTGGTTTTAATTAATCTGGCAGCAGAGTACCTAGTGGATGTATCAATTAGGTGCAGAATCCAGCATTGGTTATGTCGATGTTCCTTCAAATCCAAACATACAGTGTCATTAAACCTGTTACCAAGAGCCAATCCTACAACTGGTCGAGGAGGGGGTCTTCTAAACCTCTTACAAACTGAACAAGAATCACAAACATCTTTGATCTGATTCAGAAATTCCTTATCATTAAATGCCTTACTACCTTTAACCAAAGCTATTCATTTCTCTTTAGATGCATGAGCAAATTGTCTGTGCAATTTCTCAGCTTTTTTTCTTTTTTCCACTCTAGAGCATCCTTTTAAAGTCTCACAGTGCAACATTATGTTTGGTGCATTTTTAACTGCCAAAAGCATATTAGTTAGTGGAAGACTATAATGTCCAGAAGTTGTGATTTGCAATTTTATATATCTGCCAAAAATTCGACAGCTGTCAGTTTTAAAATTTAGTAGTATTCCTGCAGTTTTCATAGAGTTATGACTTAATAACAGATGTAATTCATTTTTTACGATGTCAACCTCAATATAACCTCTGACACCTTTTATACCCCCTATTGTTACAGGAAATTTAACTGTTTTAATGGCTTTCACTTCCACTCCATCTCCAAAACAAAATATTCTGTTAGACCTAACAGTTTTCACCAACTGCTTATCTCGGTCATTGAATGTATCAAAGAATATATTAAACCAAAGCTCTCCAGCAACAGTTCGTGAACAAGCAGAGTCCAATACTGCCATACCCAATGTCTCTTTCACAAGATTGGACATTTTTACATTAGAATAAGAGTCATTTATTACTGTTCGATAACATGAATCAACATTAAACAAAGTAAAGTTCACCTGGTCTGAATCCACGACAGTGTGTATATTGTTTCTAGAATTGAAACTCGTACAGTCTCGGGCAAAATACTTAATTGAATTACATCTAAAACAACGAAGTATCTTACCTTGTCTGTCTGTTGGATTTGTATTGTAATCCCGGTAATAATTTTTTTTTAATACTTGTGTTACTATAATTGACTGTTTCAACTTCTTCCTTGACAGCAGGGACGGTTTTACCTTCCGTTGACGAAATGTCTGAAAACACTTTCTTCAATGTTTCCTTCATTGTGACATATGTTAAGCTCGAACATGTGGTTCTTGCCAATTTTTCATTTTCTTCTGACACATTTGCTGCATTCAGAACAAAAAAAGCCTGCACTCCTTCTGGCAAAGTGATTCCAAATTTCCTTAATTTTTGGTATAAAAATTCGTATTGTACGAAAAATTCATTTATGTTAACCCCGGTCTCTCTTTTGTAGGTGTAAAATTCCTTAAATGACATATATGCCATCGTGTTCTCGTCCACTAAGTAAATTTCGTCTAATTTGTTGAGAATTATATTTAACCCATTTGGAGTACCAATATCCGTGGTTGCCAAATGTCGAACACATTCTCTTATATTTTGTGGTAGTGACAAAAATACTGCTGGGACATGTTTTTCTTTAGGCAAATCCGTGAATAGAGACCATATGCCAATGTCTTGTTTCCATTCTGCATAAGAATCCTTGTTCAATAGAATAGGTGGGGTTTTACTAAACGAAGCCATCTTTCTTTTAAATGTGTTTCAACTTTTGTTGAACAAGACAGATAACTTCTTATCACACAAAGAAGACAGCTTCTGCTACCAATGTTAATCCAGGTCACTTGTTGCCTGCAACCGTACACCTATGAACAGCCATCTTGCTCAAGCGACAACAACAAGCTAAAAAGGGTAGTTCACTCTCCCACTGTCCCACATCATATAAGGAGATGACTCAGCCCAAGGGGGACAACTCAAAGACACTTAAACAGTCTTCACCGACTCACTGAATCAACTATTGTTTCTCAATCTACTCATATCAAACAACGAATAGGTTTAAACCACATCACATCTATTTTAGTTGAAATCATAATCCAAGAAAAAAACGTTAAGTTAGGCAATCGTTAAAAAATAAATTAAATTTCATTTTTTTTGGTTTTTCTACAAGACTACAATACTTGCATTTTCTTCTCCTCCAGCCTTCTCTTTTCCTCCCACAAGATGTCAACAACATAGACTGTTCTCTTTCTCTTCCTTTCAAGTCTAAATTAATCCCCCCCCCTGTCTTAATTTCGTCTTCTTCATATCCCTTTACACTAAATGGCTTCATAAAAAAAAAATAATTCTGTTGTTTTTTTTTGCTTGCTCAAATACGAATTAAGCAGACGACAATTAACACAAAGTAAAAGAATTAATTTTCTCGGATCATGAATCTTTTTCTTTACAGGTTTAGGTCCAGTTTAAAAAAAATTATTTTGAAAAGGGATGATGATGATGATGATGATGATGATGATGATGATGATGATGATGATGATGATGAAAAAGAGTATATAGAGAAAGAAAAGAAGGATGATAATGATTATGATGATGATGATGATGATGATGATGATATTATTATTATTACTCACTAGGAGTTCTCACACAGGTCATCATCAGTGATTGCTCACTGATAATAACCGGTGGTGTTCCTTGGAGTCTGGGTGACAGCAAGTCTCCCTAGATTTCCAGTACTCTCCATCTCTTTTCAATAACCTTTGCAAATGACTTTGCGTTATCACACAGCCACTTACCATGGCAACGACAATTGGTCTTCTCTGGGATTTGGGTGGCAATAAGCCTCTCCAAGATCCTAGTACTCTCCGAACTCTTCCAGTGGAGGTCCGGTTAATGCTCTCCCCCCTCGGTCTTTCCATCCTCAATCCTTCACAATTATTTTGTGTGGTATCAGCCGAGGCTGATGCCTTTTTTAGTGGGGGGGGGGGTCAGTTTATAACTTTTTTAGCAGTTTCAGTTCCCTTGGTTCATTCGGTGTCCATTCCATGTTTTTGTTTTACTTCTGTTGCAGTTTCCATGTGGCTGGTTAGTTTGTATACTTTATGTGGGTTGGTTGCTGCATTCAAGGATTTTCCTTAAGATTTAAGCTGTTTTCCTCATTGATGTCCATTGTATAGTCTCAGTCTTCACTTTGATTTCAATTTCTCCTAGTCTTTTTTCCAGGTTTTTCTGGGACTGTTCCTAGTGCTCCTACAATTATTGGTAGTATATTGACTTTATTCATGTTCCACGTTCGTATCAGTGCTCTGGCTAGCTCTGTGTATTTGCTTCTTTTTTCCTGTCTCTCTCTTTGATCTCTAACCTGTGGCTTGCTGGGGCAGCAAAATCTACAATTTGGCAGTTTCTTTCATTCTTGTTGACTATTATGACGTCCGGTCTCTTGCTTGGATGAGTTTATCTGTTCGTACCTTCATGTCCTAAAGGATTTTGTAGTTTTCGTTTTCCAGTACTGTCTCCGGTTTGTGTCTGTACCATTTATCTGCATGTTCAAAATGCAATCATTTTCATAGTTCTTCTTCTTCTTCTTCTTCTTCTTCTTCTTCTTCTTCTTCTTCTTCTTCTTCTTCTTCTTCTTCTTCTTCTTCTTCTTCTTATTATTATTATTATTATTATTATTATTATTATTATTATTTACTCACTAGGAGTTATCACACTGGTCATCATGAGTGATCGCCCACTGCCAACAACCTGTGGTATTCCCTGGAGTCTGAGTGACAACAAGTCTCCTCAGACTTCCAGTATGGTCCACCTCTTTTCGTTCATCACCGCTGATGACCTTGCGGTATCTCAACAGCCATCCACCACCGATTTTCCGCTGATAAGGGTCATTGGTCCCCTCTGGGGCCCGAGTGGCAACAAGCCTCCCCAAGGTCCCAGAGCTGTCCGTGCTCTTCCAGTGGAGGTCTGGTTTGAACTTTCCCTCCTCGACCCTCTGTCCATAATTTTCGTGGTGTCAGCCTATGCTTGCGCCTCTCTCGTGCGGTTGTATTTTCCCCGGTTCTGTTGTCTTGTGCTTCCATGTGTTTGTTCTCCATTCGTTGCTTATGTGGGTTGGTTTCCGCATTCGAGGACATTTCTCAGGATTGTAGCTGTTTTGATCATTACTGTCCTTTGTATGGTCTCAGTTATCCCTTTGATTCCTATTTCTCCTAGTCTTTTCTCCATGTTTTTGGGGACTGTTCCTAGTGCTCCTATGATTATTGGTGTTATACTGACTTTCTTCATGTTCCATATTCCTTTCAATTCTCTGGCAAGTTCGGTATATTTGCTTCTTTTTTCCGTCTCTTTGATCTTCACTCTGTGGTCCGCTGGAACGGCAAAGTCTACGATTTTGCAGGATTTTTCTTTCTTGTTGATTATTATCATATCCGGTCTCCTTGCTGTTATGGGTTTGTCTGTTTGTACATTCATATCCCATATGATTTTGTGTTTTTCGTTTTCTAGTACAGTTTCTGGTTTGTGTTTGTACCGTTTTTTTGCATATTCGAAATTCAGTTGTTTGCACATTTCCCGGTGTACTTCTTTCCTCACGCTGTCATGTTTGTTCTTGTATTCCTTTTGGGCTAGCTTGCTGCATTCACTTATTATATGATTTATCGTTTCGTCTCTTTGTCCACACAATCGGCATTTGCTGTTTTCCTGGGTTTTATCTATCTTTGCTTCAATAAAGTTTGTCCTAATTGCATTGTTCTGTGCGGCCATCAGCAGAAATTCCGTTTCTCTGCTCAAGTGTCCTTTTCTTAGCCATGCCTAGCTGTTTTCATTGGCTTCATCGCTTGTGAGTCTTATAAAGCGTTCATGTAGTTGTTTTTCTTCCCACTTTTCCTTTCTTGTCTTTTTGTTTCTGGGTTCAGTGCTTCCGGAGTTGTTTGTTGGGCTGTTGTCTCTTGCTGTGGTGATCAGTCTTTCCGTGTTCTGGGTTACATATTTCTCCAGCTCTTTTTTGGTGTCTTCCACACAGTCTTCTATACTTACCAGTCCTCTACCTCCTTCATTTCTTTTCATGTAGAGTCTGTCCGTATCGTCTTTTGGGTGCAATGTATTGTGCATAGTCATTAGTTTTCTAGTCCTCTGGTCAAGATGCCTGAGTTCTTCTTTGGTCCAGCCTACGAATGGTCCAGAGTATCTTATTAGTGATACAGCCCATGTGTTTATCCCTTTTACTAGGTTTCTGCTATATAGTTTAGTTTCTAAGAGTTTCCTTGTTCTTCGTAGATATTCTTTTCCAATCTTCTCTTTCATTTCTGTATATTTGATTGTGTCTGCTTCCAGAACTCCCAGGTATTTATAACTCTCTTGTTCATTATTATTATTATTATTATTATTATTATTATTATTATTATTATTATTATTATTATTATTGTTGTTATTGTTATTGTTGTTGTTACTACTACTACTATTATTTATCTTATATTTTGAAAATGTTTTAAGAAAAGACAATAATAAAATGAAGTTCGTCAACAATAACAATAATAATAATAATATCTTATTATTATTTTCATTTTTTGTCTTTGTATCTCATGCTGAAAAAATAAAAAACGACAAAAAGGAGGGGAAGATGGTCTTTGTTGATGAAAACAATGTTTTCGCCACTAGAACTTCGTTACGTGGTATACTTTATTCAGGTGACACTGTATTCAACGCAACATGCTTTCCACTAGATCTTTATCACATAGTAGACTTTTCTCCAACAACATCGTTTTAAATACTGAACTTGGGAACAATGTTTTTTCCACTGGAACTTCGTTCTGTGGTATACTTTTCTCCAACAACATCGTTTTCAATATCGATCTCTATCGCTCAATGATCTTCGCCCTTCGAGTACTAAAATGTAATTAACAATTGTCTATTAGGCTTTTCTTTTATAGACAGCAAAGATGCCGTCCATAAAAGACACCGGTCACACATGGTCGATACGCATGAATGCTCTTGTTTTGGCATGCACAACGTTTTTTCTCTCGTCCAGGTTCTATACGTCAGGCAGAGATGAGCCTTTTTATGGTGGTGATAAGGTAAGTCATGATTATTTCTACCACTCAGTTCAGGTTCTGGCTCATTATGTCTGCCACAGTTTCGTGAATGACTTCCAACTTCTAGATTTGGCTATTTCGCTGGTGCTGCCCGTTACAATCAGATCATCATCAACTGATCCCCTCTATGTGGAACATACTTTGCAGCGTTTTAGATAACTGATGGCGGGTGACATGTCCGTACCAGTTGAGACACCATTGTGCGATGCAATTCCTTATGGAATTCTTTACAGTGAGATGGGCAATTTTCTCCATCTGATGCGCTGCAACCAGTCCATACAAGAGTATAGGTCGAGCATGTATGTTGTTCGCATATTGTGAGATCCCTGAAGACTCTCTATGCAGCGGATATATGTCGTCTTATATAGATGAATTTATTGACTCTTCTGACACCTGCAACAATTTTTGTTTTCATGAGAGTTAAATTTCGACAGGTGCTGCAAGTGAAGTTAGCTGCATCTGTTAAACGTAGCAGGTTGGAGCACCTTTTGTGACACCACTTATTGCATATTCTGCATTTGATGGAACTTGAACCAGTTTGAGCAGCCTTGTGGGACAGATCTCTTCTCTTTGGCATCAGGAATATGAAGGAATGATTATTTACCTTCCTCCCATTGCAGGAAGATGTGACACAAGGT
Source organism: Sepiola atlantica (assembly GCA_963556195.1). Classification (NCBI taxonomy): domain Eukaryota; kingdom Metazoa; phylum Mollusca; class Cephalopoda; order Sepiida; family Sepiolidae; genus Sepiola; species Sepiola atlantica. The sequence goes on from OY744516.1 coordinate 92,590,461, forward strand.
CGGAAAGTGGGATTTGGTTGGCCAACACACTAGAGGTAGTGCACTCGTACCCAGCAAAATATACCTGTTGGCATTCCCCGGTTGGGGCGCCTCAGGCAGTTAGCAATAAACTAACTCTACATCAAAGAGGGGAGGCAAGGCCTGGGAGGATGGGCCTCTAAGGACTACCCAGAACCATACCTAAGCCAGACAGAAGAAAAGACACCATCATTCTGTTGGACTGATTGTCAAAAATGAATCCGCGACATAGTAAGAATGGTGTCTCTGATTTTCACAGTAAGACTGTGGAATAAAAATAGCTGATCGGTTTTCGCTCCTTGATCAGAATTAAATCAAAGAAGAAAGTAACACTTACTTTCATTGCTCATGCATATTTCTCTATCTCAGGCTCTGGTAACATGTGTTCTCTTCTCATTGTAATTGGGACTGTAATGTATTCCTTCTTTAGTATTTATGCCTGTGCTTCTCTCCTTGTATATTATAATATGTATCACCTTACATGTTTCTTTAATCTCTTTTACATTTGTCTTCGGCAAATGTATGTTTATCTGAGAATGTATGTGTATGTAAATCAAACTGTTTATTCACTAGGGTACACCGGGGTGGAGTGGGTCATTGGGGTGGAGTAGGCTACCAATAATTACTCTATTTTCTCCCAACTTCGTTTTCCCCAGTTTGATTCTTTCATTATGGATTGCATCAAGAACTGTCTTGATATGTGACATCTGTGTTACCAAGTGATACTAATCTTTAACAGAACTTTTATTGTAAAAAAGAAAAAAGAGTAAAGTAACTTCATCTAATAGACATGTGTTGATGAAAAAATACTAAATACTCTTCTTTACGGTGATTTTGAAACTCTTAATATAGGTGGCCCCATTTGCTACCCTGAACAACGCCAATTGAGTCGAGTTTTTCTAGTGATGCCATTGATAGTGGGAGTAAGAAACACTATCAATGAGGACAGCAACTTATCGAAACTGTAATGCGTCCATCTATAATTAGAGAAAGCAGACTCACGTTCATAGGATTATTCATTAACTTGGAAATCATTGTTAACTTGTTCCTTTTCAAACATTTTTTTTATATAGATGTCAAGTGCAAAAGAGAATTTTTAAAAGATCCAACATGGCGTCCAACGATTAAGGCATTGCATTACAGTTCAAATTTCTAGTCTTAAAAAAATAAATTAGAATTTTATTTCGGGATAAAAAGATACATTTTTAGACTAATTAAGTTTCACCCCCCCCCCCCAAAAAAAAATATGATTGTTTTAATTTATTACAATTTTTTTTTACTATATTGTAAATAACCTGTTACTTTTGCCCCCCCCTAAAAAAAAAACATGTTCTATTAATAAATTATTTTGAATTATTGATTTTATGTTAGTTTACTGAATTCGTAATCTTTCATGTTTGATTTAATTTTAAGTTAAAAAGAATTCAAGAAACATTCATTTTTTTTCGGAAATGAGAGCAACTCTTATCAAATTATTAAAAAACAACAAAATTCAGCTAAAACTAATGATAATGAAATGTTCATATGAAGAATAAAACTGCCTAAGAATAGGGATTTGTCGTCTTGTGTTTATAAACCAAAAGATATTTCCATGCACTGATACTAGTCTTTTCATTCGATGTAGACCGGAAAAAATGAACTTATTTAAAGGATGAATATTAAGAATTAAGTTTTTAAAATTCAAAAATTTATGACGACACCATTTTATTATTACGTATTAATTTAATGTTTGCCGTCTAGCCTACACAAAATAATACATTTGCACTAAGATTATAAAATAATGGGTTACGTGATCGTTAATAAATAAACATTTCATTAAAATTGGTTGATTTCTGAAATTTGAAGTGAAGGGGTCAAAATTCTCATAGCTGAGATGTTTTCCAGCGCTGGAAAACGACATCCGAGCACATTTTCATGCATATTTTTGGGAAGTTATCAAATGTCAAAAATAGAAAAAGCAAAAAAGTGGCCTATTTCACCATAACGATTATTAGATATGTAGTCTTAGAATTAAATTGTAATTTAAAGATGTGTTAAAGTAAAAATTAGGTACGTGCAAAAATGGCCACCGCTTGTAATGACTCGTTCTTAAAAGTGTCTTTTCTTAATTTTTAAAAGTAGTTTTCGTTTAACTTTTGATTGTGTTCGAAAGATAGAAGCATTAAGTTAATATCTAAAAGGAAACAAATGTATATTTACGTGAAAAAAAAATTAGAATGCAAAATCCATTAAAAGTGAAGATCCAATAAAACATGTTTAAAAATCGCTGGAAAAATAAATATCAGTTTTCTGGAACTATTTCAAAGATAATTATTAAATTAAAGTCTTAAGAGAGTGAATTACAAAATAATTTACCTCTTTTTTTTTTTTTACTAAAAATAGTTTAATTATCAAAAGAAAAAGTGAAAGTTAGCTAAAACATGTCCGAAGCCAGTGTTGTAAATGTAAACAGACCCAACGGCTACAAAATCTCAAAGTATGGAAGGCTCAAACTGCCTTAATAGTTTTTATCTTTTATGTTACGAACTGCGTCAATGTTATTAATTAATTTTACATGATGATTGATTAAAAACAATTACATTACTCGATTTATTCTTTAAGAATTAATGTAATTTTAAATTAAAATTCTTAAAGAATAAATAACTAATTTATTGTTACGACACATGTAAGAATACTCTTCTTTACAGTGATTTTGAAACTCTTAATATAGGTGGCCCATTCACCCCGGTAATTTGTTTTCTAGATATGTAAAGTACCTCATAAAACTTGGTACATTTTTTACCATGTATTATCTTTATTTGACTGAATGCTGCGACCCCATCTGCTACCCAGAGCACATTTTCCCATCATGCATGCAGTTTTGGGGAAGTTATTAGATGTCAAAGAAAGAAAACACCCCAAAGTGGCCCATTTCATCTCGATCTGCCCTATTGTCTTTCCTCTTTCTTCCGACACTCATGTTGTGTTATCCACGATAATACGACCCCGTGTCTGGGAAAGATAAACCTGAACATGTGGGATGCTAAAAATGTAAAATCGAAGATATAAAATACTTATAGCTTTTCAATGGTATAACAAGTTAGATCCACTGAAGATAGATAAGGAGGACTGGTAAGAGTTATTTCCCTTTAACTGCGATGTTTTAACGGTATTTAAAAATAGATTCAAACAAAGGGTTATAATTATGTACGCTTTTGGGCGGTATGCAAATATGAACATCACTTCCGGTCAGTACAGTGTTGTATTGGTTTTTTAGAACTAATGACAACATCGTCCATTGAATTGTTTTGACTTTATCATAATGCTATGCATTGATTGGAATGCTAAATCAGTTCTCTATCTCCGACCCCAGTTGTTTATTCTCATTGTAATTGGGATCGTTTCTTTAGTACCTATGTGTGTTGTTCTTCCCTCCACCTTACATACTTCCGTAATCAATTTTAGGTTTGTCTTCGATAAACTTTTTATCTGTAAATAAATGTATGTTTTTTTCATTATTGTCCTTTTTTCTTTCTTCTGACACTCGCATATGTTGTCTGCGATAACGCAACACACAAACTGGCGACCGCCTGTGTGGGAAAGATGTCGCCGAACACGTGGTCACTAAAAACATCAAAGCAAGAATATTACTCACTTCAGTCTCAGTTTTCTTTTTTAGTATATACAGGGTGTTTGGAAAATCGATGGCATAACTCCAGGATTATGTTCGATATGTGTAAAAGAAGCCTCTTTACATGGGGGTGCCTCTACAGCATTACCCGCCTAATTTCCTTTATGGTTGATTTCTTCCTCCGTTTGCTTTTTGGTTTCAGTTGATTTACTTTATTTTTTTCACTCTTATTCAACACAAACAAGGCACATTGCCACTTGGACATAATAGGCTACTATTAGGGACCATGCTTACAGGGACACTCTAAGTAGGGAGTTGAGCAGCGAGATGTCTGTTTGCATTACATTTAAATTTCTGCATGTTAGTACAGTCAGGGAAGCATCTGGGTTCCACTACAGTGAAGGGGTGGGACTTTGCTGCTTGTCGAATTAGTCGGGAGGTATTTACGTCGAGGGGGCACAAGTGTTACGAGTTCGTCAGAGTACATTCCATTAAAGTACTTGTAAAACAAGCACAGGAATGCAACATTACGGCGATGGGACAGGGGTTGGAGCTTTGTTGACAGTACGGAACCTATTAGATTGGAGACTCTTTTTCGGGCCCTATCTAATAAGAGAGAGACTAGTGGTAGATGCACCAGTCCAGCTGTGGCAACAATACTCCATGCATGGGCGAATGGCGGCTTTGTAGAAGTATATGGTACTGGCAGATGTGAGTAGTAGATTATATTTTTTATCTGAATTTGGTCTGTTAAATTCTGTTACCTGAAATAAGAAGGCCCAACATAATTACACCTGTTTCTTCACTATTGTCCTTTTCTATTTCTTCCAACACACACAAAATGGCAGATATTCTTGAACACGTGGGACGCTAAAAACGTAAAATCTAAGATATAAAATATTTAATAGCTTTTCAATGGTATAACAAGTTGGATCCGCTGAAGAAAGATAATGGTTCACAACCGTAAGTGAAGGCGCAATTGCGATTAAGTCCCCATAACCCTTTGTAAGCAGGATGTTGTTTCCTGGGATGCTATGATGTTTATTTAGTACTACGGTCGCATATTTTTGCTAGTATGTATTATGTAAGTATTGGGCATGCTCATGAACAGCCGATTGTGACAATTTTTTGTTGATGAATGCTATCTCGACACCATAAAGGAGGAGGTAATGTCTTGGAAGATGGTCTCATGACAACAGAACAGAGACTACACTACCCCCCCCCCCCCACACACACACCCAAGGGGGAGATAATGCCTGTGTGGATACTCTCATGACAATAGAACAGATACTACATCATCCTTCGAAAGGAGAAGGTAATAATGCCTGGGAGGATGATCTTATGATGAACGAACATATACTAACCCCCCCCCCAAGGAGGAGGTTATGCCTAGGCGGATAGGTTCATGACAACAGACCAGATACTACACTACCCCTCCCCCAAAGAAGGAGATAATGCCTGGGAGCATGGTCGCATGACAGCAGAACATATACTCCTGCCCCTGGATTTCTCCACTTACCCTTATAATTCTGAGTGTTTAGTAGGGAGGAACTAAGTACCAATTTTTAATTTTTGGTATGATTGAACCCCGATCTCCCAGCCTATTAGTGAACACTTTTACCATAATGCAAAATGGGTCGATGAATATAAAACTTTTAAAACCCTTTAGGAAAAAACAAATGATTATTTATAATCAGGTGAATTTTGTCGCAAAATGTGGAGAATGTTTTTATAAAAGTGTCGTTTTAAAAACCATTAAATATAAATATTTAATATTTTTTATGTATATTCATTTTGGATTTTTTCTCCAAATTGATTATTTTATTAATAAACGCTTTCTCCGCTAGCTGCAGAATACGCACTAACATGACTAAGTGTCCTCCAAGTCTTACGATCTTCAGCCAAGGTGTTCTGCTTGTTTCATGTTCGTCCATTCACAGACGTTGTCTATCCATCTTTTCTTTTGTCTACCTTTCGACTGGCTTCATTGTATTATACCTTCAACGCATATTTTTAATAGATCTACACTGGAACGCTTAATGTGGCCAAATAATCTCAAGACTTTACACTTGATGACTGATGGGATGCCAGTGAGTTTTTGCAACTCTGCGATACTGATGTGTGGTCAGATAGTTTATGAAGCGCATGATATGGTTTTGGAAGGTTTCTACTTTCTGACATAATTTTACAGTCCAGTTAACACATTCAAGTCTGTATAAGACTACAGGAAGGACATATGCGTTATAGATCTTTGCTTTGATTTTGTATGGTATACGTTTAGAAATTGATTATTTAGTAGTTAACAATTCCTTAATTTTTAATTCTGACTACCGAGGAGTGAGAACCTGATAAGATGTTTTGTTGCATTATTGCTTACCCATCAGTGTATAAGTCCTTTATACACTCGTGTCGTCGTTCTCGTCGTTGTTGTTGTTGTTGTTGTGAACCCAGGTGTTGGTCGTCTGTGGAATACAATCACTCGGACGCCAATGTTTTTATAAAAGGTTTATTTAAAAGAAAGAGGATCAAAGAAAAACATCAGGGAGACAACTTGTATACGCGTGTGTGTATGAGAGAGAGAAAGAGAGAGAGAGAGAGAAAGAGAGAGAGAGAGCGTCTCGCTACATCACCCACCCGCGTTCGCTGCCCTCTCCTTCTTGGAGAGAGCTGCTAGACATGTCTTCTCGGTGCTTCTACAGAATTTGAACTGAACCAAACCGACTTTTGCCGCACTAAACCTAAAATTTAGTTTAGGGTTAGGTTAGGGTTAGGGTTAAAAAAAACAGTTCGATGCAAATTCTGTAGAAGTACCGTCTTCTCTGCTTGAAATCTAGCCGGCTAAGAGAGAGAGAGAGAGAGAGAGAGAGAGCTCGGAAATCACATCATTTGCAACTTCTGCCTGGTGTTACTCTCTGACTCCTTGACTTTAAACTTTTCCACTCAAACACGGTTCCTATTATGTAACAGTTAACCCCCCCCCCACTTCATATTTGTTCCCTTCTTCATATTCGCCCTTATTGACGAAATTGAACTAGCTGTACCGGAACGCAGTGAAGTCATTTTAGTTTCTGAATTGGTTTGAATTTGAGGGTTAAAAGCTTTTGTACACTGTTGTCCATCCTTCAAATCAACCCTTTAATGGTTTTTAGTCCGGGATGCAATGAATAACACTTTTGGTTCTGTTTTGGAATTTTTGCAATGACGATTGATAATTTTGATTATTCGGACTACTGTTCTCATCTTGGATATTATTCTCACAACGTTTCGGCCGATGTAACCTCCGACCTTCTTCAGGTGCATCTCATAAAACTCGGGAATCTTTTTATCGAACTCGGGAATCTGTACAGAATTTTGCAAGGAACCCGTGGTGTAATGGATAATGTAGTAGGTAATAATCCATAGAAATAAGAGCCATAAAACTTACTAAATTGTAACTGTAGACATAGAATAAAATTCAGTTTCGGATAACTATATATATATATATATAACTATATATATATATATATAGAGTCGATGCTTAGGGCTCAACTGTACGACTAGTTGAGCAGCAAGATAAGTCAAACTGTTGAGCAGCATCAAAATGCCTGTTTATAACAAGGCTAGAATGTTCCATTATGCTCAGAAGGGAAAGTCCATTCTCTGTGTTCTGATTGGCTGAGATTCATATGTGGCCATTTTAGTCTATAAATGTTCATTCATTATAACAAGCACTCCTCCATGAGATGGATACCAATTGAGGCCCTTATGCCGGTAAGTGTTAGTTTAATTCTATATCCCCCCCCCATCCCCTCAGTACGCGAACGTAATGGTCTTTGGGGAAGAATGAGTTCCTTCTGGCCTGGTTGATTGTGGGGGTGTAACCTGGACAATGCCCGGGCAGATTTCACTGGCATTGGTTTAGCAGTGCCGGGTGATGTTGGGTGCCTCGGCGATGTCATTACATCTCCTCTGTTATGCGGCAATGGTGTACCAGGTGTATGGGAATCACAAGGCGTTGGATTGGGAGATTCAGTCGAAGCACTGGGAATAGGGACTGGAATTACAGGTGTTGCAAGTTTTCTGAGGAATCTGCGGTTTCGCAAAGTGATTCTGCCTGACCCATCAATCCTGATCCGATACTGACGGTTAGGGAGAGTTTCGACAACACGACCTGTTGTGTCCCATCGACGATTGTTTGCACGTTGTATTGATACTCTTTCTCCTTCTTGGAGTGGGCATAAAGTATGCGCTGTGCGATTGTACCGCTCGGTGAGGTGAGCATTGCGCTGAGATAAGCTTATCTCACGGTTCCTAGCTGCAGCTATCCATTTTGCATGTGGTTTATATAGTGCGGGTTGGGATGGTATGAAGTCACGAAGTCGGCGGTGGAGCAAGAGTTGTGCTGGGGATAGACCAATGCCTTGGATAGGGGTGTTGCGATATTGTAGGATGGCTCTGGCAACACTGTCATTATTCAATGAGCCCTGGGGACCTGTATTTCCATGAATTATCCTCTTCACTGTTTTTACGGCTAACTCTGCTCGGCCATTAGATTGAGGATATGCCACTGAGGACTGTCTGTGCTTCACACACCATGTTTTGAGGAACTGCTGAAACATGTTGGAATTAAAAGGTGGGCCACCATCGCTACAAAGTTCTTCTGGGGTGCCATATGTGTGGAATAGTTTCAGACAAATAGATATTAGTTTTGAGGTGATGGCATGACCTGGTTTAAGATGATACAAAATAATCCAACCAGTTAGTCTGTCTGCACAGACAAAGTATGCAATGTGTCCGACGTAAAAAAAGGTCCATCACTATCTGCTGGAAGAGCCAATCCGGAGCTTGGGTTAATACGAGTGGTTCAGGTGGCTGACTTGGGGCAATGTTTGTGCAGATGAGGCAATTGGCTCGAAAGTTGCATATTGATGCATTCATACCGGGCCAATACACCGATTCATTGGTACGGGCTTTCATGCCAACCACGCCCTGGTGGGCTGAGTGTAGATAACGTAGTACTTTTCCTCTGAGAGATTTGGGTACCACGATTCTCGCATCCATCAGTGCTAAGCTCCTGTCAGTACTTAATCGATGGCATACATCCCAGAAGTTACGGATTTCCGGTTCAGTAAGTGAACGTTTGGATGGAAAACCTAGTTGTATTGTGTTGATCAGAGTCGTGTAAGATGGATCATTTCGGCCTGATGCACATATGTGATCAGCTGACAGGATTGTATCATTGTCTTTAAAATCGTTCATGGCCTGCTGGGTTGCTACCTCCACCATAGCATCTATTTTATCCGAGAGATGGATGTCTTCAGAGGAAGGGTGTGTGGAAGATAAGGATGTAAGGGCACTCATTGTAGGGACTGGGTTGCGAGAGACGGCATCGGAACCCTGATGCAACTTTCCTGGGCAGTGTTGGATGGTAAAAAATACCTGAGTGATTTCTCTTTAAGCTTAAAGAGGCGCGGGTTATGTATCTTGCTCAGGTCCCTGTCGCCAAATACTCCTAGTAAGGGCTGGTGGTCTGTTACTACTATTACGTTAGGGCAGCCCATAATAAATATACGGCATTTGTCCAGGCGATTGCTGCTGCTTCGCCTTCAATGGGTGCATATCGGCGCTCCGCATCTGTGCAAAATCTGCTGCCTGCAAATACAATGTGCCAGCCCTCAGGACAACATACCGGTGCTTTCTCAGTGGAACATATACAGTGTTTTTGTAATAGCAGGAAACCCATACCTTCTTTACTCCAGTCTGGAGCAAGGCAGGTTGCTCTGTTAATATCAAAGGTCGTTACACCCTTTTTTACCAAATTCACAATGATTTGCCTGGATGTGAAAAATGCATTCTCGAGATCCTGATTCCAAATGAAGCATGAATTTTGTTTCGAAAGGGAGACATTATGGTGTTTAGGGAATGTGCCCATGCTACTTGGTTAACTAATCCAAACCAAGACCTTGCATCAGTTATATTCTTTGGGATAGGAAAGTTGGCAATTGCATTGAGTAAATTCTCGAAAGGGGCTACTCCTGATGATGTTATTTGAAGGCCTCCAAACTGAACCACATCTTTGCAAAATTGGAATTTATTTTTGTTAAGGACAATTCCGTTTTTTGCGCAAAGCGATAGGTAGTCAAATGTATGATAGAAGGCATCTTCTATACTGTTGTCAAAAAGTAGCGTATCATCAACGACCTTCACTTTGCGAGGAATGTTCTTAATGATCTCATCATATCTACGCGTATAGGCATCACCAGAGGCTAAGTATCCCTGAGGCATGCGGAGATACATGAAACGACCCCACTCCATGATGAAAGTTGTAAGTGGCTGAGATTCCTCATCTAGAGGGATTGAATGGTAACCATCCATTGCATCTAAGACGGTTTTTTTTTGTTGGGCGGCACCTGTAATGCCAATTGGAATGGCGAGCTAGTGTGATGTGTTTCTCGTTTACACTGCGAGTTTAAATGCTGATAGTCCACTGTTCTTCTTGGTTTTTCATCTTTTTTTGCAGTGATTACCATAGTGCTGCACCAATCGGTAGGGGTACCAACGAGCACTGGAGTAAGAACGCCTCTTTTAACATCATCCCAAAGTGTGAGTCGTACTTGCTCCTTGAAATGATAAGGCACAGGAATTGGGTTATGTCTGGCTTTTGGGACCGCTCCCTCTTTAAGGTGAATATGGGCGGTGGGGCCGGACATAGATGGGAACACCCCATTGTTTTTGAATGTTGTCTTGGCAAAATGCTCTAGGAGCCAATCCTTAAGTCTACTAATGTTTTCTTCCGTTGGGGTAAAGGGAAGTCTTTTGGGACGACTTGGCAATTGATTCACATACTCAATGTGTTGTATTGCGATATTTGCCTGGGTTGAAAATGTTGCCGCAGGGTTTGGGAAATCTTCAGGCAGTATTCCCACATCAATGCATGCTGCCTTGCTGAAATAAAGTCGCTGGATCCCATCACATATGTAAAGGGCTTGCTTGGTTGTTCTTCCACAAACTTCGAATTTCACAGGTAACCATCCCTGACACACAAGTGTGAAATCTCCCACAGTCCGAACGATTTTTCTTGATGGTACTAAGTTATTCATTGTGAGCCCCATGTTAAACAGATGCTTTGATCCCCCTAGACATATAGTGGCCCCACTATCGGGGAAAATCTTCAGCTTTGTTCGGTAGTCACCAGGGATGTTCTTCGCTTGTCTGGGATCTGGATTTGGTGAAAATGGGATAACATACGCATCTATTTCTGCTATTTGATTTTCACTTGCGGTCGTATATGTATCCCTTGTCTGGTTAAATGTGATGTGAGCGATAAGAGAATCCATGGGAGCCTTGTCAATTCCAATACAGGGTTTCTTTGCTCGGCACACTCTTGAAAGGTGGTTAAGTTTCCCACAAGTGCTGCATGTTTGACCCCATGCTGGACATTTTAACTGGCGAGAGCTTGTTCCTGGGATACCATGATAATGACTACCACAACCCATGCAAGCTTGAAAGTTATCACGTTTGGCGGAGTTGCTGATACTAACATGACCTTTATTAGCTTGAGCACTGGTTTTCTGCTTGCGGTACGTAGATATCCGTGCAATAGCCATGTCAGAGGTGTCAGTCATTGAAGTTTGGTCTTTCAATGCCGATTCGAACGCCTCAGAATGGCGAATATTTTGTTCGAGAGTTGTAAGTGTTCCAGCTTTGGCCAGCAGGTCTGCTTGGAGGGTATTGTTTGCTATTCCCCTGATGAGCTTGATGTACATGTTAGCAGGTCATGCTCACAAAGGGGACATAAAAAGTTGCAGTCCAGGGCTGTGGCCCGGAGGCGGACGAGATAGTTCTGTATTGTCTCAGTCTCACCCTGTGACATGGAGGCAAAAGTAAGGTGATGAACGATGGGATTCAACCTTTGAGTGACCAATGCCTCTATCATTCCTAGTAGCTTGTCTGGGTCAGTGGTGAAGAATTTAGGGTGAGTGTTGACTATGGCATTCTGGACGGACTCATCAGCAGAACTGTATAGCTGTATATTGGCCTGAGATGTTGGCATACCCGTCATCTTGGTGAATACTTCCCAATCAATCCTGAATTTTCTGAATTGTTGGAGGGTCATTTCAAGATGGAGCTGGGGCAGTTTAGCGGCTGATGCTTTAACGTATGTTACCTCAGCAGAGAGTTCCTTAGCTTCTTTAAGGATTGAGAGAGCTTCTCCCATTGTCGCGATCCCTAGCTCTTTAAACATGGCCCGATCCATCATTTGCAGGTTCTTTTTTGTCAGCTTTTCACTTGCAAATGTTGCAGCATAAGTTCGAGCTGAGCTAGCAGAGATCCCTGCTTTGAGGAGGTACTGCTCCCAATCTTCAGGATCCATATATCCTGTTCGTAGCGCCATATAGAGTCGATGCTTAGGGCTCAACTGTACGACCAGTTGAGCAGCAAGATAAGTCAAACTGTTGAGCAGCATCAAAATGCCTGTTTATAACAAGGCTAGAATGTTCCATTATGCTCAGAAGGGAAAGTCCATTCTCTGTGTTCTGATTGGCTGAGATTCATATGTGGCCATTTTAGTCTATAAATGTTCATTCATTATAACAAGCACTCCTCCATGAGATGGATACCAATTGAGGCCCTTATGCCGGTAAGTGTTAGTTTAATTCTCTCTCTCTATATATATATATAGATAAAATAAACTAAATTAATGAATAAAAACCTAAACTAAATAAATCTCTAAAGTAGCAAGTAACAAAATATATAAAAAAAGATAAATGCAACGGATAAAAGTGCTAAGTGATAATCAGTTCTAAGTGACAGTCTTCTAGAGGTTGAAGGTTCAATCGTCAGTGCGGGCGATACTAAGATTACAATTACCTGGTCATGGCTGATGGAACGAGAGCAAGCTACCTCTGTGGATTAAATGAAGGACTTTGTTTGAAATTCCACACAGATTTCCGTGTTCGACAGAAAGATTCCCGAATTCAGCAAGATGCACTTGAAGAAGGTCGGAGGGTACATCGGCAGAAACGTTGTGAGAATAATATCTAAGATGAGAACAGTAGTCCGAATAATCCAAATAATACACTTTTGGTTCTTTTAACAAATTAACAAATAAATGACCAAACGTTATGGTAATAATTAGATTTAATTTTCAAAATTCTATTAAAAAATAAAATTTGGTAAAATAACAGCATAATTTAAAAAAAATTGTTTGCACATTAAAAAAAACTTATACAGAAAAAGAAAAAAAAATAGTTGTAAAGGATACACCAATTTTATATTCTTTAATAAACATATGAGTTATTCCTCTTGGTGATTTTGATTTTTCGGTCATAATTTAAAAATGCTTCCAAATTAACAATTGTCCGGCCAGGACTACAAAATTAAAAAAAAATAAACTGTAACGAAGTATGTTATTATAGTGCCAATAATATGGTGCAACCATAATAAACGAAAATTAGATAGTCAGAATCAAAGTTTGATATGTCAGCTTAAATTTTATTTAGGTCCAACTTGTAAAATCTCACAAAATAACTTCATATGCTAGATCAACATTGATACAGTGATGAAGACAATCATAGTATTCTCATCCTGATTACGATTAAAATATATGACCTATTTTGTAGCCCAAATTAAATTACATTGAATAAAGCTTATTCTATATCAAATGGTAGTCCTAGCATTTCAAGTCCTTTCTAAAAATGATTTTAAATGGGGTAATTTCCTAATGGTTGATTAGAAATTATTTAAAGTGGAATGGGTTTGTAGCAGTGGCATGAGAGAACTATTTTGTATCGGTCTACGTGATCGGCAGTGAGATGTAATTCAGTTTGGCGATTATATAATCATTGTCTCTTCACCGCGTGTTATAAACAGTCCTACATGTAACGAAATTCATACGCGATGAATCGTTTTGGGCGCGAAAACCAAACGACGTGATGAACAGAACAATTCAGTTCCTGTCTGTTTCTCAAATAGACAAGACGTATATCCTGCACTATCTACCTGAGCCAGCAGTAGATGAGTCAAGGAACTCCAGGATAATATTATTTTGTCTAATTGACATGAATCTTGAGTTCGCAAGTTTTCCTCTAGCCGACAGGACGCACCTTTTTCCGTTCTCAACCGGACTCAACCCTGAGCTGATAAGATATTGAACTCCGGGACAATACCACTTCATCTAACCGACATGAATGAGCCCAGTGTACCATTTTCATGTAGTTCCTGTGTTCCTATGAATAAAACTTCATATATATTTATTTGTGGAGCCATTATTATTTCGTTGAAGAATGGTGATCTCTTTTTGCTTATGTAACATTTCTATTTCAGTCCGATTCAGCCAAACGTATTACTCTTCCAAAAAAGTTCATTCTAATTTTCTTCCCGATTTAAACCACAAACCCAAAATTGGTTCCCCCAACTAAAGGTTTCACTAAAACAACTTATTTTGTACTAAAATCATGATTTATGTCATTTTCCTCTGTAGACATAATATTTAGTTGTTTACCATAAGCATTAAAATGAAAATAAACGTGGCTACACGTCTTCTTTAAGAAAATCGTGCAGGGGAAGATAACTCTTTATCTTTTATTGCAATAAATGCGTAATTCAACATTTGACAAAATGTGAATATTAGATTTAAATTTAATTTAAAAAAATCATGTAAACATTGACTTTGTTGCCTTACTATTCTAAATAATCTTTTTCAACTGCCCAATTTAAAAAGCCTATATTCAGAACATCAGAAAGTTTCATTAGCTGTCCCCTTACTTGGCAGGCCGACAACAGGCTGAAGACATTCCCTCAAATAGGTTTATTAATACTGAAATCATCATGAATCGGAATAAATACACATAAGATACTACCAAGTTTCCTGCAAAGAAGGTGGGTTCCCTCTACTGGGTTAGAAAACGTCATTAATAGACCCAGGTTGTTCAGGAAGTCCTGTGTGGCGGGACCAATCGCTCCACTCGTCTCCACGGTGATTGGTTGAAATACAAATCTCTGTTGAGAACGCCGGCATATTTTGATCGTTTGCAGCCCTCCGATGACACTATAACATGTCCAGGGTTTGTCGTCGATTCAGTTACTGATGATTACGCAAAAGTGTCGACACAAGTCACATCCTATATTAGTGGCTTGCTGTTTGAAAAGGGAAGCACCGGCAGGCCATCGGACCGTTTGCCATCCCCACTGTCGAGGCCAACTGGTTCAAGGATCGAGGGGAAACCAGCGATGTCTAGGGCCCGTCGTTTATCTTTTATGTATATGCAGATTTTTTATTGGGTGGGTGGGGAAGACACGTTAAGTTATCTGCTCCTGCACAATTTTCTGAAGAAGACACGTAATCATTTTTTTTATTTTTGTAAAATGTTCACGCTAAATGCAGTAAACAGTTAATATTTGTCAAAATTACGTATATTATGATTTTAATACGAAATAAGTTGTTTAGGAATACTCCTGAAACGCATATCACTGCGTAACAATTTCCGACTAATTATCAGGATATAATGATACTATTGGCGACATAGAATATTTTAAAGGAAATAAAGTAAGTACAGTGGTCGATCACAGACACTTTTTTCATTAGCTACTATAGCGAGATGTAGGGGAGGGCGCCACTCCTTTCCCAGGATTACCCCACTTACCCTTGATCCTTACCTTATAATGATGAGCGTTTAAGCAAAGGTGCATTAAGTTCTATTTTTGAGCATTTGGTATGACTTGTCTGAGGATTGAATCCCAGTCTCTCGATCCATTAGCGAACACTCTAACCATTATACCAAAGGAAATACAATCGGGAAATTAGTCCAAAACAATTTATTTTGGTTTACCTACTAATATGTTACCTATTTGCGTTAAAAACAATTTAGGTGCTTCTGCATATCAACCCTGACATTGAAATATTTAAAGAATGTATAAACTTTATTATGTACTTACATGTTAGCTGAAAATAAGATTGTGCCGAAAAAATTACCCAAATTCATCCAGTATTTATTAAATTATAAGAAAAAGAAAAAAAATGATTTTACGTACATTTTGACATTTTTGTAAACAATGGAGACACCCAACCCCGAAATCGTGAAAATGAGTTATCGTCCTTGACCACTGGAAAATCTAAGATACAAAATGGTGGAAATATCTACCGAGTGATAAAATCGTTTTTTATTTATAATTAAATAAATACTGGATGAATTTGCATAATTTTTAGTGTACAGTCTTTTTTCATCTACCACGTAAGTACATAAAAAAGTTTATACATTTCTTTAGCTATTTTATTTTTAAGAGCGGTCTAACATATCAGGGTTGATATGCAGAAGCACCACAATTTAATATTTAATAAAAAATATAAGCATGTGAAGTTATGTTAATATTGGCCATGGGTAAGTAATCAGTCATCGGTCATGTTATTTCTTCCGGAAGTAGTGTTACGACCGGACCGGAACGGTTTCATTTTAGAATAAGTAAGGGTCAAATACTTGGCTTCTGCATTTTAAACTTTAATTCAAGCCTTTAATAAAAAAAATTAAAATTAAAAGTAGATACTGATACAGCTTTGAAACCAGACAAAACCGACATTTGTCTACGCAGAATTACGTAAACAGTCGGAAAACGCCGAATGAAAACGAACCGACGTCAAAATCAAAACAAGGCTGTGTTCACACAGAAAAAAATAATTAAACAACATTTAAAGCAAAAACGAAAAACACTCACCGTATGTTTATTTTTATGAAAAATTATTTATTTTTTGACAAAAAAAATTAATGTAACAACTTTTATTATTTTTCTTTCACGAGAAAGTAAAATTAATTTTTTTTTTCGGTACTGGTCTAGCTTTTGAACCAGACAAAAACCAAACCGTTTTTTTTTTTAACCATAACCTAATCAAAAACTAACCCTAAAGTGCTTTTATTGCCTTTGGTAACAGTTATTTGTTAACTATTTGTTTTGTTTTTCACCCCCTTTTTTCTGTATGAAATTTTTGAGAATCGCTAATTTACGATTTAATTAATGTACAATTCAACTTGTCATCTGCTTCTCTCGCCTTCTGATTGGATAAGCGTTTCGGCATCTTTTGGCTGTTTATGTAAGCAGTCAGAAAATGCCGAACGAAAAATCGGGTTTGTTTGGTTCAAAAGCTGTACGAGTACCTTAAAATTAAACCCTTTCCGGCCCGGTCGTAATCCTACTTTCGGAAGAAATAACATGTCCGATTGATTACTTACCCACGGCCAATATTAACGTAACTTCATATGCTTATATTTTCTATTAAATTGTTTTTAACGCAAATAGGTCACGCACGAGTAGGTATGCCAAAATAAATTGTTTGGGACTAATTGGTTTTACACGTTGGCTTCCAAAAGGTGGAACGAGTTATATCCAAAAGGCGGAACGGAAATAACGAAATAGTCCCTTTCAGGAAAAGGTCCAAAACAAAACGAAGACAAAAAAAAACAAAAAAAAAACAGGTTAATAAAATTATAAAATTACATTCCAGCCATTGATTTTTGGTGCTATTGAACTTTATTTACTGGAGCAATTTCGTTTCGATTAGTCTCTGTTTTGTACAGGGTGGCCAAGAAGTCACTGAAGGATCACTGAGGGATTTTTAACTTTAATAGATTCTTTATTTTTTCTGGTATCTTAATAGAATTTTAACAATTTGACGAAGACAATGGAGATTTTTTTTGTAAAAAAATAAAAACCAAAAAGAAAAAAAATGAAGTTGAGGAATTTAATCGTAATTGAGTGATCCTGCAATTTAAAAGATGTTATTTTTCATAAATAAATTCTTTTTCATTTTTTGTTCTTTTTTTTGCAAACAGATCTCCATTGTCTTCGCCATATTATGTTAAAATTTCATTAAGTTACCATAAAAATAAAGAATCTATTCAAGTTAAAACTTCCTTACTGACTTCTTGGTCACGCTGTATTATCTCCTCTTATCGATGTTAAGTAAATTTTCAGAGCACTCATTTGTACCAGATCTTTGAAATTCTTTCATAGCCGATATTAATTTTTTTATTCATATTTATTTATTGTAATCATGTTTTTTCTTGCTCTCCAATAAATTATTTCTTAAAACATTCGAATTTATTATTTTTCGCCAATAAATTATTTTTCACAAGGTTCGTTACGGTCTTCTAACCTAATCTTAACCCTAACCCCGGACTTAGAGTTAGTGCTAAAAAAGTTGTTAACACTAGAAAGGCCCGGAAATGTGGGATCATTTTACATTAAATTCATATGCGAAACTGATCCGTCACTCTAAATTTTAAATGAATTGGGTTTTTTTGTCCTATTCATCCGCCAAGTTTTTCAGGGTGTTCATGTAGCAGTTATAAACATTAACATTAATCTACAAATGTACACAAATGAAACCCATTTTTCTCGTTAGGATCTTAGATTTTATGGTAAAGAAAATAACATAGCACCATAGTTATAGGGGTTAATTCGTCGTTTCACGGCCCAAATAGCAGACAATGAATCGCCGACATTTTTCTGATTCTTTTTCGATTTCACAAATGAGTAAGTAAATCCAAATAAATTGTTTTGGACTAATTTCCCTAACTGTATTTCCTTTAAGATAATTTAAGGTAAATTTGAAATTAGTCCCAAACAATTTATTTGGGTTTACTTACTCATTTGTGAGGTCGAAAAATGCAGACAATACATTGTCCGCCATTTTGGCTGTAAAACGACGAATTAACCGTTATAGGCTATACAAAAATCCAAATTAACTGAAATGAAATTGCTCTAGTCAAGAAAGTTTAAAAGCAGTGAAAAAAATTGATAAAATTATAAAATGACAGTCCAGTAATTAAGATTCAGTGATTTCCCAAACGAAGTTCGGTATTTTTTGTCATTACATTGTTATCTTCAAGATAAATGAATATATACAAAAAAAGATTTGGTGCCTATTTATATTAAGATACATGTGAAATATGGCAATGTGTGTGGCCAGGTCAACCGGAAGACACCGGTGAAGACAGAAAAATGTCCCTTTCATTTGACCATTGTTTTGGGTCCTTATTGCTTGTATGGCCCCACTAATATTTTCAACTGATAAGTATATCCATAAGTTTTTTGTTATTTTATTTTGAACTGCCATATTTCGCATGTATCTTAATATAAGTAAGCACCGAAGGTTTTTATAATGCTTTTTAAAAATAATAATTGGAAAAATGTTTTGTTTTATTAGTTTGTTTTTAATAAAGAAAATCTTTAAAAAAAAATTGTATTCAAGATCTCGTTTGTTTTTCAAAGTCATGAATCCGATTGAAATTTATTTACCAGATTTTTTTCTTTTTAAATAATGAAAAAAAGATGAAACGAAATAAATGGATAAGAATAGTGAAGTGAAACGAAGCAGCAAAACGACATTCCTCTTTTTCGTTTCTCCGTCGTTTGATTCTCCTCCTACTCCTCTCAGTGAAATGTCGCGGTGAATCATGTCGCGAATCTTCCGCGAAAAACCCAATTAAAAAAACAGGATATGTTTTTAAAAGTGGCGGATAGTTTTTAGTTTACCGGTACGAAATATTTATAATTAAATAACAGTTATATTATGGTAAAATTACAAGACAGTTATACTCGATAACTCATGCTTTTAGGGAAGTATGAGAATAGAAGAGAATTGAAATAAAATGCATTAGAATGCAATTCTCTACCGAACCCATCTAGTTTTAACGTGTGGAAACGATTTGCAAGCTTTTTTTTTTTATTTCATACTTTTTTCTATAAAATTTTATTCAACAACGATGACTACAGTTAATGGCGATTGTCCATCGACAAAGTTCGCTTGTGGTCGGCAACGAGAAGAAATTGCCGTTTTGTTTGTTTTAACACGTTTTTTAGACTTTAGCTTTTTTAATCGATTTAATTTTTTCAAATTCCTTTTACACGCCTTTGTACGTATATTTTATTTTGTTAGGCTTTCAGTAATTTTTTTTTAAGCGAAGGCATTGCCCGGAGAGGTTATACAAGTAAGGTGGGGGGCGTGAATGAGCTATGCCCGTTCGCTAGTTTCTGTTGCATGGGCAAACTAGTGTGTTCAGGTTCATTTGGGCATCGTTTGAGGCGGTGCTCGAATGCGGGTTGGGTAAAGGCATGGCTATATAAATTCAGAGGACGAGTGTTTCAAAATCACAAAAATTAATATGAAAACACTAATGTAAAAACAACTGAAAATAAAGCGAATAAAATGTAATAATGGGAAAAAAGAAGCGAATAAAATATACAAAATAAATAAAAGCCTGAAACAAACAAACAAAATAACAATTTCCACTTGTTGCCAAATAAAACCGAGTGGTAAACGCTATTAACTGTAGTCATCGTTGACATATTTCATAGAAAAAAAGTATGAAATAAAAAAATATTACAAATCGTTTCCACACATTAAAACTAGGCGTGTTCGATGGGTGATTTCATTCCAATGCGTTTTATATACATTGTGTGTTGCTTTATTTTTTGGTTTACGAGTCCTCGAGTGTTAACTATTCTTTACCTTTACCGTTATATATATATTTATAAGCAAAGTGTCCGGTAATTTTATAAAATCACTCTTGTCTCCCATCGGGTCGTTTTTCGAGTGGCCTGAGAACGATTTTGTCATTGAAAACTGTCGCAAATAACAATGTTCCAGTTCGTTTGACTACTTGGTCTAGTAGTTTTCATCAAGTCGCTATTCAGATACCTCATTACAATACATCTTCCTATTTCCAAGAACTGCAGGCTTGTAGAACTCTCTTCCTGCTGACTGTTTCCGTCTTACTTATAGTCTTGGTCTTTTCAATAGGCATCTCCTGTCTTTGCGATAATCATTTTTTGTCCTCTTTAGCTCCTCACTTCAAATGTCTTCATGTCTTGTCTGGAGCGACTGCCATTAAAAATAAATATATGTAAATATCTTACAAACTAATAATTTACAATGGATAACGTATTCGTTTTTAACGGCCCAAAATACGTTGGAAAAAAACTGTTTGGAACCTCGTTTTCAGACGGGAGTGATTCTATAAAAATACCAATGTCCGATTAAGAATAAAGTTTTCAGATAAAAATAAAGGTCTTACAAAAAATTAATGATCAATTTTAACAGGGGGTTCAATTTTTTTAATGCAAGTTTAATGTAAAATGATTTCTGAGTTGTCGTTTTGTTACTGGTCTTTAGCTCCAAAATTGAACATTGTATTATAAAAGATTGCCACATTTGTGATTTACACGCTTTAATTACATAATCTGATATTTTATCAGACTTTGTGGTACTTGTAATGAATGAGTATCCAGAGGATTTCAGTTCTTTGACGGAGAATCTTGAGTCAGTCCCGTAAATGGGCGCAGTAGATTACGACTTTAAAGACACGAAAAAAAATGTAAAAAGGCAGACGACACTAAGAACGCAAAGTGCTAGTTAGAAAATTAAAAAACTTCCTCATAGAAAAATGAAAAGAACGTGACCGTCAAATCGTAAACTTCTTTGGCTATTTCCGGGATTAACTCAGGATTCTCCGTCAAAGTACTGAAATCCTCTAGATACCAATTCATCAGAGGTACTGATAAAAGAAATAAAGTTGATTCACTTACTGATTTGAAAGCCGTGTAAAAAATGCAAAAAGGCAGACGACACTAAGCATGCTTAGGCTTAAGTTAGGGTTAAAGTTAAAAAAATTCTTTAGCCCCTCTAAAAAAAGAAAGTTGACCTCCTCCCCCAAAAAATAAAAGAAAGGAAAGAAAAGATGGCTTTCAAATCGTACACTGCTTCGGCCATTTCCAGGATTGACTCGGGATTTTCCGTCAAAGTACTAAAATCCTCTAGATACTCATTCACCAGAAGCACCGGTAAAAGAAATAAAGTTGATTCACTTACTGGTTTGAAAGCCGCGGAAAAATGTAAAACGGCAGACGACACTAAGCATGCTTAGGGTTAAAGTTAAATAACATTTTTTAGTTCCTCAAAAGAAAGAGTTGAAACCTCCCTAAAAAGAGGAAAGAAAGGTGACTTTCAAATCGTAAACCGCTTCAGCCATTTCTGGGACTGACTCGGGATTCTCCGTCAAAGTTCTGAAATCCTCTGGATACCCATTTATTACAAGTAACAACTTTGTTTAATACGAGGATTTAAATCTGTTCATCATTTTTTTTTATTATAAATTTTAAAAGAAAAACAATCCGGTTATCGGTATTTGGCCGGTATCTTCAATTTTATATAACCACACCCCTGTACCGGTAAACTAAAACAGGCTCAGACTGAGTTTCAGCCTACCCCTCCTTTATCGATTCCGGGATGCAGTGGAAAGAAAGACAGGTTCTTCGTTTTTCTGAAGAAAAGTGTCGTATGAGTCTTACACCTTCGATTCGAATTTGTAGTCCCTGCCGAGGATTCCCGAGTGCGTGTCTTCGGTATCTTTAAGATAGCCGAGATTTTTGATGGTCTTATATTGGTCGGGGATTTCCATGAGGGCATGTAAAGCGAACATGGCGTCCGGGTGTTTCGATTTTCCAGTCACCGCGTGGTAGTCGACGAACTGGAAATTGTCGAATCGTCGGCGAGGTAGGCAATCGTCGAATTCCTCCATGACGTCCCACGGTCCATCACCGACGCCGACCACGATGATACTCAGGGGGAATTCGGACGCGTTGACGATAGATTGGATCGTACCAGGCTCTTCGTTAACCTGCGCAAGTAAAAGAAACACACATTTTTACTCAAACAGGAATAACATCTAAAATGCATTAACAATACATAGACATAATATATAAAGAAAAATCACTCGAATTATTGACGTTTTTATCATCTTATCTTATATATGAATTTAAAGTATTCTGTGTAAAATATCTTAATTCTCAACATTCTTTTGCATCTTTTTATATATTCTTCAATATCTCGTGAATATTCCGGTCACCATGCTTCTATTTTTATTCATTTTTGTATGGCTGCTATTCCACATGTACACTTTTTATCACCAAATTTCTTTGTGTTTTGGGGGGAATTACCCGATCTCCATTACAAATCACTCCATTTTCTATCGTTAATTTATGTCTTTTAATATATCTTTTCTCTTTTGTTCAATTTTCAACATTTTTATTTTTGCTTTTAATTTAAAGACTTCCCTATTGGTTTCATTTTCTTCAACTCTTCCGACGTTTTTCTTTTTGAACTTGCATACTGCTTGAAAATGGTTCATTCTTAAGCAATTTGTACAAGTTTTTCAAAATGTTAGGCATTTTCCCCTTTTTATTTCGTGTTCACGTCCACAATACCTAAATTTTTCTTTTTAACATGTACGTATCGGCGACTATTTGTTCGCCAGTTTGACTTTTATGATCGTTGTGTTTCTGTATTAATTCTTGCTGCTGTATAAAGTCAATGCAAGTATTTAAGGACATGTTTCCTATTTGTAGCTGTTCCATTATTTTATTCCTGTGTGACGCATTGCACATACCTTCAATTAATCTTAATTGAATTAAGTTTTCTTCGATAGTCTGTTTTCTTTGTCCGAGTTTTTCAAACTCACAATATCTACTTTTTGTAGATGGTGTAGATATTTGATGATTGGTTCGTCAATTTCTTGTTTCATTAACATAAACTTTGTCCCAACTACCACAACTAACCTTTTCTTAGGTCTCACATTTTTTTTTATGATCTGACTTATTCTTCTGAAATTCAGGTCTTCTAGGTTCATGGGATACGCCATGGTTGAGACTTTCATCATGGCCTCGCATCCAGCTGTAGCCAAAAGTAAATTTGTTATTTCATTCCCCCCCCCCCTCCGTTTCCTTGTTGTCTTTTAACTTTTTAGTCCTTGCACCTGCAGCGAAGCATCTTATCCATGTGTCCACGAAGTCGGGGTCATCGAGAGACAATTGTGATCCTATCGGCGACGCCATTGTTGTGAAGTTGTAAATTTACCTAGTCAGTTGCTAGTGTACTTTCACCCTAGCTATACTTAAGGAGAGACTTATATAGTAATCTATTTCTACTTATGCTAATTATGCATATCAGTTAGCCAGTATTACCACATATTTATTTTTATCTGTTCCAAGAATTCAACATCAACAACAGTTTAGGTGTACGATCGTTTCTGAGACGAACGGTCTTTATTAATTCCAAGTTGTGTCTTCATCAGCACAGACTTTTCGCATTTCACCACTAATATCCCTCTCCTTTTGATAAGCTATTTCCCTTAATTGAACGTCATTTAACATACAGAATACCGTTTCCATAGCATGTTTTCTTTTAATACATGTATTAATAACACTGGTGCGATGGCCAATGTGATCACACGCCAATTCCGAGTTCGATTTCCGCTTGAGGACACAAAATCCTTTTTACATTTATTCTTATTTTTAAAACGCGATTGACTTTTTTGTTCAATGCAGTATGAGAAAAAGGGTCGACTTTTTACTTTTTTAAGAAGATACAAAATCTGTTTTACACATGCATATAGAAGAGATCAGAATGAACTGAGAGGGAATTGACACCTAGCAGACAAGGAATTACTTTAATAATTATTAACAAAAATATAAATTTACTTTAAACCCAGTAAATGGTTCTTATTGTATTTTTTTAATTTGTACAAAGAAACCATTTCAATATTCATAGCCTTTGAAATTTCATTTAACTTCTTACATATCAAGACAAAAAGGATAAGATATACTCCTTAAATTAGTTTTTTTAGCGAAAATGGATCGATTTGCCTTCTATTTCTAAATATCATTGGATTAACTACGAGTCTTAATATGGTTCAACAGATAGGTAGGTGCTTTATTATTTTTTATATTGTATATTAAAACGAGGCTATGCAGCAATCTACTATTCTTGATGTTTAAAATGTTATTTTTCAAACAGAAGCTATGTAGCAATCTCCTATTCTTCATATTTAAAATGTTATTTTTCAAACTGAGGCTATGTAGAAATCTTCCGTTTTTCATATTTACAATGTTATTCTTCAAAACGGGGTTATGTAGCAATTTCTTGTTCTTCATATATAAAATGTTATTTTTCAAAACGAGACCATGTAGAAATCTCCTGTTCTTCATATTTAAAATATTTTTCTTCTTTGAACAAGGTGGACAGCTAACTGTGTGCGTTTTTGTCGAGGCATTTATATTTCGAGGTTGTATATAAAGGAATGTTAATCTAACGTTAGATTGAAACCTATTTGCAATCTTACGTAGTAACACTTGTGTGATGTCCCTATTTACTAGCCGCCTCCCCGCCCAACGAGCACAAATTTAGATACAAAATTCAGTTCCTCAAAATGGTTCACTTGATTTTAAACAAAAATAAAAATTGCATCAGAATTGCTCCTCCTCTAACTAAGATAACAGAGAGTAAAAAGTGTACCCTGGGTTTACTTTCGGCAGCTTTGTACCTATCGCTCCCTGTTGTTTCTTAGTCCGAGCAATCCATGAACCATGTATCTGACAAAGGGGGAAGAATTGCTGTTTTTTAGGTCGACTGTTGTTTTGAGTGGATGTGATGTGGAGATTTTCAATCCTCTCATAGTATCCATCATCATTAAGCTGTCAATCTATTCATCGACCATTTTGAAAATGTCTGAATAAACGTTAAAATTGCCCAGGAGTCTTTGGCTTGAGCCAAGAAATTCTTTAAAATAAGTAAAAGGTATTTTTTAAAGTTTTAATTTCTGAATAGTTGCTCAGACTGGTTCTATTTTCCTTGGATTTTAAACGAACGAATTATTGACCCGTGCATCGATTGACCTTTGCTTTTTGTACGTAAATATTTACATTTCCGAATCCAATAAAAGGGGAGAGGTTTTCTGAGCCTGTGACCTTTGCCTGCATTTCAACCTAACGTGCATAGGTCAACCCTTGACTCTCGTATATAAATATTTCCTCTTCTAATTCCTGAAATATCTAAAATTAAAATTGTTCTTTTATCTTGTATCGATCTATTAATGATAAAAAAAACTGTCTGTGGGTGACTAGATTTGCACCCGACACCCACACGTGGGTTGAGCTTTGTGAATAAGAGAAAATACTGGCTACGTCTTAGCGATAATGCATAATTTTTCAAGAATAGAGTACACTAGGCAGCCGATAATTCGCATGTATTTTTGATTGATGCCAGTTGGAGACACTTCTGATAATAGGTGATACTGTGAAACTGCAATTAAGTGTTAAGCTAAGTACGCTTTATCACCCCCCACACACCCCCACCCCCCACACACATATATATATATGATGAAGAAAGGAAAAAATGTTCCGACGTAATGGAAATTGAAAAAGGAAAACCAAAAAATATTATTTTTGTATTAATCAACGTTTCTTCTTTATTATAAGACTTCCTCAGGATGATTGTCCGAAGAAAACAACACACAAGTACTAAATGTTTGAAATAGATAGGTGGCGACGGCTGCCGGCTCAAAATCTACCGCCATCTATTTGTCTCCCATAATTTGATTTTTTTCTTAAGCAGCCGCAGATTTTGAGCAAGCAGCCGCCGCCACTTATCCATTTCTAACATTATGTACTTGTGTATTGTTTTCTTCAGACAATTATCTTGAGGAAGTCTTATAATAAAGACGAAACGTTGATGAATACATAAAAAATACTTTTTGGTTTTTCTTTTTCAATTTCCATATATATATATATATATATATATATATATATATATATATATATATATATATATATATATGGAACAATATAATAACGATATGATTTATATATTTAAAGTAGAAAATTTATTTTTTCTAAAATCATGGCTTTAAAATGGAAATATGTTGAGAGTGTTCGATGCAGAGTAAATTAATTTTTCTCTGAATTTTACCTTTTATTCTTTTAAAACTTTGACCCTGGTAATGCCATTTCTCATCGTGTTTTGACCTCATTCAGTACGTAAACGATTCCACTGGGCGTAGACTTTTAAAAAATGTAAAAAGTCAGCCCATCTGAATGAAACCGATGTACGATTCTGAAGGATGTAAAATATACTTTTCAAATAAATTATATATAAATTATTTATGTATATAAATATATATATATTTATATATATATATATATATACATATATATTTATATATATATATATATTTATATACATATATATGTATATATATATTTATATAAATATATATATATATACATATGTATTTATATATATATATGTATGTATATAAATATATATATATTAATATATATATATACATATATATTTATATATATACATATATATTTATATATATACATATATATTTATATATATACATATATATTTATATATATACATACACACATATATATATATATATATATATATATATATATATATATATATATATATATATATATATATATATATTAAGGAGCAGCCGGAGACGCAAACATACAATGATGTAATGTGAGGACAGTGTGGTATCGAGATCGTGTGATGGTAGTACCTATAGCAGTAGTTAAAATAAGCGTCGATACATTGATAGGTTATAATAAAATGTTTTTTTCACATTAGAAGGCATTTTTTAAATAAAATACACTTTTGTTTAAGAAATCTATAGGATACAAAGATTTATTTATTTTTTTATATAATAAATCAAATATTTCGAATTGACATCCACTCGTTTTCAATGAAAATAAGTATCTGACATTGTCATATATCTTTTTATACTATTTCCACGCCGACCGTATGGGAGAAAACTCCCAAAGTCGACGCTCTTGGTGTAATGTGGAGACAGTGTGGTGTCTAGATCGTGTGATAGTAGTACACAGCGTGGAAATACTAAAAAAATATATGACCATGTCGAATTCTTATTTTTATTGAAAAAGAGCTGATGTCCGTTCGAAATATTTCATTTAATATATAAAATAAAAAAAATCTTGGTATCTTATCGATTTCTTAAACAAAATTGTATTTAATTTTAAAAAATGCCTTCTAGCGCGTAAAAACATTTTATAATAACCTATCAGCATATCGACGTTTATTTTCACTACTACTATGTGTACTATCTTGACACCACATTGTCTCCACATTACACCAAGAGCGTCGCCTTTGGGAGTTCGCTCCCATACGGTCGACGTGGAAATAGTAAAAAAAAATATATGACAATGTCAGATTCTTATTTTCATTGAAAAAAAAAGCGGATGTTCCTTCGAAATATTTGATTTATTATATAAAATAAAACTCTTGGCATCTTATCGATTTCTTAAACAAAATTGTATTTCATTTAAAAATGCCTTCTAATGTGAAAAAACATTTGAAATATATATTCCCAGCAACACGAGGAATAACATGGACACATTACTATTTTTTTGTAAACTTTACCAGTTAGTGGATGTGTCCAGTCAAACTCGTACCCCCCAAAAAAAACTTTAAAAATAAGTTAGATACAAAAAATGTAATAGAAAAAAGAATTGCTCTACATCAAATTTCGAGTTATATAAACTTTACTATTTAGGTGACACCAAAATCGTACGTTAACAACTAAAAAAAGATAAAACATTAAAATTTAAAACGAATGCTACATTTATTGCTTTTACCCGTCCTGAGACGGTTATTCTATTTATATATATATATTAGGATCGTGACTCTCTTCTGAATCTACGAACTGTGTTCGAACCCGTCTGACCGCCTTGAAACCACCACGTCCTGCACTGATGAGGACGT
This sequence comes from Sepiola atlantica, assembly GCA_963556195.1. Classification (NCBI taxonomy): domain Eukaryota; kingdom Metazoa; phylum Mollusca; class Cephalopoda; order Sepiida; family Sepiolidae; genus Sepiola; species Sepiola atlantica. Next base: position 92,618,693 of record OY744516.1, read on the forward strand.
AAGTCCAAAACAACGTTGTCTGTAGGCCAATACACTTTAATATTTAATAAAAAAATATTCATATATATATATATATATATATATATATATATATATATATATTACGATAACTATTATTAAATTATTATCCACAGACACATGTGAAAGTGATTGCTCTGCCGGTCACACGGTGCGAAACCCTCAGAACCAAGTCAATATTTGAACTCTGAACGCCTAGAACGATGCGACCACCAAACCAACCACGTTGAAGGAAGAGAATTAAGATCTATTTATGTCTAAGTAAGAGAACACACATAGAAGGCTGTCATGAACAATGTTCACCGACTAAGATTGGTAGAAAGAAATCAAACAGTGTTCGATTAGTAAGAAACAATTTTTCAAAAATTAAAATTGAAAATAAGAGCCAAATATTTCTTTATATATAGCGTTATAAAAAGTCAAGCCAAAACAAAACAAAGTTTGACTTCATTTTCTGTCACACCATATATATATATTCATAAATAAATATTTAATTATTTATACCTACATACGACGTCGTTTCAAGCTTATTCTCTCATCAGTGTAGAGAAGCGATAATTTCAGACGGTCACAAAGCGCGTACCCAGTTCACGGAGTCAACCCAGACTCCGCACGCTTTCGCTCTATCCTCAAGGCTACATGAAATTATCACGTGATATGGGAAAAATTGAGTTATATTTATGCTAAATACAGCGGGCTGTACACACTAGACATTCTAAAGGGTTGTGTTTTACCTTCCTCATTTCACAAACTTTATTTTTTTATACTTGTAGACAAAGACGAAAGTCTACCGTCTATCTCATTCACACGGGGACTCACGCTACATATCTATTGTTGGAACTCTTTATGATCCAGTACACGACGACAATCATATGACAAAGGGCTTACCTGGCCGTCTGCGATGATAATAAGTATATGATATGTGTTCCTTGATTGCACTATTTCTACAGCCCTCTCGATGACAGGTGCGAACGTAGTTGGTCCGCTAAGGGTGACGTTGCGGGCTATCTCATTGTATCTTTCCAAAACCTCCTGAAATCCATAACACGGATTGCCGGACTGGTTGAAACAGAACACCTCACGGTCCATCGTCTTTGAGTCTCCGAAGCCGAAGGCCGGGATCAAGCGATCCCGATCGAACGGCTCCAGCGTCTGGCCCAGAATGGAGATTACCTTCTGGTAGGGGTTCATATTCCAGCCGGGGCCGACGCGGTGAAGGCACTGGCCACCGAACGTCTTCCTTCCTTGCCATTCGTTGCTGGCCGTGAAGTCGACACCGACGATCAGCTGGCAGCGGTCGAGCCCGGCCCGCTTACACGCCTTGCTAACCTCCTCGAACGTCTCGAAGTGGTCCTCGAACGAGAAGAAGAAGTTCTTGTTGCCGTGGTCCGGGATTCCGAGCAGGGTAAAGAGGGAGGGCTTCGCCTTGTACCGCCTGCTGACTCCCCGATACACTTCTACCGTTACCTCCTCTTCGTTTGACGATCTTTGCCGGGAAAGGCCGAAAAGGATGAGCCCGACCAGAACAGCTAGCACGTAGAGGACTAAAGATACAACGGTCATTACGATAAGGCCTCATATCATTCTGGAAAAGAAAAAAGAAAAAGAAAAAAGATGTCATATTCATTGAATTTTGTATTTTGTAAAAGGGACATTTAGGAATAATATTTAAAAGGAACACAGTGTTAAATAACACTTGTCGTAAATCTTTATCATATCTTATACTACGGGCGACAATTAATTGGAGCGAAGGTATAGTTAACTAATATATATTTTGACACTAACACCTAAGTCTGACTGGCAAGGTCGTAAAACCACAAGTAATCGCCTAAAAGAGTGGACCCCCTCCCGAAAAAAAAATAACGCACAGAATAACACACAATTTACGTTAAATATATATGAAACTGATACATCACTCTAAATTCTAAAATATGTTTTCCTTCTTTCCGTTTTCCACAGTGTTCACACGTAATCGCCTTAAAAAAGCAGAATATAATTTTTGGGGTGGGTCGGTAGCGGAATGTGTTAATCTGCAAATTTACCCATATTTTATTTTTTAAATCTTATATTTTTTTTAACTGTACGTCCCTTTCTTATTTTAATTTTCAGCAATTGAGTTTAGTTGTGTTTACTTTTCCCATGAAAATTAAATAGTTTCTTTAAAATTATCTAAATTATTAAATCTCTTATTTTTCATGTATAAATAAAACTATTAAAAGTTTTAGTATTATCGTAGATTAACACCCCCTAATGAGATTCTACTTCTTTAGGCGATTACGTGCGGAACTTTTTATTTCTAAGACGAGACTTCTCATTGGTCATCATAGCCAGTGAGGAAGGAATTAACATATCAAACGATAATTAAGTTGACAAGTATCTTGAACTTATTTTCTTTACTGACATGAATTATCGGCGATACTTCTCCTCTCTCATCATGACGTAACCTACATCTTATTTCTTTTAATTTTAAAACTATTAGGTAGTTACAAAAATAATGGCCGCCTGAAGCGTTGGGTTTTAAAAATTCATTTTAACACAGAATTTGTAGTTTATTTCTGGTAAATTTTAATATATATAATAATTAATGTGTTCTCAATAATAATTTGTAACTTATTTTCGGATAGGAAGTATTTTTGAAGCATAGAAGACCCTCAATGATGAACATGAAAAAACATGATATTCGTCTTCTTATGTTGCATGAGTTCAAACTTGGGCACAATTCCTCCGAAACTTCTGCCAATATCAACAGAGCATGAGGAAATGGATCCACAAGCGATCGGACAGGACGAAGTTGGTTCCAGAAATTCCGTAGTGGAAATGAGAGCCTTGAAGACGAAGAAGGTAGAGGACGGCCATGTAATCTTGACAATGAACAATTGCGATCACTTGTTGAGCAAAATCCACGTCAAAGTGTCAAAGAAATGTCTCATACACTTGCTGTCAGCACTGCAACAGTTTCACGTCATTTACAGAGTATTGGAAAGGTTAAAACGCTCGATAAATGGGTTCCTTATCAGCTCAATGAGCATCAAAAACTTAGGCGGTTTGAAGTGTTCTTGATGCTCTGTCTGCGTAACACCAATGACCCCTTTCTTGACCGAATAGTCACTTGTGACGTATAGTGGATCCTTTATGATAACCGTAAACATAAGATGCATAGCTGCTCAAGGCTCACATTTTGACTAATTTGGACATTTCTACTGTTAATTTTTCATGAATAAATGTATGTTTCTGAAATCGGGTATCATTTTTGCAACTACCTAATACATAACCTTTGATATGGTTTAAAAATAGACTGACCGTATTTTCTAGACACGGGCATTGTTAGCCGTTCCTTCGGTTGTTAAGTTTATATATAGTTTCTTTAGCTTCTTACCAAGAACTGCAGACTTGTGGAACTCTCTCCCTGTTGACGTTTTCCTCCTACCTATAACGTTGGACTTTTCAAGACTAAGGTCAATAGGCATCTCCTGTCTTTGCGATAATCAGCTTTCGTTTTTGTAGGCTCCTTAAATCAAGTGGCTTCGTGTCTTCTCTGAAGCGATTTCCATAAAAAGAAATATATATACATCAAATCGTATTAATGAATTTCTAAATCAAAGCAATTATTCAGTGGATTAAAACAAAAACAAACGCAACCTTTTATTTCCAAGACAAGACTTCCAATTGGTCATGATAGCCACGGGGGTAAGTGTGATAAAAAAGTTAACATATCAAACGATACTTAAGTTAGCAAGTATCTTGAACTTGTTTTCTATACTGACATCAATTATTGGCGACACTTCTTCTCTCCCATCATAAGGTAAGCGGCATCTTATTTCTTTTAATTTTCAAACTACACGGATATATTGCAGTTTAGTTTATGAATTTTCGAATGAAATCAAAGATCGTCTTCGTTCATAAAACGCTCTGTATAATCATGTCATAAATATTAATACGTTCACACTCAAGCCATTAATGGTTGTGCCGATGAATAAGAAACAACAAAAATTCAAGATGGCGCATCTCAAAGAAAATGTTGAATCGTGAACTTGATCTTCAAATAAGATGGAGTCGTGGGTCACCGAAACCTCATTATTTATTTGACCGAGTGGGAGTCACTAAATAAATCGTTTCCTCTAGTTTTACCTCGAATGGAAATCGATTCTAGAGAAAAACTATAAGCATAAATAGCGGATGATTAGTTTTTTTTTTTACCGGAAGTTGACGTGGTTGTTGCTTTTCCTCATTCTTCGTCTGCTTCTCATTCTTTTTTTCTTTTCCTCCCCTCCTCCTTCTTGTTTTTGTGCTTTTCCACATTGTTGTTTTTATTTTTGTTTTGTCTTTCTGCACTCTTCTTCTTCTGTTATTTTTCTGTTCCCCATTCTTCTTCTTCTTCTTCTTCTTCTTCTTCTTCTTCTTCTTCTTCTTCTTCTTCTTCTTCTTCTTCTTCTTCTTAATACACTGACAATTGAACGTTTTGGTTAGACATCGGAGGAAGCCATCGTTCGTTCACTTGTTTCATTTTAATCGTCATATTGGGGTTAAATCGAACAGGCTCGTATTTACTTTCAGCGTGTCGTCTTGTACTGTTACCTTCCGACACACACACACACACACACACACACACACACACACACACACACACACACACACACGCACGCACGCACGCACGCACGCACGCACGCACGCACATACATATATTATTGTTAACGCATGCTATTATTATTAACGCACTTTCCTTATGTTAATTTTAATTTAAAAAAAAACATAAAAATCTTATTTCAACGAGTGAATAGTAGTAGTAGTAGTAACATTAGCCAGAGTAGGCTAATGTTACTAGATAAAAAAAAACAATGTTTATAATTAATTATTTGTCGCCCCAAACTAGGCTGAGCTCTGTAGCGAGTAGTAACAGCCGTTATCGTGGCTTTAATGCAATGTTCCTTTCAAAAGTTGAACTCTCTACGACGGCTGCTTTTAAATATCATTAATCTCTCGCTGATTCACCGAGTTGTTGACAATGGCCGTAGGGGCAAATACGTTGGAATTTGAGTTTGAAATATAACCTGTGTTCCGAGGTTCGAGTTCGGCGACCGGTAAAAATAATTCTTCTCGATGAAACATATACGTATGTAGATAAAAAACAAATATTTATAACTAATTAATCAATTATATATATATATATATATATATATATATATATATATAATTAATTATAAATATTTGTTTTATATATAACTCAATGGCTGTATGTGTGTGTGATATTTGTGTGTTATTTATTTCTATAAATAAAAGTGTATTCTTATGCAAAATTTAACGGGGAAGACAATGGAAGCGTTCTCGAATCTCTAAGGGGCTATGAGGGCTTAATCCCCTTAAAACTTCAAATATATCCTATTTTTATGAAATTTATATAATGTTTATTAAATTCCCTGTAGATTATATCATGTGTATGAAATTCTTCGGGGAAGACAATAGAAGTGGTATTGAATCTCTACGTCACCCTCTATGTGCCGAATATCTACGTGCTTCTACCTCTAATTGACCAATGGGGACAGACCTCCTTTAAAATTTCAAATATGTATATCCGATTTTAATGAAATTTAAACTATATGTATAAGAAACTAATTCAGAGAGTTTTCCAACATTTCAGCTTCTTCCGAAAATATTAGGAGGCAAAACGAGAGGAGGGGGACAGTAAAACAAAGAAAATAATATGGTGTTATGAGAATAGTGAAAAAGTACATAGTAGTTGTGATCCCCATTCTATCCTGAGAAACGTCAGGTCTTCCTGCTAATTAAATAATAAAATGACAGATATTTCCCCATTTTTTTGCATTCTTTTAAGATTTATCCACATGATTATTTTGAATTCATATAAAAATGAAACCTAATAATTTGAAATCGATAATACTCAGTAGTTAAAAAAATCAATATGTTAATTAGCTTTACCATTCATTCTGTGAATCAGGATTTTTTTGTAGATATACATTGGATATGGTATAAAAATAAAATAGACATAATCAAACTGGTGTTCAGGCGTCTCTTTAAGGACACCGTGAAGGCCGCCTGCCCCAGGTTTAGTAAAGGCCCAGGCTGGCTTCTTCAGGTGAGCTGTATTCGATAAATGTTCATCCAAGAGATTCACTTTGTATTTTGAGAATATACCAATTATTGGCCATGATATGACGTTTTTTTTCTTTTCAAAAACAAAAAAGTCAAATTTGTGGCGAACACCTGTAAATGTGTTTAATTTGACTAAATAATAAAATGATAGTTATATCTCTGCTTTTTAAAATAACTTTCCTTTAAAATTTATCAACGCAAAAATTCTGAATATATATAAAAATAACCATCTAACAATTGGAAATCGATAATACCTAGGAATTATAAAAATCAGTTTAAAAAAAATCAATCTGTAAATAAGTTTTACTAATCATTCTGTGAATCGTGATTTTGTTGCATATTAAAGTGAATATGCTTTGAAAATAATAGGTATAAAATCTCCAGTTCATATTTGGTCTTCACCTTTTTTTTTCCATCAGGGGTCCACTGAAGCACTTGGTTTGCAAATCTCTCTGGGGCCAATGTTAGGGCATGCCCGAGCCAGCCTAGACGTCGTTTGCAGATTATTGACGATACCACCTGTTGGTTAGTGCGGTCTCTAACTTCTTGGTTGGTAATTCGATCGCTCTACCTGATCAAGTGCTTCAGTGGAACCCTGATGGGAAAAAAAAGGAAAACCAAAAATGAAATGAAATCGAGAGAGATCGCAACGGGAAGAAGCTGAAGGGATGCTGTAGATCTGACTTCAGACCGAAAACGATGGTTTACTTTGACTGCTTCATGCGTCGCAGGACGCCGGACTTCCAAAGTATGAAAACTAACGTCATTCTTTTAAAAAGTAAATTGCGCGTTATTTTTCCTATCGTGTGTGTGACGTAAATTGTTTCTTGTCAGTTTTAATTTGTAATCAGTTTAATTAAATAATTAAACAATAAAATGACAATTATTTCCCCATTTTTATTGCATTCTTTTAAGATGAATCCGCGCTTATATTTTGAATTCATATAAAAATAAAATCAAAGAATTCGAAATCGATAATACTCAGGAATTAATTATAAAAATCAGTTTGAAAAAAATCAATATGTGAATAAGTCGTACCAATCATTCTGTGAATCACGATTTTGTTGCCAATATAAATTGAATATGTTATAAAAGTAAGCTAGGTAGGTGCACTGTATAAATAATATATAAGCAATTATTTCTTGATCATTTAAACATTTAAAAATAAAATCAGCTGAAATAAGAGTTTAAAAACTTAGAGAGAATTGTGATGGAGTTTCGGTTACAGACAGATACACACATTTAGAATCAATTTAGTTTGCTAGTTATCGTTTTGATTACATTAACATCACAGATAAATTTGTTTAGTATGGGGTTCATACTCTCCCAAGGACCTCATTAAAATGCATGAGCCCCCTAAAAAACAAAACGCCAATACAAAAACAAAGCTATGGCTTAAACAATCTAAATTCAAGATTACATAACTAAACTTATGGAATTGTTTTTGTAACTCTGTGGAGTTAAGCCTCAATTTGGGAGTGATCAAAATCTGCACTAATTTCGAGGATCTTATGTCTCTTCCCGGGGAACTCTTCAAAGAAGCATGATAAATATGATCGTCTGAGGACATTCTAGGCCTTAGTATTTGAAAACGATTGTCTGAGAATCATGATTGGCAAAATCCATGTGGATTGCTGTAGTATAACCCGAATTAAATAAACTCTTGAGTTCCAAAATGACATTATCAAGGTTACCAAGAGAAAAAAAATGAGCTGGTTTGGCCGTGTAGCTAGAAGAGTTCCTGAAATGAATATTTATCGAATATTCAAGAAGGAATTTCCCGGTAAAATAACTTGTAGTAGGTCTTCAAAAATCAGATCCGCTGCGACGTAGAGATTCTTTTGATAACAATGGAAAGATTGGCAAAATACCGGATAATATGGAAGGATTGTGTACCCAGAAAGCGCGCGAAGATCCTTTGAGAATTATGCAAAAAACGTAAAGTACCGGGGAATGTCGACGGGGCTGCTCAGGCACATTTTGTAGGCCAGAGTGCGCTTATCTTAGTTAGCTCGCTTCCAAAACCACACCTGACCTTTTGTTTAACCTCCTGGCAAATAGAAGGAAATAATATGTAGACGCTATTAAATGCTACAATTAGAAATGTCAACACAATCGACGAGACAGTTTCGCTGCATTCATGAATTCCATAATCTGCATATATTTTCGGTCACTATTATTTTTCCTAAGTGCTGAAGGGCTTGTATACGGAGCATTCAAGGAAGCATTTTCCGGTAAAAGACCTTGTGGTAGCCCCCCAAAGCGCTAGACTGATCAGAACCGCAGCGATGTAGAGCATCCTTTGCTAATGGTGAAAGATTGTCAAAAACAATGACAATATGGAAAGATTGCGTATCCAGAAAGAGCGTGAAGATCCTTTTAGGATTATGTAATAAAGTAAAGTAAGTAATGACATTCTCGATCGATAAGGGATCATTCATACCAAATTTGAATAAAGTTCCTATGTCTTATAGTCTAAAAGTTAGTAGTGAACAGACACACAGATAATTTCTGCATGTACATTACATAGTCTAAAGAGTACCTTTCACCCATGGCAATCTCTATTTTAGTCTAAAAATCTCTGCAGAGTATGCTTGGGAGAGATCAACACATACCAAAAAACTAGACTCAGCATTGAACAACACCTGCCCCTTAATCACGGGTTGCCTGAAGTCAACCAACCTGAACAACCTGCATCTCCTCACTGGCATTGCCCCTTCAGATGTGAGATGGGAAGTTGCCAGCCGAGTAGAGATCACAACGGCTATCAGTGATGAACGCCATCTCCTTCATGGACGTGAATCAATGGTCCAACGACTGAAGTCAAGGAGAAGCTTCCTCAGCCATGTCGAACCTCTAATAACATCTCAGGAAGAGACCAGACTACAGCTGTGGACCAGACGGCTAGAAGATGACGGCTCCCCTGCTACTGACATAGGAATCCCTGAACAGACACACAGATAATTTCTCTCTCTCTCACTATGTATATATCTGTAAGACGTATTGCTAAAGGCGCTGATTAAGTGACGTTTTGGACTAGCTTTATCAAATTATAAAATAAAATAAAGTATTTTCAAACTGTTTTGGAAACGATCGTACGTCATAATGAACTTGATGTTCTAATTCTTGGAACAATAGTAATGTTTTAATTCATTAAATGTTATATATATATATATATATATATATATATATATATATATATATATATATATATATATATATATATATATATGAATCAAACGGAATAATTAGCGTTTAAATTGCGTTTTTTGTCATACTAGCCTTAGTTGGACTTAAATGATTATCATATTTTTAAGTTCTACGGAATTATTAAGTCAATGAAAATCTGCGAATTAGTGAAACCTCGAATGGTGATCCCGAGAATAGCGGGGGTCCACTATATATATATATATATATATATATATATATATATATATATATATATATATATATATATATATTTGTGTTATAGTGGAATAATTCCAGGAGGAAATCCGGGTATGAGAGCTCAATGTAGTAAACAGAGCAATAATAAAATATAATAACACGAAATCACATAATTATGTGATTTCGTGTTATTATATTTTATATATATATATATATATATATATATATATATTTTTGAGTCGTCAAACTCGAGTTATTTAAGGTTCTAAGATGTAATTCCAGAGTAATTATAAATTGATATCGTTTCCAACAAAACTAAAAATCTCATATCAAGCAAATTGGTCTTTAACTTTTACAAGTAGCCATCTTTAATTTTAGTCCAAAGTGTAAAATGAAGATGGCGACTTCTTGTGAAATGTGCAAAAGTAAGTAGTATTTTCTGCATTTCTGAAGATGTATAAGGTCTATAAGATTTAAACTTTGTAAAAACTCTAATAATATTTTGATTGTATAGCGACGATGAAGAAACAGCTGTGATTTCGAAATAAAGACCAATTTGCTTGATAAAAGATTTTTTACTTTTGTCAGAAACTATATGAATTTATATATAAAACGGGTATTCTGTTAGTTGATAATAAATATCATTCACACAACACATCAGTTCTGCATCACTTTCATGTCCCTTTGTCAAGAATTCGTATTCCAATTTTGATCAAAATCCATTAAATCATTATAGAAAAATAGGAAATGTCTAAAATCTGGGGTTTAATTTTAAGAAGTATTAAAAAGAAATTGAAATATAGAGTATTTTGCTTGATTGGTGTCTAATGACTATAGATCAAATTTAATGCAAATATGATATATTTAAATTTTCAAATAGGATGCTGTGCTCATATTATGCCCCATAAAACCCTTTAAAACACTCAAAGAAACTGAAATTTGAGGAATATTTATTAATTGATGATTACTTGATTAACCTATGGTTAAAATTCCATCAAAATCCGAGGTATCTGAATTTTAACGAAGGGGGTTCAGTTCCATATTACAACTAATTACATTAAACAAAATATATCCATATTACCCACCCTTACCCCTAGCAGCTGTGTTCCAAAATTCATAACGATAATTTGATTAGTTTGGGAGCTTGCCACACACAAACATGGACGGGCAAACAGATACTTTTATATATATATATATATATATATATATATATATATATATATATATATATATATATATATATATATATATATATATATATTGATTTTAAGTAAATAATCTTAAATTATATATATATATATATATATATATATATATATATATATAGAGAGAGAGAGAGAGAGAGAGAGATAGATAGATTGTATTGATGTTTACTAGGTGTTGATCAAATGAAACTCCGATGTTTATACAATAGTGCTCAATTACAAGTAGATCGGGTTTATATATTTAGATTTAGGTTAACATTGGATATCATATTACTTGACCTCTACTTACAAGATGTATAGGGCATATTGCCCCGAGGTCAATCACACGGAGTGAACTGAGTCTTCGAGGGTTTTATTACCGTATCATAAAGGTGTAGCGTGAGTCAACTGTTGGAATGAAATAGAAAAAAAAGAGAAGAATGTGAGTGTATGCATATGTACTAATAAATGTTGAGTTTAATGCAAATAAATTCTTGGCCAATTTAATCATTTTCTCCCACGCTTCCTACCACCCTCTCCAAGACAAAAAATGCTAACCTCTTTCAGTAGCATATTCTAATTTTTACGTGGCTCTATTTAGAAAGAAATAACAGCTGAAACATGTATGCACATATGTAGCCAAACATGTTTGTATAAATAAAATAATTTATACTATATATATATATATATATATATATATATATATATAATGGAATCCATGTTGAGATAGCTAATACGCCTGATAGCGAAATATAGATCAATGGTGGGTGTGTCTTTTAATCAGCGATTCTCTGCCTCGCGAGGCGGGAGAGCTCCATGCTTCTTCTTTATTGAATGTGACTTTCACTGACCCGTTGTGCTAATTAGCATTCTTTCTCCAAACTAATTCATCGCGAAAGTCATTAGTTTCATGGATTTTAAAAAGACAGAAAAAGAAAAATAGAAGTTCATGTCTGAAATTTAGTTGAGATGAGGCGAGTGAATGTGGCAGTTGGGCGTTTGATTTGATGGTAACATGAACATAATGTTTCGTTTCAAATGAACAAAAAAGCCGATAATGATTTTTCCTTTAGGATAATTGAAACTGCAGACGTTCATTTGAAATCAGGTTTAAAAAAAACAAAACATTTTTCTTTCGTTTTTCTTTCATTCATTCTTTTTTGTTTTAGTGTTTTTCTTTTTCTTTCCACCTTTCTTTCTTCCTTTCTTTCTTTCTTCCTTTCTTTCTTTCTTTCTTCCTTTCTTTCTTCCTTTCTTCCCGCCTTTCTTTCAAAATACAATTCTTTCGATTACGAATTTTTCTCTCCTTTTCCTCTCTTTCTTTTAATTCTTAGTTTTTTTTCTTTTTTCTCTCAACCTTTTTTCTTTCTTTCAACCTTTCTTTCTTTCTTTCAACCTTTCTTTCTTTCAAAGTGTAATTCTTTCAAGTATGAATTTTCCATTCCATTTACTTTTTTCTTTTCGATTCTTTTTTCTTTTTTCTTTCAACCTTTCTTTCTTTGTATTTTCATTTTTTCTTTTTTGTTGACTATTCCCATTCTTTCTTTTTTCATTCTTTCATTCTTTTTTACAATTTTCATTCTTCGTTTTTTTTTACATTCTTTCAGTTTTTCTTTACTATTTTCATGATTTCCTTTTCTTTACTATTTTTATTCTTCATTCTTTTTTCATTACCACTTTCTTTCTTTCTTTATTATTTCCATTTTTTGTTCTTTCTTTACTATTTTCATTCTTTTTTCACCTTTTCATTTTTCCTTCTTTCTTTACTATTTTCATACTTTCATTCTTTCTTTATTATTTTCCATCTCTATTTTTTCTTTACTATTTTCATTTATTCTCTCTTTTTTTTACTATTTTTATTCTTTCATTTTTTTACCATTTTCATTTTTCCTTCTTTTTTTTACCATTTTTTTTCTTTCTTTAAAAAAATTATTTTCATTCTTTCTTTCCTATTTTTGCTCTATTTCTTTCTTTCTTTCCTTTTCTTTGTGTTATTTCCTTTCACCTCAACACCTTCACTTTCTTCTCTTTATGTTTCTTGTTTTCTTTTCTTTTCCATCATTACAGCCATGCCCACGCACTCACAACCCAAGCACATACATACATAACAAGATACGAACGCACATGCATGCTCATACACTCACATACAATTACAAAAACAGACACATACACACGTATAATTTATTCTGGTCTCCGCATCAGAAAGCGAATCTTTCTAGTCAGAACTTTCCGCATTGCATTAAAACGAATTAGGATTTGTTTTTTGCACGAACCCTAACCCTGGATTAAGTCGAGAAAGACACTGAGGGAGTTGGGGAATATTTTGAAACAGTTCGAGGCATGTCAAATAACCGGGGCCCCACATTAAGCCGAAATTGTGTCACGCTTTGCGTTTGTGTGGAAAGTTGGGACTTATTCGCATTGCTCTTCCAACATAGAGAACATGCTTGAGGTCCTAATTGAGAAATCCCGAACTGGAAAAAGTACAGAATAGTTAACACTCGAGAACTCGTAAAATAACAACAACAAAAAAACACATAATGTATATAATCCGAATAGCTTTCTAACTAAAAAAAAATGAACGCATGGAAATATTATTTCAAACGTTAAAAGTAAAGAAAAGTTAACACTCGGGAACTCATAATAAATATGGCGGAAAATTACATTTCTTTAAAGTCTGGGAACGATTTGTACGTTTTTTTAAACGGTAAACATCTTACAAATCGTTTTTAAGGGTTAACACTAATTAAGTTCGGTAGAGAATTTCATTCTTATGCGTTTTATTTAAATTACGTGTCGTTGTTTTTTTGAGTTTGCGAAATAAAAATATTTAATTATTATCCACATACGTATATGTTTCATCCTTGCGGAATTTTCAGTGTAGAGATAACTATTGAAGCCGGTCGCACGATTCGAACCCATGGACACGAATCACTTTTAACTAAAATCCAAACGCTCCAACCGATGAGGTAAGTTTCAAAAGCTATGCGTAAAAAGAGAAATAAACCCTATCTATGTAATATAAAGCGGACAACATAGTAAGCCGTCTTTCACAGTGTTTAAAAAATTATAGCTATTTCTTCATAGCAAACAAAATACAAAGTGGTAAAGCGTCTAATCTCCATCAAGTGTTAAGCTCAATGGATATTAGACAATTTACCACTTTGTATTGTATTTGCTATGAAGAAACAGCTGTATTTAAAAAAATAAAGACAAACTTTGCTTGATACGAAACCTTTATATATATATATATATATATATATATATATATATATATATATATATATATATATGAGATAGAGAGAGAGAGAGAGAGAGAGAGAGAGGGAGAGAGAGAAGGGAGGGCAAAAGAAGGAGAAAAGAAAGAATGGCGGAAGAAAAGAGAGAAAGAACGAAGGGAGAAGGGAAGAGAGTAAAAGAGAGAGAGTGAGAGAGAAGGAAGGAGAGAGATTTAAATAAATGCTTGATACGAAACTTCGTCGGAAAATACCTCATTATTTATCTACCTCCCACGAGGTAAGATGTGACACAAGGTCGGGAAAGTGGGATTAGATAAGCCAGCGCTCGAGAGGTGAGCACTCTGGCCATTTAAAAATTGCCTGGGCAGCCCCGTCGGCATTCCCCGATAGAGGCGCCTCAGACAGTAAGCAATAAACTTACTCCTCCCCAAAGAGGGGAGGCAAAGCCTGGGAGGGTGCACCTCCTAGAACTGCACAGGACCGGCAACCCCCAATAGACCGGCGAAAATCCAGACTCAAAGGCCCGAACAATAGCGGTTTATTAGGCGAGGTAAAAAACCCTGGTTACCTCAATTTATATATATATATATATATATATATATATATATATATATATATATATATATATATATATATATAAGAGAGAGAGTGGGGGGGGGGAACGAAGAAGAAGAAGAAGAAGAAGAAGAAGAAAAGAAAGAGAGAAAGAAGGGAGTGGAGAGAGAGAACAGAAGAGAGATAGGCATTTAAATATATGTACATCAAATACTGACTTAACAGGTCATAGGTGGTCTAGTACACTAAGAAAACTGATGATGTTGTTATCTTGATTGTTTGTTTGTCACCGTGCACACTTTATCTGTACATGAATGTTTTGAATAGTGGTAGGAAGGACAAATGATATGTTTGTATAAGTATCAAATTCACTTTTAGCTTCGCTCATCATGTAACTTCTATACAAATAAAAGAAGCGAAATATTAGTCTATTGTGCATTTCTTTAGGTGATTTTGTCTTATATATATATATATATATATATATATATATATATATATATATATATATATATATATAAATAAAATTTTTCGTGGTACAAAATTTGATAACGGCGAGGAATACGGACGTTTGGGACATTTTTGGGAGGGTAGAATGAGATTAAACAAATATAAAAACGAGAGAAAACGATTAAAAAGAAATTAATTAATGTACTGAACCGGGTTTCGTCCACACTCATCAGAGTAAAACGTGGAAGTGATTGAATACGACTAAAACCTAAAAGCCATATATATCAAGTCAATCAAACCTTCCCTTTGTAAGCAAAAGGAATGGCTTTTAGGACTTAATGTGATCAACTTATGACTCTCCTCCCCATAATTTTTT
Source organism: Sepiola atlantica (assembly GCA_963556195.1). NCBI lineage: Eukaryota > Metazoa > Mollusca > Cephalopoda > Sepiida > Sepiolidae > Sepiola > Sepiola atlantica. Next base: position 92,634,007 of record OY744516.1, read on the forward strand.
TTTCTCTCCTAAACTTGTCACTAGTTTTCATTACAATTTTTTTTAGGTTTTAGTCGTATTCAATCACTTCCACGTTTTACTCTGATGAGTGTGGACGAAAACCGGTTCAGTACATTAATTAATTTCTTTTTAATCGTTTTCTCTCGTTTTTATATTTGTTTAATCTCATTCTACCCTCCCCAAAATGTCCCAAACGTCCGTATTCCTCGCCGATATATATATATATTTGTTTTATCTATATACGTATAAGTTTCATCCTTACGGGAATCGTCAGTCTAGAGAAGAATTATTCACACCAGTCGCCGGGCTCGAACCCCGGAACACGAGTTATATTTCAAACTCAAATTCCAACGTCTTTGCCCACACGGATGTTGCCAATACCTCCGTAAATCAGCAAGATATTAATCCCACTTAAAGGCAGCTGTCGTAAAGAGTTCGACTTTTACCAGGAACATTTAAGCCACGGTGACGGCTGTGTTAATACTAGATTGGGGGCGACAAATAATTAATTATAAATATATTTGTTTTTATATATGGACCGTATAAAATACGTAGTGAAAGGTTTGATAATTCGTATAAGTCATTCTCTACACCAGACAAACTTAGCTTGATACGAAACCTTTATATATATATATATATATATATATATATATATATATATATATATATATATATATATATATATATATATATATATATATATATATAATTATAGGAGAACACATTTGAAATAGTTTGGAATGTGGCTCGAAGTTTTGTGTGGATTGTTTTTCTGTTTTACGCAGGCCCCACTCGACTTATCACTTAAAAGTATTGGAGACATTATGGCCCACCAATTCTTCTTATCTAGAAAATCTTTTGGGCCTTAGTATTATCTTCTGTTGGTTAGTCTCTCTCTCTCTCTCTCTCTCTCTCTCTCTCTCTCTCTATATATATATATATATATATATATATATATATATATATATATATATATATATATATAGGGAACAGGAAAATGAAGATATAATGTATATCTTTAAAGTAGAACCTATCATGAAACAAATTTGATGCTCAATATATGGGATAGAGCAATTATATAGACAATTAAAGGATGAGAATAAAAGTTGTAAAAATACTAAATCTATTACATCTTTAGTTGTTCAAAACAAGGAATTTATTTTTCCATAAAACCATGGTATTTCAAAGAATTGAATTCTTATCATCAGAGGAATACAAATGAATAAGTTGGTAAGAGAATTACCGACGCACAACATTTGAAAAGATAAAAGATGAAATGTTTTTTGAGAAAAATGTCAAGTGGGAAAATTTTGAGAGTGTCCAATGCAAAAAAGATAAATTGAATACATATGAAAAAAGTTCACCGCAAAGAGCGTCAATGAAATAATGGCCCCTACTAGGGGCCATTATTTCATTTTATTTTTCCTCCCAATATGTCTACCCTACATGTATCTGTACTTGCATGACATTTTTTCTCTATTTTATCATCCTGATGAAGTCTTATAAATAAAGACGAAACGTTGATGTACACATAAAAAACATCCATTTTTTGGTTTTCCTTTTTCATTTTCCCATCACGTCGGATTACCTTAATCCTTCTCTTCCCATATATATATATATATATATATATATATATATATATATATATATATATATATATATATATATATATATATATATATATATATATATATATATATAGTATTTCTAGTTAAGTTTGTATCCACAGGGTAAAATATATGGAGAGTCCTTACATGTGTCTACATAATAGTGCTCAATAATAAATAGACTTATTTATTTTTAATTATAGTTTTATTTATACAAACAGCATGGCTACACATTCACGGACATGTTTCAGTCGTATTTGTTATAATCATCGACCTCTTCAGGCTGAAAAATGTCTGTTCTCTAAATGCTCATATTGAAAAAAAAATCAATATAAATATTGCGAATATGAAAACTTGGAGAACGGAGATATTCTTTTACACTTGAGAAGGTCGTTGCTTATAAAATGTAAGACTGAAACATGTTCCTGGATGTGTAGCCATGCTATATATATATATATATATATATATATATATATATATATATATATATATATATATATATATATAGCTCCCTATTATTAAGTGTTGGTAATTTATTACTGAAATATAATTTTTACAATAAAGTTAATATGATAAGAAAGTGCATAGCAAAGAGTTTTATTCAACATTAGATATGGGTGCCAGCAATCGCCACCAACTTCTAAAGCTGCCTAGAAAAGCGCATCAACTTATTTCACATAGAACTTATTTTTTCATTTTTTTTTTTTACTAATGAGTCAAAACTTATTAAGGCTAGAAAAAAAACTCGAAGATTAGAGTCAACAAGATGGATCGATTGACAGATGAATGGTGATAAATACTATGAGAGTATTGTAAACGGCATTTTTTCCCAATTGTCAAAAACATCGTTCGTATAATGTGAGGACTAAATAACGCTTAATTCATAACACTTGCTCCCTCCATTAATTTCTTGTAAGAATTATATTTCAGAATGACTTACAAGTATAACTTACAAGTATAGGGCGTTACTTTCCAATCATTCTGTATATATTTTTAAATATTTATTATTAAAATAATTACACACACACACATATGATTCTTTTTGGAAGTACAAAATTTAATTACTGAAAGTATTGTTACACAATGGATGGACGTATGTGAAGAACGATTACAGCAGCTAGTATGGATTTAGTATCTAGGTGGACCAGCGCAGGTTAACTTGACACGAAAATCTGAAAAACAAGTCCGATCTCCGGACTAAAATGTAAACAAGGATAAACTGTGGGTTTTGATTAAAGTTGGGAGTTCAAGGAAAGGTCGGACATAAATGTTTTATGACAAATTTAGTCCCTTGAATCAGTGACGCCACGATACCTCCTGAAAGAAAGAAAGGCGTTTTATTTAGGCAGTCAGTTTTTGAAAGCGGTGATGAGCAGACGCGAAGTCAGGATGTATTAAAAAAAGGAATTTAATTCCTAAAAAGGTTGATAGCGCCACTTGTATGCCCACCCTCCACCCTTCTCTGTAATTTATAAGTTAAGTTTAGAAGAACATTATTGGTCTCTCTCCATTTAATGTTAATGTGTGACTTTTATTCGTATGACGAGAATTTCTCTCCAAAATAAAGACCCATTTACAATCTCTGTCATCTTTCTCTTTAATTTCTGTGCATGGAAAGTTCTTGATTACAGTCACGGCTGATGATGATGATGATGATGATGATGATGATGATGATGATGACGGCGAGTCAGTATACAAAATGCGATAAGACTACTGAGAACATTTGAAGTAAGAAACAATTGATTTAGAGAACGTGCTTTAATAAACCCATACGTCACAGTATGAAAGGAAGACATATTTTATCGTTCATGATTAAAAGAAAAAAAGCCATCCAACCTGTTTCGCCCTTATTCAACAAAGCTGAATTGAGGAATTATATAAGGGAGAGGAAAAAATGTATATATTTAAAATATTTTTATTTTAAATATGTATTTAAAAATATTTTTATTTTAAATATATACATTTTTTATTTTCCATTTTAAAAGCCCTACATTCAGCTCTGTTAAGTGAGGTTGGCTGTTTTTTCTCTTTTAATCATGAACGATAAATATGTCTTCCCTTCATATATATATATATATATATATATATATATATATATATATATATATATATATATATATATATATATATATTCAAGCAAACTACATAAACATCTTATATATATATATATATATATATATATATATATATATATATATATATATATATATAAATTAAAAAATAAAGCAAAAAGCCGCTTAAAGCCACTGATCAAATGCAAATATTTTTTCACCATCTTATTTTATTTTATTTTTTTTCGCTTTTGCACCCGGAAATTTACTATAAAAGTGAAAAATATATTTGTATATTATATTAATTGCTTTCGACAGCTTTGTGCTTATTTTTCAATTCATATATATATATATATATATATATATATATATATAGTTATTTGTGAGTTCTTATAAAAATACATATTGAAGTATATACTCCCTTAATATCCGAAGGTTTTTCAAATTACAAGCTCAATCAGGTTGTATTACAAGCTTCAGAGCAGGTATTATTTGACTTCAGGATTAATAATATTTTATCAATTGTTATTTTCAAGTTTTTTTTCGAAGGAGATCTTCCATCGGGATTTTGCTTTGCACTGAAAGTTTATTCAGGCTAGCTCAGTCGGGTTTGATTTTAGGTGACGTTTTAAATGGTCGTTTCAAATTTCGGGAGCAAGGTGTTTTTAGGGGATCCTGGATTTTTTTCATCATTTTTCAAGTGAGTTTTTTTAATGTATTTTGGCTTGCCGTTATTATTTACGAGATTTCTTCTTAATTTTTTTTCTTTGTTCCGTTATCCTGCTTTTTGGATTATATGATTTCCTATTACCATTAAATGAACTATGGCTCTGATGATCAGCAAAGTTAAACTCAAGACTATATATTTCTTTTGACTTCGCGCGCGAGAAAAAAGTATTAAATTTGGAAAAAATAGATGAAAATGTTTTTTTTTGTGAAACGAGAACGAAATATAGATATATAGATAAAAATAGATATTTGCTGAAATATGAAAATAAAGAAATTGAAACAGTAAATGAAAATTATGGTTTTGGATTAATGTTTCTTCTGGTCATTGGAATGCAACATAAAGTATATATATATATATATATATATATATATATATATATATATATATATATGTGTGTATATATATACATATATATATGTATATATATGAATATATATGTATATATATGCATATGTATCTCTCTCATATATATATATATATATATATATATATATATATATATATATATATATATATATATATATATATATATATGTGTGTGTGTGTTTTCTTTCATGACAATAATTTGTTCTTATTTACAAATGATAGACGTTAGTATTAACTGTTTCGTATTTCTAATTATTCACGTAAATCGATAAAATAATCTGTCACATTCCATTTAAAATGGCTGAATGTTTATGAAACAAGCGACGTGTTCAGAATGAAAATACAAACATGTCTTCAAATAAATGAATTCATTTTATGATAATTGCAGTAAAATCTTGTATTGCCTGATAAGAATTACTGGTCCACAAGTAGGATCATATTCTAAATAAGAACGTTCTTGACCGAGTGCCCATGTCAAGCGTGTATTTATTGCCCGCGACGTTGGCACTGGCTTGGTTATATGAGAACTTGACCGAATCCCTCAGGATTTAGTACATGTCGAACTAAACATCAGCTTCAGACCAACTGGTGTCTTGAGCTTCAAGGGAGGCATGAGGACAGGGGTAATCAACCACGAGAATTCGAGCTTGCCACGGAACAATTGCAATAAATGGATAGTGGATGTAAGGTTCTGTGACTTGAGCGGTAAGCATACGAAGTAATAGAAGTGGAAGTAGGGGCATGGACGTTCACTGCAGAGGGCAACATAAGAATGAGAGAGCATGCGTGATACTATAGACTGCCTACAGTACATCTCCTCTAGAGCCGGGATCGTTAGAAAATGTTAGTTGAGAAATGCATAACAATACAAAAGTGATTAGGAAGTAGATAAGTGAACAACAATAAAAAGACCGGCGGATTCATTGAACACTCCAGACGAATGATGCCGTGACAATTAGTTGTAAGCTTTCTGGGCGATCGGATAACGATGGAGAGAGTGAGTTGAGGAACAGGCGGATGTAGCCAGTTCCGGTAGTCAGCTGAAAGGAGGTGAGAAAAAACCGGGCATTTAGGATGTCCAGTCAAAGGTAGATAAATTTGAGGGGCATAGAGCGGTTCGAGGGGATCGTTACAAAGCTGGACTGAGACGGGTCGGAAAGAGAGAAGGATCTCGACGTGAGACAAAGAAGATTATCACACAGGTCGTACGACGGAGTTAGTCTTAGCTGAGATTCTGAATTTGAAAGATGTGGGTGCTAGAGACGCGACCCCAACGACAAACACACACACACACCTGTGTTCAACAAGTCATGTTTATATATTCTGTGTCTGCGTTGTTACTTGCTTTCATGCAAATTGTAAACTGTGCTTTGAGCCCACTCGGCGAGCGCTTTACACCAGAATCGACACGGTCAGGATGAGAAGATGAAGACGAAGAGAAAACCGCAACACAGATGCGTTTGGGGGGTCGGCGATCGTCGACGGGCCGTCATTGTTATACGCATGAATCCCAGAGAAAATAAAATTATTCCTGATTTTATTGAAATTAAAACCATAAATAAGAAAAAGAAAGCAAAGATTTCAAGATCGAGCTACAAAATAAATTTCTTTTTTACACGACAAACAACTGGAATAGACTTGCGCATTGGATTGCAGAGTAATGTTCGAGACCAACTCATTGATTGCATGCCCTAGAACTCAGGTTAAAGTCCTAGTGCTGAGAAATATGATGAGAAAGGGAGATAGTTTGAATATGATTGGATGCCCCGCACAATTTGGATGCCCTGGGTCACTGCCCTGTCGCACACACTCATCGGAAGACGCCAGCGTTCGTTCACGTTTCATTTTAAACATCATATTAAGTTTTTGTTGTTTGTTTGTACTTTTATTCACCCCAGACAAGGTAAATTGCCACCGAGACTTAAGGGACTATTGTGATTAGAGGTAAGATTTATAGACAAGTGGGGAGTTGGGCAGCACGATGTTTGTTCACATTACATTTAATTTTTTGCCTGTTAGCACAGCCGGGAAAACAGGGAGCAGGAAAAGAATTCCTAAGGTAAGCGGTCCAAGGAAAAAAGCTATTAAAGTAGAAGTTTTCTGGACTTCTATAGTGAAGGGTGGGATTTTGCTACAAGTTACTAAAGCTGTTTAATTGAATAGGCTCATATTTACTGCAAAACCACGTGATTTCCAGGCGAGGCCCTCCTCCTTTTCTCTTTCCGTTTCCTCGGCCTTAGCTGGCGAGATTTCAATGAGAGAAGACCTAGTTTGCGGCTTTGCCGAAAGATAGGGGGGGGGGCAGCGGAATTGTGGCCTAATATAGTGAAATCTAAAACTCTCTCTCTCACACACACACACACACACACACACACACACACACACACACACACACACACACACACACACACACACACACACGCGCGCGCGAAGTTTTCCGTTTCTGTTCTTTGAATAAACCGTTATAAAGCAAACAACAAGTGTCGGCCTAGTTTGCATTAACGGACGAAGGGTTAGCCTGGTCCACAACGATGATGACGGTGACACAAAACGATTACGGCGCGACGAGATCAACACGTGTGCGTTTATCACCAACCTAGGCTGTGGTTGCGATAAACTTCCAATCGTGGGAGGTTATTAAATCCTCTTCCGATCTGTATCCTGAGATCGCGATAACTTTCTATTTGTTGGAGGTTTTCGTATCCTGTTCATTTCAGAATACATTTAGGTTTGTATTTTGTTGTGATAAACTTCCAATCGTGAGAGGTTATTTTATCCTCCTCCGGTCTGTATCCTGGTATCGCGATAACCTTCCATTCGTTGAACGTTATTGTATCCTTTTCTATTCAGAATACGCTGAGGTCTGTATGCTGTGGTCGTAATAACCTTACAAACCTGTAAGGTTAATATAGCCTCTTCTGGTCTGTATCCTTTGCTCGCGATAACCTTCTATTTGTTGGAGGTTATCGTATCCTGTTCATTTCAAAATACGTATCTGTATCTTGGTGTCGTGATAACCTTCCAATCGTGGGAGATTATTGTATCCTCTTAATTTCAGAATAGTTTAGGTCTGTATCCTGCGATCGCAATACGCTTCCAATCTTGGAAGATTATTATATTCTCTTCCGGTCTGTATACATGAGGGCCGGATTCGACACAGTCGATCCCCAATATAGAGCACGCCATGAGCACCACAAGTACGCTCAATGCCAGTCTGAAACAACCCACGAACACTGCCCGAATCGTACGCTTGCTTCCGAGTCGAACTTTAACTTATTTGTTTCATTTGTTGTTGGAGATCACAGAATGATTGAGATTTTTTGTTGATAATCACAGAATTTGGTTTCATCCTAATAGAATGTAATAAATCATCATATATCATTACAGAATACGCGAGATTTTTTCTTGTCACGAAAGAAGTGTCGAGTTTTCACTTTGTCATACAAAGGAACGAGATTCTCGTTTGTCATCACAAAACGAACGAGATTTCGTTTTTTTTCAGCAGAGAATAAACGATATTTTCATTTGTCATGAAAGAAGTGACGAGTTTTCACTTTATCAAAGAACAGACGAGATTCTCGTTTGTCATCGCGGACTGGGCGAGATTTTAGTTTTGGTTTTAATTTCTAATTTTTCTTCCTGTTTCTTTTTCTATCTTTCTTTCTTTCGTTCTTTTTTCTTTTTCTATCTTTCTTTCTGTTTTCTTTTTCTACTTTTCTTTCATTCTGTTTTCTTTTTCTATCATTCTTTCCTATTTTTTCTATTAATTTTCTCTCCTGTTTTGTTTTCATTCCATCTTTCCTCCTTTTAAATTCGGTTCTTTTGTCTCTTTTTCTCTTTTGGAAAAAAAATTTCTCATGCATTTTTACAATCCATTTTTTTTTGTTTTAATATTTAATTCATTATTTTCTTCTCTCGACTTTTCGATGGCCAACCCCATTTCTTTTCGTCTATTTTTTTTTTGGCTTTCATTCATTGGACGTTTCCTTCACCTTTTCTCTATATGATTATTTTCTTTCATTTTCATTCATTCGTTTGTTTATTCTACCTTTTTCTCTCCTTTTCATTCTTTCTTTCTTTATTCATTTCTTTCTTTTTTTCAATAGACATATTTATTTCACTTATCCGTATGATTATTGTCTTTCTTTCTTTTTCATTTATTCATCTATTTTTTTCGTTCGTTCGTTTTTTTTCTTTCTTTTTTCTTTCTTTTTTTCTTTCTTTCTTTTTCATTAATTCATTCATTCATGCATTCATTATTTCCCTCTTTCTTTCACTTTTTTAGTGACTTAATAGATTCTTATACTGCTTCCTATTTTTCACGAATCCTTACGAACTGTACATGATGTTAATTATCTCCAGGCACATATCATAATATATTAGACTAAAAACGAACGCAAATCGAAAAAAAGGGTCCGGGTTAAATATTTTTGCTATTATATAATATTCCAAATAGATTAGTTTTGAGATAAAAATAATATCAATAGTATTACAACCCGGTATCTGGTGTGACATTCACCCTGAGATGGTTGAGCCGACTTACTTCGAAGGTGGAAGTTTCTAGGGAATATTAAATTCCCAAGAAGTCTCCAGTTGCATGTATATACCGGTTAAGGAGATGACGACGTTAGTTCTTGCAGTATTTATAGTGAATGTACTGCAAGTTTAATGACAATACAGAAATTTAAATGGAGCCTCGATAAAGTTGTCTAGTAAACCTACAGATCAACAAGCGAGACCGACTTAACTTTATATATTTAAATACTATGTTTATACAACAACTAAAACAAACTAAATTTGACTTCAGTAATTTGTTCATAGTTCTAGGATTTTCAGTAAACAATATGACGGAAACATTGTCTGAAAATCTAAATAAATAATAGCGAAAGTTATTTAAAAAAAATTTTTTATTTTATTTTTATTCATTATTTATTTAGACTCATATATTACTATAAAAACGGCAATAACACAACATAATATTTTGAAACATTGTATATGTAGTACATACGAAATACTCAAATACATCTATTTGAATGCCTAATTTTCATAACTATTTTTTAAAAATAGTTCATAATTAATTAATATTTGATGGTGTTCATTTATAATTTTATTGTCCTATTTCTTATATATATATATATATATATATATATATATATATATATATATATATATATATATATATATATAGAGAGAGAGAGAGAGAGAGAGAAAGAGAGAGAGAGAGAGAAGAAAAAAGAGTGATAAATATGCGGCGATTGTCCAAATTTATTTCAAATTTCAATTGTTCAATGCAAGGTGTATTCAGTAATAAACTAGTGTTTATTATTCTTTCCTTAATCCAAGGCTTTTCAAAGATCGAAATCTTATCATCAGAGGAGGAATACAGATGGATAAGTTGGCTTTCGAAAAAAACAAAGTTCAAATATTTGAAAAATATGAAAATTATTATTAAAGGAATTTTTGTTAAAAAAACGCAGTGAATGAAAAGAAAAATTCCGTGTAACTTCTATTCTTACCAATTAACCCTCCCAATAAATTTTTCCTCCCCATTGCACCTAACAACTATATCTACCCGTAACACCTATAGTAGATTGAACTAACATTACTCCTCCTACTTCCCACCGATCATTAACATATCTAATATCTAGACATTTACCTCATCTGCAATATAGCTCCTATTATCCTTTCACTTCTGCTCTACTCCCAACCTCTTATATTTATCACCTTTCTCCTATCCGTAAACCTACCCACAAACTCCTTCATGGCCTCTTATTCTCACTTTCTTATTATCTCCCACACATCCACTATATCGTCCTTATATTGGACTCCTCCTAATAGCAACATCTTCCCCTGTAACTTTTTCGTCCTCTTTTTAACTACGATCTTCGAATTCCCCCCCCCCCCCCAATTGGGTCCATTTATATCCCCCTATAATTCTTATTAGATCTCTAACACACTAGCATCAAAATGTAAGTTTACTTAATTTTTCAATCCAACCCTGGCCCATAACACTTATATAAATTCAATTGTTACTAGCATTCCTATCCTATCTCCTTAATAGCCTCCATACCCCCCTTGAGAAATTTTTTTTAACTAATTGATTGATTCAGGCTAGTTGCATAACTACTTATTTTGGCCTATTCTGAATAATCCTAATCCCTCTAACTACTCGCGAGCCATTTTCTATCAGTCTATTCTCTTCTGCTCACCTTACCTTATCTTTGACCAATTTCACCCCCATCCCCTCAAATCATATTCTCAATCTACTTGGAAACCCCTTGCAAGCTTCCCTTATATATCTAATTTAATTTTTAACTGTAATTGTTAATTGTCACCCTGTTACGACTCACTCACCATTTAAACTATAGATTATAACACTGACACTGCACTCAAGTTTTAATTGAACCAACCTAATCCCACCCCCATTACTTGTAATCGAAACAAACTGTTTCAAACAATCTATCCTTATCCCTTATACTGTTCTCCTCTCCTAAATTTCAATATATATGAGTAGGATAGACCTGATCTTTAATTTAACTAACTCTTTTCCCATTAATTTATTTCCCCCTCTTTTCTCCTTGGTCATTTAATGTCCCTTCTAATTATTCATATAACCCTTAATTTGGTTTTAAAATAAATTAAAAATTTTTTTAAAAATTAACTATTCCCTAGCTCCTTTTAAATTTTAAATTTTAATTTTTAATTTTTAAAATTTTAAAAATTTTAATCATTCTCTCTCTCTCATCCCTCTATTTATTTTACCATGCTTTTAACTAATTCTATTTCAACCCTTTTTAAACCCCCAGAAACCCTTACCGGTAACTACAATTTAATTCGTTTTAGCTGCTTCACTTGTCACCTCTGAAATGTTAGAAGCTCACTCTTTTGAATTCTACTTTTAGAATACAATCTCTACACTCCTATCCCGCTTCAGATTAATCCTACCCTCCAAAACATATATCCTACCGCCCGCCCACACCCTCAACCACCCTGTCACTTTAACTTCATCCCCATACCAGCCTTCCTCCTGTTCCTTTGCCTTCTTTTTTTATTTCCTCCCAACTCTCAAAGCGGCTATTTAAACAATCCCGTACCTCATAAACCCTCCCCCTAACCCCAAATATTTAACCATTTTGCCTTTTTGTTTCATTTGGATTTAAACCTGGAACGAGATATCATCTGCCTTATTTGGTCCTGGAAGTATATAAAAAATGGCCAATTTCTCCCTTTTAAATCCCTTTTAAGTGCATCTGGACTCACCTATATTTTGAGCACTTTCTCCACACTGCTCCCATGCAAAGAGTTTTCTTCACATTCTACAATTCATTTGACTTCTTTTCAACGGAAATTTACCACCCGATCAATCTGCATATATTTTTCACGGAATTTTTCTTTTCATTCACTGCGTGCTTTTAACAAAAATTCCTTTAATAATAATTTTCATATTTTTCAAATATTTGAACTTTGGTTTTTTCGAAAGCCAACTTATCCATCTGTATTTCTCCTCAGATGATAAGATTTCGATCTTTAAAAAGCCTTGGCTTAAGGAAAGAATAATAAACACTAGTTTATTACTGAATACACCTTGCATTGAACAATTGAAATTTGAAATAAATTTGGACAATCGTCGCATATTTATCACTCTTTTTTTCTTCTATCTCTACAATTGCTCTATCTCGTATATTGAGCTAATCCTCTTCACAATAGGTTCCATCTACTAAAAGTTTTTACTTTGGTTTATATTTGATCCTATATATATATATATATATATATATATATATATATATATATATATATATATATATATATATATATATGAAAAGGTTTTGTCGATATAAACACTAATTAATTAAAATAATTTAATAAAAAAGGATAACTTACTAAAACCTTTCGTAAAATATTTGTTCATTAATTTTCAAATGAGGTAATTAAAATTAAACTAACGTCGCTGGCCAAAAGAAATATATACTGACGAGGCATAAACAAGAACAGTTCAGAGGGGGGGAGATAGTGACTGCTTGTTCCCTCTCTCTCTCTCTCTCTCTCTCTCTCTCTCTCTCTCTCTATATATATATATATATATATATATATATATATATATATATATATATATATATATATATATATATATATATATATACACCTAAAACTCAGCGTTTCGCCGTACTGTTGCGTGAAAAATATTGTTTAGCCCTCCTTTCAACAAATAGGGGGCTCTTTAAGAGAATTAATAATAAGCTATCAATCTAAGCGTAATGCAAAGCCCCGGCTTCCGCCGTAGAAAACTGTTATAGTTAGCTTATTGTGTATGTTCGTCGATTCGACATATAGAATTTAATTCTCTCATGTCCCATGGTAATTCATGGTGGCCATGAGGTTGAATACCAGGCTGCTGAGTCAAAGGTTATTTTGTGACTAGGTCGAATCTTTCGACCGGCAGTAATTATCATCTCCTACACTGAAGATTGCGTAAGCATGAAACGCACACACACACATGTATATATAAAATCAATAACGGAATAAGATGTTAGTAACGAAAGTTTTTTTTTTTTTAAATATTACTCGTATCATTCTCATATTATTTCTCCCCTATGCAACGTTATTTTAAAAAATATATTTGTCTTTACTGTTGCTTCGGTAACGAATTATGATATAAACTCCTCCTCGTCGTCGTCGTCGTCGTCGTCGTCGTCGTCGTCGTCGTCGTCGTCGTCGTCCTCCTCCTCCTCCTCCTCCTCCTCCTCCTCCTCCTCATCATCATCATCATCATCATCATCATCATCATCGGTTTAACGTCAGTTTTCCATGCTTGCATGTGTTGGGAGATGTTTAGAAATTAACTTCCAAACTAACCTATATCGGGCCAGGTCTGTAATTAACCTTCTTTCTCTCAAATCCCTCCTTATCATCTCCTCTCATGTTTTCATCGGCCTTCTCTTGCAAAATGACCCTACTACTTCAACTGTTTGCATCTATTATCCAAAGAACTTTCATCCATTCTTTCAATGTGACCAAACCAACGAAGTCTCCCGTCTTGCACGCATCTCTCTATACTGTCCAGGTTTAATCTTCCTCTGAGGTCATTAGATGTAACCCTATCTTTAAGACTCACGTTACACAGCCATCGTATTATTCTCATATCATTTCTCTCCGCGCAACGCATGTTCTCGACTCTCACTCGTTCAGAAACAAAGACGTGTCACCGGCGATTATCTGTCTGTAGCGCAACATCCTGAACACGTAGCCTTAATTCTACTCTTTAATGGAATTTTCCGATTTCTCTGCGTACTTTAGCCTTATGTGGAAAATTCCGTTTTTAACATTGTTTTTATACACTGAAATCCAAACCTGCTACAACACTCTAAACATGTTAATAATATGTCCCACACTGTCTGCCAAGTTTCAGGCTCTGCCTTATCACCGCTATGTTGCATCCCTCTGCTTGTTTTAAAAAGTACTTTCACGGACGTGTTCCAATGACATACAGCACTTTACCCCATCAATAAAAATACCCTCGACCCACCTGACTAGCAGCAAAATCTCACCTCTTCACTGTAGAGGTCTCCAGATACTGGAATATTTTATACTCTGATACTTTCTTCACTCGGACCGCTTGCCTTTGGAATGTCTTTTCTGTTCTCTGTTTACCAACTGTACCAACATACAAAAATGTAAATGTAATGTGAACAAACACCTTGCAGCTAACACCTTCCACCCAAGTTGCTCACTGCTAATCTGACCCGCATTACAGTAGCCCCTTATGCGATGAACAAAAGTAAAAAAAAAAAATAGACATCTAAAAAGTGTTTACGTTAATGCGATTGTATGGAAATGTACCCCTTTTTGTATATTGACAATTCTAACAATAAAACGATGTTTTTTTGTTGTCTTTACCCTCGGGAATTTTTATTCTCCTGTCTTGGCGCCGACGATGATAACACTCTTTATTATTTGTCTGCGTTATGAATAGCTATATTTGCAATTATAGATATAAATGCGACACACGAAAGTCTAAATGAAGACGAGGAAACGAAACAATAATTCTAAAGAAAGGCTATAGAAAACGATTCAATGTAAAGGTTAGCAATATTTAGATGCGGCTGCGTAAAATAATATGGTTAAAGATGGAAAAATTCACGTAAGGTTAGCTAAGCAATAAAAGGGAAAATTTCTATTCGAAGTCAGGTTAGAAATTAGGCTGACGTGTACTCGTAGTTGCCGCATGGGAGGAAAGTGCGTGACAGAAAAGCTAGTCTCTGGAAACTTAGACATCGAATGATCGTTTTCGGATTTCGAATCTTCTTCGGGAAACAATATGTTGAAAATATTGTCACATTTTAAGAATATAATAACAACACACACAAAAAACAATTTTATAAACAACCTAATTCATTTTCATCCCCTGATGTAGCATTATTGAGATGGAATTAGAAATTAGGCTGACGTGTACTGGTCGTTGGTTCAGGGGAGGAAGTACGTGGCTGAAAGTTAGAGTTCATGGGTAAGGAAGATGCAGTTTATCTTGCTGCTAATAGTCCGCCACCTCGTTAATGCTAAACTTCTTTCTGACAATCAGTATGGATTTAGGCAAGCAGGATCTACTGCGGATATCCTAACGGTCATCTCTGAACGCATAAACCAAACACTGTAAAGAGCAGGTGAAGCTAAGGTGGGAGCGCTTGATATATCCAAAGCCTTTGACAAGGTCTGGCATAAAGATCTTCTCATAAAAATGAATTCATATGGTATTATTGATTATATCTTTTCTAACCAAAAGAAAGATCCACGTTTTCCTCGATGGCAGTTCACCCAAACAACATGGCATGAATGCAGGTGTACCCAGGGATCGATCCTTGGACCTTCATTGTTCCTAGTTTTCATAAATTACCTCCCTTATGACATTGTGTCTGATATGGATATATTTGCTGACGACACCACGCTCTACTCTCGTCATGTGGGTAAAACAGACACGCACATATCCGAGACATTAGAAAGTGACATCCAGTGTGCAGTGGAATGGAGTCATAAATGGATGGTAACATTTAATGCTGCTAAGACAAAGCTCCTTTCCTTCAACAACTATAAAAAGCCTCTTCAACCACCGATTGCAATCGCAAATAACACCCTACCTTAGAGTCCAACAGTCAAACTTCTAAGCCTAACATTCACATGTAACATGAATTGGAATAAATAGATTGAAAACATTGTCAGGGCTGCTGCAAAGAAGGTGGGCTCCCTCTATCGTGCCAGTAAACTTCTCACCCATGTCATTATCCTCAGGGCTTTACGCGCTCCACTACTTTTGGAGCTGCTCCCGCTCCTGCCCCAACGCCCAAAATTGGAGCTGGCTCCTCTCGCGCTCCCCATTTTCAAAAAGGAGCCCCTCCTGCTCCAACTCCTATAAAAAAAAGAGCGGCTCATTTTGAACGCTCCATAATAAAAATGTATCTTCTTTCATAAACGTTCTATTCTGCCAATGAATGGTCGAAGGATAGGGTGGGCGTCAAAGGATCTCATCGATATGGGTTGGGATGTCACTTTAAGTGTAAGACCGTAAGATAATATTTGACAAAATCTCGCTAATATTTTGAGAGTTATAGGAGAACATGTCGGACGAAGTATAGGATTATACGTAAATTTTCGTTTCCTGAGGTATAAAATAGAAATAGAAAAATCCCTGAAGTATTTTAAAACAATTTTAATTTTCATTACATAACAACCTATTTTTTCAGGAAAGGAAAATTTGACCCGATATTTTTTCTATTTATTTTGGAAGGAAATTTAGATTTGTTTTAAGTAAATAAAGTTTTACTTTTAAACATTATTAATGATTATTTACTTTTTAAAGAAAACATTTCTCTGGAAGAGGAGAGACAGCCAGGGCAACATTACTCGTCGTGTTGTTGTTTAATAAAGAAACGCGCAAGTACTTTCAAACAAATCGATTTATCCATTTTTTTTTCTATAGTACAATTTGGGGCGAATAAAAAAACAGTGAAGTTTATTTTTTAAAGATTGAATAAAAAAAATATTTTTCATAAGTTGGCCAAAAATAT
>OY744516.1:92655816-92675816 GCA_963556195.1 Sepiola atlantica
AAGTGAATAAATGCGAAAGTTCTTTTCATTTATCACTTCTACATCTTAATTAAAACGGGTTACTGTTATTTAAATCAATAATACAACATAGATTCTTGATATTCTGTATATATAATGGAGATAAAAGATTAAGAGAGAACCTTTTTACTGTTTAATTAGCATAACTATTATTTAAACCGTTCATAATTAATTAATGTTTGATATTATTGAGTTGGAATTGCATTTGCTTTTGTTTGCTATTTATATGCACTAGTTTCGTCTATATTAACAGTAATTAATTAAAGTTATTTAATAAATAAATCGGAAAAATAACTTAAACACTGTAAGTTTGTACTGTATGCGATCGCTAACGACTTTACTGAAGGTTGTGGCTTGCTGCGAGCGATGCAGAAGCGAGAAGAGAAAAGGAGAAGAGGAAGAAAAGGGAGAGTGTAGCAGTCTCGCGCGCTCTCTCTGTCCCTTTCTCTCGCCTTCTTTTTGCAGTCTTTACATTTTCCGTGAAAAATGAATAAATAACTTTTTTTTTATTAATCAAGATAATGCTTAGTTTATAAATTTTAACAACAAGCTTATTTTTTAATGCGTACAAAGATTTTTTCACTATTCTCATTGACAAATGAAAACAAAAGTTTAGTAGTGATCTGTTCAGATTACGAACATTTTTTTAAAGTTCCCTAAAAAGATACAATGGCCTGGAAATTGTGGAAGATTTTACGTTATACAACTGATCCCCTCACTCTAAATTCTAAATTATTTGTTTTACTTTCTTTCCGTTTTCCACGGTGTTTACACGTAATCGTCTAAAAAATAGAATGTTATTTTTTCGGGAAGAGGGGAATTTATGGAGGGTGTTAATCTGCAAATTTACCCATACTTAATTTTTTTTGTAATCTTGTACTTGTTTTTAACTATACGCCTATTTTAATTTTAATTTTAAGCAATTGATTTTAGTTGTGTTTACATTTCTAGCGAAAATCAAATAAATAACTTTAAAATGGTCTAATTAAATATCTTATTTCTACGGTATGAATAAAATATTGAAAGTTTGGATATTATTGTAGATTACCCACCCCCCGATAAAATGAGATTTCACTTTTTCAGGCGATTACGTGTGGAAACCCTTAAAAACCCGGTGGAAAGAGAAACAACAAAAATATTTTTAGCCTCTATTTTCGTGCCATTCTAGGGTTTTATGGCAGTTAACTTTTTTGCCATTGGAGATGAATTCTGTGCGTTATTTTTTTTTTGGGGGGGGCTTTTTGGGACGATTACGTGTGGTTTTACGACCTTGTCAGTCGAACTAAAGGTTAGAAATATATTAACTGCCCTAATAATTTAGAATGACCTTAAAAAGAAAAACCTCTTTTTGAAGGGGGGGGGGTAATTTAGCTGAGGGTGTTAATCTACAAATTTACCAAAGTTTATTGTTAAAATTACGGAATTCTCTGAGTAAAAAAACAATTTTTTAATCAACCCCTCCCCTCCCAATTAATTGTTGCCTGGAGGGCGAGTAGGTTTTGTTACTTTGGTAATAAAAACAACTAGCTTCACCTTCTGATGAGAAGTAATTTTTTCTTTGAAAAATCTAGATTTAAAAGACACTTATGGATGTATACTCTGCTTTGTTGCATTTTCACAAAATATAATAATAAATTTGTAAAGTATGTAACGTTACATTTGCCTATTTTTGCACTTACTCAACTATATATATAGAGAGAAATGGCCGAATTACAAACAATCGGCGAAATATATGGACTGCCGCCTGCAACCCGAAAGATTGCTCGACGCCTTGAAAACCTTAAAAAGAAGTTATGCAAACGCGAAAATTCTGTGTTGTTCAACAAAGCCTGTTTGAATAATAACTTGCTGTATATATATATATATATATATATATATATATATATATATATATATATATATATATATATATATATATATATATATATATATATATATATATTGTTTTACTGGCGATAGAGCACTGGTGTGTTTATTTCTATTCCCGCTCCCTAAACGGTTAAGAATATTCAGAGTACTGCATTCATCGGCCCTTAATCGGACGTGTCATCAATTTATATACGTATTTTTATTCATTATTTATTTATAAATTAATTAATTAAAAGAATTTATGTACGTATAAATTAATTAATAAAAATTAATATATATATATATATATATGTATATATATATATATATACATTGAAGCCAGGTGCTTGACCATAGAGATTACCACCTTTCAAAAACGGAAACATTTATCACTCTGAAAGACTATGTTAGATTTCAAGAATAGGCCCTCATAAATCCGGCTACAAGTGAGATGGTTTGTGAGAGCAAACACATTTTCAGGAAAATAAACAAACACACTAGGAAGGGTACTAGTCTTCGTCGTTTGCTTAATTTTCAAACATCATGGTCATTCCGAATAAACATCAATGTAAATTCACCCAGTTTTATATTGCTATTACTAAAGAAATATTAAAGGAAGCTTAACTGTTTCTAGAAACTACTGAAACTACTTAGATACTAGGTACCTAGTGGAATTAATTTTTAGTTCTTCTGCTTATTTTTCAGCTAAAATTTATGTTTAGTGGGCATTTTCGTATGTGTTTTTAAATGTGTTTATTTTTCTGATGATAGGGAACCTTTTCGCTATCGTTTTGGTAGCATTTAAAGATAACGCCCCATTGCTTTTTACTTGCTTTCTGTCTGTCAATTTTGTAAAGGTTTTCTCGAAACGTACGCAAAAATCACGTTTGTTTGATCTTTTTACTTTTGAAACTCGATTTAAATGCTATTTTTAATCTGTGAATATTCATACTATATATATATATATATATATATATATATATATATATATATATATATATATATATATATATATATATAATCATAATGTGTATGAAAAATGATTTCAGATTTCCGAACTACGTTTGTAAGAGCATCATATATTTATGTTAATAATATCATACAACGATGCATTGATTAGCCATCCGTGTCGGCGGTTTCTAGAACAACGGGCTTTTGTAAACTAGTCCATCATCGGCGGGAATTACTGGAGTAGTTTGCAAAATCCGACTGCTACAGAAACCGCCGGCACGGATGGCTGATCAGCACATTAATTTATGATATTATTGACATAAATATATTATGCTTTTACTAACGTAGTTGCGCACGCTCAAATTATTTTTCATACACATTTTAATATATATATATATATATATATATATATATATATATATATATATATATATATATATATATATCTGTAAAATAAAAATGGAATAAAGGATAAGCAAATCAACAAGTAGCAAAAATAAACTCAAAAACACATATTTAATAGTTCTACCAAAATATTTCAATTGTTAAGACAATCATCATCAGTTGGCAGCAGAACTTTAATTAAAAACAGAAAAGTTTTCAAATTTGTACAAAGAACGCAATTTGGAAAAATATATAGTCAGGTGTAATAAACAGTAGAAAGGGAGAAAGAAAGAAAGAAATGTTAAAAAAGAAAAAGAAAAAGAAAAAGAAAGAAAGAAAAAAATCAGCAGATTCGGCCTCCAAAAGATCTAAACAGGATTTGTCGTATGTACGCGTGTTATCTCTGAAAGAAAAAACCCAGAAAAGTACGCGCAAAATCTTCGGCATTGTACATCTTCGCTTCTGTGGTTGGCTGAAAGAAACTGTTGATTGGAAGTTTTGTCAAATCGAGAATCAATACATAAAACAACATCCGATGCTGCTGCTTCGAACAGTACCAATATGGTTCGATTGCAGAAGGCATTATGAGTTTTATTAATGATTTCGTAGATGGTATTATTTTTTGCGGGGGTGTAATTCTGTAGTTATGTACCGATGTTGCAATTGAGCAGTGTTTGTATATCTGTTGGTTATTTATAGGCTTCCAAAGTACTCGACAGAATAGTATTACATTTGGCATAAGGTATCGTTGGGACCCGGTGTATCATAAGAGACACAATGTTACTGTTATCTAGCCATGTTGTTTATTCGTACCAAATGTGGTTGGATTGAAGAAAGGATTACGATTTTTTATTAACTATTCCATGGGTGAGTGGCATTTTGGAGGGGGGTACCCTGTATCTCAACAATCAGTCCGACAGCGGTTTTAGTTCTGTTCAGTCCTGAGAGATCCACCTACCCAGGCTTTACCTTTTCTTTGAGAAAGGGGTTAGTTTATTGTAAATCGTATGAGGCGCCCCTACCGGGGAATGCTGACGAGACTGCTCAGGTATTTTTTGTGGGCCAGAGTGCACTTCTCCTAGTGCGCCAACTTTTCAAATCTTGCTTGACCTTGTGTCTAACCTCCTGAAAGGTAAAATAGCTACAACACCAGGCTTTGTCTCTTTTCGCCCCGGCATTGTTTTCGATTGTTCTGGACTTGTCTTTCAGCTGGACTAAAGCAATGCCGGTATTGCGATTGGGATTCACGAGATTGATAGACACATAATACGCATACATCCTTACAGGGGGTGCCATTGTATCTCGATACAGAAGCAAACTTTGGGTGGATGGATTATACTTTTAGTAGGCCAGAGTGCGCTTCTAGTGCGCTGGCTTTTCAAAACTTCACCTGACCTTGTGTCATACCTCACGGAGAGGAGGTAAATAAACAACCTGTGCATGTATATTAATGTGCCTGTTTTGTGAGAGAGTGCATGTATGAACCGTGAACATGAACTCGGTTTTTGCTGTCGTGCTGAGGGGTTGTTCTGTTCGGTCCTAGAGGGTCCACCTTCACAGGCTTTAGCTACTTTTTAGGAAGGGGTTAGTTTATTGCTAATCGCCTCAGGCGCCCCTGCTCAGGCATTTTTTTGTAAGCCAGAGTGCGCTTCTCCTAGTGTGCCGCTTTTTCAAAACCACACATGACCTTGTGTCTAACCACCCCCCGTGGAGAAGGTAAAGAAATAGCTTGCTTAAGCTCGATATACTGAACGATATGAACGACATATTTAATTCATATATGAATCAATAACGATCCAAGAAAATCGTTCAAGGATCTTTGGACGGTAATTTAAACGGTCGGTGGGTTAATCAATATGAGACGTCAAGTTGACCGAAATATCGAGATGATTATTTAATTTTTATTGTTCATTATGTTTCTTTTTGTTTTGTTATTTTTTAATGTTTTTATTTTTATTGTTTTAATGTTTTGCTTTCGTCTTCATTTCTACAGATTAAGAATATATTTGAAACAACTGAATCTGATTAATCTGCATGTTTATATACATATATATATATACATATATATATATATACATATATATATATATATATATATATATATATATATATATATATATATGTGTGTGTGTGTGTGTGTGTGTATGTATAAGTGTTAGCACATCTTAGAAAACATTCGTTACCTTACGAATGTTTCTAAGATGTGCTAACCCTTCTATTAAAAAAAGCGCCAACCACGCATCATCACATCGGATTTTTACTTTCCCAAAATCGTCAACAAGATCGGACGTTCACTTTGCGATATTCACGAGTGTTAATACCAGCAAAATGAAAAAAGAAAAACTCTTTGAAAAAGGTGTGTTAAACCGAAAGTCTCAGATATGTATTTAAATGATTTTATTCATTTAAATATATATAAAAAAGATTTTTTTATAATATTACTTGGTATTCTAAACTCGTCAAACATATATGTATGTATATAGTAAGTTATGAAAATATATTTATGGCAATTAAGCTATACAGAGGTGTCCGCGTTTCTTCCGCGTAGGAAATCGTCAGACTAAAATGCATGGAATTCGTGTTACCGGGTGTTTAGTCTCACGAGCTAACCAATCAGATGCATTGTTATTCTCTCCCCGGGTTAATGTTTTCATAAGCCAATGACTTACTTCTTAGTAGCTCTACTCACTTATTGAGCACTGTTGAAGTAAATACTGAAAATAGATACATAAAAAATTATATCTCTTTATAACATTTTATGTGGATACACGAAATAATAATTAAAATACCTTTCCCACATAACCACGTGATGCACACAGCCATATCAACATTTTCGTCCATGAAATCAAGACGAACTTCAACCTGACTGTGATAAGTTTGTCCCAGTCAGGAAGAAAAAAAATGAAGAAAAAGAAGAAAAAAATATGCTTATTCTTCTGAAGATGGTATATATTACCGAAAGTACTCAAGTTTAAAAAAAATGCTTTTAAGGTAAATAAATCATTAATTTTAAAAACCAATAATTTGCGTTGTGATGGTTTTCTAAATATTTTATAAAAAAATATTCACGTAAATAAACCTAGTATCAACCATGCTCGTTATAAGGGGGGCGAAGGTATGTTGAAGTGTTGTTGAAGTGGTATTGAAATATTTTTTAAAACGTCTTCTTAATAAATTCACCAATCTTTTATTTTGCACACTCATTCATCCGCCTGAAGATGACCGACGTCGGTCGAAAACGTTCGCGAAAATATGGCGATTTTTTATACTACATGGACGACAATACCAAATATATATATATATATATATATATATATATATATATATATATATATATATATATATATCAGTCCCCGCAAATTAACCCGCGTTTATGTGCTAGAGCACGTATACTTTTTCCGAAAAGAAATCAGGGGCCATCAAAATAATTCTTTCCACAAGGTCGCAGCAACTGGGGTGCGAGGGGGAAACGTTTTACGCGTATCATTTATTACTATCACCGACCGGTGGAAATCAAGTCGCCCCTTTTCCTTATACGTTTACACATTGGAGAATAATAGTTGTCAATCACATATGTGCATAAACAGAATCTATGTGACATCATAATACGCACCAACCATTCTTACATCTCCTACCCCACACGCCCAGACAGTACGTAAGTCTTAACACAACACAGAAAGTACAACCTAGATTAATATTTTCACACTTCCGTTGGCTAAACATATTTGAAACTATATACACATACATATCGCCGTATATTAAATATTTACATACACAGATTACAATTCGCAATAGTATACACACCTATACTTATTAACTACGCTGGAAATTATATTTCGGAATTATTATATTCAAAGAATCAGAAAAGTACATATATAATTACAATAAGATTTTAGAAGAAATAGACGAAATTTAACTTTCATATCTCAAATTGCACAGTTATTCAAATCATTTATTTACTCAATGTAAATTTTCTATCTAAGGAGTTTAATGGATACATTTATATTCAAACCATTCAATATAATGGATTACTACCCGTAAATTAGAAACGAGTTATTTAACAAGGCTTTGGATTTCACGAAATTACTTGCGGACATTACCAACGAAGAAATAGATGGCATCTATAAGTGCCGTAAAGCAGTACTAATTTGTAATAATGATCAATAGGTGAAACAATATTTTCGTGGATTTATTTGATGTGGGAATGGGATCACTGGATTCTGCTGAGATGTCTGATTAAGTAGGACTCCTTATTTTGTATATACTGACTGAATCTAGTGTAATTAACATTAAGGATATAGGACTATACATGGATGATGGCCTAGCTATAGTTAGAAATGCTACTAATTCCAAATCTGAAAGAATTAAAAAGTTTATATACAAGACTATGAAAAAGTTAGGCTTTAATGTTGAGATCACAGCAGGAATTAAAATTACTAATTTCCTAGATGTTACATTTAACCTAACCCAAGACACATATAAACCATACATGAAAGATGATTATGACACAATATATGTTAATCCCAAGTCAAATCACCCCCTTCTATTATTAAACATATCCCGATATGTATATGAACGATACATTGAACGATATGAACGATATATTTTACGCATATATGAATCAATAACGATCCAAGAAAGTCGTTCATGGATCTTTTGTTGTAATTTAAATGGTCGGCGGATTAACCAATATGAGACTTCACGTTGACAGAGATACAGGATCATTATTTCAGTTTTTATTGTTTTTATATTTGTTGTTTTGTTTGTCTTTATTTTATTTTATTGTTTTTATTATTAGTCTTTTATATTTTGTTTGCATCTTCATGCGAGGTTAAACTCAGTTCCACATATCAAAAATGTTGTTATACATCAACAAACTGAATGAGTGTGAAGCCCATTCAGGATCACACCTCCTACTGATGAGACGATCGCCAAAGTGTCTCCGCATATAATTGAACGGTGATAAACCGAAGACAGTCGGGCATTCATGACTGACACTTGGTGGACAACTCAGGCATAAACTTAAGTTAATTTGTACGAAATATGGTTTGAATTGCAGAAAAGAATTGTGAATTTTATCAACGATTCCATAGGTGTAATTTTCTTTTTTAGGGGAGGGGCACCCTGTAGTAATACATCGATAGTGAAATTTAGAAGTGTTTGTTTATTTATCTATCTGTTAGTCACTTATATGCTCCGAAATTACTCGACAGAATAGTAATAAATTTTACGATCTAACCGTATCTTTTATAAATAAACGCAAGTCTGAATTGTCCAGCAAGTTTCAGTTATGTATGTCCAACAGTCTTTTTATGGGTGGCATTTTGTAGTATGTACCGATATTACAATTGAGGAATATCTGTCTTGTTGTCTATTGCTCATGTATAGGCTCCAACATTACTCGACAGAATATTACTAAATAAGCATGAAGCATCCTTGAGATCCCGGTGTGTCATCAGAGGATGCAATGCTACTATTATATTGTTAATTCGACGGCAAGAAAGAACACATTTAACACAGCTTTATACAAAATGAAGTTTATTTAGTTGTTTTCTGGCAATTCCCATATTGAAAAGTTCTTTCTCTATTTGTGATCTTCGTGATAAGTTGGCTGAAAAGGATTCCCTCAATGTATTATCAAACAAGGTAGTGAGAAGTTTTTTTAATTTTGAAAAAGATTCTCTCAGCGTAATATCAATAAGGCGATGAGATTTGACTAGCTAGCAGTTTGATTAGCTTCAATCAAGAACTTTTCTTACACGACTTCCTCTGTCGTCGTTCGTTTTCTATCTTCACTGTCGTTAGTGATCGTGAATCCCAATCAAACTGAATTTTCGCACGCTTCATTTTCTCACACCTGCAGACGTGCCTTAGACATTGACTCACTGTCTTGTTGAGGTATTTTTTACATTAATAAGATATGTCTAATGCATTTTTATAGTAAAAAAAAACACGCGGAATATCTATCTATCTATCTATCTATCTATCTATCTATCTATCTATCACGCTTATATTCACAGCGAGATCGAAGTGACGTCATCTATCTATCTATCTATCTATCTATCTATCTATCTATCTATCTATCTATCACGCTTATATTCACAGCGAGATCGAAGTGACGTCATACATCTATCTATCTATCTATCTATCTATCTATCTATCTACCTATCTATCTATCTTATAATCATAGCGAGATCGAAGTGACGTCATACCACGATCTATCTATCTATCTATCTATCTATCTATCTATCTATCTATCTATCTATCTATCTATCTATCTACCTATCTATCTATCTATCTTATAATCATAGCGAGATCGAAGTGACGTCATACCACGATCTATCTATCTATCTATCTATCTATCTATCTATCTATCTATCTATCTATCTATCCCCCCCCCCCCTCTCTCTCTCTCTCTCTCTCTCTCTCTCTCTCTCTCTCTCTCTCTATATATATATATATATATATATATATATATATATATATATATACCACGTTTATATTCACAGCTAGATCGAAGTATACGTTCATATTTATACAACGTGTGCAGATTAGTTAAATGTTATTACGCACGTCTTGTATTAACGAGCTTCGTTGTAGCCAGTCGAATTACGAAAGAGCAAAGACATGAACTGCGAACGTTCGATCATAGATTTAACCTTCTTTAGAAATAAGAAAATGTGCGCCACTCGGTTTGCACATGCGCAAACGTCTGTTTGCGCACGCAGGCGTATAAACCCCACTTACTGCCAATCCTTCTGCGGATTATGACAAAGTAGCGTAACATGGCGCAGGACCAATCACTTGTGCGATTTGACATTTCTGGTTATCGCTCGGATTTCCCTCGGATAATTTTACGTATGATGTACGAGAAATGTTTCTACGAGGGGAAAAAGGCGCTGCTCAAAATGGCGACGGCAGAAGCTATTTGCCAAATGTGCGTTCTTTTCTGTTTCGTCTTCATTTTGCTTTCATCCTTTCTCTCCTTTTTTCTTCTCATTCTTCTTTTGCGCATTCGTCTTTTTTTCCTTCTTTATATTAAAAACAACGACAAGAACTAGCTGCCTTTCCAGTACAATATTTCAATTTCTATCTACTAACACACACACACATATATATAAAACATATGTATATATAACATACGCATATATATATATATATAATATGTATATATAACGTATGGGAAAGTTTACAAAAAAATAATAATGTGTCCATATTACTCACCGGGTTGCCGAGAATATATATTCAAAAATTTATACGGATCGGGTCATGAAAAATTAATAAGTAAAAATAATTTTTTTTTTATATATATATATGCACCCCCTAAATGTTAACCTTTACAAAAAATGATGTCCCTATATTACTCACCGTATTTTTAAGGATATATATTCCAAAATTCATAATGAATCGTTCATTAGTTAGTAGATTACTCTGTTACACCCCCCCCCACACACACACACAGGAAGAATTTTTTTTCAACATATTTCGTTAAATATGACAGACAATGCATATTTTTGTTTTTATCCTTTTTAATTTCCGTGTGTGTTTTCTGCCTTCGAGCGGGAACTGCCACAGCCGTCATAATAACACAGGGTAGTTCACTGAGTCGAGTTTTTCTGGTGACGTCATTGATAGTGGTTAGTAAGAACCACTATCAATGAGAACCGAAAGTACCGAAGGCGCTGGGGTGCATGCGTGAGAGTCCATCTTTTTTCAGCAAGTCATCAGAGCGAGCAAACTGCCCCTAAGGATTATTTATTCACTTGGGAATCATTGTCAACTTGTTCCTTCTTTCAAGCGTATTTCCTTTTTATATACATCAAACGCAAAAGAAAATAAGAAATTACAACATGGCCGCCAACGATTAAGTCATTGCATTAAAGTTCGATTTTCAAGTCTTTATAAAATAATTTTGAATTTTATTTCGAGATAAAAAATACAATTTAAGACTAACTAATAAATTTCATCCAAAATGTGTGCGAAAATCAAACGAAGGAAGCGAGATATTCAAATAATAAATAAACTGTTGTAAATTAAGTGTTCACTTTGAAAAAATAAAATCCCCTCCCTCCAAAAAACATGACTGTTTTAATTTTTTACAATTTTTTTTATTATATTGTAAATAAACTGTTCGTTTTGCAAAATAAAAACAAACAAAAAAAACAAACAAAAAACACAAATTTTAATTTATTTCAATAAATAAATTATTATAAATTAATTATTATAAATTAATTATTTTGAATTATTGATTTTGTATTACTTTACTGAATTCGTAATCTTTCAAGTTTGATTTACTTTTCATGTTTTATTTACTATTAAGTAAAAAAAAAAAGTCCAGGATTGTCTGCAGTTGACGCTCTTTAGAAATGAAAACATTTTTTACTGACCAAAATGTTTTCTTTTTTCGGTGTATCATGTCGCTAGAGAATTCCGTGTATTTTGGAAATTTTTAAATTCTTTTTCTGTGTACAATTATCTATCATGTCGATAGAGAATTTCGGGTTTAGTATAATAGAAATACAAAAGTAGTTTAATTGCTAGAAATTGAAATTGCTACTCATTCAGCATTCTGGATTAATGAGAGAATCAAGAAACATCATTTATTCTTTTCGGAAATGAGAGCAACTCTAATCAAATGATAAGCTAAAAAAGCTAAAACTAATGATAATGAAATGTTCCTATAAAGAATAAAAGTGCCTAAGAAAAGGGATTTGTCTTCTGCTTGTGTTTATAAACGAAGAGATATTTACATGCAGCATAACTAATAGTATTTTCATTCGATGTAGACCAGGTTGTCATAACAATCAACTCAAACATTAAAAATAACCCGGAAATAATTAACTTATTTAAAGAATGAATATTAAATCAGAAAAAAATATTTCTCAAAGAAAAATATTCATGTTTTAAAAATTAAAACATTTATGACAACGCCAAAGTATTAAGTATTAATTTAATGTTTGCTGTCTAGCCTACGCAAGTACACAAGATAATACATTTGCACCAAGATTTCTAATAAAGTAATGCATTAATTATATTCCTTGATCGGTAATTAATAAATACTGAAAATTTCATTAAAATTGGTTGATTTTCTGAATTTTGATGAATGTTTAAGTGAAGGGAGGGATCAAAATGGACATAGTCTGACTGTTCGACAGGTCTCGTTTGCTACTTTAAGACATGACGTCATTTTCAGTGCACTGGTCCGGTTATTACGACGGCCGTGGAACTGCCTCCGCTCTCAATTCCGAAAACTCCACGTAGAAAACATTTCGATTTTAGAACACACAACTAACAAACAAAAACTACATATATTAGAAGCAATGCACATCAAAACATTAACAAAATTAACTTCAATAATAGTGAAAACATAATAAAATGTTTTTAATATTAACACTAGTACCTTAGTAATACTATCACCCTCATGTGATTCCTGCCAAAACTACTTATAAATATCGAAACGCCACGTTCTTTACTCGATAACCACCCCTGAAAGTTGGGTCCAGTGAATCCGAAAGTATTAGGGATATACGCGAATACGGCTAATACATCGGTCATTTCCCGCTCGAAACAAGAAAAGCACATACAGAAAAGGGTCAAAACAAAAATATGCACACATAAATTGTCCGTCATATTTAATGATATATATATATATATATATATATATATATATATATACATACATATATATATATATATATATATATATATATATATATATATATATATATATATATATATATATATATATACATACATATATATATATACATACATATATCATGGACTCTCCCGTCGATTTCGACGTATGAGGTCTAGACAACTCAAAATTTGTTTAGTCTACGATGGATGTAGCATGCTTACATTTACTCAATCGTAAATGGCATTTGAGTCCTGCGAGAGATTTGCAAACCAGCCCGCAATGGATGCAAGAAGGAAGATCTTGAGAAAAATCGGCTGGGATACTTGTAGATGTTTTTGTTCTTTCGCGTCTTTCGCGCTGTTGATCAATGGCAGTTACAGAGAACCGCCTGATGCCCCTCTGGCAGTCAGATCGCCATTCCTTCCGTCGAGAAGCAAGCTGTTCAAAATCACGATAAGCAATATTGATAGATGTCAAATTGATCTTCAACTTGTCCTTAAAGCGAAGCAGCGGTCGACCCACATTTCGCCTTCCACTGTTGAGCTCGCCGTACATCAGTTGCTTTGGTATTCTATCATCTTCCATACGTAAGACATGTCCTGCCCAACGCAGTTGTGATTGCATCAAAAAGCTTTCAATTCCGCCAATACCGCAGCATGTAAATAGGTCCGCATTAGACATCCGATTTCTTAGGGTGACACCACAAATCGTTCTAAGGCAATTTTTGTGAAAGACATCAAGCTTCTGAATGTGGCTGCGATAGACTGTCCATGATTCCGATCCATAAAGCAGGGATGTTAGCACAACTGCTCTATACACAAGTACTTTTGTTCTCAAACCTATCCCCCTGTCCTTCCATAACCGATGACGCAGTTTTCCAAAGGCAGTAGTTGCTTTCGCAATTCGGTTAAAGATTTCGTCATCAAGGGAGGCACTCCAATTTATCTTACTCCCAAGATAAGTGAAGTTTTTCACATATTTCAGATCTTTACCGTCCACTTGGATTGGAATATCTGGAAAACAGTGTACTGGTGGTCGTTGCTTTACTGATGGCCGTTGCTTCACACCCTGAACTTGTTTAGGTATGAGGCGAGGTTGGTGAATCACTTCTGTTTTCTTGATGCTGATTGTCAGACCAAAAGCCTTGCAAGCAGCCGAAAACCTGTCCACAAGCAGTTGCGCTTCCTCCCGAGATGTTGCACAAAGTGCAGCGTCATCTGCAAACAAAAGATCCCTGATGACAGTTTGTCGAAGAAGGGTCTTAGCTTTGAAACGTTGCTGGTTGAAGAGACCACCACTTGTTCTAAATTTAAACTTCACCCCAGTATCTATATCAGCGAAAGCATATCTCAGCATAACTGAAAAGAACAAAGCAAATAGCACAGGTGCCATTACGCAACCCTGTTTGGTACCATTTGTCACATTGAAAGGTTCTGAAGACTCTCCATTTGAAACAACCGATGCCTTCATTCCATCATGGAAAGAAATAATTACATTCAGCATGTTGTCAGGTATTCCCAGCTTGTCCAACACTTTCCAGAGGGCTTCGCGGTTTACTGTGTCAAAGGCCTTTGTAAGGTCAATGAAAACCATATACAACTCCTCGTTCTTTTCCCGAACTTTCTCGGCAACCTGGCGGAGGGAAAAGATCATATCGACAGTACCCCGACCAGCACGGAAACCGCACTGAGATTCGGGATAGATATCATCAACAAGGTGTTTAATTATTCTGTTGAGAATAAGCCTTGCCAAGACCTTCCCTGCAATTGACAAAAGTGAGATGCCTCGATGGTTGTCACAGATGTTTCTATTGCCTTTATTCTTATACAAGTGTTGAATTAATGCATCTTTGAAATCCTGAGGGACCTTTCCACCTTGCCAGATCTTCACAAAGAGACTGTGCAGCTTCTTCACTAGTGTCTGGCCACCGTACTTAAACACCTCAGGAGGTAAGGTGTCTTTCCCTGACCTTTTGCCTGACGACATTTGCCTAATAGCAACGAAAACTTCATGTATCGCTGGAAGGAAGGAGAGTTCAGGAATCTCAGGTCGTTCAGTGATAGATGAAAGTATTTCTTCATCAGTTGTGGAAGTATTGTTTAGGACCGCTTCGAAGTGCTCCTTCCAGCGATTCAATATATCCGCTCTATCATTTATCAGTGTGCCATCATTTGCAGATACGGGAGAAACGCCAGATTCGTGGGGTCCAAAAACTTTCTTAATACCTTCATAAAAAACTTTCAAGTCTTTTCTGTCAAATGCTTCTTGCATTAATTTGGCATGTGAGGACCACCATGCCTCTTTCATCTGCCGTAATGCTTTCTGGACTTTACTTTTGCATTCCTTGTACAATTTCCTCTTTAGTGTTGAGTTCTTATCATCAATCCAGGTTTTATGAGCCTTATGCATTTCATTGATCAACTCTTGGGCCTCAACATTCTGGTCATCGAACCAGTCCTGATGTTTACGGACAGGTAATCCCAAAACCTCCAATGCAGATGTGTGAATTACGTCCCGCAAGGATTTCCAGGAAGATTCGATATCATCGGTTATCTCAACAGAATCCAATGAGCGATCAAGACGGACCGACAGTGCTGCCCGCTGAACGGTATTCTTTAATGGTAGAATGTTTATCTGTTCAGGGACAGAGGAGCGTTTCACTCGTCTGTGCTGTAAACGGAAAGACGTTTTACTTCGAAGCAAGGCATGATCTGAAAGATAGCAACTTGTATGGAACGAACGAGTGATACGAAAGTCCCCAAGGTCACGTCTCTTGGTGATGATGTAGTCAATCAAATGCCAATCCCTAGAACGAGGGTGCATCCATGTAGTCTTGTGGGAGTTTTTCTGCTGGAATACAGTGTTGGTAATGCACAGATTAAGCTCTCCACAAAGAGACAACAAACGAAGACCATTCCCATTCATACGACCAACGCCATGATGACCCAGAACACCACGCCATGATGTACTATCCACACCCACACGTGCATTAAAATCACCCAAAAGAATAAGTTTGTCCTTGTGTCGAACATTAGTGATAATTTCTCTTAGTTGCTGGTAAAAATCATTTTTCTCCTGCTCTGGTCTGTTCAACGTGGGAGCATAACAACTAATTAAAATAGCACGGGTATCACATTCAAGATTAAGGGTTAATGTCATCAAGCGATCCGAAAACCCCTTTGGAAGGGTCGGCAATGACTTTGCAAGATTGGACTTGATAGCAAATCCTACTCCAGAATGTTGAGGCTCCTCTGGGCCTTTGCCACTCCAGAAAAAGGTATAACCACTCTTTTCTTCTGTCAGTTGTGAATTTCCAGCCAGGCGAGTTTCACTAAGGGCGGCAATATCGATGTCAAACCTTTTAAGCTCAAGTGCGACAAGAGCCGTCCTACGTTCTGGCTGAGTATCATTGTTAAGTAGAGTACGGACATTCCAAGATCCAAAATGAAAGTTTTTACTTCTTCTGTTATTGGGACTGCATGTTGGATACCCAGACAGCTGCAGTTGGCTGCCAAGGGTAATGATGAGCAAGCATATGTTTAGGGCTCCTTTTATCGCCCTCTCCCCAGCATAGGGAAAGCAGTGCTATCCCTAAACAGGGCTGCTTTGTCACCGATAGAGGACACGGACTGCACAATTGCTCAAATGTTTGGGCAGAACGGCCATCACCCACCGGTCGCCAAAGTGTAGAGATCGAGCTAAGAACTTCCAGTAATATCCTTTACCTGTTCCCGTCGCCTTACCCTATCGCCTGTGGACTTTTTTTTTTTTTTTTTTGTGCAGGACTTTGGTATAAACTTAAGTTGTCAAGAAACCCACACAAAAGATTTGTTTATAGTGGTGAAAGCCTGTGTAAATACTATCCACACTTTTTGGACCTTTTCATAAACCCAAGTCGGTGCAGAAAAATCGCCACAGATTAAGCAAGAAAAGACCAAGAAAATACATATATATATATATATATATATATATATATATATATATATATATATATATATATATATATATATATATATAGATGTATATATATATCGTTGGTGGAACAACACTACCCCCCTCTCTCTCTCTCCACCCCCCACACATATATATATATATATATACATATATATATATATATATAGATAGATAGATAGATAGATAAATGAAGGATATGAGATAAAAATGTGCGAAAGACTTCAGTTATCTTTATAATTGCTCTATCCTGTATATTGAGCTTAAATCATTTCGCTATAGGTTCAAGTCACTAAAAATATACTTTTAGTGTCATATTATATATATATATATATATATATATATATATATATATATATATATATATATATATATATATATATATATATATATTATTTCATGTATCTATACAAAATGTTATGAAGAGATAAAATATTTTATGTATCGATTTTCATTTCATATATATTTGTATGTATGTATGTATGTATATATATATATATATATATATATATATATATATATATATATATTTATATATGAGTCATGATGCATAGTAATCAGACAGATCGATTCAGTTTGTTTCTATATAACAATATTCTTGATCTGTAGAATTGAATTAAACTTCGCATGAAGATGAAAGCAAAACTGATAAAAACTAATAATAAAATCAAAACAAAAAAAATAATGAACAATAAAAACTAAAATAATCCTCTCCAAATCTCGGTCAAGTTGAAGTCTCATATTGATTAACCCACCGACCGTTTAAGTTACAACAAAAGATCCATGATCGACTTTCTTGGGTCGTTATTGATACATATATGCATGTCATCACGCTCCATGATAAACTTCTTCCCGGTTAGTTTAATAGAGATTAATCCTGGTCCCACCAGTCCATAAAACTTTGTCCCAGACGTTTTAGCGCTCATCTCTTTCCGATTCTCACTTACTGCTGGTGAATGGTCGGAATCTTTATTACTTTATTTATTTTTTTTACTAGAAAGGTCACCACTTATCAAGGCCAAGTTCCATTCAAAGATGAAGATAAATAAAGGACTAAGTTCGAATACTTGTGGAAATCATGACATTGAATTCGAAGACGACTAAGTTGTAATCTACAGTGAAGTAATCCTGTGGTAATCTTTTCCACGACCGAAACCCTGTTTGTTGAAATTCCGCATGACGCTAAGGACATAGAAAAAGAAAATGCATTTTTTTTCAGTGTAATTTTATTTTACTAAATGCCTACGACTTATCAAGGCCAGATGCCACTCAAGGATAAGGGGTAATAAGATGGAATGATTGTCAGAACTAAGTTCGAATATTGGTGGGGACGGTTCACGACAGGAATCTGTTGACATTGAATTTGAAGACAACCATCTGCAGTCACGTGGTAACGTGTACCACAGATGTGAAGCCCTTCCGAAGAAGCTCTGTTTATCGAAGTTCCGCCTGACGCTAGGCACATGGAGGAAGAAAGGAAAGTGTTTTATATAGATTCGAGGTGTTTAAAAAAGCCTTATAGCCCTACTTCTAGGAATTTCCCACGATGCACTACTGACTGAAAAATTCAGGATCTTACAGGCAATCATTAACCCTTCCATAATCTGTATGAACATCAAAACTGAAATCTTTAAACAATGTCCTCACAGAAGAAAATTTATACTAGCTAAATGGAGTAACAACGAAAATACATAACTCATTGATAGTCTCTTCCATACATAAGTCTAAAGAACTCCACATCATATGTAATATATAAGGCATATTTCCCTCACTCACCCAATACCTTTCCTATTATTATCAAATCAATTCTTTTATAAAATATAACAACTCCTTCGGATATATTATATTACACTTATCACATCCACATCTCCCCTACCAACCCAAATAAAACCTACACTCACATCCTCGGAATCCCTACCTATCACAAATAACATAAATTATTAGATACCTCATCATATCCCAAAATATTATTAAACATTTAAATATATTAAGTCTTACTAGCTAAATAGTTAGAAGTCTATTCATCTAATACCCTTAAATAAAAGGAATAAATATATATGACCAAGATCTAAACCTTACCGATTCACACAGAACCACCAATAGGCTCATAAACGTTATTAGATATAAGCTAACAGAGTTATTAAACACAACTATCCAACACAAACCAATACAGGCACCCCACATGACGATAGCAAGCTTATATTGACCCATCTACTTATTTTTATACCCCTTAGGAAACCCTTTTTACTGATAAAGATACCCCTTCCATTGACTCCAAGCTCCCTCACATGGCTAATAATCCAGAATTATAACAATAGTTTTACACTCAAATATAAGCACTATCCCAAAATTATAAAGTCATGTAAATATAACACTTAAACGCTTTAATAACAGGAATACAACCCCATCCAAAATCTAACCCACTCACTGAAAAATAAACTACAACACACACCATCACCCCTAAATATGAATGCATTATTGAAGCAGAGAAATATGCAGCATCCATTATCAACAATTAATTTATTCTAAATAATACTTAGTTACGATTAAGACCATTATAAACATACAGTCTACCCCTATTGACTCGGTACTTTTTCCAAAAAGGACGCTTGAGTGAACTCACCGAAGACGTTACAGTGACCTATAAACTCCATTCTTCGATTCGTTTTTATTTCGTGAGTCGCTGATGATTTCAATTGGGCTCTAACGACCTTTTTAACAAAAATAAAAGGTCAGGCTATCTCAATGAAACCATGGTATGTCTCTGAAGTGTGTAATGTATAGTTTTTAAATAAATAACTTGTATTAGCTCTCACTTTTGTGCAATCCAGCACTTTATTGATTTCTTTTAAACATAGACCGAATCACTATATAAACATTCGCACACACACACACACACACACTATATATATATATATATATATATATATATATATAAGTGAAATATTTTGAAAATCAACAATCGTGCAATTAAAAATTCATTTTTTTTTAATTGAATAAATTAATTTTTCATACATTTCATGCGTTCCTCAAAATGTTGTCAATTTCCTTATATATATATATATATATATATATATATATATATATATATATATATATATATATATATATATATATATATATATTAGTAATCCAGGTAGGGTAAAATTCACAGGGTAGAAATCCAAAGGGAATCAAACCGGGGTTATAAAAGAGTGCTCAATAAAAA
>OY744516.1:92680816-92748316 GCA_963556195.1 Sepiola atlantica
AACATTCTAACTTGTCTCAAAGCTATTTGATTGTTTTTGATTATTTCTATGTCACTTTCTCCTGCTGGTCTATATATTTTTACTCGTGTCTGTGGTTGTGTGTACGCATATATATATATATATATATATATATATATATATATATATATATATATATATATATATATATATATATATGAAAAATTATATTTATGACGTCGTTTCGAGCTTATGCTCTCATCAGTGCAGGTAAGTGATAATTTCAGATGGTGTCTGTGTATATGTGTGCTGTGTCTATGTTTGAATGCTTAAAAATTTAATAATTTAATATTTATTTATAAATATTACATATATATATATATATTATATATATATATATATATATATATATATATATATATATATATATATATTAATTTTTAAGCACGTATAAAAACAATAGCAAATTGTACGTAACATTATAGTGATAAAAATCGTACATATTGGCAAGGTGTTTGTGGTAAAACGCCAGACTGCAGACAGTAATATCGTAAAAAGTAATTAATAAATATATATATAAAATAAAATATAATTACACATCCTATTTAAAAAGTAATTAATAAATATATATATAATATAAAATAAAATATAATTACACATCCTATTAAAAAAGTAATTAATATATATATATATATATATATATATATATATATATATATATATATATATATATATAATATAAAATAAAATATAATTACACATCCGATTAAAAAAGGGCGACTTAATGCAATATTCTTTACCGCTTAGGATATGGGAAATACTAAGAAAATAGCTATGTTTCTATCGCCAGTAAAAACAATAACGAAGACTATATATATATATATATATATATATATATATATATATATATATATATATATATATATATATATATATACGACTAGCAGGGATACCCAGCGTTGTCTCGGAGTATGAATAATAAAATAGAAGACTTAATAAAATCTGTGCGTACCATCCCTCTTTTAAAACTACTCTCCATTTGCCTCTACTTCTTTATTTGTTCATTTCTTTAATATAATAGAAAGGAAAAAAAGAAAGCTGATTTACTAACCTAGTTTCAGCGTTATTTTTTAAACAACTACCAGTAAAAATGAAGAGAAAAGTAATACCTTCCGCCGTCCCCGTGGTTTGATAATTAATTTGATTTCTCTACCCACGCGTCGCTAAACTTCATGAAATAGAATATCGAATATTCTAATTCTTCGGAATAATAAAATACTGATGGTTTGCACATGATATCAAATTGAACATCTAAATATTTGAGTCAGACTAAAGAAGTCGACTGACGCTAAATTTATGTGATATAATCAACAACAACAACAAAAAAAGAAAACAATATATTGAACAACAGAAAAGCTAAGTAATAATTGTGTTCAGGAAAGAATATTTATGTTTTACTCGTTTTTTTTTTATGTTAATGTTATGTATTTCAATATTTGGTTAGTATCTTCTTTCTTCCTGGATTGCTGTTTAAAGGACGGTCATGAGACTGACCGTCTCCAAGAAAGGACGAACGGCTGCGTCTCATGTGATTGCTGCCATGTTGAAATTAATATTTTTCTGTTTTTCTTAGTGCTTATTTTCTATATATCTACTGATATAAAGTTAGGTTAAGTTTAGTTTTGTTGTTTTGTTTTACTGCATATCAACCCCTTTTGGGTTATGTAATGCTGAATCAGGTCATTTTGGTGAGAGTTTTTATGCTTCAAGTTCTTTATATATTCAAGTATTTATTCATGCTGTTTGGTTTGGTTGTTTTATGGCATATCAACTCTTATCGGATTATTTAATGCCGAATCCGATCATTTTGGGAAAATTTTTTTGCTTCAAGTTCTTTATATGTTCAAGTATTTATTTATGGTGTTTGGTTAAGTGAAAGAGGAGAAGAAGGAAGGGGGGCGAAAAGGGGAGGAGAGGAAGGGAAATGAGTTTTGCAAAGAGAAAAAACAATAAAACATCAATGGTTGGTGTATTTTGGGTCAGGAAGACGATATCGATATAAAGTTAGATATCTCTATATATTTATATATTTCGATGCATAGGATTCACTCCTAAACAAATTAATCGATCATTATGAATTTTGAAACACAGCTGGTAGGCACAATGGTGGGTAGCGTGGACTATATTTAGCCTACTTTATTTTATGCGACGGAGGCAAAGAGAGGGTGGAAGTCCTTCTTAAAAATTCAGATACCTCCCATTTATGTAAAATTTGAACAATAGTTATTAGACATCAATTAATCAAGGTTTCCTGAATTTTAATTTCTTCTTTAGATGCCTTAAGCTTGAGCCTTAAATTTTAGACATTTTCAAGAATCCAACTCATATAATCGATTTTGATCAAAATTGGAATAAGTATTCTACACATAAAGTTTAAACCAAGGTTTAGTAGTATTATATGTTGATTTTAATCTTCGTAAGGCGACATAAAAGCGTCGCAAAACTGTTCTGTTTGTGGAATTCATTTTACTTGTCTGGTAAAGAAAAATAATAAATCGAAACCGATTTTTTTTCTTTTTTTTTATTATAAACTAGCATTTTTTGTTGTTAGTTTAAAGTGATACAGATATTTCGCCAAAACCTGGCATCCTCGGTGTGTAATATATCCTGATGTCATCGGATTTGTATTTTTTTCTCCTACCGGCTTGTTGTTGTTATTACAGCCGGGCCAAATGGGTTAGCTGTTGTTTCCCACTATCAAATATGAAGAACGTGAATGCAGCACGTGATTTGTATAAGTGTTTTAAGGTTCATATTTTTTTTAAAGCATCTTTTGTTAAATTTAAGAAGGAATAGGTAAAATAAATACCTTTTGAAGCATTAAGATGCGATATCAATTTTTTTTTATAAAAAAGAAAAATAATAAATCGAAACCGATTTAAAAAATTTTTTTTTTATTATAAACTAGCATTTTTTGTTGTTAGTTTAAAGTGATACAGATATTTCGCCAAAACCTGGCATCCTCGGTGTGTAATATATTCTGATGTCATCGGATTTGTATTTTTTTTCTCCTACCGACTTGTTGTTGTTATTACAGCCGGGCCAAATGGGTTAGCTGTTGTTTCCCACTATCAAATATGAAGAACGTGAATGCAGCACATGATTTGTATAAGTGTTTTATTTTACCTATTCCTTCTTAAATTTAACAATAGATGCTTTAAAAAAAATGAAAAAAATATGAACCTTAAAACACTTTATATATATATATATATATATATATATATATATATATATATATATATATATATATATATATATATATATATATATATATATATGAAACGGTTTTTAAACATATATTTATTTAAAATTCAAATTTTCGATTCACACAGGAACTTATATCAAGATAATAGACAATATATTTTTCTTCCTTTTTTTTAAACGACATGGTGTCGCTTGATCTTGTGCTTCAATTGTTAACGAAGCTCGTTGTGTAATAATGTCCACAAGTTGTGTGTGCTCTGGTCACACGTTATAAGTATTAGTAAAATGTTTCCACTGTATAGAATGCATTTAAATTTTGTAATTTGAAACGGTTTTAGAAACCAGTAAAATGCAGAGCCTTTTTAAGAAAAAAAAGGAAGAAAAACAGGAAGAAAAAATACTGTCTATTATTCCTGTGTGAATCAAAAATTTGATTTTTAAATAGACATATGTTTATTTAAAAAGAAAAAAATGTCTGCATTTTACTGGTTTTACTTGAACTCTTCAGAATATATGCTCTGTTTTTACTTGTTGACAATCATTGAGCTTAAATTGGAAGAGGTTTGTAAACATAATGTATAGCAAGTATATGCGAAAACATATTTTCACACACACAAACACACACACACACACACACACACACACACACACACACACATATATATATATATATATATATTAGTTGTATTTTATTCTGTCTCTTCTTTAACCTCACCATACCCGGATATCTAAAACGAGAGAGAGAGAGAGAGAGAGAGAGAGAGAGAGAGAGAGAGAGAGAGAGAGAGAGAGAGAGAGAGGGGCGGAATCATGTGCAAAAGTGCTATTCTTTAATCCCGAACATCTAGCCGAGAGATAAGTGCATTAATCTAATGATTATTTGTCTGACCGATTCTTCATTTACGATGATTGGAACGGAAGTGGAAGTGTGGAGGCGGGGGTTCTCTTTCTAACATGATATACAAGAGACAAATTGAGAGATATTATTGACATATACTCATACAATACCCGGATGGGTGTGAGCAACAAGTATAACCTTAGTTACACACAGGGTTCCCAAGAATGTATATTCCAAAATTCATAATAATCAGTTCATTAGTTTAGGAGATAA
The DNA here is from genome assembly GCA_963556195.1 of Sepiola atlantica. Classification (NCBI taxonomy): domain Eukaryota; kingdom Metazoa; phylum Mollusca; class Cephalopoda; order Sepiida; family Sepiolidae; genus Sepiola; species Sepiola atlantica. Next base: position 92,685,150 of record OY744516.1, read on the forward strand.
CTCTCTCTGTCTTTCTCTCTCTTTCTCTGTGTGCCCCCCCTCTCTCTCTCTCTCTTATATATATATATATATATATATATATATATATATATATATATATATATATATATATATATATATATATATATATATATATATATCTGGTTGAACAGGTGTGCCAACTTCTGTTTATTCCTTTTGTGATCCAATCTTTCTATTCGTCGAACGATAGATCTCGTACTATTAACCAAGGAGTGTAGGAAATCTCCATATTTGACGCAAACATTTTCGACCATCATTGGTCGTCTTCAGGCGGATTATTGAACAATGCAAAATAAAATTGGTGAATTTATTTAAGAAGACGTTTCCATGTGATTAAAAACATTAAAAACATTCAACAGCATTTCAACATACATACATATTGAATTATATTTTAATATTATACCTACAGACAACGTCGTTTCGTGCTTTCGGTACTCCTCAGTGTAGGGAAATGACAATCTCAGATGCTCACACGGCGCAAACCCGGTTCACAGAGACACCTTGAATATGTAAGCGGGCGTCTAATCCCCTTGGCCATGGGCGGTTTTCACGTGATTACAGAGAAATTAAGTTATATTTACGCTGAGAGCGGCGAGTGTAAACATCATAACATCTAGATAGAGTCGGAGCATTAGGTGTATGTCTATTTCTTAATCTCTTTGAACTGCTCGACTTTAATTTTACGTGAAGGGGCTTGTTGTGTGTGTGTATATATATATATATTATCAGGGCTTTACGGAGCCCTCCAAAAAGGAGCGCACTCCAGGAGCACGCTCCTTTTTGCTGGAGCGAAGGAGAGGAGGGCTCATTTTATATTCAGCGGGAGTTGAGCGGGAGCAACTCCATTTGAGACTAAAGAGCGGTGGTTTTATCGCTCCGCGCTCCTCGCTCCGCACTCCTCGCTCCAAAATTATTTGATTTTTTTTTTTAAACATTAGTTTTTTATTCAGCAATATAAAGGAAAAGTAAAGAAAGTCTCAGAGTTTACTCTGAATTATTTTTTTAAATTATATCTCTGGTAAATGTATATGAGAGAGAGAGAGAGAGGAAGAGGGAGAGGAAGGGAGAGAGAGGGAGAAAGAACGAGAAAGTTACACATGAAAACAGAAACTGAACTTTTCCAGGTTTTTTCACATCTATGTGTTAGATTTTTGATAGGACAGTGTTCTTAAGGCAAGAGACAATTTGGCGTCAAATGTCTTTAAACATTTGAAGTTCTCAGATTTTTACATCAATGTGTTAAAATTTTGGTGGAGGCAGAAGACAGAAAATTTGGCACCAAATGTCTTTAAATGCGCCAGTGAGTCTATAGATGTCTTTGAAGTTATTTTCTTAGAGATTTGAATTTTTTTATGTATATTGCTGATTGAATAAATAAGCCAATTTTTCTTTTAATTCGTGTTTTTAAATAAAGAATTTTAGGTTCAATTATACTATAGGGGCCCGTTGGATTTTCTCACCATTTCGCTCGGTATTCACCCAAATGTTCGATAAAATCGATTTTTGGGGTGAAATGGTATATTTTGTCCTGACAAAAAATTCTCATTTATTTTTTAGCATATATCAAATTGAACTTTTATGCCACATTTATACCCGTCATCTTTTCGGTGACATTTTGTTATTCTTAAATTCACGACTAGTATGTTTTAACCTTTTCATGTTTGCTTTTAAATTCGTTAAATTCCGTTAAAACTTGCTTTTGTAAATAGAATGCTCAAAGTTTTTTTTTGTGTGTAATAAAATGTTAAAGCAGTACAATATCTTTAGTCCAAGAGAAAAATTATATTTAGTCCAAGGAAAAAAACAATAAAAACATACATGGCCGCCAGCGATTAAAACTTGGAATTAAATTTAGATTCTAAACACTTTAAACAGTAAATGAGAATTTTATTTCAGGATCAAAAATACAATTAACACCAGTAATCAGTTTCATCCTAAATTTGGGCGAATACAAGCGAAATGAGCGAAAGAAAACAGCGGTCCCTATTCTACAATTAAACCAATGTTTAAACTTAATTAAATTAAAGAAAATATCTTAAATTTTCATTTAAAAAAGCAAATAATTAGACTTTCTGACTAATTTGTTGTTTTTTTAGAACCGAAAGTAGATTAGATATATTTCCTTATCTTAAAAAATCTATTATCGAATTATTATCGAATTATTATCGAAAATTGTAAACAGTTTGCTTTTGTTAGAGATTTCAAATATAGGCGTTTCACCTTTTTTTCAAATTTTTAATTTTAATAAATGTTTTTGCCCGACTTAAGAAAACTTAGTTAATTTTTTTTTGGGGGGGGGAGGCGGAAGGAAAATTTGACTCGATATTTTTTAAACTCTTAAGGTCTAGGACAGATATTTTGTATGAAATTTTAAGACATTAAATAGATCTCTGAATTGTTTATTGACAATTTATTGATATTTTTTGGCCAACTTATGAAAAATATTTTTTGAAAGTACTTGCGCGTTTCTCTGTTATAGATAATAATATACATTATACAATATAGTTACGTTCGTAAAACAAACAAATATTAAACAACAACAACACGACGAGTAATGTTGCCCTGGCTGTCTCTCCTCTGCCAGAGAAATGTTTTCTTTAAAAAGTAAATAATCACTAATAATGTTTAAAAGTAAAACTTTATTTACTTAAAACAAATCTAAATTCCCTTCCAAAATAAATAGAAAAAATATCGGGCGAAATTTTCCTTTCCTGAAAAAATAGGTTGTTAATGTAATCAAAATTAAAATTGTTTTAAAATACTTCAAGGATTTTTCTATTTCTATTTTATACCTCAGGAAACGAAAATTTACGTATAATCCTATACTTCGTCCGACATGTTCTCCTATAACTCTCAAAATATTAGCGAGATTTTGTCAAATATTATCTTACGGTCTTACACTTAAAATGCCATCCCAACCAATATCGATGAGATCCTTTGACGCCCACCCCTATCCTTCGACCATTCATTGGCAGAATAGAACGTTTATGAAAGAAGATACATTTTCATTATGGAGCGCTTAAAAAGAGACGCTCTTTTTTTATAGGAGTTGGAGCAGGAGGGGCTCCTTTTTGAAAATGGGGAGCGTGAGAGGAGCCAGCTCCAATTTTGGGCGTTGGAGCAGGAGCAGCTCCAAAAGTAGTGGAGCGCGTAAAGCCCTGTATATTATATATATATATATATATATATATATATATATATATATCCCTAACTTATTAATAGTCAGATATTAGGATGTAAGCTCAATAGATGTTAATATTTTATCCCCAGAGCATGTATAAATAAATAAGAGAAGGTTCATCACAACTCTGCAAGCAAAGAACCACATCCCCACATTTTACAAAGAAGTAACATTTAAAAACGAAACAAGCAAATGTTGTCATACTTAAACGAACACTATTAGATAAGTTCGTCTTTTAATTAAGCCACAAACACACTTTGTCAATACAACCATTCGGAAAGACTTGGCTGTACTCTCAGGTCCACAAGTGATCGGTCTTAAACGGTGGAATCGCTCGGAGCACCGTGCGTGGGCTGCCATGGTTCGGGATGCGGCGCAGACCAGGGAAGAAGTCTACTAAACCGGACTAGGCTGAACGTTTTAAGTAAGCAGGGTATAACCAACTAGTCAATCAATAATTTACGCATTTACAGAGTCGATTTTTGTGACATTAAAATGAACACTGTTTCATAAATGCTGTCATACTTAAACGAACAGTATCAGATAAGTTGGTCTTTTAATTAAGCCTCAAACACATTTACTTTGCAGAACATTTCTTGTATTATTTTTTCAATACATGTATTAATTCCTGCAAACAAAGAACTGCTTCACACTCCTTTCGTATTGTCTATTTACCGAAAGTGACAGAACCCGCCAAGACCCTCCGGGGTTATTTAATACCAAAATCAGACCGACAACGTTTAGGCCATTGTTTAGATGGTTTATTCTTTGTCGGGCTGAAGTATGGTCCTGTGCGGTTCTAGGAGGTTCACTCTCCCTGGCTTTTCCATCTGGCCCCTGTAGAAGGGGTTAGTTTATTACTAATCGCCTGAGGCGCTATTACCAGGGAATGCCAACTAAGCTGCCCAGCCATTTTTTGTCGGTCAAGGTGCTCTTCCTCTAGAATGCTGGCTTTTCAAATCCCACTTTCTTGACCTTATATCACATCTTCCCGCCATAAAAGTGAGATGAATAAAACTCAACTGAACTTTAGAATCTTACATTTATAAGCTAAGAAAAGTGTGTAAAATCAGCAAGATAGAGAGAGGTGGCGTGCTGATTACACCACGAATGCAGGGAAGGGGAAACTGGCTCTTCATTACAATACACATATATTATAGTCTAAAATACTTGGCTTTGATACATAAACAACAGTAAAGACAAGTATATTTTGGAATTTATTTTATGACTCACCACTCATCAAGGCCAAAAGCCACTCGGGTTAATGAGATGGATAGATTGTCTGTTGAAAGATGAAGAACCTCATGAGAGGATTGAGAATGATTACTTATGGGGATAGTTTATGACAAGTATCTATTGATATTGGATTGAATGTTGAAATCTGCAGAGAAGCAGCCCAGTGACAATGTGTTCAACAGACGGAAAGCTCTTGTGAAGAAGTTGTGTTCGTGGAAATTCCGCCTGATGCTAGGCACACTGAGGAAGAAATGGAAGTTTTTTTCGTTGTGGTAACAAAACAAGTTCTTGCTGTGAATGTATTACAAGGAGGAACCAGAGGTTAGAGCTCAGTACTTTAATAATTTTAATTAATTTTACCCTTCCATCGTATAATGTACACTAGATAACGTATTAGAATTCGCTAAACAATATGTAGACATTATTGTTTACAACATAGAAATCATAAAACATTGCAGAAAATCAGTACTGTTCGATAGGAATAATATATGGAGAGAAAAAAACGAAACCGCAAATTTTGATGTCGCAATGGGGTAAAACGATGGTGCGGGGATGCGAATTGACAAGCATATATATAATTAATAAGCTTTCATCAATCACTTGGTATCCACATGGATAATGATCGCCTTATATTTTATAACATATCTGACAAATGTTTAAATAAAGAAAGAAAATTTGCAAAAAATATCTTACGAAATGAAAAATAAATGTTACTTACCGAACTATTTCTTACGTGGAAAATGATCGGCAAAGCTTCTCTGAAGCTGCTTTTCTGAAAATAAAGATTAAAAAGGATTAGATTAGATTAAAGGATTAGATTAGATTAAAGGATTAGATTAACTTATTGAAACTAAAATCTCGAAAGAAACTCTACTAACACCGCGGAGTAGTTTAAAAAATAATTTCCCTTCAGGTTCATAAAGAAAGCCCTGTGTCTTTTTTATAGTGTATGATATTAGAGAGAGAGAGAGAGAGAGAGAGAGAGAGAGAGAGAGAGAGAGAGAGAGAGAGAGAGAGAGAGAAGAACCTGTGACTTTAAAGTGTCTGATATTAGAAAGAGATAGACATGTGTTTTTTTATACTGTCTGATATTAGAGAGAGAAAGAGAGAGAGAAGGGAGAGAGAGAGAGAGGAGATAGAGGAGAGAGGAGAGAGAGAGGAGTACTTAAAAAGATTAAGTACGCCTAGAAGTGTTATATATTGAGGTAGCCCTGGGAAAGATGGAAACAGGATTAAGTTGTCAAAAGATGAAATTTGACGGATTGAAACTAGAAAAAAAGGAAGCTACAAATAGATTTTGTTTAGAGACGGAATGAAACGCACGTGTGAGAATGTAAGCTCTTAAAATAGCTAGTAGTATATACTACCACTCTCTATCTCTCTGCCGAAATAATATATCTGAGATAATGAAATAAATAAGATACATATATTACAAACGTCTTCGTGTCAATTATTTTAATTAACAACTATCGAGCTAGACAACAACCTGTAAAATAATCCCTTCCAGCAGAATAGAACCTAGCCTCTCCCTCTTGGATAGGGTGCAAAAATAAATTTCTAAGATAATAAATTCTGCACTGTCTGCCAAGCTCCAGCCCCTGTCGCATTGCCGCAGTGTTGCATCGCCGTACTTCTACGGAATGTGCTTTGATCAACTTACTGCACCTGTACACCGCCAAAGCAAAAATCCCCGACCCACCTGATTAGCAGCAAAATCCCACCCCTTCACGGCAAAGGTCCCTAGATACCGAAGATTTTCTACCTTAATAGCTTCTTTTTTCGAACAGCCTTTCTTTGGAATTCTCTTTCTTTTTCCTCGACCGTACCAACATGCAGAAATGTTAATGTAATATGAACAAATATCTTGCTGCCCACCCTGATTGCCCCATATAAATATGGCTCGTATTACAGTTACCCCTTACGCTTCAGTTGCAATAGTCCTCGTTTGGGACAAACAAAAGTTGTTTTTTTTTTAAATGCAAAAGAGGGTCTATCATATTTCTACATTTTAAAACTTTTTCTTTGGTTTCTTTTTCATCTATTATTTTCTTTATTTTCTTTATCTTCGTTTCATTTAGTTAACCTTCACCTCTCCTCTTTTCTTTCCTATTACCCCCTCTCCCCCCTCCCAAATAAGCAACTCTCAGGTTATGGTGCTTTATAATTAGTAGGTAATTTTTTTGCAGCATTAGTTTATTATAGCCCTTTAGCTTCTTTAGGGTTATCAAGGCTCCAGGAACTCGGCTGAAACACGGCGGACGAATTTTCGCCACGTTAAGAGGTATGTCGGCACGTGTTGTACACTGGTGTCTGTGACGTCTGGTGTTTTTTTTCTATCTGTAGTTGTAACATAGCGTCTCTACCCACAGAGTTTTCATTTTTTTTTTACTGCAAGGTCAAGGGTTTCTCGAGTATAAGAGTTAATGATTGTCAGTCGAAACATGATGAACGATCAGTGGAATAAACTAAGTTTGATTAATTAAGGGACAGTTTATGATAAGTATATTTTGACGTTGGATTTGAAGACGACCATGATGCAATCTTCAGGGTAGCAGCCTAGTGGCAATGTTTTCTACAGAAAGAAAGTCCTTGAAAAGAAGTTATGTCCATGAACATTCCGCAGTATACTAAGCACATGGAGAAAGAAAGGAAAGTCGAGACGAGTTCTTGCTGTGACCGTCTTACAAGAAGGAACCAGAGAGTGGAGCTCAGTCGGGCATATCTCATGGAAATAACGGACATATATGATTCTTATATAAGTAGAGGATACCGTAATGATAGAAATTTATACTGCTGGCAAACAGATTGCAGCTGGTCGGAAGAATAACATCCGTCTGTTGACGCAAATACATCTGTAAATACAATTGCAGATGTACCAGTTACAAAATACGCTAAATAAACAATACATGGCTGGACGCCACGTGCCGTAGGGGCGCGTCTACATTGAGCGCGTAGGCGAAATACCGAAATGGGCGTTGCAGTTGAAGATGCGTGGTGTTCCAAAAATGTTATATTAATCGGCTCAAATTTGGATCGATAGAAATCGGCTGGCTAGCGAATTCGAGAGATCAACTTCCGTCAACTCCCGTCGACTTCATTCCTTTCACTGACATTACTCATTCGCTATGTGTTACCATTATATTTTTATGCATAAATGCTCGTCTTCCATTTTTTATGGAAATCACTCCAGACAAGGCATGAAGCCACTTGTGATGATCATTGTTCGTTTTTGTTAGCTGCTTACATCAAGTGGAATCATGCCCTGTCTGGAGCGATTTCCATAAAAAAATAATATTAAGAAAAAAAGGCTTTTTCTTCATTTGTAAAAATAGTTATCACTTTCATCTAAGGTTTCTTTAAATAAATAAAAACATATATGTTTCTTCTTTATTTATTAAAAAGTTTAGAAATCTATTCTTTTTAAAACAATAAATATTCTGTGTCTAAAACTAATTGTCAGCAAAATATTCTTCAAATTAATAAAACGAATGTTGCTTTTTTTAATGTATTTATTCAAAATTGGACTGTTTTCGTCGACGGGACGACATAACTTGATTTTTAAAAATAATTCATTTTAAAATGGACAAAGTCGAAATTGTTTACTTTAGCGATATCAGATTAATCACTAATCACCATCTTTGCTGATAGGACGATCTCATTTTTTTTAATGTGTTTGTGAAAGGTGATAACATAGTATAAACAAGAACTGGCCTTAGCGTATTATTATATAAACTAGCGGGACCCGTGGAAATTCCACAGTTGTATCCTTCATCTGTTGTATATGTTGCTGCCGTGCTTAAAAATAATCACATTCTATGGAGGCCCGGCGTACACACAAGCCTTACGATATTACTGTATCACTTTTGTTGAAACTGACATATACTTATTAAAGTACTCTGATTTATCTAGTTTTAGAATATATCTGCTTATGGGAGTCTATCTACAAAACCTTTGTAGGAGTTTCTGACATATTTTCATTCTATGGACGCCCGGCGCGAACACAGACCACACGATATTATTGTACAATCTTTGGACAGAACAGATGCTACGCTTTGATCCTAGACCGAAGGCAAAGAAAGTGTGTTTTTGTTCGAGTTTCCCGTTCCATACAACAATTGCATCAGACGAAATAAATAAAAAACAACCTTTTTTGTTGCATTGTATCTTCGGCTATTAGGCGATATCATCGTTTAAAAACGGGGTGGGGGTGATAACGTACGTACGAACGTGAAATTACGTTAGAGTATTATTATATTGATAGAATTTTCATCGCCAAACGTGTATCTGAAGAATACCCATATTATTTTAATTTTTACTGTTGAGTTTTAGCGTATGTATGCGCTCTACTGAGTGCCAGTCTAAATTATGAATGCAATTTCGGGGCTTGTAACAAAATTGGTTATCATAAAAGATGGATGAAGATGTTGAGTCAATGCTTAACTTAAATGACGCAAGTTTCAAAATAGCAGACGTAACTAATCGATAAAATGCTTTTGAATTTTTCTGGCCATTTTGCTCGTTTTTTGTTCAGTTTAGCTTCTTTGTTTCCAGTCTTTACAAAAACAAATTAAATTTGCTGTACTGCTTTCATTTTTTTTCGAGAACGATTTTTCTCCGTTGATTTAACTTTTTTTAGAAAGTTTTTTCTTCGTTCCGTTGATATTGTCCTCTTATTTTTCTTATTTTTAATTTTGAATATATTTTTTATGTTTTTTTTTCAGTTTTCAGTTTTTTATGGATTTGTGTTTTCCCTTTTTTCTTTTTTCTTTCTTTTTCTTTCTTTCTTATTTTTTATTTTGAATATATTTTAGAATATCCTTTGCATTTTTCAGTTTTTCTTTCTTTTTTTTGGGGGGGGGGGCACTAATGTGTGTCTTCCCTTCTTTCTTTTTTTCTTTATTTCGTTTCTTCTTTCTAAAATATCTCTTTATTACTTTGTTTTCAGCATTTTTTTGTTTCTCTCTCTCTCTCTCTCTCTCTCTCTATATATATATATATATATATATATATATATATATATATATATATATATATATATATATATATATAGAGAGAGAGAGAGAGAGAGAGAGATATTGCCTTCTCACTTTTTTTTTATTTTTCTTTATTCACAAACCGGCCGAAGCTCGTAGCTTACAGGCAAATCAAATTGATGCTTGTATGATTTTTTTCTTCATTTTTCTTCAGGAAGTCTTACAATAAAGACGAAACGTTGATGAATACATAAATAATATATTTTTAGCTTTCCCTTTTCACATATATATATATATATATATATATATATATATATATATATATATATATATATATATATATATATATATGTGTGTGTGTGTGTGTGTGTGTGTGTGTGTGTGTAAAATGAATAAAGAAAAGCCAAAAACTATGTGATTTATGTATTCATCAACGTTTCGTCTTTATTGAAAGACTTCAGAAAGTGTCCAGATTTCGGCATGGTTGTTGATGTGAACAAGTAGAGATAAGAGTGAAAAAACATGATTTTTGTAGTAGCGTTATCAGCAGTGGCCTGTCTCTTTCAAAGGACGCGAGATGAATGCGCTTGATTGCTTCGATTTGTTAGTTTATGGCTATTTTAGCTAGGAAGTTTTTTCGGTGTCAAAATATGTCACAGCCAAGCTTGGCTGGCAGTAGATAGGGGACGGGGTGGGAAGTATGAATCTGCCGTGTATTCTAAACTGGGATGGGGAAAAAGAGGAAAAAGAAAAGAAAAAGAGAAAAGAGAAAAGGAGAAGAAGAGAAAATATAATAAGAAAGTGGAGAATTTTTTACCTGATTTTGAAACGCAGAATAAGATTGAAAATAAAGGTTTTGGCACAGAGAGAGAGAGAGAGAGAGAGAGAGAGAGAGAGAGAGAGAGAGAGAGAGAGAGAGAGAGAGAGAGAGTAGGGGTATCATCTTTATTAGGTTAAATATTCAAAATGGGTGTATTAATTTAATCCTATTTATTTGATTATTTTATTTGTGTCGCATTAATTAATTAATAAGTTTACTGTAAGATATATATATATATATATATATATATATATATATATATATATATAAATTATATAGATACACACACCTACATATATATATATATATATATATATATATAAATTATATAGATACACACACACACATATATATATATATATATATATATAAATTATATAGATACACACACACACACACATATATATATATATATATATATATATATATATATATATATATATATGAATTATATATATAGGTGTGGGTGTACTCGAAATATATATACAAAATATCTATAGATGTCGTATCAGTAAAAAGAAAAGAAGAATATAAGAGAAAAAAAGAAGAAAATCCAAAGGACATAATTTAAAAGCAGGGAATCATCCAGTGTTTAGTTTTATATTGTTGTCGTTGATAATAGCTTTAGATAGAAGAGGGGCCATTACTATATATATATTCCCCCAAATTACAGACCTTTAGCTTTTCTTTTACACAAAGTTGGTGATTTCACTAAACAGAAAGCTCAACCCAGGAATGGTCGCATCAAATTACATATATAAAAGGTTAAGCAAAGCTAGTCGGTCAGATACAATTGAATACACTTAACTTATGAATAAGACGTTGGGCCAACAAGAGCTCATATATAAAAATATAATTTTTTATAAGCACGATGTTCAATCGAACTTGCTGACCGAATGAACTGCCTCATTATCCCAATGCCGTTTGGCGCGTTTATATATATATATATATATATATATATATATATATATATATATATATATATATATATATATATATATATATATATATATACACACATATTGTACTTATCATATCCCAACTTTCCCTCATCCTATCGAATTGCTTTATAACTGAGAGTGAACTATACTCTCGTCTTAATGCGATGTTTTGACTTCGAAGTTGGTGTCTATTCACTGTGCTGATGAAGAGACTTGATCTCAATAAAAGTCTATATCGTCTCAGAAACGATCGTACACGAAACTGTTGTTTATGTTTAATTCTTAGGAACGTATGTAAATGAATGTGTCGTAAATTTGCTTACCTATGATCTATAACACACACCCACACACATACACACACACACACATTATATATATATATATATATATATATATATAGAGAGAGAGAGAGAGAGAGAGACAAAGACAGACAGACAGACAGACAGAGAGAGAGAGAGAGAGAGAGAGAGAGAGAGGTGTCGGGGGGGGGGTCGGAATCATGTGCAAAAGTGCTATTCTTTAATCCCGAACATCTAGCCGATGGATAAGTGCATTAATCTAATGATTATTTGCCTGACCGATTCTTCATTTACGATGATTGGAACGGAAGTGGAAGTGTGGGGGCGGGTATGGGTGGTGCTCTTTCTAACATGAGATACGAGAGAGGAATTGGGAGATATTATTGATTGGTTGAGAAACGAAAAAAATATAAGAGTAAAAGGTAAATATACCTTTTCATCAAAGGCCATTCCCAGAAGAGATTTCGAACGACAGAAATAGCGTAATGATCTTATTCTTTGGTCGAGACGAAGTAGAAGGTAAATGAACTCAGAGGTTGACCATATTTTACTTTCTCTTTATTGTCTTTTACCTGTGATCTCAGTTTTTGTTGAGTTTTCGGTTTCTCCCCCTCTGGCTGTCTGTCTGTCTCTCGCTCTGTGTGTCTCTCTGTCTCTGTCTCTCTCTTTATATATATATATATATATATATATATATATATATATATATATATATATATATATATATATATATATATATATATATATATATATATATATAATTTTCTGTTTTGAACATTGCATTGAATCCACAATAGCGGCCGTGTTAATACTACTCACTACAGAGCCAAGCCTAGATTTGGGGGCGACAAATAATTATAAATATTTGTTTTCATCTACATACGTATACATTTCACCCTTACGGAAAACGTCAGTGTAGAGAAGAATTATTCACACCGGTCGCCGAACTCGAAGCCAGGAACACGAGTCATATTTCAAACTAAAATTCCAACGTCTTAGCCCACACGGTCGTTGTCAACAACCCGGTAAATCAGCGAGAGATTAATAGGCAGCTATCGTAAAGTGTTCGACTATTGAAAGGCACATTGCGTGTATATATATATATATATATATATATATATATTTATATATATATACAAACAGACCAAACGTTTTCAAATATTTGTACTCGTGTGTCAATTCTTTAAAGCAATCATTCCTATGAAATCTTTAAATAAAGACGAAGCGTTGATAAATACATATATAATATTTTTGGTTTTCCTTTTTTTCATTTTCTATTACGTTTGAATATAATGTATCATTCTGTCGAAATGGAGAACCAAACTTTCAAGCAAAAGCCACGAAGATATAAAAGCACCCTATTCGCAGTCAACCCCCACACCAACAGGAGAACATTTTTGCTGAAATGCATAGAAGAAAAACTTATACCCACAAGTACATTTACATATAGATATATATTCTATTACATTAAAGGTCACCGCTTATCAAGGCACAAAGGCCACTCGAGGATAAGGGTTAAAGAGTTTGACCCGAGGATAGGTTGTAAAGAGTTTGACTATTGGATGGTGGGACAACATTGCGTTCAACAGCAATATGGTTGTAGCAGGGAAGAACTTGTTTACATTAAACTTGAAGATGACCATATTTTAGTCGGTAGAGAAGTAGGCTCGCAGTATTGTGTTCCACAGACGGGCAGTTCAAGGAAAGAATCTCTGCCCATGGAAGTTTCGTTTCGTCTTGGGTACGCAGAGGGAGAAAGGGAAATCATGGACAGTGGTAGTAGCTAGGCGGGTTCTTATTGTGAATGTTTTACAAGGAATGACCATAGATTTGAGCTCAGTCGAGCACCTACAATGAAAATAACGGTAGAGCAAAGAAAGACTAGCAACATCTCTTCTGTGAGAGAATGACTGTAGGGTAGAGAAGAGGACATCCCCAGTAGATTTTAAAGTCGGTTTTGGATTCTGTCAATGTAGGAAAGGGTGCCCTGAACTGCACCTCTCCATGTGTGGCAGCAGTTATCCATATTATGACGTATTTGACTCTTGTAGAGGATAGCGTCGGAGGTGAGATACCTTCTGGAGCGGTAGAATGATCCAACCATTTTTCCAGCGGTCTTAGCGGCAGATTTGATGTAAGTCTTTCATTTCAAGTCTGAAAGGAAGGTCAGTCCCAGGAGCTTATCAAAGCAGTGGGCTTCCTCAATGGGAGAGCCGTTCATTTCAACTGGGACAAAGTGGAGGTTGGAGAGTGGTGAAAGGAGAGGAGCTTGGTCTTTGACGCATTAAAAGTAACCAGCCACCTTTTCCCATTGCACCACTTGCTCCAGATCGGAAGAGAGAGAGAAAGATATATATATATATATATATATATATATATATATATATATATATATATATATATATATATATAGAGAGAGAGAGAGAGAGAGAGAGAGAGAGAGGGAGAGAGAGAGAGAACCTGCTCATTAATGCTCTTCGAGGTGTTTCCATAGATAGTTGTGTCATCAACATAAATGTCAATGAATGATCTTAGAATGTGGGTTGGGAGATCATTTATGAAGATCAGGAAGAGGGTTGGAACTAAAATGGAACCCCGAGGCACGCCGGCGTTGATACTGTAGTACTCAGACTTTTTATCCACCAACGACAACTTTTATAAATCCATCAGAGAGAAAGGGTTTTTGGGTATAGAGTACATTTCCAGATATTCCATAGCTAGCAAGCTTGTGAAGTAAACCTTTATGCCAAACCCTGCCAAAAGCCTTTGATATGTCAAGAGCTATTGCTCTAGAAACGAACCTTCGTCATTAGATTCACTGATTCTGTGTGATATTACAGTCAGCACATCGGCTGTTGATCTTGCAGGACGAAAGCTTGTCACTGAGTAGACTGTTTTTGCTAAGGCTATTACTAACTTGTTGGTTTATCATAAATTCAAGCAACTTACTCATGACGCACAGGAGACTGATTGGTCTGTACTGAGATGCAAAGGACCGGTCACCAGTATTTTTAAGTATTGGACAGACTGACGGGCTTTTCCAGGCACTTCTCCTTTAAGCAACGATTAAATAGCTTTGTAAGAATAGGAGTTAGTTCAGGCTGCAGTTCCTTAATCACGATGATTGGGATGCTGTTAGGACCAGTTGCTTAGCTGGCATCAAGGTTTTAGATAAGTTTGGCAACATCCCGGACATATATGTGGATGTCTCTCAGGGTGTTTACAGTCATGGGAGGATTCAAGAAGTAAGCGGCCCTGTTCACAAAGGGTGGAATTTGATGCAAAGTTTAGTGCAAAAGGGTTTGGCTTTGTCAGACGCTGAGGTAACCACCTCTGGCCCATTGATGATGGTTGGAATAGAAGATACGCTTTTGTTCAGGACCCTATTAGTAATACGCCAGAAATCGTGGGAACCAAGCTTCTGCTCGGCTACTCTGGATTGAATAGACTGGAGTGCTTTCTTTTGCGTTTTTTATAACCCTATTGCAGTGGTTTCTGGCAGCTCTAAAGGCGACTTTGGTTTCAGAGTATTCATTTTGTTGAAAGCTATTGAAATTGAGGGTTCTGTGAGCGATGGCAGCGGCACATTCCGGGGTGTACCACGGCTGAGAGTTTGGTTTTTGTTGGAATCTCTTGGAGGGTATGAAGTTCTCAATACAAGCGATTAGTCAATCAGTTAAATCGGATGTGATACAGGATACATTCTTTTTAAGCATGGAATGTAGGGGAATTTCTGATATGAAAGATCTGAGGCTGTCCCAGTCGACCATCAGGTATCAATAAACTGTGCGATAGAGAGGGACTTCAGAGGACTTGTTGCACTTTGTTCTGATCTTGATTGAAACTACTGAGTAATTGGAAGATCCCAGTAGATACAGGACAGAGGATAAGCATAGTTCAGGACAAGTTGTTAAGAAAAGATCAAGAAGACTTGCAAAATGTCCGTCAACATCGGGAACGCGGGTGGGTTTGTCAACAATTTTGTTAGATCATAAGTAAGAGAAAAATCGTGACAAAACCGCCTTTCGTCGCCAGTCTTGTTAAATGAACTAGCCATTCAATATATATATATATATATATATATATATATATATATATATATATATATATATATATATATATATATGGGTTCTTACAAAAATATGTTTAAATATATGCTCTCTATAATATCCGAAAATGTTCAGAACACACACACACACACACACACACACACACACATTATATATATATATTATAGGTGCATTCAAATGACCACAGGAAAAATTAATCCATAACCATACCTTTCATCTGATCTTACAATTGCTTACTTGTCATATGTCGTCGAACGACCACAACCAAACGTTACCCCATCTGTACTTTACATCTTTTTGCTTTCATATATCAGCGAATACCTGTAAATCCTTTTTGTCTCGCCGCCAAACAAAAATCTTTTTTGAATATGTTTAAATTTTATTTTTATATTTTAACTTATTTTTAATTTTTATTTTTTCCAAATTCAATTTCTTACGCGCGTTTCGCAGCAGAAATTGAGAGGAATATGAAGTCTTTTCCCAGGTCTGTTTCTCACCAGGGAAATTGTTCATTCATTATCAACAGAAGAAAAGAATAAAAAAAGTGCAAAATGAACCCCTGACAAATGTAACGGCAATCAAAATACATGCATTGTGTGCAAATGTACAAAATACATTTCTAGGTAAAATTGGAAGCAAGAGCGATAGATACCGCATAAAATAAGAGCGGGGTTCCAAACAACATAGAGTGAGAGAGGGTGAAATTGATAGATAGAATCCTAGTAACAGATTATTCAGTTGGTGAGTTAATTGCAAATTACGGCTAATAAGAACAATTAAAATTGAAGTTTAAAAAAAATTAACTCAATCCAAAAACTGAGATATATTTTAGCATATATTTTGTCATTAAAATATATAGAAAAAAACGCTTTTAGGAAAAAAACGTTGATTAACTAAACTTCAATATAATAATCAATAGATTTTCTTTGGTCTGCCATGCTTAAGTTTCAAATAACATTTTCGTTGGTCTGTCACGCTTAAGTTTGAATAGCATTTTCGTTTGTCTGTCAAACTTAGTTTCCAAAGGCATTTTCTTTTGGTCTGTCTCGCTTAAGTTAGAAATAGCATTTTTTGGTCTGTCATGCTTAAGTTTAAAGTAGCATGTTCGTTGGTCTGTCATGCTTAAGTTTGAAATAGCTAAACGCGCAGATTAAATGGAGATATCTGAAGAATGGACTCGTCTTTGTATATTTTATTATAACATCTCCATAAAACTATAAAATATTCTTAATAAAAAGAAGACAGGTATAATTTTAATAAAAGAAAGTTTCATTCGAACTGATTTTCCCTCATTTCGCCGCCCAGCTTAATTTCGATTCTAAAACGAGGCTCCAAGCTTGAGGAAATAGTTGGGGAGGGGGAAATCGTTTTTTTTAAATAACTTTTAAACTAATTAACTTTAAGCTTCGTTCGTTTTAAAGACCGCCCCCCCCTCAACCAATTACCATTTCTCAAACACGGCTTAACCAAATCGAAACAAAAATATTGGAACTGATAAAATCAAATAAAAAATGTCTTCATTTACGCTTCAATATTCTCAGTTGGTCGCTCATATTACTTTGGCTTTCTAGGAACAGGCCGCAAGCAGATATTCTTCAGATACGTCCATTCAATTTGCGTGTTTAGCGTGACAAACACGAAAATTCCGTTTTAAACAGATGATAATGCTATTTTAAAGGAAACGTGACAGACAGACAAAAATACTATTCGAAATTTAAGCCTGACAGACAGATATTCTATTTTAAACTTAAGCACGACAAACAGACCTTAATGCTATTTATAATTAAGCGTAACAAACAGGCGAAAATACTATTTGAAAATTAAGCGTGACGGCCAGACGAAAATTCTATTTCAGACTAACGGTAATGCTATTTGAAAGTAAATGTGACGGATAGGAAAAATTAATATTATTTCAAATCAAGAGTTTAACGTGACAGACTAACCAACGGATGATATATAGATTCTTAGGCGAATCGAAAATAAGATGCTTCTATTTACTTTGTGCGTTTAACGATAACAAGTGTGACAGACCAACGAAAATGCTATTTCAAATTTAAGCATGGCAGACAAACGAAAATGTTAATTAAATTTTAAGCTGACAAACAAAAAACATGCTATTTTAAACATAAGCGTGGCAGACCAATAGACAGACAGAGCATCTAAAACGAAAATGTGACAGACCAACGAAAATGCTATTTACAATTTAAGCATGACAGACCGACGAAAATGCTATTTTAACTTAAAGTGTGACAGAATAATGAAAATGCTATTCATAATTTGTGGAAGACTGACTGATGAAATTGCTATTTCAAACTAAAGCGTGACAGACCAAAGAATATGCTATTTATAATTTAAGCATGACAGACCAACGAAAATGCTATTTACAATTTAAGCATGACAGACCAACAAAAATGCTATTTCAAATTAAAACATGACATACCGAGAGACAAAGCCTCGCATAGCGACGTTACAACGTATCGACAGAAGAATTACTAACGTTCACTGCATTTCGCGCCAATTTTCTTTTTCATCTCGAAGATTTTTTTATTTTATTGAACCGCAATTGTTTTTCGTTTTACCACGGATCAGTTGAACGATGCAAACGAACCGAAACGAAGCCAACATGGCTGAACCGTTCCACGTTTTATAATCGTGCAACGCCCTTGTTAACACAGGAGGTCTCAGGCACTAATAATGAAACACGATTTAATTAAAAAAAAACGGATCTCAGCATAGATTTATTAATGAAAATCAGACTTTTATAGTTACAGATGGCCCAAATAAGACATAATTTTTCTCCATCTCTCCTTATCACTATCCCAGTCTAATTAAAATATATTCAGGCATTTATTTATGAAAATCAGACTTTTATAGTTACAGATGGCCCAAATAAAATGCGATTTTTCTCCATCTCTCATGAACACTATTCCAGTCGAATAAAATCCGCTTGACGCTAAGCACACGTAGAAAGAAAGGAACGGTTTGCACATTACAACATGGTCGTTTTCATGTCATGAAACCTAACAACCATTATCACCCCCTAATAAAATTCTTCATCTTTCAACTGACAATCATTCATTATCGTTAAACCTAATTCCCGAGTGACTTCTGACCTTGATAAGTAGTAATCCATCAATAAAAAAGATGACTGCAATGAACCCGATTGGATTTGAACTCCGCATAGCAGATTTATATGTCACGATGCTATCCATTAGGCCAATCGCACATCTTCCTAAAAAGAATGGTAATAGCATATCCTCTCGTGAAAGGAAACAGAAACAAGGAAAACAAAAGAACGGCCAGTGGCAGAAGATTGGATACACCACGTGATCTTTAGAATCGTTCATCTGCGATCTTAAAAAAATAAAAAAATATTACTAACGAGTTTTAACCCGCTCCTTGACAGACATGATATTAGTGGAGAAGTAAGAGAGGGGGGAGGAGAGGGGAGGGAGAGGGAGAGAGAGAGAGAATGTATGGGTATAATCTATATAATACTAAAACTCTATTGTTCTTGTATGTTTGCAATCAGCTTTCAGCTTTCCGGTTTTCAACATCCGGTTGCGCATGCGTCAATAGAATCGTCTTCAATCTGTTATTCCAATTCCGTTATTCTCTATTATGATTAACGAACGCATGAAATTTTTCATTCTGGAAATTTTTAAACAATTTCATTTAATTTCATCAAATAGTTTATTTGTTTTCTTCACGGTTAAAAACATTCAACGGGAGGACTTCGTAAAGTCTGTCGCAGTTTCAAAAAAACTCCTCCCTTTTAAAAAACAAAAACAAACAAACAAAAAAACAACACTCATTATTAATATCAACCATACTAGCGGTCGGTGAACGAAACCACCTCCCACTTTCCCTCTCATAGATTTCACCACTCCTACTCCCTCTGTTTTCGTTACGTACGCGAGAAAGCTGAATCGGTAAATGCACACATTTCTATTACATTAAATAGTGTTTCCTTTTGTTGTTTTTTAAACAGCAAATACTTGAATCATATGTTTTACACATATTACATAAAAAAAACAACACAATTATAATAAACAGAACGACTCATAGAAATCTATCTATATTCTTTTTTCATTTTAATATACTTTCATAGAAATGCTTCTGTTATGTAAAAAAAACTATTTTCTTTATGCCACAAGTGTCACGCTCATACATGAATTCCATAGCTAATATAACAAACTGACCCAACGGGTCACGGGTGGTCTAGTAATTTATAAAACTAAAGAATAAAGTAGACGAATACTTTGTTTCTTTTTATTAGTTTATACCCGCTCCTTGAGCGGTGTTGGTACAGTACCTGGGTAAATCAATTTCCTTCTATATCTAGTTTCTACTGCTTTATAGATAGTGCGAAGAAAAATATTTGTGGAAAGAATACGCTATTCAGTATTTAAATGAAAGAGTAAGTAACTGCGATGAATGATTTCACGTATTGTTTTTATTCACAAGAAACATTAGAAATAAATTATGTTTGAAAAATTCGCTTTGAACTGATGCCAATTACCCTTTATGTCTACAATTTTTACATATTATATAAAAAAGACCAATTACTAAAACATATTTATCCAATGTTTCTTCATGTTTTTATCTCATGTTAATTTCTTTAAATTTATAAAAAAATGGATACGTTTAAGTTAAAAAAAAAAAACCCTTAGACTTACGTGAGATTTGAACTCGGTTATTGACATCGTAAAAACTACTGCCTTATTGATGTGTACTCTACCTATTCCTTTTTTGTCAACCAATCACATGTCTCTATTTGCGCACGAAAAGATAAACCCTAAAAGCACCATGACGTTTTAATAGTATATAAATAAATGAACAATCATGTGAGTTATTTTGTTTCTGAAGAAATCTTTTCCAATCAATATCTGCTTGGTCCTGCGCAAGTTCCGCGTAAATGGCAAACCAGACCATATTCTATCGACAAAGACCTGTGTAGCAGTCACAGACATTTACATTTCTTTTTCTCTCTTGCGGACAGCAGCCCCTGTGAGGCGGTTTGATCACACGATGACCAATAAGACTCAAAGGGATATTAATTTCTACCGAAACTTTGAATAACTACTTCCAGACTTCGGAAGCCGTAGAGAGCTTCCTCACACTAACGAAGAAATACGTCATCATTCTTGCCTCTGTCTGCTGAACAGCCGAGCAAGGCCATTCTCCACTGGAAGACATACAGCACGAGCCGAACTTTCTTACTTTATAACTTTTTTCACTGTGATGACACTGTCTTCAATTTCGCCTACCTACACCCAACGGTATAAGGCATTCAAATAAAAATATTATTTGTTATTTATAAAAAGGCTTTGTTTGCTTTAGTTTGGAGATGTTTGCTGTTACAAAATATTATAGGAGTGTGTTATACAATCTATGCGAAGATTAGCTCCTCTAAGTGAACAACTTGCGAGCCGGAGATTTTGCTGAGGTCTTCCTTGATGGTAGTTGCGCAAATTTTCTGCTTTGTTCATCAACGCATTTGTGCTAATTACGTAGTGTAGGCGAAAGGCGAATGTCTCGGACCAATTCTCCTCCTTGACGCCGAGCAGCAATATCAAGCTGGCCTGTTGACGAGGAGCAAAGTGTAGTATCTGTTCTGATACTGCACTTTATCTTTTTTTTTTTAATGGAAATCGCTCCAGAAAAAGCATGAAGCCACTTGACGTTAGGAGCTAGAAAAAACTACTTCAAGGTCAAAAACTAGCCAACGATAAGTGTTAGATCGATAGATTCCGACCCAGAAAACAGCAATTATTCCTCCTTTGTCAAAAACATCGCTCATGGAATGTGAGAACTAAAGGACAAAATAAGGAAAGCGAGAGTTACGAGGCTGTCGAAAGTAAACCAAAGGTCCACTTTCTACTCTCCTCTGTTCACGGTCAGTGAAGGAGAAATCCTTATAGACTGAGGCAATTTAAATTTTTGTTCCAATCGAGAGATCCCTTTTTGGGGGAGCTCCATGTTTCTCTTATTAAAAACTGACCTTGTGCATAACTCTGTCGGCGTGGGGGAGGCAAGTAAATGGAGACCAACCTACTGAATACGTCGCTGCAACGGCGCAGAGGAGACTGGTTGCAGATTCAGTCGTTGACACAGGTTAGCTACTTGATCGATATGACGGCAGTGCAAGATTCTACGAAAATTTTTGTCGAATTACTTCGAGCTTCCGTTGGTCGACAATCTTCATCGGTCAGGTTGCAGTCGGGATTTCTCTCCTGTCCCACAGGTATCGATCTAACTCGAGAAACAAACAGCATTCTCTGATTTTTAATAGACGACATTTATATCGATATTTCTGTCCACACATTCCATCTTTTCAGGGCAACATGAATTCCCCTCCTCCCTGGCCACTACAGTTTGAGAATTGAACACTCAATCAGTTCGCTTTGCTGTAACACCAAAAAACGAACCGGAAGTGCGGCTATTTTCCAAGATTAACCTGGAGAAAGACAAATATAATGTTCACATTAATAGCTCCTGTTGAATTCACTAATCCATATTTCCGGTCTGTCGGAGATAATTTAAAGGTTCCGCAAAAGGTCCCTAAGGGTAAGGCAAGAACAAGTGAGGATGAAATCCGTGAGGATGACGTTAATAAATAAATAAATAACGTAAATAAAAGAAGAAAAGGAAAAAGAGAAATATCAGCGGCGTATGTTTGGCGATTAAGGGCGAATCAGATGAGACGTGGTGGGAAGAGGGGATAGATGTAGTAGTAGTAGTTGAGTAGTAGTAGTATCACTAGCGTGAAAATGGAGATTAATAGGATGACGTAAATAAATAAATGACGTAAAAAAGAAGAAAAAGAAAATGGGAGTATCGGTAGCTTATGTTTTGCGGTGAATGGCGAATTAAATGAGAAATTGCGGGAAGAAGGAAATAGAGGGAGTAGCAGTAGTAGTATCAGCAGCAACATGAAAAATGCAAATGCAGAAGATTACGTAAATAAATAAATGACCTAAATGAAGAAAAGGAAACAAAGAGTAGTAGCAGTGTATGTTTGGTGGTGAAAGGCGAGCCAAAGGGATGTGGTGGTAAGAGGGGGGGGGTAGAGAAACAATTTGGATGACATAATAAAGGATATGTACCTTAACAATATATATTCTTTATATTAACCCTGCAATATATATATATATATATATATATATATATATATATATATATATATATATATATATATATATATATATATTGCAGGGTTAATATAAAGAATATATATTGTTAAGGTACATATCCTTTATTATGTCATCCAAATTGTTTCACTGGTGCTACGAGATCAGGTTGTCTGAAGATAATGGCTTCCTGACCCAAAATGCACCAAACATTGATGTTTTATTGTTTTTTTCTCTTGTAAAAACTCAATCATATTCTGCAAAACGCAAAACAAAAAACAACAATTTCACTCCCCGTTCCTCTCTCTTCCGCTCTCTCTTCCTCCTCTCACTCAACCAAACACTATGAATAAATACTTTCACCAAAATGACCGCCTTCGGCATTAAATAACCCGAGGATGGTCGGGAGTCCTTCAAACTTCTCTCGAGAAACAAAATCAATTTTGTAGTCAAAATGAAATAAATTATCATTTATATATATATATATATATATATATATATATATATATATATATATATATATATATATATATATATGGAAGTGCGAGAATACATGTTTTAGCATATACCTTCTATGCGTTATGTATACCAACCTCTTCCAATTTAAAGCTCGATTATTGTCAACTTGCAACAGCAGAGCATATATAAGTAAATAAGGCAGTCCGCCATATTGAAAAACTCAAAGCAGAGCTAATAGAAATACGCATAACTTTCGATCGGTAATCATTATCGTGGTATCCATGTTTAGAACTGGCTAACTGATAATTATTGTTTACTTATTAAAACTTAAATTAACTCGAAGATAATTATCATTATACAATTTACGTTATTTCAATTGGGAGTATCTATTCAAATCATCTGATTACAAAACTAAGCGCGAAGTTTATAAAAATATGTACTCCATTTTGCTGAGATCCTAAGAGCCTAATATTTAAACCGGCTAAAAGACAGTAACAGTTTTTTTTCTGCCTCGTTGTTAGGAGCAGTAAGAAAAATCTACTGTAAGGTTGTGTTATGTTTTTGGACGTTTGTTTTTCATGGCACGCCACAATCTATAATTTTACAAACTGAGGAATTTTTGTCTTTTCTGAAGAGTTCAAGGAAGACAGATCCAATATTGATATACTAATGTTGGTTGGTCCCCTATGAGCGAAACGAATCCGTAAAAAAATTGCACTAAAGATTGACTGCTTTGAGAATGTTTAGTGAGATAAATAAAGTCTTGGCCTTCGGAATGTAACAACATCTTGTTTACTTTATATATATATATATATATATATATATATATATATATATATATATATATATATAGATAGATAGATAGATAGATAGATAGATAGATAGATAGATAGATAGATAGATAGATAGAAATACACATTGTACTTTATTATAGAGTGGTGGGGGGATTACCGTTATTCCAAACTGGGAGGAAAGAAAAAACAATCAACTCTAAATCCGAGAAAATACGATGGCGGCCATTCGACAAAATGACATTTTCTCATTATCTTTCTTAGGAACTATTATGTTCTGCGATACTAGCTTCTCTATTCATTCTATTGTGGCACATTCAAATGCCATGTTTACATTGCACTCGTCAGCTGACAAGTACCCCAGTATTTGTATTTACCTTTCTCTGGAAAGCCTACTCTCACCACTGACACCATTTGCTCTTCTTTGTCGTCATATTCTCCCTTTAAATAGTGACAAGTAGGTTTCAACAGATTTTCACCGACGCGTAATACAACATATGCATTATTTCATTAACTCTCCCGGGGATTTGTTGTGAATGTGTGCCTTTTCATTAAATAAAGTAAGGCCGCCACGTCTTTTTAGTTGTGTAGGTTATGATAGGGTTTTACGGTTATATGGAAGCCCAACTGTTCGTGTACTGCTGACTAACGCTTAAACTGTTCTCGTCCTCCAATCCAAATTGTTCTCGTACTACTAACTGAGATCTACTTTTTTTTTTTATTGTACTACTAACTGAGATCTAAACTGTTCTTGTACTGCGAACTGAGGTCCAAACTATTTATGGACTGTCAACTGAAGTCACAATTGTTCTTGGGCTGCTAACTGAAGTCACAATTGTTCTTGGACTGCTAACTGAAGTCCAAACTATTTTTGAATAGCTGACTGAAGTCACAATTGCTCTTGGACTGCTAACTTAAGTCCAAATTATTCTTGGACTGCTAACTTAAGTCCAAATTATTCTTAGACTGCTAACTAAAGTCCAAATTGTTGTTGGATTGCTAACTGACGTCACTATTGTTCTTAGACTGCTAACTGAAGTTCAAACTATTATTGAACTGCTAACCGGGTTCCAAACTGTTCTTGAACTCTTAGATAAAGTCAAAACTGTTCTTGTATTGCTAACTGAAGACCAAATTGCTCTTGTGCTGCTAACTGAAGTCTAAATTGTTCTTAAACTGCTAACGGATGTTTAAACTGTTCTTGTATTTTTAACTGAAGACCAACCCCTTTTTGGACAGCTAATCAAATTACAGGCTTTTCTTTTCTCGTTGAATGTTTTTCTGCTATGAACATAATATAACTGGCTTGAGACTGGATTCCTAACAGAGGTCGTTAATTGCATGTCTTTAATCTCTAGTGTTCTGTCTTCGGAACCCTTATACTATTCCAGCCATATTAACGGTATAGCTTCACATGAAGACCACACGAAATGATCTTAAACAGCAAGCTGCTCCAACTTTTTTATGTGTACTTTTTAATGTCGATAATATGTATTTAGTATCCAGTTTTTTAAGCTGTCCACACTTGTTGAAGAGTGCATATTAAAACATTGCGCACTATGTAAGTATATCCATAGTATTCTACTGAAACTCAATTCCTCTTAAAACCTCTTTAAAAAATAAAAGGAAACCTAAGTTATATTATAACCGTGTAATATTTTCTTTATTGTACACTCTACAGTTCGCGTAATACAGGGTGATCCCCTATCAAAATTTCACACGTGAAAGCATTAATAAAATTCACAATCCTTTCTTCAAATTTGGTACAAATGAACTTCAATCTATGCCTGACTTATCCAGCAAGTTTTGCTCATGAATGTCCAACAGTCTTTGTTTTGTCGCCATTCAATTATATGCGGGGATACTTTGATAATCGTCTTTTCATTACGAATTGTGATCGCAAATGGGCTTCACATTCACCGGACTATAGCCCCCAGATTTTTATCTGTGGCATTATCTCAAAGATAATGTCTATTAAAACAATCCCCAGACTATTTCTGAACTGAAGAGGCCATAACAGCCCAATTCAAGGCAGTGCCAAGAGAGGAGTGTGTCAGAGTTATTGAGAATTTTGCACGTTGTATCCAGGCGTGCTTATCATTGAATTTGAGGGGGGGGGGGATAAAAAAGTTGCCAACATTTATATAAAAGTGGTGCTATAGAATCGCCTAGATTCGAACTAAGAACACCCATGATGACAATCCGTGTCGTTATCCACTTAACCACAGCCACCTCCTAGTGCTGCAGTTCCTCGAGATGAAAACCTGATGCCTGACAACGTATTGTTCTTTTTTTTTGTTTTACGGCATATCAGCCCCTTTCGGGTTATTTAATGCCGAATCAGGTCATTTCGGTAAAAGTTTTTATGCTTCAAGTTCTTTATATCTTCAAATATTTATTCATGGTGTTCGTTTTAGTTGTTTTTCGTTTTGTAGAAGAAAATGTTGTTTTTGTTTTTAACTTTGCAGAGTATGATTGAGTTTTGCAAAAGGAAAGGAAATAAAACCATAACATCAATGTTTGGTGCATTTTAAGTTAGGAAGCCGGTATCTTCAGACTGCCTAATCTGGTAGCACCAGAGACAACGTATCGAGCCAATGTCCTGATGGCATTGGTTTCTCCTATTCTTTCTAGAATCAGGTACTCGTAGGGACTATTTTAAGGTTGCCAACATCCATTATTGAAAGTGGTGCTATGACTCCGACTAGATTCGAACATGGAACAACCATGTTGTCGAACAACGTTGTTATCAACTTAACCAATACCACCTCCCAGAAAATTATATTAAAACGTATCAAAATAATATGTAGTTCTCAATAACTATCCGAATGCACAAGCATTTGGATAGTTCTATAGAATACCTAGCTACTAAAGGCGTGTCATTTCAACTTAACTGAATACGGAAGCAACATCCAATGTATTTTTATGAAGGCGGATTATTGACAACCAACTGACAGCATTCCAGAAATAATTGCCACGCCGAAATATCTTTTTTTCATACGGAATCTCGCCGCAATGAATAAATAACCATAATGGCGTCTCGGTTCTATTCGAGGCTCGAGTCTACATGGAAAAAAAAGAACGTTGTGAACTCAAATAAAACGACTTTGATGATTGAATGCGTTTTATATGAAATAATAGATGACATATAAAGAATATATATTGTTATGGTACATATCCTTTATTATGTCATCCAAATTGTTTCACTGGTGCTACGGGATCAGGTTGTCTGAAGATAACGGCTTCCTGACCCAAAATGCACCAAACATTGATGTTTTATTGTTTTTTCTCTTTGAAAAACTCAATCATATTCTGCAAAACGCAAAACAATAAAAAACAACAATTTCACTCCCCGTTCCTCTCTCTTCTTCCTCTCACTCAACCAAACACTATACTTTCACCAATATGACCGCATTCGGCATTAAATAACCCGAGGACGGTTGATATTCCGTAACACAAAACAACTAACCACCATGAATAAATACTTGAACATATAAAGAACTTGAAGCGTAAAAACTTTTACTAACATGACTGGATTCAGCATTAAAACATCCGAAAAGAGTTGATATGTCGTAAAACAAAACAACAAAACCAAACCAAATTGTTTCAGATTACAAGCTCAATTAAGTTATGTTTCCAGGATTCAGAGCATATATATTTATATGTTTAATTTCAATGACAATGGAAAAAATATATATTTTTTAAAGGCGAAAAAAATATAAGCATTTAAATAAATATAATTCAAATAAAAATGTATTTAAAAAATTATGATAGTGGACTGACGCTTTTTCTTTTTCTTGGTCATTGGAATGATATATATATTTTTTTCATTTTTAATATATATATATATATATATATATATATATATATATATATATATATATATATATATATATATTAAAAATGAAAAAAATATTTTGAAGCATCTGCTAAATTTAGAATATTATTTTTCTCAAAATTATTTTTATTTTAAACTTTTGTCTGAAAATTTTCAGATAAATTACACATCTTTAGAGACGAAAGGTGTTTCATATACGTAAAAATATTACCTTTTAATTTTATTTTTTGTATTACTAAGATCCTTTTCTCATTGTAATAGTGTCCGCCTGATTTAATATGTGATGATACGGCCCTTTTTATACTGAACTTTAAGGCACGTGGGATGCCGGAAGATGAAACTGGGAAAGTTCTTTTGAAGCATCTGTTACGTTTTAAATTTTGAAATTGTGCAAAAAGCCGTTATAGGCCACGATAGCTATAAAATTTCAGTTCCCTCGGGTTTACGTGGTGTTTCTTCCATGTTTCTGTTGCAACTTCCATGTGGCTGGTTAGAATCTATAGTTTATGTGGGTTGTTTTCTTCATTCGAATATTTCCTTGAAGATTTCAGCTGTTTTTATCATTACCGTCCGTTGTATAGTTTTAGTCTTCCTTCGATTCCAATTTCTCCTCGACTTTTGTACAGATTTGTCGGGACCGTTCCTAGTGCTCCTACGATTATTGTTATTATATTGACTTTCTTCATGTTCCATATCCCTATCACTTCTCTGTCAAGTTCCGTGTATTTGCTTCGTTTTTCTGTCTCTATTATTATTATTATTATTATTATTATTATTATTATTATTATTATTATTATTATTATTATTAATAATAATAATAATAATAATAATAATAATAATAATAATAATAATAATATTCCTGCTGCCGTTTAGATTCCACTTTCGTTTGTTTAATTTAAGTTAGTTGAAGGATGTTTTTTGTCAAGGTTAATCGGATTATGCAGTTTTAACTGAAACTGGATTAAAATTCTTGTTCGTGTTTCAATACAACATGGCGAACCAAAAGAACATTTTAAATCTTAAATATTTAAAATGTGAATTATTTCCTGTTGCTTAGGCTGATCGTTAAGCGTGTGCTCATATTAATATTAGTTGTGATCGAAACCCGAGCGACTGTTTCGTAGCTTGTTGATCCGTTGCTTTTGTTGTTTCCTTGTTAATTGCTTTGTTCGTTGGTTATAGTTGATTGTTCTCGGTTAGTCGTTAGTACACAGAAGACACAAGAAAGAAGAAAACACGTACAATTTGCGTGAAATATGTATACAGTTTACTTTGATAGTTTCTGAACGGAGTCGCTTCTCTTCAGGAAATACAGAAAATAATGTGATTATATTTAGATGTGGGTGTGTAAAAATAGGATTAGTATAGTACATTTCTACATAAGGTTAAAAATTAAGTAGGGCGGAATTTTCCAAGTAGAATTCGAGTAAGAGCTACGTGTTCCGGCAGTGATGCCACAGAGAGGGGAAGCACTAGTCTTACGTGGTGACTGAGCATGGACGATCTTTCTCTTTCCACTGAATCACCGGAGAGAGCAGTTGGGTTTGGATAGCTGCTTCCGCCTCACGGCTGGGTTTTTATGTGCATGAATGTATACTATAACGAAGAAAATAAAACCGTTAAGAGACTTTAAACCTTAATTGCATTTGTGAGGTTCCTTTATTAATAACGTTTATGAGAGCTGTTATTGAAAAGAAGAAGACGTTAAACAACAGAGAGAGAGAGAGAGAGAGAGAGAGAGAGAGAGAGAGAGAGAGAGAGAGAGAGAGGAGGAGATGGATACTTTGACTGCCACATCACAACTGCGACTACAAACATAAAACCAACTGTAACGTTATAAAGGAGGGCGCGGATTTTGAACCAGGATCGCTTTCAGGCGGGTTTGAGGTCAAAATGATTAGAACAAAGGAACAAAGAATTGTTTTTGAAAGAAATGCACAAAACGAAAACATTCCTTGTCCATGACGGACGTAGGTCCAAAGAACACAACCAGAAAAAGAAGGATAGTGTCTGCGAAAGCGGTGATCGATGAGTCGGGTTAACGGTTGACCTCAAAAAAAGAAAATCGGATGACGTAAATAAAAGTTATTTAATATGTGCACTGTTGATACCGAGGACAGAGAGAGCCTACCAGGAGGCCGGCTGGCATAGAAGAGGAAGGGGCGGTGTATCAATTGCCCAGACCTGAGATTTGTTTGTCTATCCATTTGTGAATGAATACAACTGTGGAAAATACGTTCTTTTATAACTAAAAAAAAATTAAACTGTCTTGCTTTTTTCTTGTCATATCAAGGGAAGCAACTTTGCTCAAGCGAGAAACAAGAAAGTAAATTGATTTAATTCTTTTGTTAGAATTACCCGGACGGACATTAAAAACTGGACATGCCGTGTACCACAGCGAACTCCGTCGACCAAGTGGACGTAGAGACGGAGAAAGACCCTCCAACCATGTTACAGATTTTTTGTATTTTTCTGAAGAAAAGCGACTCTACTTGGAAACGGACTACCAATAAGACTGATTGTTCTCATTTCATGTTTTGCCTTGTACGTCTTCTTATAATAAATTATGCTTTAAAACGAGCGTAAACCTACCAACATGATATCTTATTCCTTAAACTTTATCTAAATGCCATTTAAAATCCATATACACGTATATAGTAAGCTCTAGATAATCATATGAAGAACTGTTGAGCTATTCTTATTTTGCAAGTTGGAAAAATTTGTATAGATAGCTTCATGTGAGATTTTTCTAAACGAGTTTTAAATAAATCATTAAACTAATTTATATAATTTTTACACTGTTATATATATATATATATATATATATATATATATATATATATATAATTTATTATTTCATGTATACACGTATAATATTATAAAGTGATACAATATATTGTGTATAGATTTTCAGTATTTACTTCAACAGTGCTCAATACGTGAACTGAGCTTAATAGTAATAGCATGAAAATATATTTTCATACTTTACTATATATATATATATATATATATATATATATATATATATATATATATATATATATATATATATGTCTCTGTGTGTGTGTCAAATAAAGGATGAAATAATTCCGACAGTATGAGATAAAATGGAAACGAGGAAATCTAAAACTTCAAGAGTCCATCTCAACGATTCAAGTAACTGTTACGAAGGTTTTATCAAGAGTGAAGTTGAAAACGCCCTCCTAACAATTGGACGTAATGTTGAGATGGACTCTTGAAGTGTGAGATCTTCCCCTTTTCATTTTATCTCATATGTGTGTATATGTTGAAAGGCATATGTATTTGCTTATATATAAGTATGTGTGTGAATTTGTATACATATATATATATATATATATACATATATATATATATATATATATATATATATGTATGGATATATACATATCTGTATATATATATATATATATATATATTTATGGGTGCATATGAATACATATGTATGTATGTGTGTATGTATGTATGTATGTGAGCATATGTGAATATGCAAATATGCACCCAGATGGAGAACTATGAGTAAGATTGAAAATAGAATAACACAAATAAAAATATATGAAATGATGTATATGTGTGTGAGTATGTGTATATATGCAGATATGTACCTATGTGGAGTACTTTGAATGAGATTGTAAATGTAATGACTTAGTAGAAAGACTAATTAAAAAAAACTTTTTTGATTAAAATAAAAAGTGTTTACACGTTTTGATAAAAAGTTGATGTGATTCTGTCAGAAACATTGGTGACCTTAGAATCACAGAATCAATCCTCATCTCCAGATTAAACCCCTCACTCAATCAGCGTCACGAGCTCCACTCACCGTTCATTCTATAATATCTACCCCTCATCCTCCGACCAATCCTCATATCTAACACTCATCATACTCCGTTTCCACCACTTCACTCATTACTTACCTCCTATATTAAATCATCACACACCCAAACAATCAAATAGGCCCCTCCCCATATGAACTTCCATCCTAACACACATTCAACCATAAACCAAAAAACCATATTCAACATACTCTTCTAACCCACCAAAATAAGTCACCCCATAACCTAGCATTGTTAATTAATTAATCCAAACACATATAAAATGTATACAAATAACATGCAAATATTAAATAAATAAATAATTAAAAAAAAAATAATAATAAAGAAAATAATAATAATAAATTAATAAATAAATAAATAATGAATAAATAAATAAATTATATATTAATATAAAAAAAATATATATAAAAAAAAATAATAATAAAAAATATGTAAACAAGATGAAAATGAAGAATATATAAATAAACAATTAAACAAACAATAATACATACATATGTATATATACATATATATATATATATATATATATATATATATATATATATATATATATATATATATGTACATATGCACGTATGTGTATATATGTTTTATATATATATATATATACTAATGTTGTTATACAGATTTCCACCTAAAGAATCGATAAAATAAATTAATTTACATAACAGAGTTATTCTCCTTTATCTTATAGTAAATATATCAAGTTAATTCGATAAACTAATTTGACGAAACTCACAATTAGTAACATTTCTTAAATAGATGATAATCAATAAATTTAATAAATCTAGAATATTTAAAATGAGAGATTAATTACTTTACTTTATATCAAAATTCTTAAAATACGAAAGAAAGATAAAAAATAAAAAATATGAAGATAAAACATACTGAAATAAAAGTAAATAATCAAATATAAACTTAATAAAAAAAATTAAAAAATTTTAAAAATAAAAATTATAAATATATATATATATATATATATATATATATATATATATATATATATATTATTATTATTATTAAAACTAACAGTTTATCGAGCACCATACACTTAACCAACATTACTCAAATATTTTTGAACACCAAATCATATATGTAACATAACCTTAAAATAAAATTTAATTTACATTCCATGCGAGACTGTTTTCGCTGCGGTTCTACATCTGGCAGCCATTTTGTTTTGTAGGATTCTCTGCACAGTCGGAGAAATTTTTCTTCTGGTTTTATTATTTTTGACAAAGGGAAGTCTCTTTTCCCGAAATATTAAATAGTGATTTTTATCACCCGGACATCACACAAACAGCTAAAAAACACTCTTGCTGTTATGTAAGATTTTAGGAAAATAAATAGTAAGTCATATTTCGTATTCGATTTATTGTTTTTGTTCCTTACAACTTGCATCTTGCCCGGAATTTGCATTGCCCACAGCCTTTCAAAGTTACTACTAATATATATATATATATATATATATATATATATATATATATATATATATATATATATATATATATATATATATATATATATATATATATATATATATATATGCACTCACATAGACAATATTCAATTAAATATAACCAAACAGGAACAAGTAGGTTGTTGATAAGTAGCGAGTACAAACAAACACAAAACAAACAAACAATACGCGCGTGCGGTTGCAAGAGTTGCAAGCGATCGAGTTTTTCTATTAATAAAAGAAGCTCATTCTTTTTGTCTTTCGGAATTAAAGTCTCGATTTTCAATTGGAACAAAAACACCCACACATCGAATTCGGAAGGAAAATACATTTATATTACGAAATGCGTAAAAATACAGACCCAGCAGTTTCTTCTAAAAACGAATGTACACCCTCCGTCAAAAATAACGAAAAAAAAAATTATGCTCCGCCAGTGTTCGCGCTAAAAATTATATAAAATAACGTCTCAATCGGTGAAGTAAAAAAAAAGAAAAAAATGAAAACGTATCAAACGGGAAAGTTAAAAAAAAGGGTGAAAAATAACGTATCACTCGACATAGAAAGAAGAAAGGAGCAAAAGAATGAAAACGTCTCTTTTTTTCATATTGCCTTTCTCTCTACAGGTGCGCATTGAAGACTGAATTTCTTTTTTGTATAAAAGTCGCTCCAGACAAGACATAAAGCAACTTGATGCAAGGAGCTAAACAAAAAACGAAAGATGATTAACGCAAACGCAGGAGATGCATATTTACTTTCATCTTGAAAACAGCCAGCAGGAAGAGAGTTCCACAAGCTTGTATTTCTTGGAAAGGATTTACTGGAATAGGAAGATGTATAACAATGAGATACATAAACAGCGAATTGATGAAAACCACTAGACCAACTAGTCAAATGAGCTGGAACAAAGGAAGCAGGGAATAAATCAGACAATTCTGAAGAATACATGCAATAATAGTACTTATAGAAGAGACTGGGGTTAGCAACATCATGTCTATGAAAGATTGAGTGCAGAGAAGAAGATTGAAATGCAGAAAATATTGCTCGTCTTTGCTGAAAACTATTTTTAAAAGAATCTGTTTTCATATTATTTTGCTTAATTTGATTCGTTTTTTTTATATAAAACTAAGCGATCGATATATTTTGGACAATATAGGTCAGCTCATAACGTTGCTCTTCCGCTTTAAAAGGTTTGGAAAACAGCAACTCCGACTTATATTAATAAACCAATAAGGTACATCTTTCGTATATATAAATTACAACGACTAATAATACATCAGTGTTATTGTAACGTAGATTCGTTGTCTGTCTGTTTGTTGGTGTTTAACGAACTTTTAACAATTATAAGACCATCCGAGATCAAACGTTTTCTTGCCTTAAAATAGACAGTTTTTACAATGTTTCTTAGTTGTGAATGTGTTTTTAGAGTGTGGGATTTGACTATTCATAATGTGTGAGTGATTTTGGTATGCCTTTTTGCTTCATTTAGTTTATTTAAGATATTATTTAGGCCATTCTTTTGAAGAGAGTTTTTCAAATCGTTTGCTTGGTAACAAGATAATTAACATTTCTGTGCACGTTAATTGGTATTTGTTTCTTGTCAGATATTATTTTGTGAATACTGGATTAAAAAAATTAAATATGTTTGTACAAATTAGTTTCTTTAAGAAAGTCTATTATTTGAGAAAAAGCTATATTTTCAAATGATGTTTTTATATATCTGTTACTTTGTAATATTTGCTGCGTATATGGGCGTATTTCTTTTTGCATTTGATTAATATGTTTTATTGTTAGTCTTTCATTACGATGGTTACACCGAGGCTCATATTTTTCCCCAAAGCAGACGTATGTGGGGCAGTCGTGTGTGACCGATACGTATACTTGTTATACGGTGTCTTCTCTTCGATCGGTAATCATGTTTGTTTTATGTGTAATTTAAGTGTGCGGTAACCCCCACCCCCACCCCAATATTTTAGACTTTAGATTGGAGGATCACTTTCGCATATAAATTTAACATAAAATGATCACCCACTTTTGTCCACCAGCCGGTAATGATCACCCACTACTCGACCAGATGACGTTTTGTAAGTCAAGAGAATGCTAGTGAATAATGCTATTGTCTATTTATTTATTGTAACAGTTGGGTCTAAATAGCATTTAAGCTTACATCAAACTTTGATTCTGAGTAGACAATTTTCATTTATCATTATTGTACCATGTTATTGGTGCTACAATGATGCACTTCGTTGCAGTTTATTAAAAAAAATATGTAATCCCACCTGGATAACTGGTAATATAGAATGTATACGTTTTAATTCGTAATATTTTTCAAATATATTTCGTCACATTCTCAAAGATTGTTGATATGCGTGTAAGCATCTTTATAAGCGTTCCTGTCCGTCGAGTGTTAAATATTAGGGGAGTATATTTTTGTTAGTTGGGAATAACAGGAAATAAGGTTCAGTCGGGGGTCAGCTTAGTGTATTCGGGTGTTAGCTCGGCTTCTTGTGTACTGGAAACGGACATGACATCACATGGCACAAAGAGAGAAAGAGAGAGTGAGGAAGAGTGTGTGTTAAAATAGCTCCCCTGTTTGGGTGAACGGGATGACGGAGACAGGGTAGTAGTAAAATTCAGTTCGAATTGAACACAAGTGGACCCACCTGGGAAATAGGGTAGTAGATTATCGACCTGGTTAATCTAAGTATGTTTTTAAAATGATTTCTTCTTAAAGACAATCATTCCGAAGTGTGTCGGGCTTGGCTTATTTTTCTTTCTCTAGGGCACATCTAGACGGAACGGAGCAATTGAGCCTTCGGGTAGATGAGAGTCACGCTGAATAATGATCGATTAGCACACTATTTAAAACCTAGTGTACACCCACTGTCAAAAGTAATTATGCTTCACCAGTGTTCACACTCGCTATTTATGTAGATATATTACCAAAATATGCATATATATCATAGAATTACGTCAGTAATTTGATTTGTAATATATAAATTATCATTATCATTTTTATTGACCGTAAGAAAAAAAACACCCACCGTTGACTTTTTATTATGGAGTGGCGGATTTCTTTCCGAATTTATTTCAGGTGACGGGGTAAGTCTGAGGTGGCGGTCTGACTTGCTATTTGCTTTCTCGTTACTCTTCATCACTTTAAATGGTTTCGTCCGTGGGCTAGAAAAATGAACGTCATATCTTGGCTGATGTATTCTCAAAATAATGATGAAAAAAGAAGAAAAAAAGAAATGATAATAAAAATGGCTGGCTCTATTTGGTTCTTGGGGTGAGGGGAGTGAGACCTTGCTTAACCTTACGAGTGGAAACAGAAAAATCCAAGGATATTTTCGGATATGGAAAAAAGGGATGTAAAATATTGAGCGAGTGTAATTTTGTTAGTTTAAAATAACAGGAAATAGGGTTAAGTCGGAAGTCAGCTTAGTGTACTCGGATGTCAGCTCGACCTCCTGTGTGCTGGAAACGGATGTGACGTGTCATCACTCTAAAAGAGAGAGTTGGGGAGAGATGTCGTCAGTTCGCT
Source organism: Sepiola atlantica (assembly GCA_963556195.1). Lineage (NCBI taxonomy): Eukaryota > Metazoa > Mollusca > Cephalopoda > Sepiida > Sepiolidae > Sepiola > Sepiola atlantica. The sequence continues at coordinate 92,721,763 of OY744516.1, forward strand.
TGAAAGCACACACGTGTGAACTTATGGTTTTAGAGATGTCCCGATAAGATATGATTAAGCAGTAATTATCGACACCCTTTCTCAGTCCTCCCCCGTTCCACTGGTCAGTGATTTGAAACAACAAGGTGAATAAACCACTTCTTGTCTTCAATCGTTTGTCTTATCTTAGTCCTTATTTGCAGTAGGTGTTTCCTTAGTCGAGCAAGATCACATAAGGGAGGCGTGCCGGAACGAACGGCCAGCATGGTGTGTTATGAACGTTCTTGTATTTTAATTGATTGTGACTTGTAGGACATTAGACATCTCCTGAGAGGGGAGGTAATGTAATATCCGGTCTGTCGGTCGGTCGGTCTGTAAGTTCTTGCATTTTCATCGCTAAACACGCAGATTTTAAGGATGCACCTAACTGTTCCGACCCAGCGTTTCCCGAGAATGTTTATATTTTAACGTTTGCTTCGCATTGCGCGAGAAAATTAAATAACCGAAGATTATTATACATTTTTAATCTTTAGGACGTGTTACGCAGGGTTGAAAATGAAATCGCATAATTACCATCGAAATCTATCAGGAATAAATTGTTTCAACTAGAAACAAATGTGTGATCAATTGAAGTTATTAACCAGAATTGTAACGCGCCTTTATTCTGAATCTTCAACGATCGCCATCGGTTATTTTCCGGAAATTCACGGAAATACAACTTGAAAAAAATGTAATTAATTTTTATTTTTAAGTTTATTTTTATTGAAATTCCGCCGTTCGTATTAGAGTTAGTGTTGTTTTTTTTAATATTTTTTATTTATAAAAAGAAGTTAATTTCAAAGTTCGGAATTATTATTAGGGTTCATGCGAAATTATAGGGCTAGAAAATAATAATAATAATAATAATAATAATAATAATAATAATAATAATAATAATAATAATAATAATAATAATAATAATGATAATAATATGAAGAAGAAAAAGAAAAGGAATAAAAATGAAGAATAATAAGAAGAAAAGGAAGAATAAGAAGAAAAGAAGAAGAAATAAGAAAATAAAAATAGGAAGAAAGAAGTAAAAGAAAGAAAGAAATGAGAAGATAAACAAAAATAAGAAAAAAAGGAAGAAGAAAATGAAGAAAAAAGAAGAAGAAAAAATTAAAGCGAAAAGAAAAAGAAGGGGTGCGAAAAGCGTATAGAGGAAAAAGATACACGCTGTTCATACATTAGGCCGACATTTATTTTTGTATAAAATAATGCAGATCTAGTCGTCTTAGTATTGTTCGCGTCGTCTCTTATAGAATTTCCGGAAATAGCCGATGATATTTGCCGAACATTAACGATAACAACATGTTCCAAATTTGGATGATTAACTTATCTTCTATTAAAGAAGATCCATTAATAGTTTGTCCTTTCACCTATCTATCTATCTATCTATCTATCTATCTATCTATCTATATATCTATCTATTTCTGATAAGATTATTACAATAACATGATATATAATAAATTGTTTCCATATCCAAATAAAAATAAATGTGTGCATATTTTCATTTTTTATCCAGAATAAGAACACTCCTTTATCATCGTGAACCTTTGTAGAACGCCATCGGCTATTTTCGAAAATTCACGAAAATACACATCGAAACAAACATTTTATTTTACATTTTCTCTTTTACTGGAATTCAAATGTTCGAATAAGAATTAGATTTTTCGTATTTTTATTTCTTTATTTTTCTATTTTTTCTTAAAATTTAGTTTGAGATTAGTATTTTGGTCAAGGTTGAATTGAAAGCTTGGGGTATTCTGAGTAAAGAAGAAGAAGAAGAAGAAGAAGAAGAAGAAGAAGAAGAAGAAGAAGAAGAAGACGAAGAAGAAGAAGTGAACTTTAATCTCTTGTTTCCCTCTTGTAAGACATTCACAGCAAGAACTCGTCTTTTACCGCAACTGAAAAGAACGTTCCCCTCTTCTTCCGAGTTCCTGGCGTCAGGCGGAATTTTCACGAACAGAATTTCTTTTCAAGAATATCCCACCTGTCAAACACATTTCCCTGCACACTACAACATGATCGTTTTCAAAGCCAATGTCAACAAATACTTATCAAACCGTTCTCATAAGTAATACAATTTTGTTCATTCCATTAATCATTTTCAATAATCCCATATTTTCCATCATTCAATTGACAATCCATCCATCTTATTAACCCTTATCCTCGAGTGGCGTTTGACCTTTATTAGTGGTGACATATTAGTAAAAAAAGAAGAAGATCTATTAAATGAATAAATGGGGTACAAATACATATTATATTAGGCGATAATAGAACATTCACAAGAAAGATTAACTGCAACGGGCACGGTTATATATATATATATATATATATATATATATATATATATATATATATATATATATATATATATATATATATATATATATATATATATGTATATATATATATATATATATATATGTATATATGTATATATATATATATTAGTACTTCATGTATCCACGTAAAATATTATAAGGAGATATAATTTTTTATGTGTCAGTTTTCAGTATTTACTTCAACAGTGCTCGATACGTAAGTAGAGTTAGGTAGTAAGCAATGAAAATATATATGGCAATCAAGCTACACAGAGGCTCCCGTGTTTCATCCCCGGGGGGAATCGTCAGGCTAAATGCCGTGTCCGCTGCAGTTAATCTTTCTTTGGAAATTTTTTAATCCAGTCTATGTATCGTGTATTTGATTAACATATCATTTAGTTGTATATTTAGGAACCAATAGCGTGTGCACAAATAAATAAGACACGTCCTAAAAGTAAAACTATCAAATCTTATACAAGTAGCGGTTCATAAAGGAAGAAAACGAAATTATTTTTAAAAAATAACACGCCAGGTGATGTGTCTACAATTACGTCCGCAAAATAAAAACATTTACTCGTCCAAAACAAACAAGTTTTATGGAGCCGGTTGTTTCAAATGAAAGAAATTCAACAGAGCCACGAGAAACAGTTAGCCAGAGACCAGTCAGAAAATGAGGGCGTAACACGCTTTCGACTGAGGGAGAAGGATAGAACAAAACTGCAATAAACCTCGATACCACATATACTCACGCTGACAAAACATAGACAAACATATGCACACACTTATTAAATTGAGTAATTCCTTCCCTTTTATTCTACAAGCATCTGGGGAGGTGCCGTTCAGAGCTCTCTTTTTGGGGTGCTTCTCCAGATAAGGAGCCAAGCTAAAATCGACTTGGCGTCGTTAGGGTAAACGTCGGGGTTAGCGTCAGGGTTAGAGTCAGGGTTAGCTTGGGTCCTAATCTGGAGAAGTATCCTTTTTTGTTTTTACAGAGTACAACACCGACTTCACCATCTAGTGAGGGGTTTTCTTATCTTTCCTACAGTCAGTTTCCAATGGAGAGTCATGTGGCGTGTTATTTTTTTAATTATAATTTCGTCTTTTTTTCTTTATGAAATACTTCTTTACAAGATTAGATAGTTTTTGTTAGCCTTTCTTCATCTATCGCTCGACTGAGCTTGAATCTATGGTTCATCCCTGTAGCACATTCACGACATGCACTCGTCGATCTACCACCACAGCAAAGAACTTTCTTTTCTTACTCGGTGTACCTAAAACCAAACCAAATGTTTATGAACCAAGTTCCTTTCAATTAACTTCCCATCTGTGGGACACAATACCACGTGATTGCTTTTTTGCTGGTTACAACATGATCGTTTTCAAGTCCAATGTCAACAAATACTTGTCGAGCCGTTGTCTTAAATACTAAACTTCTGCCATTTCCACCCATCATTTCAAATCCTCTCATAGCATTGTTCATTATCTAACTGACAATCCTATTAATCCTTACCCCGAGTAGATTTTACTCTTGGTAAGTTCTGACTAATTAGTATATACAAACGAAGAAAAACAATTTAACTGTCTAAACTCATGCACACAAGATGAACAATTAACCTATACAAACAACTTACACACACACACATATATATATATATATATATATATATATATATATATATATATATATATATATATATATATATATATATATATATATATAACGGATACATTTTCTTAGACACAGACGAAACAACACAGGTATTTTTTTTTTTCATTTATTCTCTTCAAATCTAAATTTAAATTCACTGTCAAAGGGAGATAACTTATTCTAAATAATATGTTCAGACCTCATTTCTAAGGTCTGAACATATTATTTAGAATAAGTTATCTCCCTTTGACAGTGAATTTAAATTTAGATTTGAAGAGAATAAATGAAAAAAAAAAAAAAATAAATAAATAAATAAATAAATAAAGATTGATGAGTCATTTAAAATGAAACATAATAAAAAAAAAAAAATTAAAAAAATTGGTATATTACTAAACTAATGTTTATAGTGTTTTAACCTTAGTTATATGATTGCTTAATTGAATTTTGACGTTTTCTGCGTTCCTACTCCCAATTGTTTTCCCCTATAATACGATGATCTGACACCGGTTTTTCCACGTTTTTCCGACCCTCTCGGCCTTCTATTGTTGTCTTCTGATAATGAAAGTTGTTCTTTCGAAAATTTAAGATTACCCTTTGCCGATCTGTTACTTACCAAAAAAAAAAAAAAAATACTATTTGGTATTTAATCAGTTTTCGTGAAATTATTAATAAATCGTTTTGAGTTTCACTCTCTCCCTGCGTTTATTTCTGTTCACTTTTCCATCTCACGGCAACCACATCGCATTGCTATAGCCTTGGACGACTAATTTATATATATATATATATATATATATATATATATATATATATATATATATATATATATATATATATATATATGTGTGTGTGTGTGTGTGTGTGCGTTATTTTTCATTAATTCTGTTTTTACTTTTCTTCTTTTTATTTTTAGTTTTACTTGTTGTCGTGATGAACAAAGACGTAAAGGACATCGTCTATCTTATCCATACCAGGCCTAACTGAACAATTTCATAAAGGAAGAATACGAAATCATAAAAATAACAGGTTATGTGACTTGTCAACAATAACGTCCGCAAACTAAAATAATGCCGTGTTTACCTTTTAACGCAAATTTCTTATAATATTTACTTGTTAGCGTGAGTCACGGCATACAAAGACGAAAGACCATCGTCTACTTCATCCATAACTGAACTCACATAACAGTTTCATAAAAGAAGAATACGAATTATAAAAATAGCAAGCCATGTGGCTTATCTACGATTACGTCCGCAAACTAAAACAATTCTGTTTTTACTTTTTCACGCGTATTCCTTTTTATTTTTACTTGTTAGTATAAGTCGTGATACACAAAAACGAAATGCCAGCGTCTATCTTATCAGTGCACGTTACACGTATGCATTCTCTGCTAGAACAAAATCCGGAAATAGTCGAGAGCGTTCCTCAGATATTCTTGATAACAGCGGATTCCTAATTTGGATAATTCACTTATTTTCTATATAAAAGTACGAATATTTTAGGTGTTTATCCACAATTAGAACGCACATTTATTGCAAATCTTCAGCGAGTGCCGTCGGCAATTTCAGAGAGTTTATGATAATACCGCGTGAAGAAAAATTAAATTGCAATTTTTACGTGTAAGTTTTTTTATGTTGAAATTCCAGAGTTGGTATTTATTTGCTTGAAATGTGGCACAAAACAGGAATAAAATGTAAACCAGCTCCTTAAAGGTGGGGTGGGGTGGCGATTGGCATCTGGTCATATATAAATGCATGAGCCGTCAAGGACAGATCATTCCTGCTTAAAAACGTATTAAAATGTGTATCTTGAAAAGGGAGATAATTTTAAAGTAGAAAAGAGTTTAGATTAGGATCGATTATTTTGTATTATTTGAATTATTCGGACTACTGTTTCAATCTTAGATGTCATTCTCCCAACGTTTCGGCAAGGGTAACCTCCGACCTTCTGTAGATGCGTCTTATCGAATCCACGTCGACCCGAGTCGTTGGTTGTATATATGCGCAAAACGATATATATATATATATATGTGTGATTTTATGAAGGCTCTGTACTCTGTAATCGAGTATCATCGAGCTTGTTTTTTACTGGAACAACCCCGGTCTTCACTGAATGATCTATTTTATAAGTGAAAAATCTAAATCTATATATATATATATATATATATATATATATATATATATATATATATATATATAAAATACAGATCCAACGGGTCACGAGTAGATTAATTCCTTTATAAAGGTGTGATTTTATGTGCTTATCCAGAACTTGTAACTTAATTGTCGAATAAATATTAGAGTTAGTGTTTTTTTTTATGATTATTGTATACTTTTTAATGGCAAGTTTAGTATAGATAAATGATTATGAGACAAAATGATTCGCGCTGCCCGGCTTCGACACCGGTTATTTAAATACATTCATATTTTCCTTCCTGTGTTGTAATTAATCTTCTATATAAAGTAGACTTGATTTTTCACCTGTACATTCGGCAAGAGTAAGACAATAATATTATACACGACTAAAATATCCAAGCGTGTTTGCAGAAAATTTATTCCTAGATCAATCACTTTCTCAACTACAACATCCACATAGACAGTGGTCACTATACTTACTTGCTGCGAATTATCTACTGTATCTGCCACGCATAACACCGCAGACTTTTATTTTATTCGGAACTGTTTAACAGAAACACCGTCTAGTACAGATTACGGGAACATCATTCCGCTATTCCGAACACATAACATCTACACATTAGGGAATAACGTATCACATTAAAACAAACACATCATGTGTAGCATAACAAAACCACTTAGACGCGTAGTAAGTACATTTCTTAATTTTATAACATTAAAATACATGTTTCATTCGTCAACATTTAAAATAGATTTCTTTTACACACATTTATTTCACGCTTAATTACATATTTTTTACACATTTTCAATAATTAGAATTATAGTTTCGTACTTATTACATTATTCCCGCCAAAACCATCTATAATACTACCACATGGTCTGTACCTGATTATCCTCATTCCCCTGAAGATGGACCCGGATGGGTCTGAAAGTACTTGGGACACAAATCAAAATTATGGCAAATTCATCAGCCAATTCCCCTCCGAAACTAAGATCCCGATTCGGACTATTGAAAGGATCTACCAAAGAATATCCAGACATAAGTTGTCTCTTATATTCAACAATACTTGCCCGCAATAGAAGATGCTGCCTATATATATATATATATATATATATATATATATATATATATATATATATATATATATATATATATATATGTTAGGTTTTTTGTTTTATTTTTATTGGACTTCATAATATTTTTTTCAATTTTTAAAATAAAATTAATTCTTACTAATTCTTATTAGAGCATCGTAACGAAAAAAATTGAACGTTTTGAAATGGGACGTCTATGCGGCTCAACTAATGCGTTTCAACAAATCCGGCTCAAGTGAGCAGATTTCGGTCTGTTCAAATTTATTTATTTACGCGTGTCTGCGTATATAAAATTAAGCGCAATGCCATAAAAATATGTGCATACATTTATAAGTCGATCTTTTATTCTCTCTCTCTCTCTCTCTCTCTCTCTCTCTATATATATATATATATATATATATATAATTATTTTATTATTAATACACACATACTTTCATGCTAATCGAATCATCAGTGTGGAAGATAACTGTTTAGCCGGTTGCACGATTCGAAACCCCAGACACGAATCTGTTTTAACCCAAATCCGAGCGACCTAACCAATTGACCAATTGCGGCAAGTCGAGAAATAACCTCTATTTATGTCATATAAATCGAACAATATAGTAAGCCGTCATAACAGTGTTCAACAGATAACTTGGACAGGAACTTCGCATTGTCTGTATTTCTGAGATGAGGTGTTTTCATTATTGATTTCAATGTTTGGACTCACTTCCTCATCTTGGCTGCCATGCTCACAAAGTTCAATCCTGGGCGAAGGCAATGAAAGTAACATACAGCGACAGCAGCAATACGGCGATAAACAGCAGTAGAAGCAGCGGAACTGAAAGCAACGGAGAATCAACGAGTGTGTCCCAGAGCCAAAACATGGAATCCGAGCATGGTACCCCCGTGCCAATAAAGGGATTAGGCTCGAGAGTCCAGACAGACGGTTCCCGATGTCGATACAGGACACCAGAAGGGCCGAAACGTTGTGAGCATGGCAACCAAGATGAGGAAGTCAGTCCGAACACTGCAATCTTTAATATATATATACTGTTTTTATTTTATTTATTTACTATTATATTTTTTTTATTTATGAATTTTCCAACGAATGTTCAGTCTGCAATATTTCAGATTTAGTTAGTTTCTCTGGGAATTTAAACTGCATTTCCTTCTTTTTTTTAAAAATAACGCAAAGCTTCTTTAGACTATATATATATATATATATATATATATATATATATATATATATATATATATATATATATACATAATGATAATAATCCAGGTAAAAACATCCACAGGGTAGTAATCCTAAGAATTTCAACCGGGTTTATAAAAAGTGCTCAATATCAAATAGAGTTTTATATATGATTATTTTTATTTACACAGACATGTACAAAATCTGCGACACTGGCATGTCGATGTTATCGATAAAAAAATCGACAGTTATTTCAGCTCAGTTGATTTGACAATACGCTTGTTCGCCTGAGCTGAAATAACTGTCGATTTTTTACACTTTAACTTGCATGTTCATTTTCCCCCTTCCCCTCTGTACTGTCTGTCTGAATCAACAGACGTCTTCATTTTTTCTATCTATCTATCTATCTATCTATCTATCTATCTATCTATCTATCTATTTATCTATCTATCTATCTATCTATCTATCTATCTATCTATCTATCTATCTATCTTCATCCTACCCTTTTCATTATATGTCTCTCTTTTCACTTTATTTGTTTTATTTGTTCTGTTTAGTTTTATTCTTAGATTTTAGATTTTAGATTTTAACTTTTAGATTTTTAACGGTCCTAAACCACGTGACTCCTTACATTTTGAAACTTTAAATTTCTTTTCTTCTTTTTTCTCTCCACTTCATTCTCTCCAAATATGATCTGAGGTTAAGATCGATTCTAACTCTGCTTGATGAGATCTCAGTTTATAATAACTGTTGATCGATAACATCGACATGCCAGTGTCGCAGATTTTGTACATGTCTGTGTAAATAAAAATAATCATATATATATATATATATATATATATATAAATATATATATATATATATATATATATATATATATATATATATATATATATATATATATATAGTAAGTTATGTAAATATGTTTATAGCAATTAAGCTACACATAGGCTTCCGCGTTTTATCCCCCAAATGCATTTTAGCCTGACGATTCCCTACGGGATATAACGCGGAAGCCTCTGTGTAGCTTAATTACCATAAATATATTTCCGTAACTTACTACGTAGCTCTACTCACGTATTGAGCACTGCTGTAATAAACACTGAAAATCGGCACATAAAATATCTCCTCATACATAGGCTGATATTCCACAATGGGCACCCAGCTGGTACTGGCCAGGCTCAACGTAGCTTAACCTGGCTGATCTAACTGGAAACGATGTAACAACGTTATTATACCATATATCTAATTTTTTCTTTTTGCAGGAGGTTTCGCCTAATCCGGGCATAATCACGTTGACACACCGGTTCTCACTAGATCACCGAAGTTAAGCGACGTTGAGCCTGGCCAGTGCCAGATGGGTATCCATTTGTGAATACCAGGCGCTGTATATAGAGAGGAGCAAGTGGTATAGCAGACCGAATCATAGTCTTCTGTCAGACGAGGCTGAATTGAAACGGTTACTTACAGCCTTTTATCTAACTAAACACAAGTTTAGCACATCGACACGTGACCTTGCGTTAGATGTGGGCAGAGTTTTGAAAGCTGGCTAATCAAATGCCCCATTTCGTTTACGGCCGGAAATTAATCGCGAAGATGTTTTTAACAGAATTCGGCTATTAATCAAATAATTACCGCGCATTTAGGTATCCTTGATGAACAAATTGTCAGACGGGGACATCATAGTTGGCATTTATTCCCACCGCAGCAAGATGTGTGGCATAAGGCCATGAAATAGGGAAAACCGGCATCCTCTACGGGGTGGGAGATGAACCCTAGTCGAGTACCAAAATATTCGTGATCCGTCTCGTCGGTATTCCTCGGTAGCGACGCTTCAGGCAATCGGCAATGAACCAACCCCCACTCCCAAAGGAGGAGGGAATGTCTGGGAGGGTGCATCTCGAACCAAAGCTTCCAAGTGTTTCCAAAATGATGTAAAGGGCGGACAGCGGCGTCTATGACAACTGGCCAGAACCAGTTGAAAATATTGATAGTTTAATCACCGATTGAATCCGTATTGACCATTATTTACGGATATACGCAGGTCTCTGTATCTCACTTTATAAGCCCCGAAAAAAAAAAACAATAACAACACAACGGGTTAAATATGTATTATCTTTGGCTGAACAAGGGTTGAATCCACATCTATCTTAAGCACGCACTTGTTATTTGATCCGGGAAGACAAGTACCGAATCTCAAGTTCCTCGAATACGAGGTGTGTAAAACGTACGGAGCCCAGTGTGATGTGTGTTGTGTGATCTATGGGAGAAAGAGAGACAGGTGGACTGTGTTATCATTTAACTTTATATCTATTTGCAACGATTATAGAAATGATGATACCGATCATAATAATAAACCAACTATTACTACTACTACTACTGCCGCAGCCGCTACTACTACTGATGATGACTATGATGATTATCATCATCATGATAAAATAAAATCAAGTGAAAAGTGTGATAATTAAAACAAATAAAAAATTGCATGAAATAAAATTTGATAATAAAAAATAATTCTAAAGATAAAAAATAATAAGTGATGTCGATAAAAAAGCAATAAAGAATTAAAAAATTGAATAGTGAAAAGCTAATAACGCACTTTCAAACAAATGTTCTATGTCCATAATTACACTTTTAGACATTCGGACATATATATATATATATATATATATATATATATATATATATATATATATATATATATATATATATAGCATATATATATAGCATATATATATATATATATATAGCATATATATATATATATAGCACATATATATATATAGCATATATATATATATATATATATATATATATATATATATATAGAGAGAGAGAGAGAGAGAGAGATGATGATGATGATGATGATGATGATGATGATGATGATGATGATGATGATGATGATGATGATGATGATGATGTGCAAACGGTAGAAATTTTTCGGGGATGGAAATAAAGATGTACTGGACAGAAATTATGTTGTTTTTTTCGATTTCATTTTCTTCAATTTTTAAAAAGGAATTCACTAACGAAGAACAATAAACTGTCGATCAGCCATGTTACTTTGAACTTTTAAATAAAAAACATAACTCTTTATAATATTTGAGGTGATATGAATTGTTCTTTTTGTTAATGAGTTGATCACGTGTTAATTTTAGAAAGAAATCGAATCAAATGAAACTGTAAAGAAGTCTATCTGCACTATAGTCGAAACATGTTTTGCAAATGTAGCCAAATTATGTTTATATACAACTATAACTCTTTATACCTGTCAAACAGCTCTATTTATTACTGGCCACTTTTATATTAACAGTAAGCATTCTATGGATTTTTACCCTATGGATGCAAACTTTACCTGGATTACTATATATATATATATATATATATATATATATATATATATATATATATATATATATATATATATATATATATATATATATATATATATAAAAGTTAGCGAATGTAGATAAAATCTAAAAGTGTATTCTAATGTAAAATTCACCGAGAAAGTTAATTCCTGAATCTCTAAATTTACTCCTACCGGAGCTATGAGGCAGATTTCGTCGGGGGTGGGGGCGATTATTTCAGCTATTTTCAGCTTAATTTCAATTGTATTATGTATTAATTTTAATAGTGAACACGTATATCATGTAGTCTTTTTTTAAAAAAAAATTGCAAGTCACTCCCGAAAAAGAAATGCAAGTCATTCCCCAAATTCAACCGGAAATTACATCATAGGGAGGATGCAGTGTGGAGGGGGGAATTCAAAATTCTAATACGATAATTCTAGGAAGAAAGAGGAGGGCAACTAACCCAGCCTTTACTTAGCCAACTCATAATTCAAAACAGGAAATGAGTCAGCATTTTTTAGATTTTACATTTTAGTGGACACTGCCCGCCAGTGTCATCTACTCTCCGGTACTGTCAACCAGTGTCCGCCACTGTCCGCCACTGTCCGCCAGTCAGTCCTATAAAGAAATAGCCAACTCAAAATTCAAAACAGGAAATGAGTCAGCAATATTTAGATTTTACATTTTAGTAAACACCGCCCGCCACTGTCCGCCGGATCCGCAAGTGTCCACCACTGTCTGCCAGTGTCAGCCCTATAAAGAAATCGTCAACTCATAATTCAAAACACGAAATGAGTCAGCATTTCTTAGATTTTACATTTTAATGGACACTGCCTGTCCGTCACTGTCCGCCACTGTCCACCATTGTCATGTAAATAAATATATATATTGTCATGTATAAAAAAATCTTTCCACCTGTACATAGAACAAGCTATACTAATCTTACTATTGAGCTATGAGATTGTAATCTACCTTTTCATGTGTGCACTACCTCCACTATTGCAAATATTAGGTGATAAGTGTTTTATAGAGTATAAAAGCAAGTGATGTGAGAACAGTGATCAAAGTGATAACTTAATCTGACAACCAATTGAGTATACAAACATTGCTTTTTGATTCTGCACCCGGGCATCGCCGGGTAGCCCTGGTAGTATATATATAAAACTCAATGTTTGTATGTATGAGTGTTTGTGTTTGTGTTTGTGTGTGTGTGCCCTAGAGAAAAAAAGTACAAGAATCTAGATAAAATCTAAAAGTGTATTCTTATGTAAAATTAACCATAAAAGCTAATGGTAGTATTCCCGATTCTCTAAATGCAAATCTAAGGGGGCTATGGGGCAGATTTCGTCGAGGGGGGAGGCGTCTCTAAACTTTTAGTTCTTTGGTATAAAAGGGTCGCGTGTTCTTTGATACAAAAGGGATGCTTCTGTAAACTTTTAGTTCTTTTGTACAACGGGAGCGCGTCCCTAAACATTCAGTATTTTGGTACAACAGGGGCGCGTCTCTAAACTTTTGGTACTTTCGTATAACAGGGGTGCGTCACTAAACCTTTAGTACTTCTGGTACAAGAGCCGGCCCCGTTTCTAAATTTGTAGTCATTTGGTACAACAGGGGCACGTCTCTAAACTTTTAGTTATTTGGTACAAGGGCGCGTCTTTCAACTTTTAGTTCTTTGGTACAACAGGGGCGCGTCTTTGAACTTTCAGTCATTTTGTACAACAGGGGCGCGTCACTAAACTTTTAGTTCTTTCGTAAAACAGGGACGTCTGTTGTTTGGTACAACAGAGGCGCGTCTCTAAACCTTTAGCTTTTGGTACAACAGAGGCGCGTCTCTAAACCTTTAGTAATTTGGTACAACAGGGGCGCGTCTTTAAACTTTTAGAGAAGAATCAGATGGGAAAAGGGGAAATAGAGGGTTGGGGGAGAGAGAGAAATAATGAGGACGAGTGAAAGAGAGACGGCTAGAGAAAGGAAGAGAGATTGAAGTTTTTATATAAAGATGTGTCACACACTATTTAATTCCTACTACTTTGTTTTTTTCTATCGCCCTGGGCAACACCGAGTACCCTGCTTATATATATATATATATATATATATATATATATATATATATATATATATATATATATATATGGGGGGGGATGTGTGTGCGTGTGTGCGTGTGTGTGAGCTGGTGAATAATCCCGATATCAATAAATATTAAAACTGTCAGTGTATATTTTATGCCAATGAGGGTGGGAGCATTTCAGATAAAAACAAGGAACCACAAAACAACCAAAACATCATTAAAAAAAATCAAATAACAAATTTAACAATAAATAAAGTGAAACGAAAATATCACTTACATCCTCAAGCATAGGACATAAACGTCACCCACTAACAATAAACTGAATCCGTCATTCTAAATTCTATTGCCAAAAAGGCCGTTGCTATGACGCCATCTTTGTCTTTTCACCGAGCCCGTATTTACTGCCGAACAAATACTCTGCATTGTTTGTCACCGTTGTATTCTCCCAATTGTCCAGTCCACTTGACAATTCAATGAGTTTTGCAGCAGACCTGCTAAACGAACTTCTGAATAGGTAATGGCTACACGAATGAGAACAAGACGAATTTTACACATTATGTTTGTTCGAAATGTATCGATAAATCCCGTTGGTTCTTTACAGTTCTTTTATTTAAATAAAGTCGTATCAATAACATTATATAATAGTTACTATTCCCAATGCGAATGGTAAACACCTCCTTCCCCGTTTCCCCCTCCACCCTGATATTCCAAGATGGTGTAAATAGTCTCCTTTTCTCAGTATACGAGTCCCAAGTCGCATTAATCGTTTTGTTTTCAGGTATAAACGGTCGAAGTAATTTCTTTTTAAAAGGCAATGGCAATTTAGTTTTCCTAACCAAAGTTGAGCGAAATCTGTTTATTTGTCTTTGAAACCATGAGTTAGCCTTTCCACTTGTTATTTATCTCTATATTATGTTGTTGTTTTTTTTATTTAGTTTATTGAGCTCGTTTTGTTGTGTGGACAAATCGAACTCATGGAATGTGCAGCAGCAGCAGCAGCAGCAGCAGCAGCATTATTATTATTATTATTATTATTATTATTATTATTATTATTATTATTATTGCTGCTGCTGTTGCTGTTGCTGTTGCTGTTGCTGTTGCTGTTGCTGTTGTTGTTGTTGTTGTTATTATTATTACTACTACTACTACTACTACTACTACTACTACTATTATTATTATTATTATCATTATCATTATCATTATCATTATTATTATTATCATTCTTCTTCTTCTTCTTCTTCATTTTTGTTTATTATCTATTTAATTTGTTATGTTTAGTACATTTTTATCTTATTTAAATTTTTTATTGATTTTCTATTTTATATTCTATTTGTTTATCTTACATGTTCGCTTTTGTTCTGTGGACAAAATTGACTTCCGCTTTGTTCTGAGAAAGAGTTCCGGTAAATGTAGAAAAATAAGGAAAGAAAAATTGTAATACAACCTGTTCATGTTTGAGAAGGCCTGAAAAAGCTGAAATAAATTTATTATTTGCTATCTATGTGTTTAGTTTGTTATCTTCTATTCATCTCTCCCTCTCTCTCTCTCTCTCTCTCTCTCTCTCTCTCTATATATATATATATATATATATATATATATATATATATATAGAGAGAGAGAGAGAGAGAGAGAGAGAGAGGGGGGAGAGAGAGAAGGGATCTTCCGTTTCTTTATTACTTTCGATTGTTAATAAACACAGGAAGAAAGAGAATAAGAAGCAAGAGTGATAGATATTGCATAAAATAATAGCGGGAGTCAAACCACATACAGCGGGAAAGGGTGAAAGTGATAACTAGAAACTTAGTAAGAGTTGGGTGACTTTGTTAGTTAATTGCAAACTGTGGCTAATTGGAACCACTTAAATTGAAATTTTGTCCAAACATAACTAAACTCGCAAACGGAGGAAGATTTTAACATATATATTTACTTACTCAGCTTCTGTATAATACTAGACGGATAGATTATCTGCCAGCCAGGTATTTTGGTTAGTTATATAAATCTTGAAATGCAGTCATTAATTCTTATAATTTACGTAAGGCTTAGCGAACTTGTTAATATTATTTTCGGTTGAATTAATTAAAGTCAATACTTTCTTTGTGCATGACTTCGACTTTTCCCCGCTTAAAAAGATTTAGAAAAAGAATTAATTAATTAATGTTACAAGATAAGAATGAAAACAAAAACCGAGGTATTTTATTTTAATCAATACATTCCTTTTTTAATTCTTTATCTTTGTAAAACTGTATGAACATATAAATATCTGAGTACGTTTGTAAAACACTAATCTCAAAGACAGCGATAGCTAGTTATAAAATACACCTGTGAGTTTTATAATTACTACGTAAGTTAGCTGGAAGTAATAAAACTATTGACTTTACAACCACCACACACAAACGATACTAAATACAGGTAAACATAAGAGGAGGGAGGGAGAGAGAGAGAGAGACACACACACACACATACACACACACCTCACTGAAAAGGTAAACTAACTTCCTATTAGTAAATAAACACACAGCCTGACGAGGGTGAGGAAAGAACCTGAAACACATGTGTCGCATCTAAGCATTTAATTCATACAAAGTGTAAAATGTTAGTGGCCTACCTCTCGTTTGATCTACATTATTCTTTTCTCCCTCTCTCTCTCTCCCTCGCTCATATATATATATATATATATATATATATATATATATATATATATATATATATATATATATATATATATATATATATATATATATATATATATATATATTTATATATATATATATATATATATATATATATTTATTTATATATATATATTTATTTATATATATATATTTATTTATATATATTTATTTATATATATATATATATTTATTTATTTATATATATATTTATTTATATATATATATATTTATTTATATATATATTTATTTATATATATATTTATTTATATATATATATTTATTTATATATATATTTATTTATATATATTTATTTATTTATATATATATATTTATATATATATATATACATATACATATATATATATATATATATATATATATATATATATATATATATATATATATATATATATATATATATATATATATATATATATAAAAATAAATAATGTTCCACTCCGTCTGTTGAGTTCTGTTTGACAGCTTGCTAACATGGCCACTTAATTTAGCATTTAGATGTTAATTTACTTTCTGATTTACACGGCAATGCGTGTTGGCGGCAACGGTTAACGCTCCGATTACTGAATAAAGTATGACTTTAGTATTGGGGTTCGAATCGTGCGACCGGCAGGTATTTTCTAATCCCACTCTCATGATTGCAGGTTTGGCATGAAACCTATGTGTATGTGTGTCAATTTGAAAACGATATTTATTTATTTATAAATGAGGATATATATATATATATATATATATATATATATATATATATATATACATATATACATACTCATTTATTGCAATAAAAAACTTTTTATAGGTGTAAATAGCGAATATTGAGCTTTGTTTTTCGTTAGAAATTCATTCGAATAAGAATTAATTTGAAAATAAAAAGATTTTTACACTGTTATATACAACATATATATATTTCGTGCTGTGATCACAACATATTTTGAATCCGATGTCAAAGAGCACGATCTAATCGATAGTATTCCGTGAAATTGATCTGATTGAATAATGATATTATTCATTCTATTTTTGACAGCTCCCCAACCTTCTTCCCCTCTCCCTGTTTCTCTTTGCCTCTCTTACTGTCTGCCTCTGTGTGTGTGTGTTCATGTATATGCATTTTATGTGAGTGTGTTTGTGTGTTCGTATGTGCTCATGTGTGGCTGTATGCGTATGTGTTCTTGTTTGTTTATTTGTAATAATGTGTGTGCGTGTTTCTGTCTTCAGATGTGTGTTTCACGTGTGCGTTCTTGTGTGTTTGCGTATATGTCTGTTCGTGTGTCTGTGTGTGTACGTTCTGTCTCTGTCTGTCTGTCTGTCTGTCTTTCTGTCTTTCTCTAAGAAAATCAATACATAGAGGAAGAAGAAACAGAAGAAGGATAGAAAGTGAAGACATTTATACACAATATATTATATCAACTCATAATATTATATGTGTATATACATGAAATAATAATAAAATAATAATAATCATAATATATATATATATATATATATATATATATATATATATATATATATATATATATATATATATATTCCATGATAAATGGCAGCATACTGAAATCATATGCCTTTAATAGGGTTAAGATGAAAATTCATATACACTAAATGTACAAAACCAAGGAAATTCCCAAATTTTTACACTTTTAGTGTCATTAATTAAGGGTATGACTACATATCAACCAAACCATTTCATTATCACATCACTACAGTCTAAATCTCTATGCATGAGTGGATGAAGTGTGTAAGGTGCGCTGAAGAAAAATTCCTACCAGTAAAATACATAGCCCTGTTGTGCTCGCATACCCTTAATGACAATAAAAGTGTCAAAATTTGGGCATTTCCTTGCTTTTGTACATTTAGTGTATATGATTTTTCATCTTAACCCTATTAAGGGCATATGATTTCAGTATACTGGCATTTATGGAATCTTTAAGGTTTTTTGGAATTTTCTGGAAAACTAAGGTATTTTGTAAACTGTAATTAAAATGCCATCAACTAGACCCTAGAACCTCTATCTCTGCCTAAAACCAGCTGAATCCATCAAATAGTTAATGAGATACAGGGTGGCACATACGTACGTACGTATACACGGATAACATGATTTCATGATTGCACTTTCTGAACCTTTGGGTTGCCTTGACTAATGATACTGAAATTCTACACACTTATAGAACCTATCAAATAAAAATTTTGTGTAAAGTTTTAACTAATTTGGTTTATTGGTTTTTGAGTTATGATTGATCAAAGAAATGAGATTTCCAGCATAGGCCATTCTTGAAGTCAATTAAGAGATAGAGTCAAATGTTCTATCTTAATGAGGCAAGAAAATATCTCACCTTGATTCTACAAGTATAAAAAGTGAAGCAATCCAAATCTCTAAGATAAGTGAATATTGCAGGTGTAAATTTAGCTCAATGATTAGGACTTAAAGTCCCACAGAGCCCATGTATTATAACTCAGAAGAATACAACATTTATAACATAATCAATATAATGTAATCATGTTAAAAAATTCAACATCAACATTGTTGTTAATATTGAATTTTTAGAACATGATTAGATAATATTGATTATGTCATAAATTTTCTATTCTTCTGAGTTATATATATATATATATATATATATATATATATATATATATATATATATATATATTACTATTTCATGTATCCACATAAAATTTTATAAGGAGATATTATTTTTTATGTATCAATTTTCAGTATTTACTTCCACAGTGCTAGTAGAGTAGAGCTAGGTAATAAGCTATGAAAATATATTTATGTCAATTAAGCTACACAAAGGCTCCCGTATTTCATCCCCAGGTGGAATCTTCAGGCTAAAATGCATGGAGTTAGTTTTGCTGGGTGTTTTATATACACGACTATCTAGTTAACCAATCAGATTCTTTTTTGTTCTCTTAGCCAATCGTTGGGCTTCTCACGAACAAAGGTCCGGTTAGTTTTACATTCTATTTCTTATTCTATTGTTCTGTTTACTATAGAGTGGCCTATCCCTGTTTCTTTGTTGTGTCAATATAATGAGTGAACTTATTTTAAAACGTAGTTCCTTGTATTTCTATTTTAGGTTTTAGTTTTTAAGTTTTTAGGTTTTAGTTTAGTTTAGTTTTTTAAAATTTATTTGTTGGTTTATTAATTTATGTATTGCTAGCCTAAGATAAATTTAATTCTGTACAGGCAGCTGTTTGCTATCTCACTTCTACAGTTAAATAGATTTTGGGGGTCTTTAAAATTTAGGATTTCAAATTTCTCATTCAGACATAATCTACACGGGTCGTCTAAATTTCTACATGTACTGGTCTGTCCTATTATTTTCCATTCAATTATTGGTGGCGTCCATTTTCTTTGAGCTCTCAATAATGGTTTGCGAGTGCTGTTTTAATTCGACGTTCTCTGTTTTTAAATGTGCTTTTGTGGTCGTAGTATCTGATTTTAAAATCTAGAGAGGTCATACCCACGTAGTACTTCTTGTTATTCGGTTTTTCTTTGGCAAATATTGTGGGTTGGTAAACAATACTTTTGGTTAGGCATTTATTTTGTAGTGGACAAAGTGTACGATTTATGCAGTTACATCTTTTCTCTTCATTGCTAACTTTTTCATTTCTATTCGGATGCTAAAAACTAAACTGGACAAGAAATTCCTAAATCTGATTGAAAAACACTTCCCCGTAACCAATAGCCTGCATAAAATATTCAATAAAAATAACCTAAAACTGTCCTACAGCTGCTGCGAAAACGTAGAAATGATAATTAATGCACACAATAACAAAATACTAAAAGAGAACAGTAGAGAGGGAAAAAAACAAATTGCATGAAAAAGTGAAAAATATAGCAAAAATAACACTAAGAAGAACACAAATATAAGCACTGCAAATAGAAATAACCAAAAACCTAATAGTAATCATCCGATTATACAATACATGAATAAATAAATATACCAACAAATAAGTAAAAAAAAACTAAACTAAACTAAAACCTAAAAATTAAAACCTAAAATAGAAATACAAGGAACCACGTGTTAAAATAAGTTCACCCATTATATTGACACAACAAAGAAACAGGGATAGGCCATATATACATATATCCAAAGTTCCGTCTATCTGTAACGTTGAACACTGTTATGACAGCCTACTAAAATATATATGCTTGTATAGACATACATAGAATTTAATTCTCCCTTTTCCTCATGGCTGTAGGTTGGCCGTGTGGTTCAGACTGAAAACTTCAAGGTAACTTTGGTTCAGGGTTCGAATCGTGCGACCGACAGAAAAGTAATTATCCACACTGATGATTCCCGAAAAAGGATGAAACCAATGTATATGTGAATAAAAATGAAATAAAATGTTATCATATATATATATATATATATATATATATATATATATATATATATATATATATATATATATATATATATATTATTTAAATAAGTTAGAACACCAAATAATGTTTTTTCTGTGAATGAAATTTATTTGAGACTTTCGACGTAAAACGTAATTTTTAAAGAAGACATTCCTCTTTTTTCTTCATTAAGCTTGGTAGCCCTCATGGATAAAGCAAAATATACGTTTGTTCTTGTTGACGAGAGTGTCGAAAAGTCTAACATAAATTTTAAATAAAGGACTTTATTCATTTAAAAAAATTAAATAAATAACATTGATCGGTGTTTTTAAATAATTTTACGAAAATAACGTTTTCCATGATGTGACTAACTCTTTATATATATATATATATATATATATATATATATATATATATATATATATATATATATATATATATATATATATATATCAGGGCCGGCGGGACAGTTATAAAAGTGAGGGGGGCTCTCCTAAAAAGTGGGAGGCTCTCCTAAAATGTGTGGGGGGGCCTGGCCCTCATTGCACCCAGAATGCCAAATATGGGAATAAATTCAATATCTTGACTAAAAATGATCGCCCGATAGTGGGTGAGAGCTTGTTAGAAGCAGTATGGAATTCTTTTGGTGATAGACAAAGAAAACTTCAAAATATTTCAAATTTTTCGCGTCTGAGCTCAAATTACTTTATTTGGGCAAATTGGGGGAAATCACTGTTTGGGGCATAGTTTGGTTTAAAATGATCGTCTGGTAGTGGTTGATGGCTCGTTAGAAGCGGAATGGAATACTCTTGGTGATAGATGAAGAAACACTTTAAAAAATTCAATTTTTTGGCGTCTGGGCCCAAACTACCATATTAGGTCATTTTGGACCAAAAATACCCTTTTTGACATAATTTACACATGAAATAATCTTCTGATAGTGGTTGAGGTCTTGTTGGAAGCATATTAGCCAGTCGCTTCTGGTGAAAAAAGAACAAACAAAAATTTCAATTTTGGGAGGCCTGGGCCCAAATTACCATATTTGGTCATTTTGGGCCAAATACACCTTTTTGGACTTAATCTAGACATAAAATGATTTTCTGACACTGCTTGATGGCTCATTTGAAACATATCAGCAAGTCGCTTCTAGTAAAAATGGCAACATTCAAGAATCAATTGGTTTATCAAATATAGAAAATACATAAAGTTAAAAGTATTAACTGACAAGGGGCATATAAAAGTACAAAAGTAAAAATATAAAAGTTTAAATGTATTAAGTATAAAAGTATAAATGTATGTATTTGAATTGGAATAGCTCGTTGGAAGCGTATTAACAAGGCAGACTTGCATTGTTTCTCTGTTCTTCACTTCAAATTGCGTTCATTGGACTTTGCTCAAAAGATACTGTATCGGGTGTTCTGTGGACAGAAGGACTGGAGGGGGATGGAATGAATAACTTTGGATATTATGCGAATCCTCAACAATGCGAAAAAAGAATGTATCGATGCAATCCGAAAAATCACCGGTATGTTAATGGATGCATCATGTGCGAGTGGAGGAAATACAAATAATGGTCCGCTTTGCAACAGATTTTTCAGCCCTCAAAATCGCTTTTACGGATTTTCTCACATCCGTAACAGCGTGGATCGCGAAAATTTTGAAACGTTCATGAGTAACGCCAACATCATCCTACTATCACCCAGTCTGTCACAAACAAATGTGTGCATGTGGAAGCATTGAAAACCTTGGGCATCGAGATAATACTTCATCTCAGAATTGCCTTCGTCGATGAGAAGGCTAAACCATGGATTATGATAATCCCGAGCTACCATTAAATGTGTGCCCATAGTTCAAGTGGAATAACGGTAACTCGATAGCAAAATGGAATGAGAGTCCAGTAGAGTCTTGGAACAAGCACGTTCGGTCTTTCCTAAGTGGTCCAGCTGCATTGTCTCGGCAACTGTCCATCAAGGACAATATTCATGATATACTTCGACAAATGTTAATGTCTCACCCTGAAATCACTTTACGACGCCCCCGACCTTACTGTAATATTTGTTATGAAACTGGACACACAGCAAGGTCAATCAGACATACCAAGTCGACTGCTTCAACTATGAAACAAGCTCAAAAAGATTCATTGTATTATTGACATGTTTACTTTTGTTTGTTCGTTCATTGAACATTTTCAGCAAAATTTTACTTAAATACCGGAAAATTTAAATTTTCCTTGAATAATAAAGAATTTTCGAGAAAATACTGTGTTTGACTCCTTAATACCTTTTGAGTGGCCTCTTTTTAATGATAATGTTTTTTCCATATTGTTTCTGTTGATGACTGTAAAGTGGGGGGCCCAAGTCAAAAAGTGGGGCGGCTTGAGCCCCCCCCCCTGCCCCCCGGTGCCACCGTCCAAGTATATATATATATATATATATATATATATATATATATATATATATATATATATATATATATATATATATCAATTCGATAAAAAAAAATCGTGCCATGCTGCTTCATGCGAATTTACTTTTTACTGCAAGAAATTGCAGAGGTAAAATGGTCTTTGATAAAAATATTATTAACGATTTTGTTACTTTGCCTTTTTCCCCATTTTTTCTCAAAGAAACACTTCTAAGGGCAGAAATGTTAATACGCCGCACGAAAATAATTTCTTCGTTCAATGTGCGCGTTATATTGCGAACAAACGATATGACGGCTGATCCAACGGGGTTGAGGTGAACACGGTCAACATTGAATAATGTGAAATCGAGGTAGGTTACACCGGTAGGAATCGCTTTTAAATATATTCTACATCTTTTTTTTTTCAAAAAAAATCGATATCGCCTGAGAAGTAAATAACACAGAAACTATCGATTTGCTGCATAATTATTGCGGCTTTTTAATGGTTTTAATCTTCGTAAGGGGACATAAAAATGGTGCAAAACTGTTCTTATATATATATATATATATATATATATATATATATATATATATATATATATATAAGCAAACATTGTAAAACATAACAGAATTCTCAGCTTGATTATAACTCTTTTATTTTTTCAATTTGATCTAATAATTTTTTGCGTCCCCCCCAAAAAAATCCATATGTCTTCATTAGCACTTTCAACTCTTCGTAGAATCATCTTGAGGTGACAAAAACAAATGAACAAAACGATTGAGAAAAGAAGAGAATTTCAAACAGCAGCCAAGAACGAATATAGCCACAATTCGCCTATGCATAGAGTTGCCACATCTAGGCCGGTGCACCAACCGCGAGCCTTTCCCTCTTGGACAGGGTTAAAAAAGAGTCTCTAACCTAATAGGTCCCGAACTGTCTACTCTTTTCCACCACCACCACCACCACCACCATCATCATCATCATCATCATCATCATCATCATCATCATCATCATCATCATCATCATCATCATCATCATCATTATTCTTTCCCTCCAATCCCTTCCTTTAAAGTCCTCTACTCCCAGCTAATTTCCTGTTACCGTTTTCTCTATAGCAATGATTCAGCAATTTCCAAAACGAGGCTTGATGACACCCTTAATCCTCCAAATAAATGAGAACTTTGCCTGAAAGATTACAACTTAAGTCGAAAGAGACCAATATAGCGGGAAAGAATATGACAGCAACAAAGAAAAACTTAACGAACAAGAAAAGGATTTTATTTTAACTGTGGAGAAAAGGATAAGATTTCTTATTATTATTATTGAATAATAATAATAATAATAATAATAATAATAATAATAATAATAAGAAGAAGAAGAAGAAGAAGAAGAAGAAGAAGAAGAAGAAGAAGAAGAAGAAGAAGAAGAAGAAGAAGAAGAAGAAGAAAGGTAAAAAATGAAAGGGGTGATAAACAGTAAAAAAAATGAAACAAAGAGAGGAACGACATTATAAACAACGAAAGAGAGGAATAAGGTGAAAAAAAGAAACGAAAGATAAAGAAAGAAAAAAGAAAGAAAAAGAAATGGGAGGTAAGAGAAACGCGAAAAGAAAAGGAAGAAAAAAAAACAAAGAAAGACAGACCAAATGGAAACCACGAATAACAAGGGAATTTTTTTTAGGATGGCGGAAATAAATCAACAAATAAAACAAGAATAGAAAATGAAAGAAGAAACGAGAGAACAGGAATAACAGCAATACAATACAAAAATACAACACAAAAAAGTGAGAAAAAAAATGTCTATAATATAGGTAAATAGTATATATTCTATATTAAGTCATCTCACTCATAACGAAAGAAGACATACGAAGAAGACAATATAATAGCAATGGATGCTTTGCTATTAAAATACGGGTAGACATGTTGTATGGCCAATTGTGGGTTGATGGCTGAAAAGAATGGAAGATAATGGCCTATAACGAATGGGTTCTCTATTGACGAGACTTTCTTTTCTTTCATTGGTTATTAGCTGGGCTATCCGGCGTTGTCCGGGGCGTGGATAATAAACATATTCCTTCTAATCTCTCTCTCAGCCTCTCACTCTCTCACACACACAAACACTCACAAACACAAACACACACTCTCTCTTTCTCTTTCATATATATATATATATATATATATACATATATATATATATATATATGTATATATATATATATATATACATATATACATATATATATATATATATATATATATATATATATATATATATATATATATATATATATATATACATATATGAATCTGCTGGTCGAAGGATTCGATTCCGGTCACAAATCACCCCTGACTCAGCAGCCCGGCACTTATCCCCTAACCACCAAGAATCATCACGGGAAACGAAAAAGAATTAAGGTATATATTGTCGAGGCAGAGGACAAATACAGAAAGTTAGTCAAATAGTGTTCAACTAACAAAGTAGGAACGCTAAGGTTGACAGCTTATTATGTAACACTATTGTTTGCCAGGGGTGTATCTTGGTACCGGCACCACTGTGATGAGATCGTTTTTCGGGGTTAGGAACGGGACGAAATAGGCTCGTTGCACCAGTGAGCAATCATCGTTTGGACAATAGTTACGGTAGGGGAGTGTGTCCGATCCCTGGGGACTTTTTGGAAGGGATCTTTTGTCCTGGGGAAACGGTACACACTAACTCCTCGAGTGGCAGCGATAGGTACATCCCCTTAATACAGGAGTTCAATCATACTGACCTAGGTATTTCATCGGCTTGCTGGCTGTTTGATCAGCGTCAGTAATTCTCTCCAGAGAATTAATTATCTGCTGGCTGGGACCGCTGTGCTATAATAGAACGTTATGTAATAATTGAACTCACCATTTTACTTTTCATATAAAAATATAATTTTTATCATATTTCGAAAAGAACATAATTAGAAAACTCGAAAGTTTGACTGAGTTCGGTTAGCCTGGCAAGCACGCGTCTTCCCCGTTCAAGTTTGAAAAGCCGACTGTGTTATTTCGCTACAGACTGAGCGAGAGTAAAAAAGGGGAGGGGAGAGTGAGGGAGAGAGAGAAAAGACACAATATACAACACATTGTTCGTAGTTTCGATAAATGTTTTGTTATGATTTAAGAACCCGTTCTGGCTTCCCGACGCATCCCGAATGACAGGTGCTATGAACTTTTGAACCCATCACTTACATCTGCCATTGAATTGGTTTAACACCGACCTTCAGTCCTCCAAAACACGACGGAGGCACAGGCGCCTACACGC
>OY744516.1:92753316-92923316 GCA_963556195.1 Sepiola atlantica
TAGCCAGGTGTAGCGAGACGAGCCATCCATCTATCTATTTACCTGTATTTCTCTCTCACACACACACGTACACGAAAGTAGCCCGTGACCTTTTTGGGAGGGGGGGGTCAAGAGTACACATCTATCTCTTATATATCTCTAAGTATTAACATGTGTAGCTCAAAATGATATGCATGTTGCTTATACCCGTCCTGGGACGGATATTCTTCTAGTTATTATATAAATATATTTACCCTTTTTTTTCCTAAATTCATATTAGTGGTCCGCTAAATTTAAAATTATACAATTATCGGCCCATGACGCCAACTGCACTAATGTGTACTAATAGATCCAACGAAAATTGATTCTGAATTCTGCTTGTCTATTCTGAGATCCGCGTCAATAAGCGTTACGCGGAGCGCACCCTCTTCCGCCAACCCAGACCTCTTTTCCCTCCTCACACACACGAAAAAAAACGCAAGGTACCGCGTAAGTGCTTCGGGCATTGTCTACATCTTCTTCTTTTTTCGGAAAAAAATGTAGAATATCGATCTGAAACCCCTCTATAAAAAATGGTCGAATTCTAAATATGTGTGTAGGGGGGTAGATGTGGTAGTGCAATCGACGATCAACAAAAAGATAATTCGCTTGACGCATGCCGTATGAAAATAATGCTAGAATAATATATTTATTTAGAATCTACATTTACTATTAGGTGGGGAAGTAGCAGATTTCGTCCTTGGATTTTCCACGCTGTATATTAACTGGAGATTGCACTGAGATTGTCGAGGAGATAGGATAGGTAAGGAGATATACTAACCCGAATAGTGAAAACAAAAGTGACATTCATAAAAAAATCAATTCCTGTCATTAACCCATAATATATATATATATATATATATATATATATATATATATATATATATATATATATATATATATATATATATATATATATATATATATATATATATTAGAATAATACCCGCAAAGAATAGATTTCTCATGTTGCCGAATAGCGTGATAAAAATATATGTAAAACAGAGAGGGTACATATATATATTGATTTTTTTATATATTGATTTTTTATTCATATTTTGATTTTTGAATTTTTATATGATTTTTATTTATTTATATATTGATTTATTTATATTTCGATTTTTATATTTACATTTATTTTTATTTTTATTTATTTATTATTTTTATATATATTATTTATTTTTATATATATTTTTTATATATATTATATATTTATATTTATATATTTTTTTATTTATATTTTTATATCTTTATATTTTTATATATTTATATTTTTATTTATATTTTTATTTACATTTTGACTTTTGATTCTTTATTTACATATTATGATTATATTTATATATTGAATTTTTCATTTATATATTGATTTTTTTATTTTTTTATATTTTTTTATATTTTTTCTATATAGAGATTTTTTTATTTATATATTGATTTTTTATTTATATATATTTTATTATTTATATATATTTTATTATTTATATAGAATTTTTATTTATATTTGTTATCTATATATTGATTTATTTATATATTGATTTTTCATTTATATATTGATATTTTAATTATATATTGATTGATTTTGTATGTATATATTGATTTTTTATTTATGTATTTATATATTTATCTATATTTATATTTTTTATTTATATATTTATCTATATTTATGTTTTTACTTTGAATTGAGAATTATTAATTGAAATGATCGTAATTCATAAAAACATATATATACATTTTATATAATGATAAATAGTTACCTCCCCTTTTTTTAGATTATTTAATTAATTAGAGTTGCGTACCTTAATTAATTATTTTTCTACATATATATATATGAAAGTAATATATATAAATATAAAAGTAATATTTTATTATTATAAATTTAATTTTTTTACTTTTCCACTCCTTTCTTTCTTTCTTTCTTTCTTTCTTGCTTTACTTCTAAATATAGAATCTTTTAACGGCTTTTCTGTCCAAAGCGTTTCTCGTCGGCTCTCCATTTCAAAATTCGGTGTACACAGCGTTTCATAACAGTTGGATGTTTTTTGAAGAAATTCCATCATTTACTATTTCAGACTATGCTGAAGACGACGTGAATCGGGAATTCAACCCGTTTCTTGTCAGAAACCACTGGTCCATGTCTGATTAAAATCTGTATTTAAAAATAAAAATATTACGCTCTTAATTTAATTTAATTGAGCACTCTACTGGTATTTCCCTTTTATTCTTTATTGAGTATATCTTTATTGAGTATTCCTTTATACTTTATATATATATATATATATATATATATATATATATATATATATATATATATATATATATATATATATATACAATAATATTTTTATAAATAAATATTAATTATTTTTTAAATAAATATTAATTATTTTTAAAATTATTTTTAAAAATATTAATTATTTTTAAAATTAATTATTTTTAAAAATAAATGTTAATTATATTTTAAAATATTTTTATAAATAAATATGGTAAGTCAATGAAAATTGATTAGACCTGCAAATGGAAGCAAATCGATATCTTCAGTTGTTCAAAACAATGAGCAGTTTAGTTAATAAAAAACATTTATTTTTCTTCTCTTTCATTCCTTAAACCAGGCTTTTCAAAGATTAAAATCTTATCATCAGAGGAAAAATTATGACAGGATAGGACTGTCAAAGTTCTAAATTTGAAAGAGTTTTTTAAAAAAATTTTAAGTTCAAACGGGTATGAGAATCACCAATAATGAAATCCAAAAAAGCGTAGGGCTCAGAAATATTGGTACCATATTTTTGCTCTATCCAGTATATTGAGCTTTCCTTATTTCACAATAGGTCCAACTCTCTAAAAGTTTACCGCTTAGTTATAATTTACATATATATATATATATATATATATATATATATATATATATATATATAGTATACATTTTTATTTATACAAACACTTTTGCCTGAGTAATCCATATATATATATATATATATATATATATATATATATATATATATATATATATATATATATATATATATATATATATATATATATATATATATATATATGAAAAAGTTTCGTCTATATATCAAGACTTCTCCGAGATGATCAATTTGAAGAAAAAACATTAAAATAAAAATTTGGAAATACGTGTAGCGTCTATGACGTGGGAAGAATGATTTTATTCTTTTTTCTATACAAGACATGAACGTTTAAAATTCAAAATATGTGGTGCGTTTATGAAGTGGGAATCATTTTTTTTTAATATTGATGTTATTTACAAAATTTATTTTCAATCGATTTTTAACTTTTTATATTCTATCAACTGTTGCGATTATTAATTTCATAGAGGTAGTCGGATGAAATAACCCTCTCTTACTTCTAAGTCCTCTTCTTGCCACCCTAATCACCGTGTACTATCTTTATGACACAGATCTTTTCGCTTTAAACCTGCCCTCAGTCATTTTTCAGACTTTTGCATTGGCTACAATTTCCGATGACGCAATTGATACACGCCGTAATGTTTTTTTTCTTTTTAAATTACACTGTATGTCATTACCTTTAGTCTTCAGGGTTGTGTGCAGGATTTTGGGGGGGTCTTTAATTTTCCTGGGCAACGTTGGAGCACGGGTCCCGCTAGTTAGTTAATAAAATATAGTTCAAACTTAAGACTTTCTTTAAGAATATACCAGTCTCCAGCAAAAAAACGGACCAAAAAAGCATATTCACGTCGCTTTCCATCGAGACGAATAATATAGCATTATTATCTAAATGAATAAATGCGAAAGTTTGGCCCATTTCTCGCATTAACGGTAAAGTCAAGACGCCCTATTTCAAGTTAATTCAACATCATATAACAGACGCACCATCTTTTAAATATACTGCTTCTGTATATGCGACATGAATGGTAAGGTTTACTACTTTTCAAATTAGTTTTGTAAAAAGAACATTTTATTAATTAACTTTTATTTGTTATTTATTTTTAATTCAATCATTGTTTGGATTTTGATACAACAAATAGTTTTATTTCGCGATTTTGTTTTATTTCCTGCACAAATATTTTAGCATTTGTCTTCAACTGTACTTTATTTTGCATTGAACTGATTTGATTTCCAACAAATTGCGATCTATTTCTAAATTGAAAGTGAAAAGTCAAATGAATTTCTTCTTTTCGTTTTCTTTACGGTCACATTTATAGGATAAATAAATTGGTTTGGAGATTACCAAAATGTTCATGTTTATCTATTTATATGAATAAATGAGAAAGATTTTTTATAATCAAGTTATCAATGAAATGTTTATTATTTAAAATTTTGGTTTTTAGTATTTCAAGTAGCGAATTTTGCGAAGCGATAATGTTCCGGCAAAAGCCATACAGTCTTTTAATATACTAACATTTCTAAAAATAATGATGCCCTAGGAGTCGGTACTTGTCTTCTTCTGTTTTTTTCTTTCAATTTTCTTATCTTTTTGTTTTTGCTGAGGATGAGGCATTCTACCGGATGCCAGACATTCACCCGCTATTTCAGAGACTCCGACCGAGAATTTATTTTAGGATTCTAACCGTCTCCTTAAGCGCAATTGTTTTTACTTGGTTCACCAGGTAGTTTTTGAAATTGTTTTTCATAAGTCCGGTTGTTCCTATGAGTACTGGAATGATAGAGATCTTCCTAAGATCCTATTTTCTTTCTATGTCGTACATAAGACCTTGGTATTTCGTTCTCTTCTCCATTTTAGCTCTGTTTAATCCAGCATCATTAGGGACACTAACTTAAACTCGGGTTGCTACTTTCTCCATCTTGTCCCATATCACTGTGTCAGGTTTACAGCTCCGTTTTCTAGGAATGTCGCTGTAGGGATTGCATAGTACTAGTGACTAATATATGATTTATTTCCAAAAGTATTTCTGGTATATGTTCCCAGGACTTGCTGCTACACTGGATATTCAATTTTTTACAGATGGTCCAGTGGAGATAATTATACACTCTATTGTGTCGCATTGTATAGTAGCGATCCCTTAGCAGAAACTTACAACTGGGTGTTAGGTGACTCACCCTCTCTACTTCTGTGTGTGAGAACCTGCACTTGTTGTCATTGCTGAGACCACTCATCTTCTTAAAAGCATTGGTCATCACTCCTTGATCTTGGGCAGTCATTATCTGGAATCTAGTCTACTGCTAAAACTCTGTAGATTTTGCTTGTTTGTATGTTTGTTTGTCTCCGTGCACACTGTATGATATCAGAAATGGTGACGTCAGAAAGGAAGGACGTCTCAAAGGGATGACGTCACACGCTAAAACACAATTGGAAGACACCTGGATGACTGCAAAGTATGCTTATCCTGTTTGGAAGAGATCAACGCATGCCAAAAACCTAGACTCAGCATTGAACATCTGTTGCTTGATCACTGGCTGTCTGATGTCTGTAGCAGTTAACTACAAGCCGGTGCACAGCCGCCATATTGTTTAAATATCAGTGACTTTTTAGCTGCCCGCTGATTGGTTCAAGCAATCTACTTCCTGCTTGGCTTGACCAATCAGTGACTTTCTCTTTAGCGAATCTCGGAGGGCTGGCATAACTATATAAATACTTGAGCGCAATGTGCCAGTCTCTTTTTCTTCTTATGAACGAGACGCCTAACAACCTATCTCGGCATGTAGACGACTACTACACCTAGCCGGGCTACAAGGCCCGGCCCATCCACTTCGACCATGAAGAACCGAGAAGCCAAAATGGCGACCACACACACGTAGACTCTATATTGACCACACACACACGCATACTTACATACACACATGGACGCGTCCTGACACCATTGCCGATGTGCAGACATTCCATATTATGAACTATTCTCTCTTACCTACCTATTGGAAATTATAGCTATGGACTTCCTTTACTTTTGCCTTCGTCCATATTCATGGACATACTAACCTCTTTCGTTTTACTTCACGTACTAACGAGACGACTCCATAAAGTTGTTTTATGTATTAGAAATGAACTTCGTCTCATTTTCTATACGCCTACCAACCTGAACAGTCTGCATCTCCTCACTGGCATTGCCCCTTCAGATGTGAGACGGGAAGTTGCCGGACGAGTAGAGATAACAAAGACTATCCATCAGTAATGAACGCCCTCGCCTTCATGGACGTGAAATTAGGGTCCAACGACTGAAGTCAAGGAGAAGCTTCCTCAGCTATGTCGAACCCCAAACAATATTCTAGAAAGAGACCAGACTACAGCTGTAGACCGTACGGCTGGAGAATGCCCCCCCCCCTTCTACGGACATGGGAATCCCCACTTCTGAGGCCCTCCCTCCCAGTTCAGAGGCACCCTGGCTCCAGTAGAAAACACTAAACCGACTGAGAACTGAAATGGGGCGATCAAAGGTTGCTATGAGTAGATGCGCTAGAAA
Organism: Sepiola atlantica; assembly: GCA_963556195.1. Taxonomy (NCBI): domain Eukaryota; kingdom Metazoa; phylum Mollusca; class Cephalopoda; order Sepiida; family Sepiolidae; genus Sepiola; species Sepiola atlantica. The sequence continues at coordinate 92,759,729 of OY744516.1, forward strand.
ACTGACTCCATCATCTGTGAACGTGGAGAGAAGGGTCATACGATGCAACACTGCCTTGTCTGTCTCCTACTGCCCAACCGGTGCAGCTAGAAATATCTTGCAGAGTACAACAATAATGCAAAAGACTGCATAAAAAAGTGGGAAACTGTCATATGACCACATGCTTCAAAGACGCGCAAAGAAAAAGACCGGAAAGATGCTTTATGACGTCATAGATAATGAAGTAACAAAAGGATGACGCAATCTATTAAAACAGAAGATATATACATAGGGATTCTATGTGGACAGTGACTGTCTCGGCCTTTTGGCCAAGATCAAAGTGTAGTATCTGTTCCGATGGATACTACACCCTATAGACCGGTATCGTCTTGGCATTCGGGGCTTGATTTACGCCGGTATGTCGGTTTGTCCTATGCAATTCTAGGAGGTCCACCCTCCCAGGCTTTGCCTTCTCACTCTTTGAGAAGGGGTTAGTTTATTGCTAATCGCCTGAGGCGCCCCTACTGGGGAATGCCGACGGGATTGCCCAGGCATTTTTTGACGGTCATAAGCGCTCTTCCTCTAGAGTGCTGACTTATCAAATCCCACTTTCCGACCTTGTGTCGCATTTTACCTTGTGGGAGGTAGATAAAAAGCGACTGTATTGGACGAACCGTCTAGAACGGGAGGGTCGAGTATACTTATAAAACTCTATGTGTCTTGCTTGCTCGTATCCGTTTTTGGAGGGACCCTTTTTAGGGTTCCTAGTTTTTGGAGGACCAGTTTTTGGAAGATTGTTTCCAGTTTTGGAGGGAAGATTTTGGGAGCGCCGAGTTTTATAGAAACATTTTAAAGAAAAACAGTTTTAAGTAATATTCAAATGCGTGAGAGAGCGAGAGAAATGTTATATGATCAAAAAACAAAATAACGAATTCAAAAGCATAAATTCACAAAAGAGATATTTTATATATGTTTAAGATGGAAGTCTACAAAGATAAGAAAACATAGAATAATTGTTCATATTTGAGTGTCCTTGCCTTAGTTGATTGAAAGTTATTAAATAGTCAATATTCATTTGTTTTCATAGTTCAGTGAAAAATGTGTGAAGTATTAAAATGGTTAAGTTTATAAGTTTGTTTTAAATATGCAGAAATCGGCAGACGACATTGAAAGGGAATTCAAGAAGGGTGTATGTGTGTCGTCTTTAGTGTGCGTATGCGTAAGGCAGTGAAAGAGTTAATGCATTGTGTCTGTGTGTGCGTTTAGAAAAGGCGTTTCTCAGCATTCCCAAGACTCTACAGAGGAGCGATCGGGGCTGTAGAAACGTCGATGTTAGCTCTCTCGTGGATTAGGGCTAAATATGCTTGTTGAAGGAAAAATCTGGGTTTATATGAGAACAATTTCTATAAATTCAGAAAAATTCTCTCATTAGTTCAAAATATTATTTGTTTTTATTAATTTTGGCGGATTCGTGCGCAAAGCGGTGTGCACAGAAACGAGTTTAAGCATTTCATTTTCGGCACCGAAGTGTACATTTCGCCTTTTACACATTCATAATGGATGCCGTTATAAAAAAGAGTACGCTTTTCATCAAAATGGATTCTTAGGAAGATCTCTATCATTCCAGTAATCATTGGAGAAACCGGGCTCATGAAAAAGAATTTCAAAAACTACCTGGCAAATATACCTGGCGAACCAAGTGTAAGAGAGGTCCAAACAATTACACTTAAGTTAGACAGTTAGAATCCTAGAAAAGTCTCTCGGTCGGAGTCTAAGAAATAGTGGGCTAATGTCTGGTATCTAGTCGGATTCCTTGTAACCCGCAAAAATAAAAAGATAAGAAAATTGAAAAACAAGTAAATGAGATAACAAACAAACAAACATACAAACAAGATGGCTACGAGACCACCATTATGGCGTCCGTTTAGTCTTGAGAGGCAATGGATAGCCCCTGGAAAGGTGTCTGCGTGTGTAATTATGAAGCAAGGGTTGCGCAATCTCAACCACATTTCTCGTGAGTCGGCACTGCTTGATTCCAATGGCAAGGAGAAATCCAGGAGAACTAAAAACAATGCCGAGATAAGTGGAGAGCACATACAGCACCTGGTATTTCCAAATGGTTACCTATTGTAGTACTGGTCAGACTCAACGTCGCTTAAACGATCTAAATAAAAGATCAAAAAGGATATTTACCCTCTCATTCTCTTGTTGGAAATAACTTTCAGTGTTAACTATATAAGAAGTTCACCTTATTCGCTGCTCAATGCGATTTCGAGGAGATCGTGGTTACATTGGTAATACAAACATAAACAAAGATCTATCGCAGAGCTTGGAGGGTGGTAAAATAGAAAATATCCACTTCATCATGGCCGCCACATCTGAAATCAGAAACTGCGAACAAGCGTCACACCAAGTCAATTTTAGTTCGGGGCCTAATCTGGAGAATCACCCTTCTTCGGACTGATGAAATAAATGCGCCCTGCAAGCTGATTGGTCAGTGTATAACCAAATCGCCTAACAGGGACAGTTCTCCGAGAGAGAAAATAAGTCATGATTTATGACTGCTACATCGTAAGCACGAGTGCCAGCAAATAGGAAGTGTGATACATAGTATGCATTTCCATGCAAAGCATCGAACTAACTACTTCTATAAACGTCTGCATTCATTCTGTAGCTAAATAGCAATAAGGATGTTGGCGAAGCAGCCATGCAAGACGTAGCCATGACGCTGCCACCACCAATACTTTACGGATGAGTTGGTACGATTTGATTATATTTCCATCACGTACGAATGAATCTCGGCCTCATCAGTTCATAAAACTGTTTCACAACCGTTAAACAAAATAATTATTGCTTTATTATAGTTTTATTTACCCGGTTTGGTTGTTCTGTTTAACGGTATACCAACCCTTTTCGGAATATTTAATGCCGAATCCGGTCATTTTGCTCAAAGTTGGGGTGCTTACTTAGACTTGGCGTCGGTACTTTCCGGATGTTTACGTACCAACGCCAAGTCGGTTGACCTACCCGCGTCCAAAAACTCACAAACTAATCTGGATTTACAAGTGGGGAAAGGTTAGATGTTAGGATTAGGTATAAAAGTTTGTTTTTTTTGGGCCTGAGTATTTTTTTTTCTTTTGCGATCAGTTTTTCTTCCTGACAAAAGTTAATCATTCTTTCGGGAGACGCAACAGCTAGTGATAGCTCGTGAAAATTTTTTGCGCTACTTTTGCGTTTCAATCAGTTACAATCGCGTTTCAATCAGTTGAAATGTTGACATGTCGTCTGCTTATTTTCTCGTCTACGTAGACATCCGGAATGTACCGACGCCAAGTCGATTTTAGCGTGGGTCCTAATCTAAGAAGTACCGTATGCTTCAAGTTCTTTACACGTTCAAGTATTTGTTCATGGTGTTTGGTTTGGTTGTTTTCTGAAGGAAAATTGTTGTTTTTGTTTTTGGTTTCGCAGAACCTGATTGAGTTTTGCAAATGTTTGCTGCATTTTGGTCAGAAAGCCTGTACCTTCAGAGTGCCCGATCTGGTTGCACCATTTATTTACCCGGTGTTGTCCGGGTGAGACATATTACCGAGTGAAAATAATAATTCAAAATATGACCCTTTTTACAATGTTTTTTTGTTTTTTTAAACGATTCTTTTATATTTGTTTTAGTTTTCCCTTATTTTATTTGTCACTAGCATGAACACCTGATGATGCTCAGGATTAAATGAGAATCACTACCATGTACTTTTTGATTGATCATAACCATATCACTTTCTTTTTTTACTGCTCCCTCGCCCCCTAATATAGTGAGAAAAAAGCTGAAATGTTGAAAAACTCTCTGACTTAGTGTCTCATACATATGATTTAAATTTCATTAAAATCGGATATACGTATTTGAAGTTTTTAGGAGGTTCTGTCCCAATGGGTCACTTAGAGGTGGAGACACGTAGATATTCGACAGATAGAGAGTAACATAAAGATTCGGGACCACGTCCATCGTCTTCATCGGAGAATCTTATATTTAAAGTTTTAAAAGAGGTTCAGTCCCCATATCTCCCTTAGAGTAGGAGGGGACTTAGAGATTCGGGATCACTTCCATTGCCCCCTAAATAATTGTATCCATATGATTCAAATTTCATTAAAAAAAAAACACGATATATTTGAAGTTTTAAGAAGGGTTATGCTCTCATAGCCCTCTTATTAGTTGACTGAGAGATTCAGGAACACTTCCATTGTCTTTCCGAGTGAATTTTACATTGGAATACACATTAGATTTTATGTAGATTCTCTAACATTTCTTTCTATAGGGAACACACAAACATCACACAAACACATACATACAGACAGACAGACATTGCATTATATATATATATATATATATATATATATATATATATATCATTTCAATAAGTATTTGATTAATAGTAATTCTTTTTTTTTTACTGCTTATCAAAGTCAAAGGCCACTCGAGGATAACGATTAATGAGACGGGAATGAATGCCAGCCAAAAAAGATGACGAGCACTATGGGAGTTCTAACATTGATAAATGGCATGGACCGTGTTTGATTAATTTATGAGGCGGTCTCTGACAGGAATTTGTTGACATTGGATTTGCCCATGTTGTAATCAGCAAAAAAGCAGTTCCACAGCAATGTGTTCCAAAAAGGTCTGCCAATAGAAAGTCCACCTGGCGCTAGGCACATTGGGGGGTCTTTTATCATTGTGTTTACTTTGAATGTCTTATAAGAAGGAACAAAAACAGGAGCTCAGTCGAGCACCTTCCATGAAAATAACAATAGAGTTTGAGAATGGCTAGCATAATTCAATATGTATTTATAAAAGTTACGCATAGACGAGAAACACGGGAACACAGACAGACGAGATCTTGCCGGATAGTTTTATTAATACCGAGAAGATTAAGCGTTTCTTGGGAGTCGCGTTCGACATCTGAAACGAATGAAATGCCTGCGCTTAACGTTATATAATAATAAGCTAGTCATGTTAATAACATTTTTTTAAATACGATTTTTAAAAAAATCGTATGAGTTTTAATTCTTTTATTTTTCATTTCGATAAATATTCGATTAAAAGTTAAAACTTTTAATAAAAGTTACATATATGTGCGAGAAATACACACACAGGTCCATCCCCCAGGCTTGACCTTATCGCGCTTTGAGAATGAAGTTAGTTTATAGTTCATTGCCTGAAACGCCTCTTCCGGGGAATGCGGACGGGGCTGCTCAGGCATTTTTGTAGGCCAGAGTTCACACGCCTCTTGTGTGCTGGCTTTTCAATCCCCACTTTCCGCCCTGTGTCCCCCCATGGGGTGAGAGGCAAGACCAATGTCGGTGATCTTACGAGAACCGGTTTGTCTCTATTTATTTACCTCTCCACAAGAGCAGAGTTAGACACATGGTTGATTTTAAACGTGGGTAAAATCCAGCTACCCTCCGGACCGAGGACAGAACAGATGAAGTGTAGTATCAGAACAGATACGACACTTTGCTCCTTGCCAAAAGATCCAGGTCCACAACAAACTTATAACACAGCGAGTCAAACCTCTAAAAACAGAATGAATGGTGCAAAATTGACTCCTGACGATGGCCGCCATCATACATTTCCGAGCAGTACTCTTCTGTCTAGTAAGGTAAAAAAGAAGAAAAGGTAAAGGACCAACAGAAACAAAATAAACAAGAATAATGGATTTTTAGCCGCTGGTCCGACTACAAGTAGAATGTGACGTAACTAATTGACCTTAATGGTGACAGCTGGAATAATGTTACACATTAACACGACACGATAAATGGCTAACAAGGTTTATATATATATATATATATATATATATATATATATATGTGTGTGTGTGTGTGTATGTGTGTGTGTGTGTGTGCGTGTGTGTGTGTGCGTGTATTTAAGCAGCATTATTTTAAGCAAACATTCTTAAGTATTACAGAATTATACTGCTTGATTATACCTTTTTAAAATTCTATTTTATGCCAAAATCAATAAAAATAATGAATGTCTAATAAGTATCACTAGCATTTTTGATTTTTCGTCGAACCACCATAATCTATAAGCAACATATAATTTGGATAATGATAATTTTAATAATATATATATATATATATATATATATATTATTATTATTATTATTATTATTATTAATTATTACTACTAGTTTGACCAACCCGGCGTTATCCGTGATCCAACCCTAGCCTCTTACGAAATTGATTAAGAGAAATGCATACCTGCGTCTGATGTTAGATAAACAATTACATATGTTAAATAGGTTATTTAAGTTTTTAATTTTCATTTGTTTACACAATTGTAAACTTATACAAGAAAAAAATAAAATTTTAGTTGTGATATAGACAACTTTTATTATATTCTTCAATTAAAAATATAATTCATCCCCTTGCTAATTTTATTTTCAGGTGATTATTTAAAAAACATGTTTCATATTTTCAGTCTTCTGAGACGGACTAAGCAGTGTTTGAAATAAATTGTGACGAAGTATGTTATTATATTCCCAATAACATGGTACAACAATAACAAATGAAAATTGGTAAGTCAATAAGAAAGTTTGATCTGTCAGCTTTAATGTTATTTGGGTCTGACATTGAAAATTTGACAAGATAATTTTATATGTTAGATTTCTATTATTTCTTTCTTATATTAACGCTGATTAAAACGCGAATAACAATGTTGACTTTTGGCTAGGAACAAAGTGTAGTATCTGTTCTGATGATTCGCTTTTGTTCTTGGTCAGTTTTAGGTGCTCATGATTGGCACGGATACAAAGACGGATTCTACCGCAGAGACTCTGTTCGTAACGATTTAACACCGGTGCAACTTTTGAATATATATATATATATATATATATATATATATATATATATATATATATATATATATATATATATATATATATATATGGGGGGGGTAAATTATCCAGGGATCTAAGTGCGTCATGTGTTAATGAAGGGAATAAAGGACAAACCTATAAAATATGAAAGCCTAATTAATTTATTTACCTACCAGCTTCACCTACCCGGCGTTGCCTGGGATGCAGTGAAACAAGGTAAACAACTCTTATTATATTTGTATTATTATATTATCCCTCTTACTGATTTTTATTTTTAGGTGATTATTTAAAAAAAAAACATTTTTTGTATTATCAATCCTCTGAGACGGACTAAGTAGTGTTAGAAATAAATTGTGACGAAGTACGTTATTATATTGCCGATAACATGGTACAACAATAACAAATGAAAAGTAGCAAAGTTTGATTTGTAAGCTTAAATGTTATTTGGGTTTGACTTTGAAAATTCGACAAGATAATTTTATATGTTAGATTTTCTAGCTAGTAATAAATAATGTTTAAGTCGACGTAACGATCACCTCGAAATGTAATTTTAAAAATGGCCGTACCTTTGATGGCCAGAGACAGACAGGGGTCGTCACATAATCAACGTCTGATCCAATTAATTTGATGATTATTCAATATTACGGGATACCGACTTTGATCTTCCCCCCACACTTGTCTACGTAAGATCTTTCACTTATATTAGGCCACACACTCATAAATCAACGCTGAGTAATGGCCGCGCTTATACTCGCAAATATACAACTCAGCTCACATGTTCCAACATTACACTGGGTTACGTGCCTTTGAGAGACAATTGTCAGGCGTTCCTTTTGCCGTTGTTCACTTCTTATACGAATTCTTATTTGAATTACAATAAGTACTACATATGTTATTGTAAGAAATAAATAACAATAACACATTAATTACAGATCACTGTTACTGTTACACCGGCCGTTCTTACACAGGAGAAACTACACCGGTTGTCACTATAAATAGTGCGAGTCACCAGAAGACAAAGCACCACCTTGTAACTGTCTAGCCAAGTGCTAGTCACTTTATTACTTTGTTAATACACTTGTTAAACCAACCCTCGACTTGACTTCCTTTATTTATTATTTACTGTGGAACAACTTCACAACAGATTGGCGACGAGGAATCGAAACGATTTTACTGCAAAAAAATCACCCAAAGTGATTCGCAAGATATTCACAGAAAAAACCCATCTTAGTCATATATTTGGATTCGCAAGGATTAACAGCAAATTAACTACTGAGTAGTTAAGCGAAAAAAAAAAACACAAATTCAAAACTTGCTACCAAAAATCGAAAACTAAAAAACGCGTAAGACATTTTCAATTATTGAAATAATTGAATACACTGATACCTTTATTTTTTTTCTCTTCACGTTTCACTGACTCGTTAAGATAAATGTTATCCGCGTCAACTATTACAGATATTGTGTAAGTTTGTCGTTATTATTAGGACAACATCTGATATTTGAGCAAAATCCGGATTGACTATTTATTAAAACGGTCTACCACAGAATTGTCGAGAGCAAAGGACGGACAGTAAAAAAATATATTCGCGTAAGTTATTTGTGCTTCTAACAAAGAACTGTTAAATAAGCAAGTCGCATTTTTGCAAAATGAAAAGGGGTTAAAAAGATTTCCTATAAAACTAGTCTTATTAGGCTTATAGCGACGGACTTGGTTGTAAAACTACGTACACATATATATATATATAAAAACAATTTTTAAAAAAATAAACAAAATTTTTCTTAGTTTTGTTTTTCAAACAAAAGAACTGGGATTGAATTTTTTTTATTAAGGAATAATATATTTCTTGTTTTGTGTATTAGTTGAGCAAACTAATTATATTAAGCACGTTGTGGGGAAAACTGATGTATTTTTACAAGTGGAAATTGTGTGGTGCATAACTTGAATTCGTGAATGATGGACACTGAATTCAAAGATTCTCTTTTTCAATTACTTAAATTCCAAACGGAACAAAATGTTGCGTTACAAAGACAGCAAGTTGAACAACAAATGGAACTTCAAAGAAAACAAGTTGAAATTGAGGAGAAATTTAAAAGAGAGTTGTTGGAACAGCAAAAAGCCCAAAGAAAAATGCATGCTGAACAAAAAGAGCTGACGACAACACGAGAAGAAAGATTCCAAGAAAAACTGCTACAACAGCAGAAACACTTCGAAGAACTCTTGATAAAAACACAGGATGAACAGAGAAAATTTGTGGAGGCAACACAGTTAACGAAAGCAAACGAGAATCATAATGCATTCTCCCAGACGGCTGTGTGGAGCGCTATCGAAATTTTCAATTATAATCCAGAAGACGATGTCACTTTTGCTCACTTCTATAGAAGATATGAGGATATTTTTGTATCAGACTGCAGTACATGGACAGACTCTAAAAAAGTTAGATTTTTGCTAAGAAAATTAAGAGGCTGCCGAGCATACAAAGTTCGTGAATTTTATCCTTCCAAAAAAGACCAGTGAGTTGAACTTCCAGGAGGCAGTTACTTTACTAACAGAACTGTTTTCTACAAAAACTTCTCTTTTCCACAGGAGATATAAGTGTATGAATGTTACTAGAAGAGAGGAAGACGACTACATTACGTATGCAAGTATAGTAAATAAACTTTGCGACGATTTTAAATTAGAGGAATTATCATCGGATAATTTTAAATGTTTAATATTCTTGCAAGGTCTGGTCTTAAATAAAGACTCTGAAATCAGACGTCGTGTTTTAAATAAACTCGAAAATGAGCCATGTCTAACAATACAAAACTTAGCGGAAGACTGTGAACGTTTTGTTGCGTTGAAACAGGACAGTCGTGACATAGAGGAAAACGGAGTGTCGCACATTAAAAAAATCCATCAGAAGAAAAAATTGACTTTAATGAATAACCAGAGAAAAAAACATGGAAAAGATCCACCTGGACCGTGTTGGAGGTGTGGAGATAACCATTGGTACAATGAGTGTCCCTACATATTCAAACAATGTGATAACTGCCACCAGAAAGGACATAAGGCATCACGTTGTAGAAAAAAATCTGGTAGAAAGACAGCCATTAAACTGACAAAAATTGAACCTGAAGAACAAAATATCCGGAAATATGTACAGGTCAAAATGCTTAAAAAAAAAGTAAGACTACAGCTTGATAGTGGGTCTGACATTTCCATCATTAATGTACAGACATGGAAGAAGCTTGGGAGACCCACTATGATCAAATCACAAAAAACGGCGAGAAGCGTCAGTGGTGAAAAAATAACCTTCGAAGAGGAATTATTGACGAATATTTCTTTCCAGAATAAGACCGTAAAAGCCAAAATTTTTGTTATGCGAAAATCGAATAACCTTTTTGAAACTGATCTGATTGAAAAGTTTAGCCTATGGGATTTGCCTTTAAGCTCCTTTGCCAAAAGGTTGAGGATTCGAATGTGGAGGCAGAAAAACTCAAGAGGGAATTAAAAGAAAATTTTCAGGCGGTCTTGGAAGGTGTACAAAAGCGATAGCAAAGTTTGAAGTTAAAACAAATGAACTACCTGTGTTCAGAAAGAAAAGAAATGTTCCATACGCCGCTATAGAGCAAATAGACGGTGAATTAGAAAGACTCGAGAACATGGCTGTCATTTCAAAAATTGATCACAGTGAGTGGGCTTCACCTACAGTTTATGTTAAGAAAAAGAACAAGGAGATTCGGGTTTGTGCCGATTTTTCCACAGGCTTGAACAAGGCATTAAAAGATCACCATTACCCTCTTCCAAGCCCTGAAGAAATATTTGCGAAACTGAGTGGAGGAAAATATTTTTCTAAAATCGATCTCAGCGACGCTTATCTTCAAATACCTGTCGATGAAGAGTGTTCAAAACTGCTATGTATCAATACCCATAAGGGATTATACAAATTTAACCGACTTCCTTTTGGAGTAAAGGTCGCCCCTGCGATTTTTCACCAAATTATGGACATAATGTTAAACGGGATGGATTTCGCAGTAGGGCACCTGGACGATGTGTTAATAAACAGCGTTAGCAAAGAACAACACAATACACATGTAAACCAAGCATTCAAAAAAATCCAGGATTATGGGTTTAAAATCAAAGATGAGAAATGTACTTTTTTCATGGAAAAAATAAAATACTTAGGACAAATCATCGATGAGCAAGGAAGAAGGCCAGACCAAGATAGGGCAATGGCGATACGGAACATGCCTGCTCCAGAAAATATTGCGTCTCTACAAAGCTTTTTAGGGTTGGCGAATTACTACAATGTGTTCGTACCAAACATGCATAAACTAAGATCACCCTTAAATGAACTGTTAAAGAAGGACCAAAAATGGGTCTGGACGCAAGAGTGTGAAGAAGCGTTTCAGAAAATTAAAGATATCTTAACGTCTGACTTGTTTCTGGCACATTATAATCCCAAGCGCGATATTGTAGTTGCAAGCGGTGCCAGCAACTATGGTATAGGAACATGCATATTGCACAAAATGGATGATGGAAAATTAAAACCCATAGCCCATGCATCCCGAACACTTCTACCAGCCGAAAAAAACTACTCTCAAATTGAGAAAGAGGCTCTAAGCATTATATTCGCGGTAAAGAAATTTCATCGTTTTCTGCACGGTAGACAATTTCTGTTACAAACAGACCACAAACCCTTATTAACGATTTTCGGATCAAAAAAGGGACTACCACAACCCACTCCAAAGATGGGGTACCATTCTTCTTAACTACAATTTTCAAATGGAGTATGTACCATCTAAGAAATTTGGTCATGCAGACGGGTTATCAAGGTTGATACCTAAGCAGACAGAACCATTGGAGGATATGGTGATAGCAGCCATTCAAGCGGAAGCTGAAGTAAAAAATACGTTATGTGACACAATAAGAGAACTTCCAGTAACGCTTGATGAAATTAAGAGTAAGGCAGAGGTGGACGAATTTATCATAAGCACGAACGAAAAAAACAACAAAAACGTTCTTAATCCCCAGAGGGGATATTTTCAAAGGGGGTGTTACACCGGCCGTTCTTACACAGGAGAAACTACACCGGTTGTCACTATAAATAGTGCGAGTCACCAGAAGACAAAGCACCACCTTGTAACTGTCTAGCCAAGTGCTAGTCACTTTATTACTTTGTTAATACACTTGTTAAACCAACCCTCGACTTGACTTCCTTTATTTATTATTTACTGTGGAACAACTTCAACAGTTACTCATCGTTTTTGTTTATTTAATCCCTCCGGTTTGATTAGAATTTTTCAGAAGTATGGTATATATATATATATATATATATATATATATATATATATATTATATATATATATATATATATGAGAAAGGAACTTTCAGACATAGAAACTGAGGCGCTCAGTTTCGGCTTAAAATTCGCTACTGGAATACACTCTAGCACCACCACCAACACAGTTCTAAACAACTACAGACACACTGACACAGAATCCACTAAAGGCTTTATTCAAGGAATAATATCAACCACAACCACTCTACCTAATGACTTACCATTTCCCCCAACACTTTAATAGAAATAATTAGACTCCTCACTGACGTAACATATTTCCAATTCAACGAAGAATTCTACAAACAAAAATTTGGATTCCCCATAGGCAACCCTCTAAGCGGTGTATTAGCCTGCCTCTTAGAATTCTTAGAATCCGTCCCTTTCAAATTTACACCCTAACATCGAATACTTCAGATACATTGATTATATTCTTATTTTCCTCCCCGTAGATATACAAATCAAAGACAAACTCAACACAGTAGAACCCTCCACTAAATCCAAACATGAGACTGAGATAGACAGCTCGATACCATTCCTAGACACTCTTATAATAAAGTCCAGCAACAAACTAGCATTCAAAGTACACCGCAAAACACTCACAAAAACGACTACATACACTTTTACTCTCACCACAATAGCAAGATAAAAAACAGGTATGGTTATAGGCTTCTTCCTACGCGCTCTTAGAATCTACAGTCCTCAATACATAGATGAAGAAATAAAACACATCATTAATTCCTTAAAAACACTGCAATACCCCACACATTTAATACTAAATGCTAAGAAGAAAGCCTTTCAAATATTCTCCAAAAACAACACACAAAAACATCAAACACCAAACACCTCTCTCATAGACAGACCCCTTCTCTTACCCACGCATTCCAATAACACATCCATATGCAACACACTTAACAAACTAGGCATTCCAACAGTACAAACCACATCACAAACCATAAAACAAACATTAAACACAGCAAGACATTTCCAAAAGAAACCCACATCCCATGCCGGCTTATATACTGTCCCATGCAACAACTGCCATCAAATTTACGTGAGGGAAACGCAACGTGAATTGAAAAATAGATTCAGCGAAGACAAAAGGGACATAAAAACAATAACTCTCTCAGTGCACTTTTCTCCCATGTATTAGAGCACGATCATGCTTTCAAATTTGAACAGGCCAAAATAACCAAATACATTCATAACAAAGCTCGGCGAAGACTACTGGAAACTGCACTAATCACAGCCTCCAACACCATCAGACAACGAAATGGCTTCTACAATCTATCCCCCTTAATAAGCAAAATTACCCTGACCGAACAAAAACTAAACCTAGATCATGGCTAACCTTTCTTCTCTTCGCTCTTAATTGTACTTATATACAAGTCCCCCGCATACACACTCACGCACAAACCCCTCCCACATATATTTTCATTCACCACGAATCTAAACCACTTAACCACAAATAACAGCCTTACCATTAAACATATTCCAAACATCCTCACAAATATTTAGATATTTAAACACCTTTTGCCCTCAATTTAATTTCAAACCATCAACACGGCCTGCACAAAACTACATTTCACCTATTTCTCGCCAAAATTAATATCACTTTTCTCCTTCTCTTTCTTTTTCCTTCCCCTCATTGTCATATTCACAGCACATTTCAACACTTTCCTTCTAACTTACTTATATTCACACATTCCTGACATAGCCAGCTGGTCAATACTCCTACACTCCAAAAATTTCACACCTAACCACAACAAAATCTCCCCTCCCCCTCACCCACCTCATCCTTTTGACTACTTCTTTCACACTCTCACCCACCACCCCACATACTTTCAAATCATCTTCATTTCTTCAAATCTTTTTTCTGAAACTATGATACTACCTACACACCAAAGACACAGAACTTCCCCCTTCCCTTCTCTTTGCCCAGCCCCTCAAAATCAATGCTACACCCCCACCACGACAAAAACCTCAGCACTCATCCCCTCTCTCCCACCCTAAGACAAATTCACTAACACTCCCACCCTTCCCTTTTTCACTTACAACCATCCACATTCATTTCACTCTCTGCCACCGACTTCTCTCAGCCCGGTCCTTGGTCCTGCGCTCCCAGTTGTGGCTACTACTTCTTCTCATCAAGCCATCATGTCAACCCAATATTTCTATGTACTTGCATGACATTTTTCTTAAAATTATCATCCTGAGGAAGTCTTACAAATAAAGACGAAACGTTGATGAATACATAAAAAAACATCTTTTGTTTTTTCCTTTTTCATTTCCCATATATATATATATATATATATATATATATATATATATATATATATATATATATATATATATATAGGTGTGTGAAAATATGTTTTTGCATACACTTTCTATTCTTTTTACATATCAGCCTTTTCAAATTGAAATCTCGATTGTAGTCAACATATAACAACAGATAAAAAAACATTTTGCTACATTCCAAAGACCAAGATTTTATTCATCTTACCAATCATTCTTTCACAACAAAAACCTTTTGTACAATTATTTATATATATATATATATATATATATATATATATATATAGAGAGAGAGAGAGAGAGAGAGAAAGAGAGAGAGAGACGCAAGTATATTTGTACTTGCGTCTCTCTCTCTCTTTCTCTGTATATATATATATATATATATATATATATATATATATATATATATATATATATATATATATATATATATTGATAAAATGAACTTGAAACCAATAATTTTTCAAAAGTGCCCAATACAACTCTACACGAATTAATTTATGTTTCTAAGCTCAAGCGTATTATCTCAAGACTACAAAGTAATAATAATAATAATAATAATAATAATAATAATAATAATAATGATAATGATAATGATAATGATAATAATAATAATAATAATAATAATAATAATAATAATAATAATAATAATAATCTATTATTGTTATTATTATTATCATTATTATTATTATTTTTACAGTCCTGGCGATAATGCGCTTGAGCATAGAAACATACATTAATCTGTGCAGACTGTTTTAATGTAGGGTAAGATTCGGCCCGAAGAGATATGGTTGTTTATAGCTCTATTCGAAACAATGTGCAGCCATTAATTAAATCAAATCATATGTATTTAGCAAAAAATTGCAAAGTGCAATAAGCCATGTAAGTAAAGGGACAGGTAGAAAATATTTACATCAACATACAGTCTGAATATTTGTCTAAAACCGCTTTAAACCTGGGTATGGTAGTCATCGCCACGACCTCCTCAGGCATAGTGGTTCAACAGAGCAGAAGCATGGACAGAGAATGCTGCCTTTCTTCTATTTAGCTGAAAGCGACGGTGGCACAGAGACTGCTACTTGGCGTTCGGGTGAAAAACTCCTCGAAGGGTAGATTTAAATTCCCGTTAATGGTGTTTTACGCCAGAATCAAGTCTCCTCGCATCCCCCGTTGCGAAAGTGTGAAGAGATTTAATGGGGGGGGGGCGCTTTTTGTAAATAAGCGTGAAGAGTCCCGCTACTATCCTTGAACACGCTCCAGGTGTTTAATATCTTATTGTATATAATGAATTTTTGCTTGAATGGCAAACTCAATAATGGGCCGTAAAAGAGTTGTGTGTAAGGGACGGAAAGTGTTTGCCATTGAAAAAGGACCTCCGGATTAGAACTATTAAATTATCTCGCTGCACAACTCCCCACTTAGGATGCACCTGTAAAGCTGGCCCTTAATTCTCGGTAGCCCCTTACGTCTAAGTTTCAATGTGCCTTATCTGGGAGGAATAAAAGTAAAACATAACTCAATCCCAAAACTGAGACATATTTTAACGTGTATTATCTTGAATAGCCCAGTAAAAAAAACACATCAGAAATTGATCAACATCTACGATAGAGCAAATGACGAACACGTACGAAGAGTATTCTTAACAACAACCTGTAATCTATTATTCATTCTTTAACCGGTAATATCTGGTATGGTATTAGCCCAGGGCGGGGTATGCCGGCTTCCTCAGAAGGAGGAAATCTACAGGGAATTCACAAGCGGTCCCCAGCCGCATGTATATGCCGGTCATAGAAAGATAACGTAGAGCCCTGGTATTCCCAAATACCCACCGATATGATACTGGCCAGGCTTTACGTCAATTAACTTCGGTGATCTAACGAGAACCGGTCTGTCAATGCGATTATGTCGTATATTATCCATTGCTTTTGTTTAAAAAACGATTTTCTCTTCATCAGGTTCACTTTCCAACATAATGATTTTTACTGCTTCCCATGGGTACGTTTTGTTTTTCACCTTATAATGTCATGTGTTCAATTGATCATAGATTTTTGTCGGATTCAAGTCGGAACTTGACGGTGGCCGTTCTGTTATATTCCCCCTTGGAAACGGTTTATGCTAATGGTGACTGAGCAGGCTCGCTTTTAGCGAAAGTTTTGATGTCGCCATGTACAGGTGTGTCCACAAATTCAGAGCCATGGAACAATCTTAGACTTGAACGCTAAGGGCAACAGAGCCAATCATCCAGTGCCAACGAAGGAGTGTGTAAGAGTCATGCGCACATTTTGCACGCCGTATCCATGTGTAATTGCAACGGAAAGGTGCACATCTCGAGCATTACATTGAACGGCGATAAAGCAAAGACTGTTTGACATTCATGACTGAAACTTAGTCAAGCATAGACTGGAGATTATTTGTACAAAGTATGTTCTATATGTTTAAAGGACTCTATTTGTATTGAATTGCTTTTGTAACAGCACTCGATTTCCTGCTATTCCCAACTAACTCGAGAAAAAATTTATAGAAGACAGCGGTCATTTATCCAACGTGATTTTCGTTCAAAATCACTGACCAGTGGGGGGGAGACAGAGAAAGGAAGAGAAGGGGTCAGAGAGATGAGTAAAGAGAGAGGAATAAAGAGAGAGGGAGAGGGGAAAGAAGAGATTCAAATGACTAATTAGTTATATCTTATCAGCCCATTCTTATACGTCCGAGCGCCTTGCATGCTTCCAAACGGACTCTTTCTCTATCACCTTCTCCTCTTAAGTCATGTAACGTCACATGCGTTTTTTAGTACATACCCAGAGCCTAAGCGATTTTCAACTCTGGATTATCAAGTTGTCCTCGGCTAACCCCTCATTTTCCTATTATTCTCAACTAACTAAATTATATACTCGAGGATCTACCCGCTCAATATGTAACAAAACTCCATATGAAGCGACTGAGACGATCACCGGGAAGAACACCCAACAATATTATAATTTGTTACTGCCACCGAAATGGAACACAACATATAGATGGTGTTTAGAAAATCAATGACATAACTTCGGAATGATGTTCTATAGATGTACGAGATAGCAGGTTTATAGCCTCTTGCTATTCAAGAAACATTCATCAGAAAAGTAAGGATAACATTTCAGTAAAATTTAAATTTACTAAATATATGAATTTGACGAAATGCTTACAATGTTCATAAAAGATTCAGAGGAAACAATATCTTTTTTACACGTGTTGTTTCTACAGAAAATATAAATGACATTAAAAGCTTTTAACTTGAAAGATCATAATCCAAGATCTTAAACGGAATAATCGATGTAGCAATCAGTGACACAGACTATGAAACATTGTGCTGGAAAAAGCTAATATTGAACCTAGAAAGTTTAACCGATTAAATCTTTGGATCGTAATTGATTTTGTAATGGCACTCCATTATTCATCTAATTTCCTTTGTGGTTTATTTTTTCTTCTTCGTGATATTTGGTTTGTGCTGATCATATTTATTTACCTGTATTTGGTCTCTTGTATTGTGTTACCTGAAATAAGAAGGGTCAACATTCGCAGGATGCTGACGGAGTCCTCCATATTGACTATCAAAGAAACCCTTGCCGACCATGACGCTCAGATCTTTATTTTGAGTTCCACAGCTTTTATATTTGTTTGGTGTCATTTTTTCATGGTGTTGTTGGTATATGTGGCAACAGCAGACCCAGGCTTATTTTACCTGTATCTATCCCATATGTACAAAATAACAATCCACTATGGCACACATAGTACGCGTTAAATGTTTACAATGAAGAATGTTTCAGTGGTCTATAACTCAAAGAACCAAGCGTTCACAGACCTATATAGACATATAGAACATAATCCCGATACCATCGATTTTCCAAACACCACCTGTATGCGTGCATGTCCGCATAGCTATACACTCCAACACGCACATCCATACACATACATCGCCATGCACACACACACAAAAACAGATAGACGGGCAGACACGCGGGGTTATTATTTCGACTTAAGCGAAATCCAATTTCCGAAATGAATATTTTTCATTGCATTCGTGTGTGTGTGTGTGTTTGTGTGTTCGTGTGTATGTGTGTGAGCGCACGTGCGAGTGTTAGTGTCTTTGTTTAGTGTGTGCGGTACTCTTAGGTGTAAACACTTTCTTTTTTTTCATTTAAGCTTTCAGAATTGAAGGGGGCCTCTTCCTAGAGCTGAAACTTAATTCTTTTATTAGACACATAGATATCCGAGTGTTTATTTAAGGTTCTCCGCTATTTCCAAGACCTTACGTGAAGAATATTACGTTTCCTCTCCCCAATTGACCACTTAACTCTATCATAGTTTATCTTTCTTATGTTTTTGCCGGATTTCAGGACAAGAATTTATCTGGTCTGGTGGACAATACAGAACAATACAGACGGCCATGTTGTGATGGCCGCCAACAATAAATGATGGCTGTTAGTAGCGGGAAAGATAGTAATGTTTTGCACTGAATGTTGTTACTAGTGGTAGCACCACTAGGAGAAGGTGCACCATTCCTCATATGAGCCAGTGCGCAGCCATTCCGATGGGAATCTTATTTAGGTTTAGAATTCTACGTTATTTTGAAAATTTGTTCAGGGTTTACTTGTAGGGTGAAGTATCCTCATGTCAGGTTGCCCTCTAAAGTCCCTGTCCAGAGAGACCGAAGATAAACGAGGATGGTGTCTAGTAGGTAATTCAAACGCTCTCCAGTAGGCATACAGAGTTTGTGTGTGCGTGTGAGTGCGAATGTGTGTGTCGGTGTCCATTTCATTATGGATCTAGATTACGTGTGTGTTTGTGTTTTTCTACGTACATATGCACACACGTGTGTATCTGTGTCTTCTTTTTTATCCTATGAACGAAAGCTGCACAGTTCGTGTTTTGTGCGTGTGTTTGTTTAGGTATGTGCGCACGTGTGAACGTATGCGTATTAGTGTGCGTGTGTGTGCACGATGCTCTTAGGTGTGAGCGTGTATATATATATATATATATATATATATATATATATATCTTGTTATAAAGCCCCTTTAAGAAATTAAAGTTGAGCACTGTTCGGAGATATTAAAAACAGACTGTTACTTAGCTATAAGCAAGGTTCTGATAACGTTCGTTGAACACTGTCTGCTGTATACTGCCCGCTGTATTTAGGCACAAATAGACCTTAATTTCTCCTCTATCACGAAAAGAAAAAAAATCGACAGTTGTGAACGCAGATTAGAAAAACTGTAAGTGAACAAGGAAGATTAATATTTATTTGAGGTTGACGACAACGGGGAGTTGGACAACAAAGTAGGACGAGGGAGAAAAGGAGGAACTAAAGGTATATATATGTGTGTATGTATATGTGTATATATATATATATATATATATATATATATATATATATATGTATATACATATTTATTTATTTATCTTTTATTTTTTGATGTGTTGATGTTTTTTATATTTATAATATAAAACTAAAAATAATACATTAATCACTTAAATAATAGTGTCATGGATTCGTCCAAACACTTTAAAATGCAGCAACATTTTTGTAAGTAACGGATAAATTTTATTAGACAGACGAACAGCACAGGTAAAGAATTTTTTGTGTGTGTGTGTGTCTTAAATAACTAAGATAAGTTAGCAAAACATTTATATGGAACAAAACGTAGATTTAGTATAAGGAACGTTTATGTTTTTGTCTTTTAAGGGAAGTGGGGTCTGATCAACTCTGCTGGGAAGCCATGAAATTAAATACTGTCTTGTTTTTACATTCCCGAAACAGTTTTTCATGGTAAACAACTGATGATCCCTTAAAATAGTGTTAGAAACTAACTAATATAATAACTGTAAAAAATAAATTGACTTACATGAGTGATTTTCCACTGGAAGACTTGAGACTATAAGTTTTTTATATATATATATATTTTATATATATATATATATATATATATATATATATATATATATATATATATATATATATATATATATATATATATTTTAGTTTTAATGGTTGAGAAACTTCCGAGACTATATATTGGGTATTTGGATATGCATGGTTAGGTTTCCTTCCTCTTATTTGAATACCTTTCTGGCACCAAAGGTGCTTAAGTTTTCATCCTGATAAAACATAATGTATAAAAATAATAGTATTAACTATTGTTACTAAAACGAGATTGCAAGCTAAGTCTGGGCAGCCCTCAGAACTAGTGAGTTCCCCTAGGGCTAATCTCCCAAGGAGGTCGGGCAGATTTCGACAGGGTAAAGCCGTTGTCATTAGAGACACTGAAGTAGGAGATCCTTCTTTCGAAATGGGAAATGGGACTTGTCCGACCGATAATAATTTTAACATTGCTCCCTGTGGAGCTTCGTTATGCAAAACTTGTCATATTCTAATAACATCTAAAGAATATCAATCTAATGTAACTAAAAGAATCTATCCAGTCCTAAATCATTCGGGGGAAGATTTGTCGTGTAGGTCACAAAATTTAGTTTACTTATTATCTTGTAAAAATTGTAATTTACAATATGTAGGCGAAACAGTACTACCTTTAAATAGACGGATGAATTTACATAGAACTAGTAATAAAGGCTGTGTCCATGTAGTAAACCACTTTAAAGAAAAAACCTGTGGAAAATCGTCTTTTTCAATACAGATTATTGAAAAATGTAAAGATAATGGATATGATAGTTCTGGTAAGGTAGATAATAATACGCTTAAAATGCGTCTAAATAAAGAAGATGAAATAATTAAGAAAATGCGAGTAATTTATCCATATGGTCTAAATGTAAAAATAAAAAAAGATAATTTACAAGACGAATCAGAAAATGTAGGGCGATTGTATCCAGCTTTGCCTCGCTACGGTACTAGAGATAGAACACATGACTATAAGTTTTTTTTTATTATATATATTTATATATATATATATATATATATATATATATATTTTTAATAGTTTTAATGGTTGAGAAACTTCCGAGACTATATATATATATATATAAATTATTTTTCCTTACAGCCATCGATGTTTCATGCTTACGCAATCTTCAGTGTAGTGATGTTAAATCATGTCGGTCAGAGGGCTTGAACCCTGTTTTTACAAATCGCCACTGATTTGCAGTCGGGTGTCGTTCCTCTCGGCGGCGAGAATTCACATGACAATTAGGAGGGATTTAAATATATGAACGCCAAATCGGCGAGCGCTTATAGCGAGCAGTTCAAAGTGATTCAACAACAACAACAAATGGGGTCGGAATCTCGCTTTTTTAAGCCATGGTATTACTGCTCGTTTATAAATTCTCTCAGAATGCACCAATCCTAGTAAAATTATATTTTTTGAAATAAATATTAATTATTTTTACCTACAGACATCGATGTTTCATGCTTACGCAATCTTCAGTATAGGGGTGTTAATTTATGTCGGTCGGAAGGCTTGAACCCGGTTTTTACAAATAGCCACTATATATATATATATATATATATATATATATATATAAAAGTAAAGTGGTCTACCATAGTCGAAGGCGACCCGAAGGCTCCCTTTTAATTGGCTACTACACTGAAGTTGTCGGGGATGGCGCAACTCTTTTTCCCATGATTACTCCACTTACTCTTGATCCTTACCTTATAATGCTGAATGTTTAGCAAGGGGGAATCAAGTATCAATTTTTAAGTCTTTGGTATGGCTCGACTGAAGATTGAACAAGGGTCTCCATCTCTTACCATTATACCAAATGGACCGTTATGCTGTATAAACGAGTTTATGTGGGTACGCGCTAGCATGATAACGTGTGTTGTGTATCTGCGCGCGTAGTGTCTTTTGTCTATCTCATTATCCGAGGATCCTGTGTGCGTGTGTGTGTGTGTGTGTTTGCGTCTGTGCACACATGAGTGTATTTGTGTGCGTGTTTCTGTGTATACGCGAGCTTATGTGGGCGTATGGGCGTATGGGCGTGCGTGTGTGTATGCATGTCTATTTTATTATATTATTATGAATCAAGATTACGTGTGCGTGTGTGTAAATGTCTGTGTTTGTACATGTGCGCGTGCATCTGCGTCTTCTTTTTTTCGTTATCCTATGGACGAAGGCTGCGTAGTGCGTACGTGTAACTGTGAGTGTGCACGCGTGTGTGCGCGCATGCGTGTGTCTCTCGTCTATCTCATTATCCCATCAACGAAGATTGATATGATCATCGGTTTCGCCATTGGATATTCCTCCTATCAGTTTCCGAGCTGCAAATGGCAGTTTTTCATCCTCCCCACGTTAACGTAATCGGAAAAGAAGTCAAGCCAGAACGAGATTTTGCCCTAATCTGACATGACGAAACTATCGAGAATAAGTACGATTCAATGCACGGCATTGATGTCTTCCTCGCTACTGACAGCCATCATTTATTGCTGGCGGCTATTACAACATGACCGTCTTCATAGATTGTTCTGTATTGTCCAGTTGACCCGAATATTCTTGTGTCATCAAAACTACGTTATTTGGAATGGTCGTCTTCAGTAAAAAAGGGAAAATTTAATTCGAATTAAAATCATGTCAAAATATTTTCTTACTCCAAGTCTCGCGTCTTCAACAATCAGGCGGGTTCTCTACCTGATGCGAAGATCTTTTCTCAACATAAAGCCAGACATTTTCCGTCCCTTTAACATAACTATTCTTAAGTCTGCCATCCAAGCAACAAATCCTAATCAACAAAAAAATATCGTACACTTGCAGTGTATTCAACGGTTAGCAACCAGAATGGTGACACGCTTATTTACAAAGAGCGGCTCCAAAGATTAAATCTATTATCACTTGAGAAGCTGAAGATGCGAGGATATTTGATTCTGGGGTACAACATCATTAACGGGAATTTAAATCTACTTTTCGGGAAGTTTTCACCCCTACAACAAATCGTGGTCTCCGCGGGCATCCCCAGAAGATGTACTACTGTCGCTTTCTGCTCTGTGGAACAACCTGCCAGGGGGGGGGGGTTATAACAATGACTACCATATCCAGGTTTAAAGCGACATTTGAACAAACATTCAGTCTGTATGTGGATGTCAATATCTTCTATCTCTCTCTTTAGATCGCTTGTTGCACTTTGCTATTTTTTGCTAAATAAATTTTATTTTGTTTGATTTGAATCAGCCCGACGGTGATCTTGCTTCTGCCAGACTAAGGTAAAATTCTGTTAAGTCCTAGGAAGCCTACGTCTCAAGTTTATTGCTAATCGTCTGAGGCTTCGCTACCGTGGGAATGCCCACGGGGCTGCTCAGGTATTTTTTGTAGGCCAGGGTGCGATTATCCTAGTGCGCTGGCTTTTCAAAACAACACCTGATCTTGTGTCTAACCTCCTGAAGAGTAGATAAATATACTTACGTCTTTAACAATCAGCCCGACAGTAACCTTACTTCTGTCAGGCTGAGGTATGGTACTGTTCAGTCATAGGATGTCCGCCCTCCCAGGCTTTACATTCTCTCTTTGAGAAGGGGTTTGTTTATTGCTAATCACCCGAAGCGCATCTACAGGGGAATGTCAACGAGACTGCTCAGACGTTTTTTTGTAAGTCATATTGAGTACCTCCTAGTGCGCTGGCTTTTCAAAACCTGACCTGACCTTGTGTCTAACCTCCTGATAGGAAGGTAATAGATACTCACTAAATTGCACACACAATGTTACGATACTCTTAATGGTCTTCACCGGTGCTTAGTAATTAAACTTTTTGAGGATAAGGCATTATCAAAAAAAAGAATGACTAAGTCTATCAATACACAAATCTATCAATTTTATTGACAACTTGTGAAAACAACCAAAAGTTTCAGTAAATAATAAGATTTCAAAGTGTCCAAGAACGTTCTAGGTGAAGAAAGGGTCGTTTTGTCTTTTAAAAAAAGGCAAGCGCTGATACACATGATTCCAGTGCCGTCGCAGGAGTTACCAGAACGTTGCTGTATACAGCATCGGACTGACTTGGGAACTCTAGATGACGATTTTTTCTTAAGTTTGAACCCCCAGGCCTTTTCTATGAGTGTGAATTGTCGAAAAGCAGCGGAGTTTTGAGATCAGATAGTAGCATTTCCGCCGGGTTTATATCTAAGTCACACGAGCAGGTGAGGAGCTGGACTTAGTGTCAGAGGCAGTTGGAGAAGCGCCATGATGGTCACTATCCCATTGCCACCCTTCGTCTATGAAAACCCTGGAAAGATGATGATAACATCGAAGATACAATACAAAAGAGTCTATATTCATTTGTTTCCCCACGAGGGTAGAGTTAGATATGAATTTGTTTTTTCATGTGGAGAAAATCACCCTACCCCAAAAAGGAGCACTCTGGATCGGGACATTTTTTTTAATTACCTCAATCTAGAAAGATCCCTCTTTCACCGAAACAGGTCAGAACAGATACTACACCTTTATCCCAGTTCGAGGGCAAAACAGAGTCATATTTCAACTCAGTATGAACGTATTCATAGAATTATGATACAAATAAGTCCGACAGTGGCGTTGTTGCTGTTGGCAACATGGTTCTGTTCAGTTCTAGGAGATCCATCCTCCTAGGCTTTTCCTTCTCTCTGACAAGGGGATAGTTTATTGCTAATCGCCTGGGGCGCTCCTACGAAGGGAATACCGACGGGGCTGCTCAGACATATTTTGTAGGCCAGAGTTCGCCTATCACGTTGGCTTCTCAAAAGAGAGGACTAAAGGACAATATATATATATATATATCTATATATATATATATATATATATATATATATATATATATATATATATATATATATATATATATATGATTTTATGAAGGCTTACCAAAGCATTCCTTTCAGGACACCAATGATCACCATTAAAGATATTTTTTCTTACAAATTTTATTTATTCAAATTAAATGTTTTAGAGAGAGAGAGAGAGAGAGAGAGAGAGAGAGAGAGAGAGAGAGAGAGAGAGAGACAGACAGACAGACAGACAGACAGACATACAGACAGACAGAATGGAGGATAGTCATCCACAAATAAATGTTTCGCCATATCACAGCTCCCCAGTGTGGTAAGAGATGATGACTGTTTCAAGCCGAGGTTCGAATCCCGACTGATAGTACAGTAAACAGTGTTCTTACAGTCTGTGTTATTACAGTCAGCGTTCTTGCCACCCCTAAGCCATCTCACCATACCAGGAAATCAGAAAGAAATTATGTCATTGATTCCATTACCGGATCCTGAGAACTCTATACAAATAGTAATGCGTTTTACGCTAGGTGGAAACCGTACTTTCTCACTCACCAAAGAGCTCAACCCACATGTGGGGCGCAATCGTGCGCTCAAGTGTTCATCAATAGATTTCCTTCCGAACAACGTTATTATCTAATTATTGATAGAAAATAGTTCCAGTATTAATATTTGATCCATTTGATTCGTGATTAATCGTTTTTGCAAGTCTATTCACAAAGGGACGATGCTCGAAAGTGGGCGTCCATTGTGCTAAAACAATCAGCGCTCTTTTCGCCATTCGTCCATTGATATAGTACCACCGTCGCTTTCGGCTCAATAGAAGAAAGGCGGCATTCTCTATTCGTGTTTCTGCTTCGTGGAACAGCTATGCTAGTGGGGGTCGTGACGATGACTACCATATCCAGGTATAAAATGGCCTTGGACAAACATGCAGACTGTACATCCTAAGATGGAGTACTGTTACTACATCTGGGAAGGTGCCGCTCAGAGCACCTTTTACTGCCTTGACAGAGTACAAAACCGACTTCGAAATCTAGTGGGCGATGTCCTTTTCTCCTCCCTACTACCTCTTTCTTACAGAAGAGACGTTGCTAGTCTTTCTCTACTCTATCGTTATTTTCATGGTAGGTGCTTGGTTGAACTTCAATTTATGGTCTTCCCTCTGTAAAACAATTACAACAAAAACTCGTCTAGCTACAACCACTGCTAATAATTTCCCTTTCTCCCTCTCTGTGTTTTTAAGCCCACCTAAACGAAACTTCTATGAGCAAAGTTTCTTTCCTAAAACTACCCGTCTGTGGAACTCAAAATCGCAGGGCTCCTTCCCAGTTGACAATAACATTGTCGTTTTCAAGTTCAATGTAAACAAATTCTTGTTAAGCCGTCCTCCTAAATAATCTAATTATGCCAAACTTCCACCACGGCTATACACTGGTCACTACGAGGGATGGTGCACCTTCTTCAAGTAATGTTACCTCAAGTAACAGCACTTAGCTGGTTACTCCACCAGACTAGATGAATTCTTGTCCTGGAACCCGGTAAAACTAAGAGACCACAAGAAAGATATAATATAACATACTCAACTGGTCAATTGGGGAGAGGAAAAATAATATTCTTCACTTCTTTACTAACTCAACGTTTGATAGGAAAAGGAGAACTTTAATGGAATATTTGAATATCTATGTATGTCATAGAGAGATTAAGTGTTAGCCCCAGGAAGGGACCCCTTAATTTCTGAGAACTTCGACTAAAGTAAAATAAAACAAAAGATATATATATATATATATATATATAAAGGGGTTCCCTCCTGGTGCTAACACTTGATCTCTCTCTCTCATATATATATATATATATATATATAAACATGACATAAGCCATTTTTCGTCACAATTAGTATCAGCACTACCTACTCAACGCCGCCATAACGTTCTTGGCCTTTTGGCTAAGATCAAAGTGTAGTATCTGTTCCGATGGATACTGCACCCCATAGACTTGTATTGTCTTGGCCTTCGGGGCTTGATTTACGCCAGTCTATGGGTCTGTCCTGTTCAGTTCTAGGAGGTCCACTTTGGGGAGGAGTAAGTTTATTGCTTAACAAGAATTCCGACGGGGCTGCCCAGGCAATTGTTAAACCCACTTTCCCGACCCGACTTTGGGAGTAAGATAAAAGTGGCCTCCTGGAGAGGAGTAAATCAATACTCAACGCCGCCATAGGCAATCTTGTTACAAATTTTACCTCCCTAGCTCAATGGGTGAACCAACAGGTCAATTTTTTCTAGTATATATATATATCTATATATATATATATAGTCATCCACATACAGCCTGTTTCGCTGTTTCACAACTCATCAGTGCGGCTAGACCAGTTAGTGTCTCAAGCCGGGATCGAAACACAACCGTCGAGCTGACAGTCGGCGATGCTAACCCATACGCCATCATGCGACACTGACTGAATGTAAGTGATATCTCAATGTAACGAAAATTAATGTGAAAAATATATATTTTAATATATCTTTTATTTATTTTCTATATTTTTTTTAAAGGAGAACAAAATTTTCGGCCGTGATCCTTCGGTCTTCGTCAATATATATATATATATATATATATATATATATATATATATATATATATATATATATATATATATATATATATATATATACAGGACCGGCGGGACAGTTATAAAAGTGGGGAGCTCTTCTAAAAAGTGGGGGACCCGGTTAAACACATGCATATATAACTTCATTATTGATGACCGTAAAGTGGGGGGGGGGTCAAAAAATGGGGGGGTGCTTGAGCATCCCCTGCCCCCCCCCCCCGGGGCCGCCGTCCATTATATATATATATATATATATATATATATATATATATATATATATATATATATATATCCTCCAGCTATTAATTGAATAGTAATTAAATAGTAAGTAATATGATACTCGTAACTAACACTGTTGGATAGATTTAACTCCAAAATAGGTTACATTTTTCGTAGTATCCTTGTCCAAATCCGCAATCGACGTCGATAATTTTTATCGAATAACATACGACCCAACCCTCGGCCATATTTTTTTTCATTCAGTTCATAATTATTACCTTCTTCCCCCCCCCCCCCCCACCTCTTTCAGTTATTTTCCTTCACCCCCCCCCTCCACTTCCTCCTCCTCCGCCGTTTAGGATCATCTTCATCTTCAGAGGCCAAATCGATGAAGAGACAATATAATACTTCCATTGTTTTACGATTCTTCATCGCCGAATCACTGGCTAGCATTTTTCCCTCCTTACGCCTTCTGTCGAACAGTTTATTTTATTTTATTTCATTTTATTATTGTTATCATTATTATTATTATTACTACTTTTTTTTTCATTTCGTTTCTGTTGTCATGGAAACCAGAACGTGGATGTCTCGGAAGTTTCTCCCGGGTGTACATATTAGTACAACAACGATTTATAAACCTGGATGCGTTATGTTTCGGAATTTTTATAGATGAGGATTGATAAGTTGTAATATTTGGATTATTCGGGCTACTGTTCTCATCTTGGGTGTAATTCTCACAACGTTTCGACCGATGTAACCTCCGACCTTCATATGTATCTTGTCGAGCTCGGGAATCTTTATGTCGAACTTGGGAATCTGTACGGGATTTCAAACGGAACCCTTTATTTAATCCACAGGAGTAGTTTGCTCTCGTCCCGTCAGCCATGACCGGGTAGTAAGTGATTCGTAATTGTATTCCTAGTATCACCCGCACAGAGGATTTAACATTAAATCTAAAAAAAACTGCCACTTCGAACTAATTTTTACTTAGCGCTTATATCTGTTACGCCACAAGTCCTTGCACCTTCGTTTTGATTACTTAAGACTTCTACCCGGTCATGGCTGACGGAACGAGAGTAAGCAACCCTCTGTGTATTAAATAAAGGGTTATGTTCGGAATTCCGTACAGATTGGACAAGATACACCCGAAGAAGGTCGGAGGTTACATCGGCTGAAACGATGTGAGAATAACATCTAAGATGAGAACAGAAGATCGAATAATCCAAATAATACTAAGTATCAATTCTCATCTCCAAAGTTCCGAAACATCGTTTTTAGTTGTTATGGGAACCGGAACGTGAATGTCTCGGAAGCTTCTTCTGGATTGACATATTAGTTCAGCAACGAAATTACAACCTGGATTCGTTAGGTTTCGGAATTCTTTTAGATGAGGATTGATAATTTGTATTATTTGAAGTATTATGACTACTGATCTCATCTTGGATGTTATTCTCACATCATTTCAGCCGATCAAGTCTTAAGTAATTTCTTTTATTATACGGACCCGTTGCGCAACGGGTAAAGTGTTGAGTAATAATCAGTTCTAAGTGATAGTCTTCTGGAGGTTTAGGAATTTCTTGTCCAGTTTAGTTTTTAGCATCTGATTATAGGGCGGTGTATACCAGATTATATTTCGTTTTCTTTTCTTTTTAATTTTATTATAATTATTGGTGTCCTGTTTCTTATATTTAATTTCAATATTATGGTACCCACTATTTTTTAGAGCTGTATTGTAAATGATTTTTTTTAATACATTTTCGTTGCTAGAGTTATTGATAAGCATACTTTCGATAGAATTAGGAATCTGTTTTATGATTGATGGGGGTGATGTGACTTTGGGTTTACGTATTAACAAATTAGCGTTACCTTTTAAATATGGGTCGTAAGTATTTTCATTTAAGTTTAAGGTGACATCTAAAAAGTGGGTCATTTTTATGTTAGCCAGTACTTCTACTCTTAGAAAACTAGGGCGATGTTAAAGAGTTTTTCGGATAGGGATGGAGAGAAATCCACTATGTCAAATTGTAGGAAGGTACATTTATTTTTATTTTCGATATTATTAAACCAAGAAATTTTTAGTCAATCGGTGATTTGTTTACTTTCAGAATTTATTATATCTATGCAGTTACGTTCGCTATATATATATATATATATATATATATATATATATATATATATATATATATATATATATATATATATATATATATATATATATATAGAGAGAGAGAGAGAGAGAGAGAGAGAGAGAGAGAGAGAAAAGAAAGAAAGAAAGAATAAGATAAGAAATATATATATATTTCTAATCTTATTCTTTCTTTTTCTTTTCCTTGGTGAATTTCTCTTCTTTTCTTCTCCAAAGGTGCACGAGGTGATGCAGGGGATGTACTGGAAAGTCCGACCGAGAACTGTTAGTTTTGACGAATGGAATGCGTTCATTCAGACGAGCAGCTGAGCACATGAAAACTCTCGACGACCACAAATATCCGTAATTACTTCAGATTAGAGCTGGCTACCAAGGCATGCATATAGCGCGCCATGGTGTACTTAATTGGTCAATTATATAGAAAACAGATGTTGCATAGTACCGTAACCAATACCACAAGTTATCGATCTTTGCCGACTCCACCAAAGCTGTCAACGGCGAGAGAATGGGGATTTCGTATGTATCGACTCCTGCAAAGGCCGAAACGGTAAAGAAAATTCACGGATGCTTTCTTGTATTTAAGATGTAGCAGTTTGTTAATTTATTCACAACTAGCGAGACCCATGTCCCGCCGCTGCCCGGGAAAGTTGAGGAAGCCAAGAATCTCAATCTTCAGGAAGAAAAGTGTGGAGCAAAGTGTTGTATATGTTCTGATACTACATTTCATCTTCACTGTCCTCGCTCAATGAAGGAGAAATCTTTCTAAACTAAGGCAATTAAAAAATATTTCGTCCCTAATACAAGGTGCTTCTTTTTGGGAAGCTTGATTTTACCTCAAATCAAAAACGGACCTTGTGTCTAACTCTTCCCTCGTGGGGAGGCAAATAAATAGGGACTCTTTTCACCCCGAATGCTAAGCCGTCATCCGCGATATAAAAATATTTGTATATAGAACTGTGTGTTGTAGCAAAATGAAAGTAATCATCAAATAAAGGAGACAATGAAAAGGAATAGTTAATTAATGAGATGTCTTTTTGCAAATTACATGCAAATTAGTTAATTTTATGACGTCGATCGAATAAACATAGTCAGTATATTAGAAAGATATTGTTCTTCTATCGTGGATATGAATTTGGCGTTTTAATCTCACTGTTGGTGCGATAAATGGTCCAACTTTATAAGTGTATAGAAGAGAATTCCTTGTATGAGTAAGTAGACTATTGTATTATCTTTTGCCCCCTAACCCCCAAACCATACTACCATGCAAAGTTAATAAAATTCAGAATCCTTTCTGCAATCCAACCATATTTGCCTCTGAGAACTAGACGTCGAAGTGATCAGACGTGGGTTCGAGTTCTTCTCATTCATGGCTGACACAATATGGAATCAGAAAGATATGGAATAAGAAAAATATGGAACAAGAAAAATAAATCCCAGAGAAAATAATGAAGTTGATTGCTTTCATTATTCAAGCCAAAATCAGAACGAAGAAATGATTAACATCTCTACGGATGCTACTGTCACCATTGCTGAGAAACGTCATTTTTCCTTGGGCTGTAAAGATTATTGTAAAAAGTAGACACATCTCAGATCAAAGAAATGAAGTTGTTTGTTGTTGATTTTAATTGGTTCCATAATTCCAGCTACCAAGAGAATGAATGGTGATAAGATGAACATCTGTACGGCTGCCATATCACCACTGCGACTACCATCATTACAACTAGACGTCACCAACTATTTCGGAGAGACGAATAGCTGTTTCTGTCGGAAAAATGCTACTCTGTTCAGTCTCGGGAGACAATGGATACTCCCTGTAAGGGTGGCTGCGCGTGTAATTGTGAAGCAAGAGTTGCGCAATTCACAACCATACCTCTTCTGAATCAGAGTACATGCAACACTTAGTATTCTGAAATTGGTCACCCATTTTAGTATCGACCAGGCACAACGTCACTTAACTTCTGTTATCTAACGAGAGCTGGTGTGTCAACGTCATTATGCCGTATTATTCTACACTATATGTTGCAAAACAGAGCGACCTCCGTCAGCCAACTCTCGCCGTAACGTCACTTACGAGATCTCATCTACCCCATACTTACTCTCTCTCTCTCTCTCTCTCTCTCTCTCTCTCTCTCTCTCTCTCTCTCTCTCATATTATAGAATACCATGGGCAATATGTTTTACATCCTCGTTATATATTGTTGTTCGAAATTATTGCATTGTGAAAACAATATTTTTTAAATCCTTCGTTACACCTAGCACAGACTTTCGCATTAGATAAGGGTGGAGTATGATTCTGTTCGGTCTTTGGGGTTATCCTCCCAGGCATAGACTCTTCCTTCGAGAAGAAATATTGTTTTATTGCCGGTCCCTTGAAGCTCCCATATCAGGGAATTCAAATGATCACAGCAAACTT
The DNA here is from genome assembly GCA_963556195.1 of Sepiola atlantica. Taxonomy (NCBI): domain Eukaryota; kingdom Metazoa; phylum Mollusca; class Cephalopoda; order Sepiida; family Sepiolidae; genus Sepiola; species Sepiola atlantica. Next base: position 92,792,293 of record OY744516.1, read on the forward strand.
TGCACCAATCCAAAGTACCCTATTTAGGGTGGGGTAGGGCGGCTGTATTCCCATTATAAATTGACCCCATGCCTAATTTTGCTGTAGACCCCCCCCCCCCACGTAGCCAGGGGGTGCCAGGGGGGCAAGCCCCCCCCCCCTGCAATTACATTTGCACCCCTGAAATTTGTGATCCAAAAAATATTATAAATATAAATACTCTTATATTTCCTAGTCAACTATACTTCTTCATTATGAACCATTATTTACTTTTGTGTAATATATTTTACAGCAGGGCCGGATTAAGGGGCCAAGGGGCTGGGGCCCTGGGCCACCCACCAAGAGGGGACCTCCCACCAATTTTTAACATCATTTCCGATTTCAAAAACGCTTCTTTGGATTTTATTTTGTTTAAAACTTAATTTTCTATTCCTGGTACTAATGATACCATAATAAATATTTACGGATTTTAAACTACCAGTTAAAATAAATCTATTGACCATAATAACATCTAAATATGATTTAAATTTATGTTACCTTGTAAAAAGAAAAAAATTTAAATGTACGTGTTCTCAAACTCAAACATAACTTCGCTAGTTTCAGATCAAGTGGTGAGGGAAACAAAGCCTCGATGCTTTCCACCTGTTTTCTGCTTGGTGAAAGAGATTGTCAGTGTATCTGTCTTTTTTGTCAACTTACCAAATATATATTTTAAATATTGTTAATTCACACTATTTAATATCATAAATTATCAATTTCATAATTATAATTCAAATGATATAATATAAACACAAAATGAATTCACGTTGTTGTTCTGCCAGCTTCTTTTAAAGATATTTTTTTGATTTATAAAAGAAAGTGTTGTCTTCATTCAAAAGATAGAAATGAATACTAGCAACCTAAATTATTTTCAAATGAAAGTGGGAATTAATTTAAAAAAATTATTTTTGTATTTTATCACGAATCTCAAATACGTTTTTTTCTTTTTGTTGTCAGTTGCAACTATTAATTTAAAAAATTGTGAATGTTACATTCAACATTTTTTTAAATTAACATAGAAAAAAATTCCTAGATTTCACCCGAGATGAAGTTGATAGAAAAAACAGCATTGGTAGGGTATAAACCCCACGTACAAATAGAAGATTATAATAGAATTCTGTAGAGCTAGCAAATAGCTACCTTATTTTACGAACTTTATGTTATTATTACTGTTTACTATGCTTTATGTGCTTTACTATGCTGATGTTGTTATTTACATGTACCTACCGAAATACACAACAATATATTTAGATTATATAAAAGAAATTGAAATTTTGTATCTACTTATTTATATTTATATATCAGTACACACACACACTGAACCAAAACGTCACTCATATTAGAATATCAATATTAGTTTTGCCCCTCCTAAAAATGCGTTGCCCCCCCTAAAAATGCCCCCCCCCCCTAAGTTAGAAGTCTGGCTACGTGCCTGCTGTAGACATACATACTCTTCGTTGTATTTTATTATTTCCATGTGAACCAAAATAGATGCTCCCCTTCCTTCATTATTCGTTACTTCCGGTTGATTATCTCCCCTTATAAAACTCACTAATAATGCTATCCGGCGATGCTTGTGCATTCTATAGAAATATGAATAACCTCTAAAAATTAACATTATTAATCTTAGCGAAAAAATATAAACAATTCCTAGCCACATGATGTGCATACGTGTAAAACAAAGCTATTTTCCTATAACAATTCTGAGAAACCTTTTCAACCACCGATTGCCATGGCTGATTGTACCCATCTCGAGAATTCAACGTTCAAACTCCTCCGCCAAATATTCATAGGCAGCATTAATTGAAATAAATATATAGACGATACTGCCAAGTCTGCTGCGAAGAAGCTGGGCTCCATATACTGGGTCAGTAAATTTCTCAAACCTGATAATATCATATATCTCTATAAAGCCACCATTCACCCATGCATAGAGTATTGTTGTCACATCTGGGCTGGTGCGCCAACCGCTAGTCTTCCCTTCTTAGACAAGATCTAAAAAAGAGCCTCTAAGCTAATAGGTCTCGCAGTGTCTCCCAAGCTGTTCCATCACGGCAATGTTGTATCCCTGTGCTTATTTGACGAGTACTTCCACGGGATATGCCCCGACGAATTTACTGCACTTGCATCCCCTCAATGCAAACCGACGAACAGCAAAACCACATCCCTTCACTGTTGAGGTGATACCGGAAATCTTTCTATTCTAATAACTTATTTCCTCGTACCGCTTGCCTTTGAAATTCCCTCCCTGCTCCCTATTTCTACGCCTGTACCAACATGCAGAAATTCAAATGTGATGTGAACAAAATATCTTGCTGCGCAACTCCTCACTTAGGGTGATCTATATAGATATGGCCCCTAATCACGATACGTCTCACTTGTAATGTGCCTTGTTTAAGGTGAACAAAAGTTTTAAAATAACAATTTTCACGGAAATGACGGCTGATGAGGAGGGCGTCCGTCTGAACGGAACGTATTTGCCTTTTCCTGGCGGTCCCAGTTTTTCAGGGTTTTTTTTTAATTTTTAATTCAAATTAATAATTCTAATCAGGAAATGTGCTTTATCTATCTACCTTGCTGTATCTACCAAGCGTTTCTCGGGATGCAGCGAAGTCTCTATTTAGTCCCCCCCCCCCCCAACGAGGCCAGAGTTAGACACAAGGTCGGGTTTTTTATGGGGGATATCCACATCCCCCGAAAGGGACACTCTGGATTGGACAAAATAAAACTTGCCCCAGTCAAGAAGAATCTCCTCTGATCGAGGAGAGAACAGATACTACACTTTTATTCTAGCTCAAAGGCCAGGAAGATTTCATTATAGTTTTTAATTTTTTTAGTTGTTTGTATATTTTTAAAATCAAGTTGGACAACTATTATATTCTTCAATTAAAAATAATTTATGCCTTTGCTGATGTTTATTTTTAGGTTATTATTTTTTAAAGTTTCATATTATGAGTCGCCTGGGCCAGACTAAGTATTTTTTTATGCATTGTAGCTAAATGTGTTATTATATTGTCAATAACGCGGTACAAATGAAAATTGGCTAGTTAGAAGCAAAGTTTGATTTGTCAACTTAAATGCTATTTGGGGCTGACCTTAAAAATCCGACAAAATAACTTTATATGCTAGATATTCTACTTATCTCATTACTTCTTGTTGGTCAATTGTTTCTAGAAATAATCCATTTCATTATTTAGCAATGGCCGCTCCTTGAAAATAAACATGTCTTAACTCGACATAGATGTATGTTGTTAATCCAAGCCAACCATGACACAACTTGACAACATATAATCAGTAATCAACATAAAATCTAAGGTTTATCCTATAAAAATCAGTAACATTGCAATTTCAAAATACTACTGTTCTGATCGTGGATGTTATTTTTACAACGTATCGACCGATGAAATCTACAAGTTTCATCAGATCCAGTCCTGGTGTGGCACGCACCCTGGGCGAGTTTAGCCGTGGCCGTTGTTATAGCAGACCTACCGACTGAGTCGAGATTTTCTTGTGATGTCATTGGTCGTGGTTCTTAGATCCACGATCAATCAGGACCGGAAGTTAGTCGTGCAGTAATGTGCATGCGTGCGTCTTTAATCAAGATTCATATACAGCATGGATTATTCATTCACTTGGAAATCATATTTAAATTGTTCTTGCTATATTGACGTTATTCACTACCAAGAATACGGCTACTCTCCTAAGGGTTATTTATTTACTTGGAAATCATTGTTACCATGTTCATTTTTTCAAACGTATTTCTTTTTTTAAGCTAAAGACATTTTTTTAATCCATCATGGCGTTCAAAGATAAGGCATTGCATTATATTACGACTGTCGTGATTGAAGTTCGAATTTAAAGTTTAAAAAAATAAATTAGAATTTTATTTCGAGATAAAATATACAATTTTAGACTAATTAATAAGTTTAATTCAAATACCCCCAAAAAACATGACTGTTTTAATTTATTACAAATGTTTACTATATTGTATAAAAACTTCGTTTTAAGAAGAAAAACACATTTTAATTTATTTCAGTAAATATTCTTTAAATTAATTGAATTATTGATTTTGTGTTACTTTAATGAAATCGTAAACATTTATTATAACATTGTAATAAAGTATAGTTTTATTATTTTTTTTTTCAAATTATAAAAAAAACACTGTCAATTTCAGAAAATATATTTTATTACAATGTTTTTGGTTAAAATGTTACTTTATTGAAAATAAACTTTATCGTTTTTCTTTCAAAAACTATATTTTATTCAATAAATAAATTTATTAAAATGTTTGAATCTATTTTGTTGTTTTTGTTTCGTAATATATGAGAACTATATTTTAAAAGTTTTTTTGTTAGCATCTACAATTCTTTATTTTCATAAAAAAATACATTTATGCGCTTTTTTAGTACCCTGTGATATAACTTTAGTAAAGGTGTTTGTTTTTTTGTTAAAATAAATAAAGAAACATCATTTATTTTTTGGATAAATGAGAGCAACCCATATTATTCAGCTAAAACTAATTATAATGAAATATTCATGCAAAGAATACAACTCTAAAAAAGGGATGATATATTCTTATACTAGTATTTTCATTCGATGTAGACCAGGTTGTCATAACAATCAACTCAAACATTAAAAGTAATCCGGAAAGAATGAACTTATTTAAAGAATGAATATTAAACATGGCAAACACTGTTTATAACTTAAAATGTTTATTAGAGTAAAGAAAAATGCCGTAACGTGCTTTAAAAAAGTTACTTTTATAATCGGTTGATGAGTCGAAATAGTCTTTTCATCTTCCTGGCACGTACCTTGGGCGAGTAGAGCCGGCTTCGCCCGAAAAGGTTTCTAGGAAATATTATATTCACAATCGGTACCCAGTCACATGTGTATCCCACTCAGAGGAGATGAATTTAACGACGTTACTTTTTGCATTTTTGTTACAACTGGAAGCAGAAATGATGTGGCAAACTCTGTTAATAATTTAACAGTTTATTAGAGCAGAGGAAAATGCCGTCAAGTGCTTTAAAAGTTACTTATATAATCGGTTGACGAGTCGAGATAGTCTTTCCTCTTTCTTGCACGTACCCTAATTTTTATTTTATTATTAGTCAGTATAGCCTCTCATGAGGATCGAACCTTCAACCTCCAGAAGACTGTTACTTAGAACTGATTATTACTTAACAACTTTATCCGTTGGACTAACATTGTGAGAATACTGTCCAGGGTGTAGTGTAGTATATGTTCTCATGTTATGAAACCATCCTCTCGAGCATTAGCTCTTCCTTTCGGGGGGCTAGTGTAGTATATGTCCGAATCAATAAAATAATACAAATTATCAATCCCCATCTGGGAGGTGACCATGGTTTCTCCACAACATTGTGAAAAGACGTCGGACTGGAAGATACCAGGATCCGTTCTCGACAATCAGTCCGGCAGAAATTGGGCCATTTCGGTGGCCTTTTATTTGTCAGGCTTAAGTATTGGTCCTAGGTAGTCCTAGGGAGTCTACTATCCCAGAAATTGCCTCCCCTATTTGGGGTGGGGTTAGTTCATTGCTAACTGCATGCGGCGCCCTGATCAGAAAATGCGGAAGGGGCTGCACAGAAAATCTTTAATATGCAAGAGTGTCTCTTCTTTGGGGACATTGGCTTGATTCTCCCGCCTTACGGCCTTGTGCCACACCTCCCTGCGGTGGGAAGGAAGTAAATCTCCGGTGGTTAAGTGATTAACGACACGGGTGTGCCAATTTCGAATCCAGTTCGTTCCAGAGAAACACGTTCACTTAGGATGTTGGCAACCTTCACGTGGTCCATCCCGTGTGTACCCGATTTCTTTACTGAAATAATTCTGACTAGAAAGATATCGAGAAACCAATGCCAACAATAGAATCACATGATTTGTAAGTTATGCATAAATGAATCCTTATCTAAACAAAAATTTCGAAACACTTTATGTTAGTCTTGAAGAAACTCCTTAGTGGTTTCAAAAATCTAACCGGAATTTCCTTTGTTAAAATATACAACTTTGGTAACATTTAAAAAGAATTCACGGTTTAATATACATTTCATTTTATAATTTAAACAGTAAAAGTTTCTTACGCGGTCTAATAACATTACAACCTATAGAAAAAGTACTTTTAGTAAATAATAATATTATGACTGTTATTTTTATTTTATTTTTTAAAATATTTTTATTTTTTATTATTTTTTGTCGTTGTGTGGGTAAAAAAATGTTTTTGTCGTATTCCTGAATATTTCAGTAAGGAACAATTAGTCGAAATGACTACAATGCTGTGCACGAGTTTGCAACAACAACAGCAACAATTACAACAGCAACAACTACAACAACAACAATAACACCAAGAGTTGCAACAACAAATTTTACAACAACAAAAAAGTTTCGAAAAAATTCTGAAACAGACTACTGGTGAAAAAAAGTTTGTTTTTTCTGCCGAAGGAATTGCAAATTAGTTATCTGAATTTGTATACGAACCTAATTCTGGCATTACATTTCCAGCACATTTCAGACGTTTAGAAACATTTACTAAAAGGTACCAGCATTGGTCGGATGAAGAACGGGTAATTCTTTTATTACAGAAACTAGGGGCAGACGAGAATACTAAATATACGAACTTGATTTTGCCCAGAAAACCAGAGGAAGTTTCATTTGATAAAACTATAAATATACTGTCAAAGATATTCAATGAAAGAAATGTTCTTTTCCACACGCCTAAACATCGTTAAAATTGATAACGAGGATTTTGTTTGCATGCGCAGGAACAGTAAACTCTTTGGTTGAGCAATTCAAGATAGATGAAATCCCCAAAGATTTATTCAAGTGCCTAATTTTTCTTCAATGACTAACTGCACCTAAGTACAAAGAAATTAGGTCTAAAATCTTAACAATGATGGAGCAAGACACGAAAATAACGTTACAAAGAGTGACAGAAAAATGTCAGCGTCTCATAAATGTTAAAAGGGATAATGCTCAAATTGAGGAAAAAAGTGTTGACAAAGTTCAACACATAAAAACCCTAAAAACTCCTAAATTCAAAAAGACAGGAAAATGTGAGACGTGCGGAAATAATAAACATACTAAAGACGTATGTTGGTATCAGAACAAATTCTGTGAATCTTGTGGAAGTAAGGGTCATAAATGGTCTGTTTGCCGCAAGAAAAAGAATTTTGAAAATGTAAGTTTTCTTTTGTTGAAAAAAGAAATCCAGAACAGTAAAAATCGAAAATACGTAGATATACGTATAAATGGTCATACAATAACTTTGTTATTGGATACTGGTTCAAACATAAGCATTATTGGCAAACATGGAGAAAAATTTTAAAAACAACAACAAATTATCTGAAAAAATTAAACTTTAAAGGAGAATTTAAAGGCGATATTTATTTCTGTGGCAAAACTGCAAAAACAAATGTATATGTGATTCAAGGGATTAATTCATCCCTTTTTGGAGTAGACTGGATAGTTCTCTTTAATTTATTTTAACTTCCAATGAACTCTATTTGCAACGAAATAAACAGTGCAGAAAAGAAAAAAATTATAAAAATGAAAAATTCATGAATGAATTGAAAGATGAATATCCCAGTTTTTTTCTGAGGGGTTAGGTTTATGCTCAAAGACTGAAGTCAAGTTTGAACTCAAGGAAAATGTCAATCCAATTTTCAAACCTAAGAGAAACATCCCTTTTTCCGCCTTAGATGCAATTAACAAGGAACTAGAAAGATTAGAAAAATGGGAGTTATATCTAAGATAGCCCATGCGAACTGGGCATCGCCTACCGTCTACATAAAAAAGAAAAACAGAAAAATAAGAGTGTGCGCCAATTTTTCAACCGGATTAAACAATTGCCTGAAAGATCACAATTATCCACTACCTTCACCAGAAGATATTTTTTCAAACCTAAATAGAGGTAAGATTTTTCAAAAATCGATTTGTCTGACGCATACTTGCAGGTTAAAGTGAGCAAAGAATGCTCAAAATATTTGTGCATAAATACACATAAGGGAATTTTCAAACTAGATAGGCTCCCTTTCGGCTTAAAGGTCGCTCCAGCTTTGTTCCAGCAGATTATGGACACTATGCTGATGGGTCTTGAGTTTGGTATCGCCTATTTAGACGATATTCTAGTCAAAAGTAAGAATGTTTACGAACATAAAATGCACATTAGAGCTACATTCAAACGACTAGAAGAATTTGGTTTCAAATTAAGTCCCGAGAAGTGTCAATTCTTCATGGAAAGAATTAAATACCTCGAACAGGTGATAGACAGTAAAGGCAGAAAACCAGACCCACAGAGGACCGATGCAATTAAGAATATGCCTGCACCCGACACAGTTGCGAAACTACAATCGTTTCTTGGGTTGGCCGAATATTATGCAATCTACATTCCAAAAATGTACGATTTAAGAGCCCCCCCCCCTTAACGAATCATTGAGGAAAGACAAAAAATGGATTTGGTCAAAAGATTGCGAGACGGCTTTCCAGAAAAAAAAATATGTCTACTCTCAGATCTTGCCTTAGCTCATTATCATCCTGAGAAAGAAATTATCCTTGCGACTGATGCTAGTGAATACGGAGTGGGTGCTGCACTGCTACATAAATATGAAGATGGTACTACTAAACCGATCGCGAATCCGTCGAGGACTCTTCTAGCGGCTGAGAAGAATTATAGTTAGATAGAGGCATTATCGATTGTGTTCGGGGTTAAAAAAATACCATCGCTTTTTACCGTTAGTTACGATATTTGGATTAAAAAAAAGGCATTCTTACCCACACTGCTAACCGTTTTAGGATCGAATACATCGCATCTAAAATAACATGGGCATGCGGATGGACTGTCAAGATTAATTCCCAAAAATGAAGAGATTTTAGAAGAGACGATTATAGCAGCACTAATAGAGAAAAAAGAAATCTCAGGTCTGTTGTTAAACACTATCAGAGAATTACCTGTAACTTTAGTACAAATAAAAAAGGAGGCCGAAAAAAGATGATTATATATTAAATATAAAGAACCAGACGAGATTGAACAAAAGAAATAAAAAGGGAACTCAGATTTCACCTTTCTCAACACTCTAATGGACACAAATAAAATTGTAATACCTCAATCTCTACGTACAGTTATGCTGAAAGAATTCCATACCGATCATCCTGGCATGTCCCGGATGAAATCTCTCATGCGATGCTACATATACTGGTCAGGAATGGACAAGGAAATAGGTTTTATAAAACTGTGCAGAGATTGTCAATTGGCTGCAAGGACGCCTCCGGTCAAAACGAATCCTTGGCCAAAAACGGATTTGCGTGGGCACGTCTACATATAGACTATGCTAGACCGATTAATGGAAATTATTACTTGATCTTGGGGGACTCTTTATCACAATGACCTGAGGTATTCAAGTGCAAGCATCCTACATCTAGGAACACCATCAGTGCATTAGATGAAATTTTCAGTCGTTTCGGAGTCCCCCGGACACTGGTCAGCGACAATGGTACAGCGTTCACAGGTTCGGAATTTAAGGATTTCTGTACTTCCTTGGACATTGAACACATTACTACACCAGTATATCATCCCAGATCGAACGATCAAGCCGAAAAATGTGTTGACACTTTTAAGCGTGCTTTACGGGAAAAAAACAATATATGGACACGCAAGAAAAAACTATCCAAAAACTTTTAGCGGTGACTCCTAATGAAAACAACGACTCGAAGTTGTCACCTGCAGAACTTATGTTCGCAAGGAAAATACGATCAATTTTCGATAGATTGATATCCTATCCAAAGAAAAAAGTTGCTAAAAAGAAAAAAAGTCAACATAAGAAGATACTCTCCAGGCGATAAAGTATATTTTAAAAGTTTCCAAGGTGGAAACAGTTATTGGATAAATGGCATAATTCAGAAAATGATTGACAAAGTGGTCTACACCATCAAAAGTCAAAAATGTATGTGTAAAAGACATATCAACCAAATTAGACCACGATATTCTGAAGATAATGAAAAAAGCGAGGAAGAAGTTCCAATGGAGATTCTATGTGATGCTTTTGACATGCCACTACTCAATAGTGTACTCGAACCTATAAATATATCTCCTCGGCCAGCCTTACGAGCTGAACAAAATTTATCTTCGCCTCAAATTGGAAAGGATCCAATTGTTAGGTCTAAAAGAAAGAGCACACGGGAACGACTACCGGTGGAGCGCTTCAGCCCGGATACTAAAAGGAAAAAATATTAGAAGCAGAAATTTCAAGGGAAAATTTCAGCTTCAGGGGAGGTGTTGTGATGGGATAACCTGGCTTCCCCATTCACAAAATAGATGGACTCCTCGGACTATAAGTACGATTATAGCGAGCAGTCAAGACATTCGAGTTAAGACACATGCAGTCTTAACATTCTGTCTTACGTATTCTCTAGTCGGTCTGCTCTATTACATATTCTGTATTCTGTTAACATATATTGTATGTACAAGATATATACATCCACTCAGGTTATTTGTCATTATATCTTCAACAAGATATATCACAAACAAAATCATAATGTTCTTTCTGAAAATGGTGAGTTTATACCCAAAAATCTAATATTTACAAGATCAATAAACCAAACTTCCCTAGGAAAAATTAATGAATTGCAGACTGTTTATTTAAGAAATTGATACATATAAAAGAAATTCATCCAAATCTGTTAAACATTTAAAAATATTATGAACCTCAAGCATAACATCTTTTACCAATATAAATGGGGTCGACATTAAATAACCCAAAAGGGTTGATATGCCGTAAAACAAAACAAAACAAACAAACAAAAAGACAAGGGTACTCAAACAAACGCTGGGTAAAACAAAACGTCTTTGGTGGATTTAACAAAAGATAACATAAATAGTAACGAATCGGAAGCATCAACTATTGTTTCAGCAATTCTTAAGACAATCTGAAGAGAAGTGGTTCGACAGACGACAGTGCTTCGTTCGGCGAAGGCTTATAAGACTGGAATAGAATTGTATCGACATTATTCAACGCGGATAATGGATTTTTTTTTGCAAAGACATTCGACGCAAGAAGTAAGTAGTGCATTCTGGGATCGAGAAACGAACAGATAACTAGTCGATACAAACGCATTCAAAATATCTATACTAGATGTACCCGTGACCCGTTGGGTCACAACCACTACTACTATTTATTCTACTTCAGTCGAGAATTCATGAATTGTGACGTACATTTAAAGACATTCTTCTTGTATAATTAAAAATAATCATTATCAGCAGTAGCATACGCTAAGGCATCTCATGATCGTACGTACGTTATCGCCGTTTACACACATAAAACATGAGATCGTCCGATCAGCCGATCGTCCGTAAGTGATTAGTGATAATCTGATTCCGATAAAGTAAACACTTCCGACATTATCTATTAAAAAACATTTTTATATATTTAAAGAATATCTAGCTGAAATTATTTTTTACAGTAAGACGACAGAGAATATTTATTGCTTTAAAAATAATTAAATTGCTACAATTTAAAATAAATGAATAAAGACGAGACATATTCGTTTTATTTATCTAAAGAATGTGTAACTGATAGTGAAAATTATTTTTACGGAAGAAGAGTCATTTTTAAATAGTATTGACCCTGACAAACATTTATTATTTGAAAATGGTTATTATTATTATTAGTAGTAGTAGTAGTAGTAGTAGTAGTAGTAGTATTTGAACAATAAATTGTGCAGATTGATGTATAAAGCACCGCGGAATTAATAATTTACTTATAACTTTTTAAAAATACATAGTTTTATTTATAATCACGCTTTGTTATACACACATTTTTAATTTAAAAGAAAGTTTTATTTACAAAACGTTTTGTAGATTTATAAAAAATATTAAAAATATACATAGTTTTATTTAAAAAATACTATTTATTCAATCAAAATGTATAAACAAATGAAACAAACACAAAAAAAACATTTAAATGAAAAGCTTTTGCATTTTTTTTAAAATATTGTATTGTATTTTTTTAATGTCAAAATTGGATATTTCGCTATAAAAATGTTTATCATTAGCGATAAGACCGGAAGTCAACAATTTATTAAGTCAGTGTTAAAACAAAATGTATCCTTGGGGTTGTTTCTCATTCTGGGGTGCCTCAAATCCATTTGATCCCTATTTTACTTTTTCCGTTCATCGATCAAAGCCGGGTAGCCCTGTTAGTCTTTAAAAAAGAACACATACAAGGTTGTGAAAACAATTATTCAATAGGGCAGATGCCGTGTTGCAAAGCTAAAGGTCAACGAACCCTGACCCTAACCAGGGAATATTTATTCTGGTTGAGTGCCCTGGTCAAAAAGTTCGATGTTAAAGTGACCTAAAGTGACCTAAAGCTTCATACGATCACAAGAGAATATCGCCTACGACATTTCCCGATGCATTATGTAAATGTAGTTTAATACAATGCGTACGTTAATCGCTCCGTTTTCAAGAAAATGAATAAATGTGTAAAATAAAAAAAATAAAATGAAATTAGTCGACTAATTTCATTTTATTCTTTTTATTTTATGAAAAAACACGTAGAGCAGATTTTGCCACTGGATAAACGAAGACGTCTACTGCACTTGCTATTACTAGAGTGACATTCAGAGCGCCAAAGTCACCCACGAGAAAACATTGTAGTACCTAATAAAGTAAGCGATAGAAATTCCCTTTGTGTTTTTTGAGTCTTCAATTTCAAACCGGCTTGCGAGGGGAAGATGTTTCTAGAAATGCGAGGATGAATTCTCCTTAAGTTTTCTGTAATGTGCTCCCCGAGCAAAAAATGAGGCAACCATGTTACATAACGTCATCTAGTCCTATAGACGACAGTTAAGTTTTGTGTAAAGTTATAAGATACAATATAAAAATGTGACCCGCTGGATCATCCATTGAATTCAGGTTAAATTGTTAGTATCAGGAAAAAGTTAGTTTACAAAGCCAGTTGAATATAAAAAAGAAAAGAAAAATCCCAAATTAGCCTCGTTCAGCTAGTTATCCATCTCTCTCGCTATTTCCTTCTCTCTTTCTCTCTTTCTCTCTTTTCCTTTGCAACTACGGGTTAAATAGTATTGCTACCTGTGGTAATATTCCCTTTTGTTTATAATGGAAAATTCCAACCTTTTTATTCTTTTCTTTCTTTATTAACTTCGACTGTTAATAAATAGAGATAGATGGAGGGGTGGGACAGAGAAAAAGAGAGAGATACGGAATCAAGAGTGATAGATATCGTATACAATAAGAGAAGGGAGCCATACACCACACCGTGAGAAAGGGTGAGAGAGATAAATAGAAGCTCAGTAAGAAATGGATCACGTGGTGAGTTAATTGTAAATTGCTGCTAATTAGAACAATTAAAATCGTAGTTTTTTTAACATAACTCAATCCTCAAACTGATGAATGTTTTAGAATGTATTTTGTGTGATTAGAATATATAGAGTAAAAAGTCTTAGGGAAACAAACGTTGATTAACTCAGCTTTGGTATAATAATAGACAAATGAATGGGGTTGTATCCATAGCTTTTAACAAACACAATGCAATTGTTTACATTAGAAAGACGAAAAAATCTATACTACAGCACTCGGTTTACGCCACGCGACGAACAAATTATTGCATTTTGAGATAAGCAAACAAGCAAACAGCTAATCGATACAGACACATTCACTGAGTTATATCTAAATTATAATTGTGCATTTAATAGACCATAGTTCCTGCGATAAACATAATATAACACGATGGGACATAAGACGTAATTTAATCATAAGTTTACTGAACACAAGACTGGAAACTATAAAAAATCAAAATGTAATAATATGTTGCAGACAAGAGACAACATAGATTAGAAGTGATGACTAAGTCGTCTTAACTCGACGCCACGGAATAGAAAAACATTATAATAAGAAGAAAAACGCGAAAGGATTATTTTTAAAACACAATGGAGAGAGATTAGAAATCACAACATTCCTTTACTCTAACGTGAATAAGGAACAGTAGACAATGAAAAATACGGTTCATCCAAATGTTTCAAAAGGAATTCGATGTAGAATTCTGACAAAAATGAAATAACAACTTTAGGATTAACCTGACGATGGGACAATTAGCATCTTGAGAAAAGGTGGGTCAAAAATCTGACGTGATTTGACGTAAAACGGGTATTATATAAATTTGTGGAAAACAACAATAGATAGAGTAGGTACGGAGTCTATCAAACGAAGCAAGCATACACAGGGTCAGAGTTTATGTAAAAGTATGGGTACTGTTCAGTTGTCTTGCATACAAAATTAACGATTATGATTTTTATACAAGTTGGTGCCGTTGGTTTATTTTTCAGGGAAACAACTTTGCAAGACTACAAAACAAAAGTTTTAACCGGGTTATCTCCCTTACACGCTAAATGATATTTTATAATTCGGAAATATCATTACTCCATCGTGTAACAAAAATGATTAAAGCGTAATTGTGTTAGGGATTTTTATGACGCCAATCTCAGACGATGAACAGAATAGTGGAGTTGAAGGCGAAACGCTGTGCAAATAGTTCAGCCTTGTCAGTTGCCGTGCAAACGACATCATTATGGTTGGATAGCGAGGTAATTGATGACTGCCCATTATTCACTACACTATTGAAGATTTTCCAGAAATCACGAGTACCTAGTTTCTGTGACTCAATGCGTTTTCTGGTCATCTCTGTATACCTTCTCTTTGCTTCATCTATTGCAGTCTTACAATGATTTATTGACGCTTGCTGTAGAATTTTCGCGCGGGGACATGTGCTTCAATGCCTGCTTTGACCCATTCGGTTACCTCATTTGCACACTGATCAGCAGGGAAAGAAAAAGTTTCACTCCACGGGGCGTCTCTGATTTTATCTCTGATGGATTCCCAATAATTCCAAACGTTCCTCACCGTGATAGGGACGGTGACAACGTGGTAATATTAGAGCTATCCGGATAAGAGTGCTCCGGTGAAAATTCAGGAGTCGGCATCAGGATCCGTCATCCTCTAGTCGTCTCTGCCTCTGTATGTGACAAGCAAAGACTATTCGGCGCGAAACCGTAAATCAATGGAGTGAACGTGGCAACGTTGCTTCTTTCCCCGACTTCACATACAACTGCTGAGCCTTGCTGTTCTCGGTGTGAACACGTGCAATCCTGCAGGTTGACAAATAACCAGGAGGACTTTATGCAGATCAGACAATCCTAAGGCACGATCTTCGTGAGCCCAATGCAGAATTTTGATTAACACACACACTCACTCACTCACTCACTCACTCACTCACTCACTCACTCACTCACTCACTCACTCACTCATTAACAACAACAATAACCACCACCACTCTTATTTTAATCCACGGGGTAGCATGCTCTAGTTCCATCAGCCATAACCGGATAAAAGTCTTAAATAATTCACAAGTGTATTCTTAGTATTGCCCGCATCGAGGATTGAACCTTCAACCTTCGGAAGAGTGTTACTTAAAACTGAATTTTACTTAGTACCTTATTCGTTACGCCACGGGTCCTTTATCCACTGATCAAACGAGAGCATGATATCCCGAGGATTAAATAACGGGTTCCGTTCGAAATTCCGTACAGATCCCCAAGTTCGACAGAAAGATTCCCGAATTCGACCAGATACACATGAAGAAGGTCGGAGATTGCATCGGCCGAAACGTTGTGAGAATAACACTCAAGATGAAAACAGTAGTCCGAATACTCTAAATAATACAAATTATCAATCCTCATCTAAAAAGTCTGGAAACATAACAGATGCTTTTTGAATAGTCTTCTGCCGATTAACCCCAAAGTATTCAATCAGATAGTGTTTCATGGACTCATGTGGTTCTATAAACCCTAACCCTCTCACATCACCTTACATCGGTCCTTATCGTGTCCTTGCACGAACGGATAAACTTTTTACTTTAGACATTCGGGATTTTAAAAAATTGACTGTAACTGTCGATAGGTTGAAACGAGCCTTTGTGGACACTGACATCCAATAACCCCATGTTCCCTCTCTACTCAATCTGCTTGAGCCTACTGAGCTTATACCTTCACAGACACTCAAGCCGTTAAACTTTCTGCGAACCCATTAAAAAGAGCAACGGCGACTCTGTCCGATGCATTATTTCAATGTATTTCTATACAAGAAACTGAATCGATGAAATAAAACGCACAAAAAGATAACATCAAATTGGTTGAATACCAATGCATATATATATATATATATATATATATATATATATATATATATATATATATATATATATATATATATAATGGCCGCTGTAAATAAGTACGGATAGGCAACGACGTCTATTGTTTCAGCAACAATAGTGAGAAACGATAGCAAGTAGTTCGATAGACGACAGTGTTTTGTTTCGTGAACGCGATGGAATTGTATCGACTGTTTTAAACAAAGAACTCGGAATTGTTTTTGCAAAGATATTCGAAAGACAAAACTCTATACAACATGTAAAAGTGGATCGCTGGGACGGAGAAACAAATAACTAACGACGAGCATCAAAGTGTAGTATGTATTCTGTCCTTCTTTGGGGGCAGCTGAAGTTTGCCTCATGAAAGAAAACGACTTTGTGCCTAACTTTGCTCTAGTGGAAAGGTAAGCAAATAAAAAATAATAATAATAATTAAACTAGTCCTTACATATTTTCCTCCCCACAAAGGCGAAGTTAGACACAAGGTCGTTTTTTATGTGGGGGTCTCCAGCTCTGCCAGAAGAAGTACACTCTGGATTAATAAATAATAAATTGCTTCTGTCAAGAATGATTTTCTCTTGCCTACGACAGAATCGATATTACACTCTGATCACAGCGCGATAGCCAGGAAACTAGTCGATAGGAGCACATCCAATGTGCTTTTATCGACTATTATATATATATATATATATATACATATATATATATATATATATATATATATATATATATATATGTGTGTGTGTGTGTGTGTGTGTGTGTGTGTGTGTGTGTGTCGTTGAAGACCACGGAGTTTTCTTTCTTTGCGAAGTTTCTAGTTAACTTCTCGACTCGGCGAGCGATTCGTCGAGTTTCCGGTGTCAATTGGTGGATTATGGCGCCTAAACCATAAATACGGCTCTTTACTAACAATAACGCATATCCTCCTTAAGACGGTCGCGAAGACCGAAAGCGCTAGAGAAATGGCCCAAGAAACAACATTAGGCGCCATAATCCACAATTGATACCGGAAACTCGACGAATCGCTCGCCGAGTCGAGAAGTTAACCAGAAAGATCGCAAAGAAAGAAAACTCCGTGGTCTTCAACGACACATGTATGATAAACGACTTGCTGCCGAAATATACATATATATATATATATATATATATATATATATATATATATATATATATATACATATATATATACACATATATATACATATCTGTATACATATATATGTGGGCAAAGACGTTGGAATTTGAGTTTAACCGGTATGAATAATTCTTCTCTACACTGACGATTCCCGTAATGATGAAACGTACATGTATGGAGATGAAAACAAATATTTATAATCAATTATTTGTCGCCCCCCACATATAGGTTGGGCTCTCTAGCGTATACTATAAACATAGCTGTCATCGTGGCTTCCTTTCAAAAGTGTAACTCTTTACGTCAGCTACCTTAAAGTAGGATTAATCTCTCGCTGAATTACCGAGTTGTTAGCAACGGCTGCGTGGGCAAAGACGTTGGAATTTGAGTTTGAAACTCGTGTTCCGGAGCTCGAGCCTGGCGATCGGTGTGAATAATTTTTCTCAATACTGACGAATCTCGTAAGATCGTAACGTATACGTGTGTAAATTAATATATATATATATATATATATATATATATATATATATATATATATATATATATATATATATATATATATATATATATATATATATTGACGGTTGAGACGCCGAATTTGGAGTTGTAAACAAACAACTCTCGTTCCGGGGTTCGAATCGTCCGACCTGCTTGAATTGTCATCTCTACACTGATGAGTCCGCAAAGATTAAACGTATACGTATATAGATAATAATTAAATATTTAATATCAAATAATTATGTGTAGCCCCCGTTTGGCTGGACCTTTAATGCGAGATAAGACAGCCGTCAACCTTCGCTATAATGTGACGTTCCTTTATGTACTGATTCTTACTGACATAAGTTTATTTCGCATGACTTTCGTATGACTAGTCATACTGGCCTCAACGGTTGACAGGTCGGATTTGGAGTTGTAAACAAATAACTCTCGTTCCGGAGTTACACTGATGATTCCACAAAGATTAAACGTATATGTGTGTAGATAATAATTGAATATTTATTATTAAATAATTATATATATATATAAATATTTATTATTAAATAATTATATATATATATATACATATATATATATATATATATATATATATATATATATATATATATATATATATATATATATATATATATATAAACTTCTTAAATCACTTCAGAGTCTGGCGAGACGTGTAAGCCTCAAAACGTTGGTTGATCCGCGTAGACTGTTTTGATGTTTATTTAATTTTATTTATAAAAGCTCTAATTTGTATTTAGAACTTTTTAAAAAATATTGGTTTTAAGTTCATCTTATCAATATATTTGAACTTATTTATTTAAATATTATATACGTATTTTTAATTAAGACTTATTGAGTGATATGTTAGAATAACCGCACTTTTGAACTGTCTATGTAAATTTTCCATATACAGACAAGTGAACTTTTTCTGCTCATAATTGACATCAGAATCCAAGATGGTGTTTGATTTTGTGTCTTCCGGGCCGTTATCTTGACATGCGAGTTTCCCAATGAAAAAAGAAACAAATGCCATAAACCGGAGTCGATAATAGAATGCGTTTAAAAATAAAATTATCGACGACACTAGTCAGACAAAAATATGTATAATGCCTTGCTAACAGATGGCGCCCAACTGAAAATTGAACGGCTTATCGATTTTTTAAAAGGTGGGTTCCCGCCAGTCAATAAAAGTGTGTGGGGATGCTGTGAGTCAATAGTCGTATTTTCCCGGTTATTTATGACGTTGCAGCATTACAAATTAAAATGATGCCTCCATGGCTGCCAAGGAAGAAAAAACAACTTGCTATTTCCATGTCTCTCCACTATGTTGTAGTTCTGCTTTGCTTACAAGAATGACGACAACACTGATATATAAAAAATATAATGATATTTCTTTATTGTCGGTGGTGGTGAACGAATGCGGGTTAGTGAGGACTGTGGATGCACATGACTTGACAAAGTGGTTTTCCCGAACGCGTGCCAGTCGACTGAGGTTGATATTATATAACAATTTGTGACACCCGCGCATTCACTTACAAACGCGATTTCTGGGATTTCGCCATCGCTGTTAATGTAGCCACGTCTCTAGTACGTCAATTTAGCGACTAGCTAGCCCTATCTGCAGCTAACCTTAGGATAAGAGTAACCTTTGCAGCTGGCTTCGAATCAATAATTATTTTGTTTTCGACAATCAATCGTGCCTTTTTTCTTCCGGACAGGTGGTTCTGAATCAGTGAACAATTATTTTGTTTTCGACAATCAATCGTGACTTGTTTCTTCCGGCCAGGTGCGCCTCTGTGTCAAGTATGCCTCACTCCTGCCAAATGACACTCTCGGTACACGTGGCCCGAATATTCAACAACGAGGGCTGGATGTTAATGTAGACTATGACCATTTCTGAAGAGGACAAGAGCATTTTTGGCCTATGAGGATTTTAGTTTGTTCTTATAGATTTATTATGTGGGAGAAGGGAAAGGAAAGAGAGTGAGAGACGGACCGGACGAATTATCGAAGGTAATTCGTAGAAATGATATAAACAAAATAAACAAAGTAAACTCTCAATTTACAAAAGGAAAAATATTTATTAAGTTTTAAGGAAACTTTTTCATTGAAAATGATAGTTCTTTTATGAATGTCTTTTGGTGAACAAAAGGGGAATGAATTTGAGATATCGAGGAAGACTGAATCGATAACTCAAGAGCTGTGAAAAATCCACTGGTCTGAAAAATCGAGAAAACTTCTCACTCAAATATATGAAATAAATTTTACTGAGTCAATGACTGGAGAAAATTAATCAAAGTATAAAGTTCAATGAGAAGTTTTTTAAATAGTTATTTTCATAAATTTACTTTTAAAGAAGCAGACGATAAAAAGGGAAATGCAAAAGTTTGTTTTTGTTTCTGTGTCTGTGTGTTCGCCTACCTTGGCTGATTTGCTGACTGCTATATTGAGAGTGTTGTGTAGTCTTGTTTGAGTCGAGTTGAGTTGCAGACAGCAGACTTATTTTCAAACACTATCTCTGAATTTTTAATCAACTAGTCTTTTTGGAAAATACGCATCTCTTTTAAAGGTTTTCATCGGCTCCCACAGACACAGAATTCCGGACCAACTTGGAAAATCATCTGATTGGTCCAAAATAAATTTATTGAATTTTACAATTTTATTTTGTAAAAACGCGCGTCCAGCCGCATGCGCAGAAATGCTTCGGGGCACTTGAACCTTCAGGTGTAATCCTGATACCTAGAAGAACTATAGGAAGAGCAGACAACCAAGATTCTCTCCTGGCAATGATCGCCGTCTTTAGTGTTCTGTGCGCCCGCTCGATCATTCCGTTTGCTTGGGGATGGTACGAAGTTGTTCTCAGCCTGTGGAACCCTATAATTTTCGACAGCTCTGAGAACAACTCTGACTCGAATTGGCTACCTCTATCTGTAACGACATGGAGGGGCACACCAAATCTTGATATCCACAGATCAACAAAAGCAGTAGATACTGACTGTGCAGTTATTTCTGTCAATGGACAAGCCTCTACCCATCTCGTATTTCTATCGATGCATGTTAATAAATACCGATAGAGAGAGAAATACAGGTCTGTTTTGTTCTTTACTGGTGGTAGAGGGCCAACAATGTCAATGTGTACAGTTTGAAATCTACTGGATGGCAATTCAAACGGATGCACTTCACTTTTTGTATGTTTATTTATTTTTGCTTGTTGGCAATGTTGACATTCCTTGCACCATTCCTTTATTGACTTGGCCATTTTGGGCCAATAATACCTAGAGGTAATTATTTTGTTTGAAGCTGTAATTCCGGGGTGTGACAAATTGTGTAAACTGTCAAAAACGGATTTTCGGAGCTTTTGTGTGACAAAAGGTCGTGGAAAAGGTAATGACACGTCACATAGTATGGTATCATGTTCATTTATTTGGTACGGCTTTAGTTGATCACAGAGAGTTTTTGTTTCTTCGTCAGTAGTTTGGTGTTTGGCCATCTCTTGCAAATCGCATATATCAATTGTGATTGCATACGCTGGTCGTGATAAACAGTCAGCTACAATGTTCTCTGAACCTTGTATGTGTGAAATATCAGTCACATATTCACTCAAGAAACAGAGATGACGCTGTTGTCTATCGGATTTTAAAGGCGTTTGGCTTTTGAAAGCGCTGCAGAGCGGTTTATGATCTGTCAACAACAATAAGTTTCTGCCTTCCACCTGATGTTTAAAATACAAGACTGCTAAATAAGCAGCTAGCAATTCTCTGTCAAAGGTGGAATACTTCTGTTGAGTCTGTGATAATTTTTTTGAAAAGAATCCAATAGGAATTGGCTGATTGTCGATCATTTGATGAAGTGCTGCTCCAACAACGTAATTGGAACTGTCCGTAACAAGCTGATAGTTAGTAGCTTTTGAATCAGGATAAGGTAGAGCGGTTACGCCTGACAAACTTGTTTTTATCCTTTCAAAGGATTCAACTTCTCTCTTTGCTAAATCTATTTTCTTTGATTTCTGATTCAACCGAATACACTCGGTGAGTGGTAAACTGATTTCACTGAAATTAGGAACTAATTTCCTGTAAAAATTTGCCATGCCAAGGAATCGACGCAATGATTTTGAATCGTTTGGTTGAGGAAATTCATTTAATTCCCGGATTTTCTTGTCGCTTGGTTTAAGACCATCAACAGATATGTGAAATCCCAAAAATTCTAGTTGAAAAACATTGAAAGTACACTTAGAAAGAGAGATTTTAAGGTCGTACTCACTGAGTTTTTGTAAAACAGTATCGAGGTGTTTGGAATGCTCTTCTTCACTATTTGAGAAAATGAGAATATCATCGATATATGTAAAAGTGCAATCGATGTCACGGAAAATATTGTCCATCATCCTTTGGAAAGTACTAGATGCGTTCCGCAAACCGAAAGGCATGTAATTGTACTCATATAAACCGAAGGGTGTTGTGATGGCTGTTTTGCATACATCATCCGGATGGACTGGTACTTGATGGTAGGCAGAAGATAAATCAATTTTTGAAAAAACTTTCTTACCGTGCAGTTTTGATGATAAGGAGTTTATATTTGGCACTTGATATCGGTCTGGTTTCGTTATAGTATTTAGTAACCTGTAGTCACCTACAGGTCTATAAGTCCCGTCGGATTTTTGCACCATGTGCAAGGCTGAACTCCACTCTGATTTAGAGGGGGATATAATTCCGGCGTTCTGGAGTTTCCTGAATTCCTCTTTTGCTATGTCGTATTTCTGAGCCGATAATTGCCTCGTTTTAGAGAATGATGGAGGGTTACTGCCAGTTTCAATTCTATGAAATACTTTAGGTTTTGTTGCGTTGGAATCGCGATGTGGAGAAATTAAGTTGGGATATTTTTCCAGAATTGTGTGAACAGTTGTGTCAGCAACGTTATTTGAGCATAAAGCAATGTTCATAAGTATTGGTGATGGCTGTGCGTTTGAATGTCTGTTAGTTGTTGGATCAATTAATTTGTTGTTTGTGCAATCAACCATCAATCTAAAATGATTCAGAAAATCATAACCTAGGAGAGGTTTGGTCGTTTCTGCAATGAGAAAGGTCCAAGTGAAATCACGCCTCAAGTTATGAAGTGCCAGGTTTAATACTGCTTGTCCGGAACATTCGATTTTCTGACCGTTAGCTGACACAATGGAGATGTTAGTTGGGTATATTACTATACCGTTTATATATTTTCTTGGGATTACAGATATTGCAGCTCCCGTATCCACAACGAAATTCAATTTTAAAGCTCCTAACCGTGCGGCTACTTCGAGAAGCGGCGAAGATGTGGAAGCTATCACTTTTCGCCGGGTTAGTTTTCCGATGCTTTACCAAAGGCAGGGGAGGCAGGACGAGAACTGGGTTGCATTTGCACATTTCGTTTATCTGGCCATTTACACCAAGGTTTGCAATATTTTGCACGTTCTGCAAAATATAGATGTGAACGGCAGATTTTTGGTCTCTGATCCTTGCTAAAAGGACGAACTCCAGTGGGACAATTATATGATTTTTGTGACGGATTACTTTTTCTTTGAGATCCGTCATCACTCTGGTTACGGTGGTTTTGGTTCCATGATATGTGTTGTATCTGAGCGGCTTCTTGTCTGTTAAAATATAACAGCAGGTCATCGGACATTTTCCCCAGTCTTTCCAGATCGAGATCTATTTGTGCTGCTACCACGGGTTTGATAGAATGAGGTAGGGCCTGGATGAATTTATGTCGCACAATGTCTTCTCCAACACCAATTCGACCTGCTAACGACATGAGTTCATTCAAATAAATCGAAGGGCGTCCTGTCATGATTGAGGATGACATTAATTTGTCCAGCATTTCAGGCTTTGATTTTTCATACTGGTTAATTACAGCCTCTTTTAACTTATCATAATCTGTTGATTGCAGTATGTTGTGTTGTAATTTTCCAACTATATCCGTTGGTAGTGAAGCGAGAATATGGTAAAATTTTTGTCTTGGTTGTTTAATGTTCATAATACTGAACTGGGCTTCCATTATTGAAAACCAAGCTAGTACATTTGACTCAATAAACGCTGGCGTTTTCATTGCTATTGACTGCACTGGTTTATCTTGTTCTGCTGCCATGTCGATTTCGTTTTCTGCCATTTTAGTTTTGTTTTAGTTGTGAATAAACAAACTTTTGCTGTGTGTTGAATTATATATATATATTTTTATAAAAAGAAGATTTTATGTTCAAAAGGATTTTCTTTACCGTTTTTGTAGAAATTTTTTTTGTTTTTTTTTGTTTTTTTTTTTGTTTTGTGAAAAGTTTCTGTTCAATGAAGATTTGCTAGTCAAAGGTTGTTTTGGTTGTGCTGGTCAAATTAATCAAATTTTGTATTTTCTTTTTCTTTGAATTCTTTTGTATTTATTTGAAGAATGAATTTTGTTGAATTTCTTTGTGAGAAATTGAAAATTTTGGAAAGAATTACCGTTCCATATGACACGGAAACGAACAAACTCGAAAACGTATTGAAATATGATCATACGCGATAATATTTAGAGATTGAAAAAAAAAAAAATTTTACAGTCCATAGCAGAAAAGCAAATAACACGAACGCGTTGAATTCAATCACACGCGATTATATTTGGAAATTATAGAATGTCGAAATATTCGGTCCACTTAGCTTTTACTTATGGCAAGAGAATTGTTTCTCTTGTTTGTTGAATTTTCCTTAGTTTTTTTTTTTTTTTTTTTTTTTTTTTTTTTTGTCTTTGGTGATGGATTGGTCCGGTTCTTTTGTGGTGAAATTATTTCTTGAGTTGTTTTCCTTTCTTTAATTTCGTTGAAGTTAAATGAAGAAAATTCGTTATTTGAAGTATCAGAAGGCAGTTTTATTTTTGTTTGTTGTTGGTATATTTTTTTTTTCTTTTTTGTTTAGAGAAGTGTTTGCGTGTTCACGTCGGTGGATCACCAGTTTGGCCTATGAGGATTTTAGTTTGTTCTTATAGATTTATTATGTGGGAGAAGGGAAAGGAAAGAGAGTGAGAGACGGACCGGACGAATTATCGAAGGTAATTCGTAGAAATGATATAAACAAAATAAACAAAGTAAACTCTCAATTTACAAAAGGAAAAATATTTATTAAGTTTTAAGGAAACATTTTCATTGAAAATGATAGTTCTTTTATGAATGTCTTTTGGTGAACAAAAGGGGAATGAATTTGAGATATCGAGGAAGACTGAATCGATAACTCAAGAGCTGTGAAAAATCCACTGGTCTGAAAAATCGAGAAAACTTCTCACTCAAATATATGAAATAAATTTTACTGAGTCAATGACTGGAGAAAATTAATCAAAGTATAAAGTTCAATGAGAAGTTTTTTAAATAGTTATTTTCATAAATTTACTTTTAAAGAAGCAGACGATAAAAAGGGAAATGCAAAAGTTTGTTTTTGTTTCTGTGTCTGTGTGTTCGCCTACCTTGGCTGATTTGCTGACTGCTATATTGAGAGTGTTGTGTAGTCTTGTTTGAGTCGAGTTGAGTTGCAGACAGCAGACTTATTTTCAAACACTATCTCTGAATTTTTAATCAACTAGTCTTTTTGGAAAATACGCATCTCTTTTAAAGGTTTTCATCGGCTCCCACAGACACAGAATTCCGGACCAACTTGGAAAATCATCTGATTGGTCCAAAATAAATTTATTGAATTTTACAATTTTATTTTGTAAAAACGCGCGTCCAGCCGCATGCGCAGAAATGCTTCGGGGCACTTGAACCTTCGGCAACGAAAGAGTGAACATCGTAGCTCACCATACATTCATGGCTTTTAACAATTTCCTACAAAAATAGCAATGATCGAACCCGCCGGTATCTCTTTATGAGGGCGCCTGAGGTTATCGGCGATAAAGCAATCTCTCTTCTCTCGTAAGATATAAGGCCTTGGAGGATGGGCTCTTGAGACCGAACAGATACCACACTTTGATCTTAGCGCGAAATTCGGATAAAAATGTGATTATGATTTACCTGCATCTACATGAGGGCATGATGTGACACGAGGTCGAACTTACTGTGGGGTGTTTATGACCACTAAAATTTATATTTTCTGGTAGCAGTCGCATCCACTCCTAGACCCCTACCACGAGATAAGTGATATTTACTATGTACCACCTTGGTAAAACGTGTTTTTCTTATTATATTGGGAGTTTAATGCATTCTCTCTTAAATGGAATGGGTTCATAAAAGTCACCCAGATGAAATGTTTATAATTATTATTTATCTGTCTCCCTGAGAGGACTAGATGCGATACAAGGCCGAGCTTAATGTGGGATGTGGCCATTTCGAACTCCACCAGGACGTTTTGGGTAGGTAACAATCTATCTATCTATCTATCTATCTATCTATCTATCTATCTCTCTATCTATCTATCTATCTATCTATATATATATATATATATATATATATATATATATATATATATATATATATATATATATATGTCACGTAGTGTGTATGATTATCCCCATCGCTCTGTTTTAATAGATGACATCATCGTTTCGTGACGTCATTCATTGTGTACGCTTATCTTCTCGATTTTTAATGGATGATGTCACAAAACGATGACGGCATCCAGTGTGAACTGAGGAACAAAAAAAAACAAGCAGTATTCGCAGAGTTTTAGTAATATACTAGACTCCCAGGGGTCTAAACGTTCGTCTAATAGACGATCCGTGACCCTTTCGTCTAGATAAACGGTCTTAACCTCCATCTCTCTCTGATTTGGTGGTTGACGTCATCATTTTGTGCTGTCATCTACTGTGCACGCTTATCCCACATCTATGTTTAATAGATGCCGCCATCCACTATACAGGGTTATCTCCTATCTCTTTTTTAATAGATGACGTCATTATTTTGATGATGTGTGCAAGAGCTCAAACAGGTTAAGAGACATGCTAAAAACAAGCGACACAGAGTTTTATAATAATAATAATAATAATAATAATAATAATAATAATAATAATAATAATAATAATAATAATAATAATAATAATAATAATAATGATAATAATAATGATAATAATTAATAATTACTAGAGTACCTTCCTATGTAAATGATTGTGATAGTTAGTATGATTCCAATTTCTAAAATCTATTCCATCTGTTTAATTTAGCTATAAATACAATTATTATTATTATTATTATTATTATTATTATTATTATTATTATTATTATTATTATCATCATCTTATTTTTTTTTAATTTTTATTATCATTATTGATAGTTATGTGGTCATTAGTATTAATTATTATTTTTAGTATTATTTCTATTACTGGTGCTGCGAAAACCATCATTACATCGTAAACTTTGATAATGCTTAAATTATTTTGGTTATTTTACTTATTCAAATTATTATAATTATTTAAATTCTCCTGATTCCCAGCTGTCCTTTACCTAAAAAATTAATAAAACAAAAATTAATAAAATTTCAGAAATAAAAAAAATAAAAAAGCGGAGTAAAAAATATATAAAATTAAACCCAGACATTAATGTTCACCTGACACAGTTTAAAGTAAATAAATAATTTATTTTAAAAAACATAAATAAATTGCGTTGTCCAAGTTTTCAAAATATTTTTTTAAAATATTGTCCTTATTATTGCCATTTCACCAACGCTTCCGTGTGTGACTTTTCAAACTATCTTATTCACGTAACCGCGTGCTTCGTCGATAACATCAAGACGAAAATGGACGAAAATTTGACGGAATTTTAACTTTCTATTTTTACACATTTTGAGTGTGCATCTGATATTCTTTGATAAAAGTAACCACCATGCTAAATTTCAGTCTGATCAGATAAATAGTTGTTTTTTTTAGTTATAAACGTTTTCATGGCATACAGTGTAGAGAAGTAGGGCTCAGATAAGTCATTTTCCCACCCTTACGTTGTCAAGCGGTGAAATGCAGTTTCACGACTGACTTATGTCCTTGTTATCACTGCATTAGAAACTCATATATAAGGAAAATCCATATCTATCAAAGCTCGGTGAATTGTACATTTTCATTGACCGATTTCACAATTGATTGAACGTGCTTACATCTGTTCAAAATGGCCATTGTTCAAAAATATATAAAAAGAATTTCACTTTTCAAATTGACGCGATGACACGTTACTCCTCTTCGAACGACGAATGTAGACGAACAAGGACGTTTAAAAGAAAATAAAAGCCTCAAAGACAGGCTTCGTTCACTGACAGTCCGATTTCCTATAGTTATTTGTGCTCTATTATAACGAGCTAATCATCTTTTCAGTTTGAATATCGCATGACGTGAGTCTCGTCATCGATTGGCCAACGATGATGCATTTTTCGGTTGATGCCTGTTTCCGTTTCAGTTGTGGAATAAACTTGGAAGATATAAAATGAAGAGCCTTAATACCCCCTGTTGACTGCATTCCATACTCCATGGATTTCCAGACTATTGACCCGTAACCAGATTAATCTGACACCGAATATAGATTTGTAATTACATTATGACTAATTTAATATAGAATAATATATATCTATTCATCTATGGATATATCTATATGGGCTGCTCTCTCTCTCTCTCTCTCTCATATATATATATATATATATATATATATATATATATATATATATATATATATATATATATATATATATATATATATATATATATATATATATATATATATATATGAGAGTTTAGAACATGGAGTTTCAGTAATAGAATAGTGGATAAGCATGGCAAACGAAATAATAGCACAAACACATCATTAAAGCAGAACGAAGATATTTCGGTCTATTAAGACGACCATAATCATTTTGTGTAGATAAAAAAGAAGGCATATAGCAAAGCGAATAAGGTAACCCAGGAAGGCGAAAAGATTTTAGGCGAAGAGAGGGTGGGGAAATATATAGGTGGGTGTAGTTTAGTAAGTTGTACGTGAGAGTAAGTATTAAGAAGGGAGAGAGAAATTGTAAGGCAAGGAAAGAGGGGGAGGCATGTATGTAGACAAAGTTAGGTATGTGTATATTTTTTATATATTTGTATGTACAGGATTCACGCCTAAACTAACTAACTGATTATTATGAATTTTCAAACACGACTACTAGACATAAGGGACGAAAATGTAGGCTATATTTAGTTTAACTTAGTTTTTTTAAGAAAGAAAAAAGGAGTGGAGGTCATTCGTGAAAATTCAAATATCTACGATTTTTATAAACTTTTAACAATAGATATTAGACCTCAATAAATAAACGCAACCTGGTATGTGCATTGTATTTGATCCATAGTTATTAGAGACTAATTAAGTAAGTTTCGCTGAATTCCAATTTCTTTTAAAGACCACTTTAGTTAAAGTTTTCAATTTCAGACATTTTCGATAATCAAAATTATGTAATCGATTTTGATCACAATTTTGATAAGGATTCTAGACATAAGGTTTAGTATACTTATACCTTGATTTTAATCTTATATATATATATATATATATATATATATATATATATATATATATATATATATATATATATATATATATATATATATATATTCACTGTTTCCAATATGTGTGTACTTGTGTGTGATTTCTTCAGATAAATCATCCCGGGGAAGTCTTGAAATAAAAACGAAACGTTATTGAAAATATAAATATAATATAAACAATAATTTTGGTTTTCCTTCTTTATTTGGCATATATATATATATATATATATATATATATATATATATATATATATATATATATATAATCTTTAGTTTTGTTTGGTAGAGAAAAATCCAATAGTGTGCTCAATTATTTCATAAAACCGCATAATATTTATTTATTGATTGATTATGTTACAGAAGAGCAGGTCAAACTAACATAGTACAATATATAGCCTTACCGTGAAACATTAGTTTTCGGTCCGGGCCCGCTTCAGGCTTGAAACCTGTGGTACTACGTTTATCTGACCTTATCTTCTGTAAGATTATTATTAAATATATATATATATATATATATATATATATATATATATATATATTATAAAATAATATATTACGTAGATATTTATTTTCAGTGTTCACTTCAAAAATGCATGATTAGAGCTTAGTAGTAGTATGAAATATACTTATAGAAAGTAACCTATAAAGAAACGTTTGTGCTTCATTTTTTAGAGGAATCATCTCGCTAATTGCATGGATTTATATTCTACGAACGTTTTCATAGTGAAGGTATGCCACTCCAACTTCCAATTAATCAAAATCCACGGTTGTATTACTCCCTCCCTACCTACCTATTCGTTTCCTTCAACCAACGGAATTTTGGTGCGCTTTACTACTAAGTGGGGCAAATAAACAATGGGTAACCTTTTCGTGCCCCTCCCTAAGATGTTGAGTTAATTACTTTGGACACATCATTATTTTTTTCAACTACCGGCAGGTTAGTTGAAAATAACAGGAAATGATAGTTAAGCCGGGATAAACTTGTTGAACACAAAGTTAGATTTTATTACACTGGGAATTGATAAAAACCGATTTGACGTCACATGGATTAACGAGAGAGTGAGTGGGAGAAGTCGTCAGTTCTTTGGACGCACTAAAGGTGTGAACATGTCGTTTGAAAAATGTCATAATAAGATATTAAATAGTCATTATCAATCTCTCTCTAGCTCCCCTAACCCAACTGGTCAGTTATTTGAAACGAAGATCCAAGCGAATAAGCCTCTTCTGTCTTACAAGTTTTGTCTTAACTTGGTCCTTTTTCGAAGTGTGAAATAACATATTTGCGGGCAGCGTTTCCTCAGTCTGATAAAATCACAAGAAAGGTGCAACTAACGGGGTAAGATTATGAACTTTCATCTATGACACAAGGTTGAAATGTAACAAAGTTTATTCTGTGTCTACAATTAGTGATTATTTCGCTTCTACTATTAAGTAACTTTTTAACATCTGTAAACTTTAAGATTTCTCAGCAAAAGTTCTCTCTCTCTCTCTCTCTCTTTCTCTCTCCCTATATATATATATATATATATATATATATATATATATATATATCAATCTATCTATCTATCTATCTCTGAACCTAAAACCAAACAGAACTTCCATCAACAATTTCTTTCCTAAAACATCCTATCTATGGAACCAAATAGCATGGGGCTGCTTGTCAACTGATTACAACATGGTCGTCTTCAAATAAAACATTAATAAATACCTGTTGAGCTGTCCCCTTTGGTTAATTAAATTCTGCCCATTCCACACATCGTTTCCAATCCGCTATTTTACAGCTACATTTTTTCTTAATTTTTTTATCTTTCTTGTTACTATTTCTATCAGAGTCATTACTATTCAGTATGCTATTAGTCATTATCAGTGATTACTCACTGGAGTTCCTTGGAATCCGAGTGAAAATAAGTTTCCCCTGATTTCTCGCACTATTTTGGTAACCGTTTAAAACCAGTTTGCGTTATCGCAACAGTCGTTGTTGATGTTGTTGTTATTATTATTATTTATTTATTTTGTTATTGTTGTTATTGTTGTTATATTTGTCACTTTCTTTCGAAATTGATTTTTATTGTTCTCTTCACATTTAAATCACTCATTCTTTGGGACGCGTGTTGAGGCCCTTGTATTCTTTATTGTAAGGAAGGCATTTGTCCAAAGACGCGTATGACAAAAAAGGCCTCAGTAAGGGGGATAACAACACATGAAAAGACGCACATATTCAAATTTCATTTTATGATATATAACTATATTTATACGTACATAAAAGTTATCCATGTACATGTGTTTCACGGTTCCACCGATCTTCAGCATGGTCGAGTTTGATATATATATATATATATATATATATATATATATATATATATATATATATATATATATATATATATAATGCGTGTGTGTGTCTGTGTGTGTGTTTGTGTGCGTGTACAGGAGACTCACACACATGAATTCGAATGTGCAGATAAAGAAAACCCGAGCTCCCAATCCAGTATGAGAATTTTTGTCGGACTTTTTTAAAAAAAAGGTTAAGAATTCATAACAATTTACCCCCCCCCCCCGGAGTTACGGGGAAAAACAGATTCCCATCAGTCCGTCGAGAGTTACTCTTCCCGAACCTGAGAGCATTTCAACCCATTTCAATGTCTGTCAATAGCCTGCGTTTATGCCTTACGACATTCGGAAACGACTACTTTAATCTCATTCCTGTCTTTTTGCTTTTTATTTATTTATTCATTTATTTATTTATTTTTAATTTTTGCAGTCAACATATGGCGCACGCCTCCACCATTATTTGTTCAGAAACATGCATAAAAAAGCGAAGGTCATCCTGCCTCGAACCGCAGCAGCAAACAATGGCTCCGACAATAACAGCTAAAAGAAGAAAAGAGAACGAAAAAAGTGCGTCAAAACTGTTTTCGTCTGACGATGTATTAACACGCTAAGCTGCCTAATGGCTTCTCTAGAGGGACTTCTTCGAGTTATTCTTGTCACCTTGTCTATCCCAATAAGCATTCATGCAAATTATGCCGAAGCTCTCTATTCTTCCCGGTTTATTGTTTCCCTCCCCCTCTCTCTTTTTCTCTCTCTCTTTCTCTTCCCTCCTACCTATCTATTCCCAGCCCCTCTCCTCCTCTCTCTCTTTCTCCCGTCTATCTCTACACATTCTTTTTCCCTCTATGATTTCCCTGCCTATCTCCCCAGAAATATTTCTTCTTCTTCTTCTTCTTCTTCTTCTTCTTATTATTATTATTATTATTATTATTATTATTATTATTATTATTATTATTATTATTATTTACTCCCCAATCCTTTCTTTATCTACTTTTTCCTCTCCCATCCTTCTGATCTATTTCTCCCCATCCCCCTCTCTCTCTCTCTCTCTCCCCCCCCTCTCTCTCTCTCTCTCTCTCTCTCTCTCTCTCTCTATATATATATATATATATATATATATATATATATATATATATATATATATATATACTATCATTTTTTATTTATACAAACATTATTGGTTACATGTGTGCATACATGTTTCGGTTGTACTCTTCACAGAGAGTCAACCTCTTCAGACCAAAAAAAACGAGGAAGTGAAATGGTGTTTGGAAAACTTTCTTATTAAGTAATTTTTTTAGGAGGGGGTACATGTTTATAATTTTACTGGTCAACGTTAGTATCCAATTATATTTTGTACTCGTTAACCTTTTCAATTCGTTTCAATTCGTTTCTATTTTTTTTATTATTTTCATTACTTTCATCATCTATTTTATAACTCCTGTTCCTTACTCTCTCTTTTTATTA
This sequence comes from Sepiola atlantica, assembly GCA_963556195.1. Taxonomy (NCBI): domain Eukaryota; kingdom Metazoa; phylum Mollusca; class Cephalopoda; order Sepiida; family Sepiolidae; genus Sepiola; species Sepiola atlantica. Next base: position 92,825,452 of record OY744516.1, read on the forward strand.
CCTACTTAGCACTTAGTCAGGAATCCTTTACTTCTCAATTGTACACACAAAGTCTTAATCTACATAAATATATGTTACATCATAAAAATCTCATCATATATACACACAAATATATACCTGGATAACCATACATACATGTCCCTATCAACATACTCTGATCTCTACATAAAATACATAAACGCACACATCTGCAGATACACAAGTACACGCATACATATATATATATATATATATATATATATATATATATATATATATATATATGTGTGTGTGTGTGTGTGTGTGTGTGTTGATCAATAAGACCATCCTTGAGGACTGTAGGAAGAGGCAGAGAAATCTAAGCATGGCTTGGATTGATTACCAAAAGGCATACGATAGTGTACCCCACGCATGGCTCCTGTGCTGCCTTGATCTATATAATATCCATCCGGTCATCAAGAAAACAATGGCAGTACAAATAAATATGTGGAAAACAACTATGGCATTAAGACACACTAATGGAACAATAACAATCCCTGATGTCAAGATCCGAAGAGGAATCTTCCAAGGAGATAGCTTATCTCCTCTACTCTTTTGCCTGGCAATTGATCCACTAAGCAAATTACTAAACAAAAGCCAAAGTGCTTATATTCTGAGCCAGGACCACCAACAAGACCCAAACAAAAGAGTCAACCACCTGCTCTTCATGGATGACCTCAAGCTGCATGCTAATTCAGATGCTGACTTAAGCCGACTCTTACAGGTTGTACATACCTTCTTCAAAGATATTGGAATGAAGTTCGGCCTGGACAAATGTGCCAAGTGCTCTCTCCAAAAACATACAGCTTGATGAAGATACTGACATTAAAGACCTTGAAGAACAGGAACAATACAAATATCTTGGCATAGAAGAAAACGATTCAATTCAACATGCTAAGATGAGAGAAACAATTGGCAGAGAATATATACGCAGTGTTAGAAAAATTTGCAAAACACAGCTAATAAACAAAAACAAAGTAACGGCCATTAACCAATTAGCCATGCCAGTGATAACATACAGCTTTGGAATTATTGATTGGCCACAAAAGGACATTAATAGATTAGACGCTAAAACGAGAAAAATGTTGACAATGTACAGGGTAATGTACAGAAACCAGTGTCTACCAAGGCTGTATCTCCCAAGAGGAACGGGGTATGGGTCTCTCAGAAGTTGACCATTAACATCGAGCCATTATTGTGAGCACCGGCCAATATCTGATGAGCTCCCAGAACCCAAACCTTATGATGGTATGAAACCAGTATGCCAACATCAAGAAACCAGAGCAAGCAGAACAACCTCTATCACAAAACTGGCCAAACATTTTGGACAGGACTGTCTTACAAATGAGGCAGAAACAGACAACAATTCTGCCACAGAAATAGCTCGCAAAAGCCGTCAGAAATACACCAAGACTTTCCATTCCAGAAAACTGGAAGAATGGGCCAACCAACAACGTGCTAAGATTTCCTAGGTGAATTATACCAGGAATATATAGATAAGGAAGGCTCTGTAGACTGGCTGAAAAGAGGATCTCTCCACTATGATCAGGAGAGAATGATAATGGCTGCTCAAGATCAAGACTTGATGATCAATGCCTTTAAAAAGATGAGTGGTCTCAGCAACAATAACAAGTGCAGGTTCTGCCATACAGAAGTGGAGAGTGTGAGTCACCTGACATCCAGTTGTAAGGTTCTCCTGGGGATGGCTATTATACAATGCAATACAACGGAGTGTGTAAATATCTTCACTGGACTATTTGTAAAAAGTTCAATATCCAGTGTAGCAGCAAGTCCTGGGAGCATATACCAGAAAGAACAGTCGGAAATAATTTATACACCATCCACTATGACTATGCAATCCCTACAGCTACATATCTAGAAAACGGAGCTGTTAAACCTGACATCGTAATATGGGACAAAAGGGGGAAAGTAGCAACCCTAGTTGAAGTCAGTGTCCCTAATGATGCAGAATTGAACAGAGCAGAAAGGGAAAAGATTACGAAATACCAAGGTCTTATGTACGACATGAAAAGAAACATGAATCTTAGGAAAATCTCCATCATACCAGTAATTATAGGAGCAACAGGACTAATGAAGAAGAATTTCAAGAGCTATCTGGCGAGTATGCCCGGTGAACCGAGTGCAAGAGAAATACAAACAACTGCACTTAAAGGGACGGTTAGAATCTTAAAACGATCTCTAGGCTGGAGTGTCTGAAATAGCTGGTGAATGTCTGGCATCCGGTAGGATGCCCCATTTCGAGCAAAAACAGAAAGATAAGAAGAAAAAAAATATATATATAAATATAAATATATAAAAACAACGCATATATATATATATATATATATATATATATATATATATATATATATATATATATATATATATCCCAATACCCCCTTCCCCCTTCTGCTGCACTTTTCTTCTATGTCTGTCTCTGTCCAATAGAGGTTCCTTTTCATTCTTTCTCTGTAAAAACAACAAAACAAAAAACGATGTGTGAAATTGAACTTAATGGATTCAAGCTTTCAACCGGCTCTAGCAATTGTTGCTTGTTAGAGTTACACGGCATATCAACCCTCGTTGAGTCATTTTATGCCCAAATCGTATATATATTTTGTATACCATTAATCTGAAAACGATAGTTTCTATTTAATCCACAGATGGAACCCTAGCAGGTACTACAACTCTGACCAAGAGTGGACCTGGGAGTAATGGTAACTAAGGCGTATCTCCCCACTCCCCAAAGCTCCTAAATTAGGGCTCTCACCACCGGATGCACTGTAAGGTCATATCCAGGATTTCGAGAAAATCGCTTATTTGGTTTGTTTTTTAAGTATAAATAAAACAGTTAAAGTCCATTATATACATAACTTACAGAATACCCGTCTCAGGAAGGATATAAGCAATATTTATAGCATTAGTCGTTCCGGGACAAGCGAGGGGCTATCAACAAAAGGAACATGCATTAAAGCTATGATTTTGACGACTGCATTAAAACTACTCAGACATACTTAACTTTATATATAAAGAGAGTAGAGTCAAATTAACTTTAGCAGTTTAATCTCTATTTTCGCATACTTTTTTATCATACACTTTTGATTGCTTTGTTTTTGTTTTGTTTTGTTTATTAATGAGTCCCCATTTATCGAGGCCAAAAGCCACTTGAGGATAAGAGTTAACGAGAAGGATAGAGTGTTAGTTGAATGATGAAGAATGTTATGAGATGATTGAATATGTTGTATGGAATGAACAAAATTGGATTACTTATGGAGGCGGTTGTTGATATTGTATTTGAAGACAACCATGTTGAAGTCTGCAGCGAGGTAGTCCCGTGGTGCCGTGTTCGACAGACTTTATTATATTCAACTGTTAATAAAAATGTTGGTCTCCCAACTCGCCTACCACTAATCTAATTAAATCCACTTGAAAAACAAAATAATTGTCGCGTTTTTTTTTATATTACAATCAATACTAATACTTCAGCCAGCTTGAGTAGATACAGACTTACCCTTTCTGGCATAATGGTTGCAGTGTTCGCGAATGAGCCGGGAGACCGGGGTTCAATCAGCAGTCGAGTTATACCAAATACTCAAAAAATGGTAATTGATGTCTTTTTGCTAAACACTCAGCATTATAAGGGTAAGTGGAAAAATCCAGGGCAAAGAATCGTGCTCTCCCCTACATCTCTGTGTAGTAGCCAATGAACAGGGAGCCTTCGGGTCGCCCTCGACTACGGTTGACTTACCGACATTTCCTCTTACGCTAAACACGCTAAAGGAAACAGCAAAAGTTTATCTCTCTTTTTTTTCTTTTTCTCCACTTGCGTACGCTCATACCGAAACTTCTTTTCTTTTTTTTTTTTTGCAGAATAGCATTGTTTTATGCTGTTCGTCCTAGTTGGGGGCGGCGGGGAGGGGGGGGGTACACGTGAAAGAAAAAAAGTATCTAAAAAGAAATAAAATGCTTCAATTATACTGGAATGAACACGAACTCCACTCATACTTCATTGTAAACAATTAAATACTCTTTATGTGGATACAACCAGAAGATGAAGAAGAATACAAAAAAAGCAATCAATTGATCGATTTTAATAGTTTCCGAAATCCAATTAAATGGAGATCGAATATTCTTTAGAAAATCCTGAACGTTTTGCAATGAATTCGCAAATGTTTATTGCAATAAGATCATTCGAATCCTTTAGATTTCTTCTTGTTTTGGATTATCCATTCTTTGAAGGCTTTCAGAGAATAAAAGATATTCTTTTTGTTTAATTATAAGCAATTTTATTTTTATTTTTATCAATTTAATTGGAGTACGTTTTAATTTTATTTTATTTTAATCAAACAAATTAGAGTACGTTTAGTTAGATTTTTCGGTTTTATGGCATATCAGCCCCTTTTTATTCGATCTCATGAAAACTAGTCGATACAAACAAATTCAATGTGTTATATATATATATATATATATATGTTTTTAACATCGCGGCCGAAAATTTTGCTCTCTTTAAAAAAATATTTTTTATAAGGGACATTTGATATTCAACAAATAGAAAATAAATAAAAAATACATTAAAATATATATTTCTCGCATTAATTTTTGATACACACACGCGCGCGTGTGTGTGTGTGGAGGTGTGTGTGTGTGTGTGTGTGTGTTTTAAAAACATGACTCTTGTTCCGGGGTTTCGAATCCCGTGACCAGCTTGAATCATCATCTCTACCGGAAGGATTAAACGTATACGTATGTAGATAAACACACACACACATACACACACACACACACACACACACACATATATATATATATATATATATATATATATATATATATATATATATATATATATTGTTTAACTTGAACACTTGATGATTTAATAAATTATTTTATTTTATTTTTTATCATATCAATATTTAATATATATATATATATATATGTGTGTGTGTGTGTGTGTGTGTGTGTGTGTGTGTGTGTGTGTGTCTGAGAAATATTATGAGAAAGAGAGATAGTTTGAATATGATTGGATGGCTCCCAGTTTAGATGCCAGGGTCCACCGCCTCACCCACTTCCTCTGCACGCCACCGATCTGAAGAAACATCTTGCTGTCGAACTATCCACCCAGGTTGCTCCCTATAAATATAGCCCCTACCACAATAGCCCCTTACGCTACAGTGGCAATATGTTTTGTTTAAAATGTTAAAATTATCACTGTTTATTCGCTATTCTAGCCCAGTGGTTCTAGATGTCGAGATTTGAGTTGTAAAATACTCGGAATCCGGGGTTTCGAATCGCATGACCAGCAGTGAATAGTCATAGCTCTATGCTGATGAGTCCCGATTATAAAGAACGAAACGTATACATACATAGATAATAAACAGAACAAATATTTATTATATTTTTTCCATGTATACACGTATGATATTATCAGGTGTATGTATTTTCAGTATTTACTTTAACAGTACTGAATACGAGAGTAGAGCTCAGTAGTAAAATACGAAAATATATTTATGGCAACTAAACTACACAGAAGCATCCGCGTTTCATCCCCTCAGGGAATTATCAGACTATGGCACAGCTTTTTTGATACTGTTGGTTTTTATATATCCACCAAGTGTTTAGTCTGGCTAGCTAATCAATCAAATTCGTTGTTATTTCTCTCTCACGGAATAATGTTTTCATTATCCAATGGCTGAGGTTCGCTCAAATAAAGGCCCGGCTGATCTTTATTTGACATCGTTTTCTTCTCTTTTGCTTGGGCGCGGCGCATTCCTTTTGTGAATGTGTCGAGTTGACCTTTTTTAACACGTGTATGATTGGAATAATTTCTTTTCTATTTATTTTATTATTCATTGCTACTGTAGATGTTGATTTATCATATTTTGTTTTATGTATTTATTTGTTATGTATGTGGTTATCCTAAAGTAAAGTTTATTCTATGTCTACAGTTTAATTTCTATTTCGCTTCTACAGATTAGTAAGTTGTTGGGATCTTTAAAATTTTAAATTTCAAGCTTCTCATTCAAACATAATCTACATGGATCGTTCAAATATCTACCTGTACTGGTTCGTTATACTATTTTACACTCAGTTATTGGCGAACTTCCGGTTTTTGACTTCCCAGTAATGATTCACTAGTGATGTTTTGAATCGACGTTTTTTGTTATTAAATGTTCTTTTATGGTTGTTATACCTGGTTCTAAAAACGTATTATTTTTCGTTATTCGAGTTATCTGTGGCAAATATTGTAGCCTGGTAAACAATAATTTTCGTTAGGAAGTTATTATGTAGTGGACAAAGTACACGAGTTCTATAGCTACAGTTTTTCTTTTCATTATTAACTTATTAGACATATTATTTTCATTATTACATTATTAGACATATATATGTTTCGCGTTTTTATTTTACGTTTTTCAGTATGGAATTACGTAACCATATCGTCGGTCGATAAATTTGAACCCCGGATTCAAATATTATGAACCCTGATCTTGTAACCATTCGGCCAACACGACGATCACGCCTTAAAATGTGAGAGAAATACGCCCTGTATTTTTTCAATGTAAACACAAGTAGTGATTATATCTCCCAAGGGAGAGACCCATACAACGTTGCTAATTTATAAACCATCAATTTATTATCTCATTAAAGGGCTCAACTTTATAGGAGCTTAATAATTATTATTAATAAACAAATAGTTCGCGTTTTTATTTTACGCTCACCAATAGATAGATAGATAGATAGATAGATAGATAGATAGATAGATAGATAGATAGATAGATAAGTCATAGAATGTTTTAAAACCAACCCTTTCTTGGAGCCGGGGGGGGGGGGACTACGCTGTTGCTGTACAAGTTTGCATTAATTTGTGGCAATTCCTATTTACTTGCCTCCTAAAGAGGGTAAGTCGGTTTTCAATGTGGGGGAAATACAGCTCTCCCAAAAGGGCTCTCTGCATTGGGACAACAAAAATGCCTTAATTTTGAATGGTTTCTCCTTCAATGACCGAATGCAGAAAAGGGGAAGTGTAGTATCAGAACAGATACTACACTTTGCTCATAATACCTGCTGTGCCTCTGTTTCAAACTTTCTCTTCTTCCTCCGTGTGCCTAGCGCCAGGCGAAATTTCCCTGTTGTTTATTTCCAAGAACTTTAAGTCTGTGAAACACATTATCACGGGAATGCTTCCCTGAAAACTACGACCTCGTCGTGATCAATTACAATATCAACATATACGTTTCATTATTTGGATTATTAGGGCTACTTGTTCGAAATGACCCGTGGCGCAACGGATATAAGTACTAAGTATAAGGAGTTCTAAGTGAAGGTTGAAGGTTCAATCCTCAGTACGGACGATATTAAAAATACAATTACAAATTATTTAAGATTTCTAACCTGATGGCAAGAGATTAAGTTACCCCTATGGATTAAACAATGGGTACCGTTCGAAATTCTGTACAGACTCCAGAGTTTGAAAGAAAGATTCAACAAGACGCACTAAAAGAAGGTCGGGGGTTACGTCGGTCGAAACGTTGTGATAATAACATACAAGATGAGAACAGTAGTTCGAATAATCAAAATAATAGGGTAACTTGTGGTATTAAGCATTATTGGGCATTAGGCACCAGCAACTAAGTAACCTTCACAAACATCTCTATAGCATTATCATGGCAGTTTCTTTAAACTGCAAGCGCCGGCGTTTCAAGCTTTTGCTATCATCAGTGTAGGAAGTGACAATTTCAGAGGGTCGGAGGGCACGAGTCCAGTACAGAATCAGTCTAGACTCCGCAAGCTAGGGCTCTACCCCACTGACCATGGGAAATTATCACATAAAGAAGAGAAATTAAGTTCTGTTTTTGCCTTAAGAAAATTAAAATCTACCAGACTAATTAAGACTAAGCACCAATTAAGCAAGACTCCATGAATTTCAATTTCCTCTTAAGCGTCCTTAAGCTTAAGACTTAAATTTTAGACATCTTCTAAAATAAACATTTTGGATTTTAACCAAAATTGGAATACGGATTCTCGACATAAGATTTACCATCATTATATCTTCATTTTAATTTAACCTTTTTTGCATTACTGAGAATATGTCGCATTTCTCGGACTTCTGTATGCGATAGTGTAGTATCAGTTCAGCCCTCAGGCAGAGGATGGTACATTCTTATCACCTGTTATTTTTGTCCCATCCACTATAGTGACTCTTTGGTGGGGGTGTTGGATCTTCTCTGCAATCAATATTAAGTATAGAATAGCAACAACAACATAAAACAATTGTCCTTTATTATACAAATAATTAGTACTTAATATATAAAACAGGAGGTGACAGTTGCTAAGTGGTTAACGACACGGATTGACGACTTGGGTGTGCTAAGTTCGAATCCAGTTACTTTCACAGAAACATTTTCACTTAGGATGTTGGCAACCTTCATGTGGTCCCTCCTGTAAGTACGCGATTTCTTTCAAAATAATTCTAACTAGAAAAATGTCGGAGAAACCAATGACAATAATAGAATCATCTGATTCATAAGATATGAATTAATATATAAAACAAAACTAAATAAATAATAATTGTGGAATAAAACATTATGGATCGAATAAAAAAACAGTAAGATTTTTAAAATTTTAATAAATCTATATATAAATCCTAATCTGTGTGTGTTCCCTATCGAAAGAAAGGTTAGAGAATGCACATAAAAACTAAAACTGTATTTATATGTACTATTTTCCGGGAAAGACAATGAAAGAGGCCCCGAATCTCTAAGTACATCCCTAAGGGAGATATGGAGACAGAACGCCTATCAAAACTTCATATACATCCTATTTTGATTAAATTTAAATCATATGTATAACATTTTCCGAATAAAACAATGAAAGTGGTCCCAAATCTTTGAGTGTTCCTCCAATTATGGGGGTAGAACCTCCATTAAAACTTCAAATATATCCTATTTCGAGGAAAATTAAATCATATGTATAAAATTCGCCGAGGAAGAAAATGGAAATATTTCAAGAAAAAAAGAGTCGTTTTGAACAAGAGCATAGTTTATTTAGAAACCGTATTTCCAGAAGATACTTCAAGTCTTAATTTTTTACATCGGTGGAACAAGTACTGATTTTAAGGCTAGATACAGAAAGCATAAATTATCTTTCAATAACCTGGATAAAAAGGTGACACCTCATTATCCAAATACATATGGTCTCTAAATGAAAACAATAAGGTACCTGTACTAAAATTTAGCGTCTTGAAGAAAGTTTGAACTCCTATACTACACAAGCCCACCCGTTGTCCTTGTCGTAATTAAAAAATAGCTATTATTACGTTCCCTGATAGAGATAAACTACTGAATCAAAGAGACGTAATATGTAATAGCTGTAGACACTTCAAAAGGTTCACCCTGAATAAATATATTAGAAACCAAATGGAATTTATCATAACATTCCATAAGGAAACATTAATGAACCTACTATCTGGTATAACATAACAATAATAACCTGTTCGGATAAGTATACAACTGATTGTAATTAAATTAAGTATTAATCTAACAAGTTAATAGGTAAATTTAAATATAAAAAGCACAGTAAATGGTTGTGTGAATGTAAAATATAAGTCAATGTAATAATTAAACAAACAGACAAATTAATATAAAGCCATAGTAAATTGCTTTAAATGAATAGTATATCTAATAATATCCGTCCCACTATATTTTACGCTGGTAAAGATTAATTAATAATTTTTAGACTTGTTGAAATTTCAATACTCTTTTATCCCATTTGTGTGATTTGCCTGTTATTGGCGTTAACATGCATACATACTTATGTAATTGTGTTCTGACTGTGTTTACATGTTTTTGTTGTGCGTAATTGGCATTTATTTTTTATTTTTTTTACAGAATTTTGTCTGTGCTGGTGTTATGATTGTGATGTATGATTTTATAATTATTTGTAACATGAGTTTGACAATTATTTTATGTTGCTTAGTAATAAGTATAATTTTTTTTAGGATTGCTTGCAATTATATTATTCAGGTTTGTGTACATAAAATGTGTGTAAGTAATATTAATCTACGATGACATGTGTATGTATGCGGGTTGTGTTTGTAACCATGCCTCGTCGACGGAAGTGTGTATGTTAGTCTAAGTTGCTTGCTGGCGTGTCAAGATTTATGTGGATGAATATACGTTCTAGCTTTGTGTGTGTATGTGAGATTTCTAAATGATAAGAAATGTTTGTACGGATTTGCGTGTGCTTATGTCTTGTATATATGTACATATTCTGTATGCACATGTATGTGACTGACGTCTATAATTCTCCAACGTGTAAGTGTAAAGAGTGAGAGTCGAATTATGCCAGTCGTAGTTATAACCTTGAGAATAACGCAGTCGTAAAATTGCTGGTCCCGAAACCTATATCTCTGGGCTTCTTTCGGGCAATTTTAATTATTGCTTAGCACAGAAACGCGAGTTAATTTTCATAGTGTGTTTTAATGTTTGTATAAAGTTAATTTATATATATATATATATATATATATATATATATATATATATATATATATAGTAAATTATGCTCTACTAACGTATTGAGCACTGTTGAAGTAAATACTGAAAATCTATACACAATATATTATATCATCTTATAATATTATGTGTATACATGAAATAATAATTATATATACATATACATTCAAATTTATATCAATTTTTAAAAAATCTTTGAGTTAACTATATAGATTTACCATCAACTTGCAAAATCTATAATAGCTCGGTAGTTCATCTTATAGTGAGATAGGGCTAAGTATATATATATATATATATATATATATATATATATATATATATATATATATATATATATATATATGTGTGTGTGTGTGTGTGTGTGTGTGTGTGTGTGTTTATTTTTAAGATTTAAATTATTTTCGGATATTCTAAATAGTGAGTACACATAATGATATCCAAGTTATTTACAGCTGTTTCCAGGCGATGTTTATCTTCATTTATATAATGTGACACAAAAATTGCTTGTGAGAATGCTCAAAAGATCCCGTTCTGAATAAAGACGCTGTTTAAACATTTTTTCTAATAATTTGGAAACAGCTGTTAACGGCTTGGATACCATTGTGCGTACACTTTATTTGGAATATTATTTAGCTTTGTAGTATTCTTGGGGGCAGTTCACCCGTTCCCTATACTTATTAAAGGGTTTAAGGGTTTCGCAGTGTTTTGAACCCGTTCTGGGGCGGGTATTCCAGCTAATATGTATAATCCGATAACCTGCATATATGTTTGTCCATGCATTTAAAAGTACAATCATCTGTCGATATCTTTATTTATGTTATAATTTATTTCTCTCAGTGTTGATACGATCACGTTAATCTGTAGCCTGATCCCACGTTCTCACCTCATATAATGAGATCGTATGATAGAAAGACGGATTGTATCTAACATTAGTTATATAAACATTTATACGAACACACAGGGAGTTTGAATTACCTACTAAACACCATCCTCGGTTGTCTTCGGTCTCTCTGTAAAAGGGTTTGTCAGGAAAACCTGAAATGAGGATACTTTACCCTACAAGTAAACCCTGACCAAATATTCAAAATAACATAGTATTCTAACCCCAAATAAGTTCCCCTCGACACGGCTATACACTGGCTCATACGAGGAATTGTGCACCTTCCCCAAGTAATGTTACCTCAAGTAGGTAGCTGGATACTCCACTAGACTAAATGAATTATTGTCCTGGAATCCGTTAAGAACAAGAGACTGCAAGAAATATATACTATAACATAATTAACTGGTCCATTGGGGAGAGGAAAATCAATGTTCTTCACTTCTTTACTAACTCAACGTTTGGGAGATAAAGGAAAACTTTAATAGAATATTCGAATATCTATGTATCTCATCTAGAGGTCAAGTGTTAGTCCCAAGAAGGGGCCCCTTTGATTTCTGAGAACTTCGACTGAAGTAAAATGAAACAAAAAGATATGGTGTTGGTATTATAGACTGGCCCCAAAGTAACATCAATAGGCTCAATATCAAGACCAGAAAAATGCCAGCATAGATTAATCTACCAAGATCAATGCATGCACAGGATCTACCTGTCACGAAAAGAAGGAGGTCTACGCTTCACTGAAATCAACCATGCACATCGAGGCACAATAGTAAAACATGGAACAGTGTATCAAATGCAGCACCGATATCACAATGGGAATGGCGAAGGATCATCGCGAATACCCATCCTAAAAAACCTCAATCGAATAGCTTGCTCAAAACTTCGGTGGAGTTTAAATTTAACTGAGTTTAAATTAAAATTGAGCCACATTTCGTCATTACTAATGACATAGATTGTCAGCATGACTAATTCTACACATAAAGTTTGCATGTATACTAAAGCATGAATTAGCATTAGTACTAAAGTCAGAAGCTAAAAAAATATTATTTTATGATAGCAGTTATCGAAGCGGAAAAGTTATATTATCAATTTTTGCCGAGTTTGAAAGAGACAAAATCATCCAAAGTGGGAATATAAAAAAATGCGAAAATAATCAGCGGCAAAATGAAGAATATGGCAAATAATGAAAAAAATGAATCATTTCAGTTATTTAAAATTCTAAATTAAAAAATTGAATCATTTAAAATTGAATGTTTTCAGCTATCGGTATCCTAAATAAAAAAAATACATAAAAAATATAAATAAATGAATACCATTATTTATAACGCGATATAGTTTCTCTGAACCGACTTCCTGTTTCATAAAAACTAAATTTTGGGAGTAATGCTTGAGAATACTGACGAGGCTTATGACGAACCAGAAACTCAGATCGCGAGAAAGAAGAGAAAGGAGTATACGAAAAAGGAGATGGAGATAAGAAAAGAAGAATGGCAACAACATAAGAGGCCGTGAAAGTTCCTGGAGAAGCTTAACCAAGAGTAGATAAAAAGGAGGATTTCACTCCAATGACTCAAGAATGGCAGACTTCTATTTGATGGGGAAATAGTTATTACAACCGAACAAGACCGAGACTTACTCAAAAATTATTTTTTTTAATAACTGGTCTACAGACAACTGGCCATTTTAGGTTTGGCCATTCAGTGATTGAGAGTTCGAGCTACCTAATGTCTGGATCCGAGATTCTACTAGCAGATCGCCATTACACTGCCCGCCATAACTAAGTATGTAAATACTTCCATTGGGAGATCTGCGGAGAGATGCAGCTTGACAGATTGCCGAACATCTGGGAACATGAACCTTCACCCATAACATAAAACGAAAAAGTGACAGTGTTCTCTGACAAAGACATACAGGCAGGCAGATACATAAAAAAACAAGGCCATCAAATCTGATATTGTCATATGCTGTCATTATTGATGTAACCGTTTTGAATGGCTATCGCCTCAATAGAGCCGAACGAGAAAAAATGACAAAATATCCGGACCCCAAAAGATGACTCGAAGTCTTGAAATAAATAAACATTATACCAGTTGTGGTAGGGGCAACTCATGAAAAAAAAATCTTTAAAAATACTTAGATACAATCACTGGAAGAAAAGAAAAAAAGAAATCAATTTGCTTTTTCACGTGCAATTTAGAAATCGATCACAACTTGTTGAAAATCAAGACGCTCCTTCTAAAGAAAGGAACATTTGAACACAAATGCTAAATAGGAAATAAAACAATATTGTGCAACAGAACTATTTGTTACATTAAAAGCAAAACAATCATTGAATTAAAAAAATCAATAAAAAGTAATAGTTTATTAATGAAATGTATGCTTTCAAAACCAATATGCAAATAAGTTAACCTTGCGACATATATATATATATATATATATATATATATATATATATATATATATATATATAAGATTGATGGTGCCTCTATTGTGTAAAGTTGTATTAACTTAAAATCGTGCGTTTAGGCTTTAACGTTAGTGCAAAAAAGATGTCTAAAGAAGTCGTAAAAACTACAGCGTGTTTTCAAAAGGCCAACGTCATTTTATTTACGACACCTGTTTCATGGCTATAAATTAGGATTGTTAAGTGAACAAACTTACCGATTAAATCTGGCATATGAAATTGAGTACATATAAAACAAGTGTTATATGAAATAGGTGATATATATATATCATTTATTTTATATAACACTTGTTTATATATTAAATAGGTCATATATATATATATATATATATATATATATATATATATATATATATATATATATATATATATATATATATATATATATATAGATTTTTCACTTAGAAAATAGATTATTCAGTAGAGACCGGGATTAGGCCAATAAAAACAAGCTCGATGATACTTGATTACAGGGTACAGAGCATTTATATGTGATTTTTTGAAGGCTTACCAAAGCATTCCGTTCAGGAGACCAATCATCACCACAAGATACTTTTTCTTTATCATATATATTCAAATTAAAGAGTTTTTTCCTACACGTGTTTCACTACCAAGCCGGTACTAGCTTGGTAGATCATCAGGGAAATTAAGTATCTGGAGTAAGGGTTTCAACAACCGACAATACACAATGTGGCGTTGCCTTAATTGAGGTCACTTGAGAAGAAAAGAAAAAAATTAAAAAGTAAAAAGATAAAAAAGAAAAAATAGAAAATGTCTTAGAAAAGTAGCTCGTAAGATTTTCGCCGTATTGTTGCAACTAAGCCAACCAGCAAATAATTAGTCCCAAATGCATTAAAAAAAAACAGGAACCATGTGCGAGAATACACCTTCTCGTCGGGCGGCACAACGATGAAAAGATATCCCCCAAACAAAAACCAAACAGTCAAAACACCGTTCATAAATTACCATTCCAACCCACTGATAGTATGGGTATTCCACATCTATTCCATCAGAAGAAAGGTAACATAAATGTCCGTCTGGAATGCATGTGGTCAAGCGAGCCTTTTTTCCAGGGCTGATTTGCTCCCTTTCGAGATAAACACACAAAGAGGCACACACACACACAATATATATATATATATATATATATATATATATATATATATATATATATATATATATATATATATATATATATATATATATTGATTTTATTCCATTAGTTGCGACAAAACAAGTTTTGTTTCATTGGTGCAAATAGCGACCAACTCATCGGGCTGGCGATGGAATTCAAATGGCATAAGTTTTAACTTCACTTTAACGGGAGATTGAAAATTGAAAATACATTGGAGGGGGAGGGGGACAGAGTTGGGGCTTTGTCTATAACGGTGACATGGGACATGAGAGGGGAGGGGGGAGGACCCCAACAAGTCGTGTTTCAAATTATTGCGTGAGAGGTTTTTCACGTGTTTGTGCTGTGATGATCTCAATTTCGGCCGGGGTGGGAGGAAGGGAGATGGGGCGACGGCTAGAGTGAGTTAAATTTAAAATGAGAATAAAATTATAGTTATAACCGTCATTCCTATTTTATTTTAATTCTAATAAGTAATTATCATGTGGATAAAAATGTTTGATAATTTTAATTTAGGGTATTAATTGCTACTTCTGCATTTTATTTATTTTATTTTAATTTTTTGTTTATTATTTGTAGTGAATTTTGTTGTGATTATATTTTTTTTACGACACCTGTTTCATGGCTATAAATTTACCCACCCACCCAAATTTACCACCCAATCCCACCCCAACAAGTCATGATGAATCTATAAATATATAACCACCCCTCTAAACTACCAATAACATCAAATCTCTACGTACTACCTATAATGCACAGCCTCAATAGCCTCTCAGCCATACTACCAATTCTAACATAAACCCATAACTGGGACAGCTATTAACACTGATATCACTTGGACTAATCTAATCTCAATTACTTAACCCTTCGATCACTACCTTGAACACTTAATTATTAACTGGTACTTAGTCCTTGTCATTGGTAGTAGAACAAAAAAGCCTACCATCACTTGTCGACTTATTTCGCCCAATGACTTCACAAGTAGCAAGATAGTAATGATGGTGATATTTATCATTATTATTATTATTATTATTATTATTATTATTATTATTATTATTATTATTATTATTTTTCAATACTATTATTATTATTATTATTATTATTATTATTATTATTATTATTATTATTATTGTTATTATCATTAATATTCTTACAAACTTGTTATTTCTATTTTTATTCTAATTTAATGTTATTTATCTTTATTTTTATTTTTATTTTTATTTTTATTAAGGCTTTTATTAAGGCTATTATCACTGCGACTATCGTAGGTATGATTGGCAGGCGTTATCATTGTTATCATAATCGGTTTTGTTAATGCTAAAACTGGTAACACCATGAAACTTCTCTTATAAAATGATTCCACTAGTATTGATCTCGGTATAATATAATCACAATTTTAAAAAAATATAATCACAACAAAATTCACTACAAATAATAAACAAAACATTAAAATAAAATAAATACAATGCAGAAGTAGCAATTAATACCCTAAATTAAAATTATCAAACATTTTTATCCACATGATAATTACTTATTAGAATTAAAATAAAATAGGAATGACGGTTATAATCATAATTTTATTCTCATTTTAAATTTAACTCACTCTGGCCGTCGCCCCATCTCCCTTCCTCCCACCCCGGCCGAAATTGAGATCATCACAGCACAAACACGTGAAAAACCTCCCACGCAATAATTTGAAAAACAACTTGTTGGGGTCCTCCCCCCTCCCCTCTCATGTCCCATGTCACCGTTATAGACAAAGCCCCAACTCTGTCCCCCTCCCCCTCCAATGTATTTTCAATTTTCAATCTCCCGTTAAAGTGAAGTTAAAACTTATGCCATTTGAATTCCATCGCCAGCCCGATGAGTTGGTCGCTATTTGCACCAATGAAACAAAACTTGTTTTGTCGCAACTAATGGAATAAAATCAAAAAATATATATTTTGCTCTGAATTTTCATTGAGCACTCTCATAAACCCGGTTTCAACTTCCTTCGGATTCATACCCCCTGGATATTTGTAACAAGTTAATTATATATATATATATATATATATATATATATATATATATATATATATATATATATATATATATATATATATATATATATATATATATACGTTGTTGTATATCACGGAATGTTTTTGTTTTATTAATCTCTTTGTGATCTTCTCGATCCTTCTTGTATTCTTGTCTGAATGTCGTATGTAGATTCCGAAGCTGTTTTGTTCCATTTTTGTTCGTGAGTACTTTCGATTGATTTCCTTCAATCGTCTTTGGGTTAAGGGTTATTTTAAAATGTTATAAATTCATCGCACAGCTCGAACTTAGCAGTCATGAATATACAAGTTTAACCCTCCGTAGTTTACGCAATTTAAATTGAAAATGTTACTTCAAAACATCGGAATACAAAACTTGATTCAATATGTTTTATCAATATTTAATTTAATTCTTTTTCGATGCTACGTGCCGGAATTTCAAATATTTTGCGGGCTGTTTACCAAAACAAAAACAGATGTAAGGGACGAAACTTTTGTTGGAAAACCAAGCGTATTACCTCCTTTGTTCAGAAATTCAAACTTCAGACGATAGCATCGGGGTTCTCCCTTATTAACTATACAATAATTTATTTAATAATATTATAATACATGTGATCCTTTTAGCCTATCCGGAACAATTAGATAAATTATTTTACTCCATATTCTGGGTAAATTAAATATGTTTGTCAGACTATATAGCTTCTAGAATTACTCGGAAACAAGAGTATATATATATATATATATATATATATATATATATATATATATATATATATATATATATATATAATCAGCCCTCTATACCAACATTCTACATTATATCTACTGTTCTATCTGTGATAACGAATTATATCGGCGAAACCAAAACTCCATTCCGAATCGAATCCAACAACAATAAAACATCCACCCAGCAAAAATCTCTGATCGAACCACTAGCAAGACACTACAACCTACCAGAACACACACTAGACAATATCAGATATTTCCTAATAGACTCTGAATTCCCCTCAACAAAAATACGCAAACAAAAAGAAATCAAATGGATCCTAAAATTCAGCACACACATAACAGGACTTTACACAGATCTTGGTCACCCTACAAATACTTCCACTACTGACAACAGGCCTCGTGTATATATATATATATATATATATATATATATATATATATTTATATAAATTTTTGCGTACATCCTTTTATTATAGATAAATAATCAAATAGCCACACCTCATTTAATAACAGCCTCTAAACACACTTAAAGAATACTTAGCCGACACACATGATTTGGATGCTAGAAAATGTCTAAAAATTAAGGCTTAAGCTTTAGAGATCTTAATAAGAAATATAAATTCAAGGAATCTTGTATAATGTGTACCTAATGACTATGAATCAGATTTAATGGAAATTTGTAATATTTGAATTTTCAAATGAGAGGTTGTACCCATATTATGGACTCTTAAAATTATTTTTTAAATACTCGAAAAGAAAGTGAAATTTGGGGAATATACATTAAGTAATATTTAATGCCTATTGTTAGAATTTCACAAAAAATCGAAAGTATTTGAATTTTTACAAAGGGCTCTGGTCCCATTTTGCATAAAACTAAAGCAAACATAGCCTACCCTTACGTCTAGCATCTGTGTTCTAAAATTCATCAGTAGCGGTTAATTAGTTAATTTTGTACATACAAATACATATACACATACCTAACTTCATATAAACCGCGATATACAAGCATCAAATAATATTATATATATATATATATATATATATATATATATATATATATATATATATATATATATATATATATATATATATATATAGTAATCAACTGATTTTATGTTTTGTTGTATCACAGCTCTTCTGTCTGGCTAAATAGTCAACTGTTTCAAGGCGAGATCCAAACACGATCATTTTTTCGACCGCCCTAACTTCTATCCACTGCGCCATCGGCACAGTGAGGAAGGGCAATCATGAAAGTTATATCTTCTATATATGTGTATGTCCTATAAAAAAAGTTAGCGAATCTAGATCAAATCTAAAAGTGTATTGTAATGTAAAATTCACCGAGAAAGTTAATGGGCGCCCGCCCGAATCTCTAAATTAACTCCTAACGGGGCTATGGAGCAGATTTCGTCTGAGGAGGGGGGTCGATTATTTCAGCTATTTTCAGCTTAATTTCAATTTAATTATTTATTAATTTAAATAGAAAAATATTATACTATGTAGTATATTTTTAAAACAAATTGCAAGTCATTCCCGAAAAAAAACTGCAAGTCATTTCCTCAAATTCAACCAGAAATTACATCATAGGCAGAATGCAGTGTGGAGGGGGGAATTCAAAATTCTAATCGAAAATTCTAGGAAGAAGGAGGAGAGCGACTAACGCAGGCTTTACTTAGCATACTCATAATTAAAAACAGGAAATGAGTCAGCATTTTTTAGATTTTACATTTTAGTGGGCACTGCCCACCAGTGTCCGCTACTGTTTGCCACTGTCAGCCAGTGCCCGCTACCGTCCGCCACTGTCAGCCCTATAAAGAAATAGCCAACTCATAATTCAAAACACGAAATGAGTCAGCATTTTTAGATTTTACATTTTAGTAGACATTGCCCGCCAGTGCCCGCCACTGTCCTCCACTGTCAACCATTGTCATGTAAATATGTATATATTGTCATGTATAAAAAAATCCCCACGCCTGTACATAGAACAAGCTATACTAATCTTACTATTAGGCTATAAGATTGTAATCTACTTTTTCATGTGTGCACTACCTCCACTATTGCAAATATTAGGTGATAAGAGTTTTTAAGAGTATAAAAGCAAGTGATGCGAGAACAGTGATCAAAATGATAACTTAATCTGCCAACCAATTGAGTATACAAACATTCCTTTTTAATTCTGCACCGGGCATCGCCGGGTAGCCCTGCTAGTATTTAATAAAATAATGTGAAAATAAAATAATTATGAACTGCAAGAGTGTTTTACACACATATATATAAGCTCCATTTAATTATTTATTATTGCTGTGTGTGTGCAGATCCAAAATAATATATTTCAACATTTTTAGATGAAGTGTTTATTTAAATAGTTCTCTATCCACGAGAAGATTTTTTTTTAATTTATTATTATTATTATTATTATTATTATTATTATTATTATTATTATTATTATTATTATTATTATTATTATTATTATTATTTGTACTCACTAGGAGTTCTCACATAAGTCATCGTCAGAGATTGCTCACTGATAATAACCGATGGTGTTCCCTGGAGTCTGAGTGACAACAAACCTCCTCAGATTTCCAGTACTCTCCACCTCTTTTCGATAACCATTATAAATGACTTTGCGGTATCACAGCAGACGTTTACCATTGAGGTCTCCTTAGTAACGACTTGGTTTCCTCTGGGATTTGGTGTGACAATAAGCCTCCTCGTGGTCCCAGTAGTCTCCGCACTCTTCCAGCGCAGGTCTAGTTAGTGCTCTCCCTCTCCGGTCTTCAAATCCTCCTTGATCCTTCGTATTTTGTGACGTATCATCCGAGGTTGGTGCCATCACTTGGGAGGGGGAGGGAAGTCTGTGAAGCTTCTTGCAGTTTTTGTTTCTTGGGTTCATGTGGTAGTGTTCCTCCTGTGGTTTTGTTTTCTTCCTATTGTAACATCCATGCGACTGGTTACCATTCGTAGCTTATGTGGATTAGTTTCCGCATTCGAGGATTTTCCTTAAGATTGCGACTGTTTTCATAATTACCTTCTTTTGTATGGTCTCAGTAATCCCTTTGATTCCAATTTCCCTAAGTCTTTTTTCCAGGTTTTGGGGACTGTTCATAGTGCTTCTACGATTATTTGTATTATATTGACTTTCTTCATGCTCCATATCCCTTTCAATTCTCTGGCAAGTTCCGTGTATTTGCTTTGTTTTTCTGTTTCCTTGATCTTCACTCTGTTGTCTGCTGGAACGGCAAAATCTACGATTTGATAGGATTTTTCCTTCTTGTTGACTATTATGACATCCGCTATCTTTGCTTGTATAAGTTTATCTGTTTGCACATCCATGTCCCAGAGAATTGTGTGACTTTCGTTTTCCAGTACTGTCCCCGGTTTATGTTTATACCATTTGTCGATGTGTTCGAAATGCAGTCATTTGCATAGTTTCAAGTGTACTGCTTATCTCACGCAGTCGTGTCTGTCTTTGTATTCTTTTGGCGCTAGTTTGACTTGAGATGTACGCGAGGTGTCTGTCTACTTTTTCTTCCAATCTTCGTTCCTTAGGGATGTGAGTTGTGTTTTGTTCTCGGGCATGAACTGTTTGATGTTTTCCACTTCTCTTGCTTCTGCCTCGATGAGTTCTGTGATTTCGTAGTCTTCGACCTCCTTAGTCAGTTAGACAGGGCACAAAAAAGGAAAAACAAATGTTATGTATATATATATATATATATATATATATATATATATATATATATATATATATATATATATATATATATATATATATGTTATATTATGACGGGCCCTATATTCTGTAAACGTGTAAAATTAGCTAGTATGAATTATGAACTGGGTGAAAGAAATAGGATTCAGTGCAAAATAAGTACAAATTAAGTGCATATGTGATTTGGGACAAACAGACATGTCTCATAGTGAGTCATTTCTGGGAATCATAACATACTGGCCGAGAGGAAACGCTCGGATCAAAAAGGTCAGACACAAAAGCGATTTGAGTTCTGTTATGACATTCGTTGAAAAGTCAAAGGGCTCTGACGTCACAGATCCCTGGTGAGAAATTAGCTTTCGAGACAGTTCACCATGGAAGCACGTCATGGACAGACGTCCATAAACTAAGCTCTGCAATGCGTAGTGTGGATGACATCGCAAGATATGGGCTAAGATGTAGAAGAATATAGCCGATTGCATCCCGTCACATCCCAAGAGCAGTATGAAAGAAAGACAGAGTTTGAATGAACGAACCGACGGATGGAAAACTTTCCGATGGAAGTGTGAAATAAAAGAATAGAACTCACTCTCAAATAGTCTCGTCTTCGAATGTTTTTATCTCCGTGCATGAAAACAGAATTTGCCCATAAAACAGATATACCACTGCGATCACGAGCCAGCGACGGAGATAAGTGTGCCAGCAAACCCACGACCAGCGGAGGCAGAAATCTGTAAGGTAACTTTCTTTGTGCATAACATTTTGGGGTCCTAATCTGTAAAACGAAAAGAACTTTAAAGAAATCTAACGAACAATGTTTAAAATGTTTGAAAGAGAACTATGCTTAAAATATTTAATTTGAAAGGTTAAAGAGCAGATATTTTAACGAGAAAAGAATTTAAGAAAATGTGTATTAAAAGTGCCTGTTAAGAATGTCGTTTGAAAGTGCCTTACAGACAGTGTTAAAAAAGATTGAAACCGCTTCATAATCTTCTCATAAGCGTTCGTATTGTTTCGGTTACGAGAGAATTAATTCACAAGCGTTATATAACAATTCCCCCTTTTGGTGCCATGCCCTTTTAAATGACTATGTAACGAATACCCCTTTTGGTGCCGCGCTTCCTTTGGGGACTATGTAACATTTACCTTTTGGTGCCACGCCCCATTGAGGGCTATGTAACATATATATATATATATAAATATATATATATATATATATATATATATATATATATATGTGTGTGTGTGTGTGTGTGTGTGTGTGTGTGTGTGTGTGTGTTCCCTAACTACTTAGTATACGCTTTCGAGGCTATTATTATTATTATTATTAGTAGTAGTAGTAGTAGTAGTAGTAGTAGTCGTAGTAGTAGTAGTCGTAGTAGTGTTGTTGTTGTTGTTGTTGTTGTTGTTGTTGTTGTTGTTGTTGTTGTTGTTGTTGTTGTTGTTAAGAAGAAGAATCAATAAAAAAAATTAAAAATTGATACATATTCATTTTGCGTTCTCGGAACAGCCGTTTACCGTCGAGTATTCGCTGATCGTGGCCGATGGCTTTCTCTGGAATTTCAGTGACAATAAGCGTATTGTTATTATTTTTTGTTATAATTGATTATTATCCTTGAAATAATAATAATAATAATAATAATAATAATAATAATAATAATAATAATAATAATAATAATAATAATAATAATAGGCTTATTATTGTCACTCAAATTCCAGAGAAAGCCATCGGCCACGATCAGCGAATACCTAACGGTAAACGACTGTTGCGAGAACGTAAAATGAGTTACAACGGTGATCGAGAGAAGAGGAGAGTACCAGAAATCTTGGGAGACTTGTTACTCAGACTCCAAGGAACAACACCGGTTTTTACCATGAGTGACCACTGGTGGTGTATCGTGTAAGAACTCCAAGTAGATACGAAATAATAACATGTGGCGAATGGCTAAACATGCAATCGTAATGGTCTGATGAGATATATGCACGAAATATCAGTGTACGTGAGTAGTCATTCGCGACATGTTTCATATATATATATATATATATATATATATATATATATATGAATTTTTACGTACATCCTTTTAAGTGCGTGAAAATGAAAAGAAAGACGAATTAATACATAAATATATCAAATTAAAATAGACTAAATAATTACACGTACTATTAAAAAGGCTCACTTAATGCAATAAGTGAAATTTGATACATAAAAAAATTATATCTCCTTATAAAACTTTATGTGGATACATGAAATAGTAATATATATATATATATATATATATATATATATATATATATATATATATATATATATATATATATATATATATATATATATATATATATACGAGGTCTGTCTAAAATGTATCCGACATTAGGCCAGAAAAAATATTTCAAATATTTGACGGGGTCGGGACCCTAATCCCCTTCAAAGTAGGCCCCTTGTGCTTGCACACATTTAGCCCACCGATCCATACACTTCCGGAAACACCTCTGGAAGTCTTGTTTTGGAATGGTATTCATCTTCGCCGTCGCGTTAAATTCAGCAGGTGTTTGGAGAAGATGCGATGGGTGTAACACAAATTAAGGAGTGGTTCAACCGATTCAAAAGTGGACGCACATCAGCGGAGAGTGACCAGCGTTTAGGCAGGTCGTATTATATTTCAATAACCATGTTTTTTTATGGCATAAGACAAATAAAACGGACTGTAAAAATATATCTCACTGAAATGTTAAAACATGGTTATTGGAATATAATATTTACCTGACTTATATTCTCCCTGTTGTCACTAATTGACAATCATCGAGCTGAATCTTTTAAAGAGACTGCAAAGTAAAAAGGCACTGATGGTATATGTTAATACATATATTTTCATTAATAATTATATATATATATATATATATATATATATATATATATATATATATATATCTTAATCAAGTTGCGATGATTTATAAAATGAACTTAAAACCAATATTCTTTTAAAAGTGTTCAATACTAAGTAGAGCTTTATAAATATTTATTATGAGCAATCGAAATGTTTATATTACCCTCCGCTCCGTCAAAAATGACAGAGGAAAATTATGCTTCGCCATTGTTCGCAATCGCTATTTATCTAGATATATTACTAAAATATTCATATAAAATCATAGAATTAGGTTAGTAATTCAATTTTTCATGCATTAATTATTATTATTATTTATGATGACCTAAAGAAGAAAAAATGCACACACCGTTGATTTTTTAAAAATTATTATAGAGTGGAAGATTTTAAGCGGCGGGGTACGTCTGAGGTAGTTGTCTGACTTTCTATTTGTTTGATTTTTACGCTTTTCCTCACTACTTGCCATGGTTTCACCCACGTGTTTTACTCGCTAACTTTTGCGTGATGGAATGAAGAACATATATTGATTCATATACAAATAAATACACATTGGTCTTTACTATAGATGAGAGGATGTTTATATATATATATATATATATATATATATATATATATATATATATATATATATATATATATGTGTGTGTGTGTGTGTGTGCGTGTGTGTGTGTGTGTGCGTGTGTGTGTGCGTGTGTGTGTGTGTGTAACAGTTTATTATTGCATAAGAAATATTATAAGAAAAAAACCAAAATTTCAGCGTTTATATATATATATATATATATATATATATATATATATAGAGAGAGAGAGAGAGAGAGAGAGAGAGAGAGAGAGAGAGAGAGAGAGAGAGACAGACAGACAGACAGAGAGGGGGGGAAGTGGGGAGTACTTGAAAATCTTAGGAGACTTGTCACTCAGACTGCAGGGGATGACTCTTGTTCCGGGTTCGAATCGTGCGATCGGTTTGAATATTTATCTCTACACTGATGATTCCGAAAGGATGAAATGTATAGTTTGTATTTATCATATATACTAGCAAAAATATGCGACGGGGGGGGGGGGCATATTTTTGCTAGTTGTTTTATTTAATTGTTCAGTAAAATGTGTTTCTTTGTTTGTTTTACAAAAAAAAAGAAATAAAACCACCCCATCCTTTATTTTAATAAATAAAACACGGAATAATAAAAACATAGTTTTTAAACAAAATTTACCCTTTTACGGTGTAAAATGTAAAACAAAAAATCCTAAACTAATTTAAGATAATAATATTTGAAGTTTTTTAAATCGAAAAAAAAGGTGTACCTAAAATAAAATCAACAATTAAAAAAATAAAATACAGTGAACACGATTCTAAATTCAGTTATTTAATTGTTCAGTAAAATGTGTTTGTTTTTTTTTACAAAAAATAGTAATTTTTAAATCAATTATTTTCTAAATCAAACAATTTGATTCAATACATTTGTGCTTTAAAACATAATTTCTAATAAGATTTTAAAAAAATATATATATATATGCTTAATAACAAAATCAAAGTAAATATATCACTTTTGAGCGACTCGTAAGATAAATCTCAGAGAATGTGTTGTTTACATGTTATTAATCAAATAACGCGCTCATGTCTTGTGTCCATCTCTCTCCGTCTCTCCCCCTCTCTCCCCTTCTTTCCCCCTCTCTCCCTCTCTCTCTCTCTGTCTCTCTTTCTCTCTCTCTTTCTTGAAATAGAACTTTCTGTGCGTTAGAAATAGAACGTTATACTTAATAATCAGAGGGTGTGTAACCAAATGTTGAAGTAGACGCCGGTTGTTCCATCATATTCCATTAAAATCTGATTTAATTACATAACTCAATTATATAGATTAAACAAAATTATTTAATTAATTCTATTTATAATTTTATTAAGATTATCGTCGAGGAAAATATTTTAAATACATCTGGAAATCTGAAAAAAAAACAATCATGAGTGTATATTTGCTCATATTAATTTATTAGAAGCTTTAAAACAAATTAACTATGTAAATTTGAAAGACGCGTTATGTTTGGGGAAGTTTTGGAATGGGTATATATAGGAGCTGGTAAGTAGATATAAAAAGAGAGCGATCAAAACTAATGATATAGTTTCGACTTCAGACAGACAAATACATAATCTATACATATATATATATATATATATATATATATATATATATATATATATATATATATATATATATGTAAATTATAACTAAAAATGTAAAATATAACTAAAAGGTAAACTTTTAGAGAGTTGGACCTATTGTGAAATAAAGAAAGCTCAATATACTGGATAGAGCAAAAATATACTGGATAGAGCAAAAATTAATTTTCATTGACGTACCATATATATATATATATATATATATATATATATATATATATATATATATATATATATATATATATATATATATATATATATATATATATATTACTTCCCAACCTGAAAGAAACCAGTAAAATTAAAATAGTATGTCTTAATTTTGTTACCCAATATTCATAATATTCATAAATACTTGTTCTGTACACTAAATACATTGATATCTGCCGTCGGAAATATTACGTTCGAGGTAAAGACCATGGAGTTAATATTAATTGCTCGTTTCGGCGCGAATTATTATGTTAATACCGAACAAAAGTTGGCATTCTATACATTTTAGACTACTATAATTTCTCGCACTTTCACTAGCAGTTTGCATTGCTCAGTCGATAGAGCACCGTACAACAACCACTTGAGTCCTGCTTTGGAATCTCGTTATGTTTAGCTTCACTGATGAGTGGTAGAAAATTAGACGAAACACGTGTCAGTGGATAAGAATATATTCTTTTTCGGCTAAAAACGAAATCAGACAACTAGTTTAGTATAATAATAATTATATATATACATACATAAATATATATACATAAATACATATGTATATATATATGTATGAGTTGATATATACATATATATGCACACACACACAAACACACGCAAACACACACACACACACACATATATATATATATATATATATATATATATATATATATATATATATATATATATGTGTGTTTATATATATATATATATATATATATATATATATATATATATATATATATATATATATATATATATAAATCTGTTCATATATGTGTGTGTGTGTGAGGATGGGGGGGTGTATACCGCGTGTGTATACCGCGTGTGTTCACGTCTAGATCAATGCGATTATTTGTGTGGGTGGCGATATAAATATGGATTGTATTCAGCATCGCTTACCTTGTCTGCGATTTCAGCCCCTTACAGGATTACAGTCTTCAGTTTTTCCAGAGTCGGCGAGAAAGACGTCCAGTTTGTAAAATCCGTACGACAACACTATTGGACCCGCTCATCGCTTGACAGCAAGCAGACAGGCGCCGATTACTTACAATTATCCGTGTGCGTTATTTGTGGGGTTTGTAAATACGTGTATAAATAAAGAAAGAAACATATCAATATCAATATCAATATATATAAGTATGCGTTTTTCTTTCGTTTACGTATAATCGGTTAATTTTTTTAAAAGAGCTCCTAGTCTTGCCGGTAGGTTTAATTAGTTACTGTTGTGCTTTCTTTTTATTCGTATTATTTTTATTATAATTATATCGTCCGTAGAGGTAACAGTTCTCAGGTTTTGAAGCAAGTTGTTTAAGGCAGAATGTTGTTTTGCTTTAAAACCGGGTTCGCAACTCTAGCGTTTAGTAGTGCCAGCGACAGGAGTGTCTTTATTTTGTTTTATTTTTAGAAAGAACAAATATGTCATTGTTTTTTTTGTTTTGTTTTTTTTCTTTTCTTTTCTTTTCTTTTCTTTTCTTCTCTATTTTTCGACTATTTAGTTGTAGTCGGACAGGTTTAAGATCTTGACGATTTATTATTGCCTAATGTTTTATGTTCCCGTTGATCGTGTTGGCTCGACGCTCGTAAATGCTTGAAGTTGAAATTGCAGTTCTAGTCACAACAGGACGAAAGTTGAACGACTGTTAGAAGAGCGTCTCTCTCTCTCTCTCTCTCTCTCTCTCTCTCTCTCTCTCTCTCTCTCTCTCTCTCTCTCTCTCTCTCTCTCTCCCTCTCTCTCTCTCTCTCTCTCTCTCTCTCTCCGTGCGCTTCTGCGCGTGTCTTCTGTATACATGTACTAGATACCTATCAGATCTATGTGCGAGTGCGACTCGGCCGTGGGTTGAGCAGTTGCAATAGTTTTGTCACCGTTTTAGTAGCATCAGCGAGAAGAGCAGCGGTAGCAGTTGAAGTCGAATTCGAAGTCGATCGAAAATTAGAGCGACTGAAGAATAGGAAAGGAAAAAAGAAAGAGAAAAGTCAGTGCGAACGTACGAGTAAATAAAATCGTGTGTAAAGTTAAAATCTCAATATTAATAATAAAAAATTGTTACATGTGTCTTTGTGCGTGTGCGTTTCTCGCCTTTGCGTGACTTACATGTTATTATTATTAGTTCTTCGTATACTAGTAATCGATCATTTATTGAAATAAAAAATGTAATAGCGTAAAGTACTAAAACGAACTTTTTTTTTAAAATTCTATTTGAAAAAACCCACTTAATTACGAAATTAAATCCACCAGAATGCATTTCAGTTTAATTGTAAACAAGTCAGCCATCTTAATCTTTTCTTAATATTTGATATTTGAAGTTAATATTTGAAATTTAAAATCTCTATATTATTATTTTTAAGTACGTCACCTATGTCTGTGTGGGTGTGCGTTTCTCGCCTCTACGTGACTTAGACTTTTTTTTTATTATTTACTGATTAATAAATTATTTATTGAAATCAAAAACGCAAGTCTAAAGTACTAAAACAAACTTTTATTTTTAATCCTATTCGAAAAAAAATAATTTAATTACGAAATTAAATCCACCAGAAAGCATTTCAGTTTGTTCGTAAACAAGTCAGCCATTTTAATATTTTGCTAATAATGAAAGCCAACATGAATTACTTCGTGAACCTTCGAAATTTGAAAAGAATTTGGAATCATTTAAACTGTCGACTAGAAAGTCATATAAACTAGTTTTAACATTCCTAGCAAATCATCATTTAATTAAAAAATGGAAAGTTTCGGAAGTTTTTTACATCCAATAATTTTATAAATAGAGATTAAAATAACATTAGCTTAATAACAATTAGTTATAGTTTCATAACAATTTGGTTAAATTAATAATTAATAACCAAACGATACCGTAATAATTAAAATAAACTTTAAAAATCTTATTTAATAATAATAATAATAATAATAATAATAATAATAATAATAATAAGAAGAAGAAGAAGAAGAAGAAGAAGAAGAAGAAGAAAAAGAAGAAGAAGAAGAAGAAGAAGAAGAAGAAGAAGAAGAAGAAGAAGAAGAAGAAGAAGAAGAAGGATAGCAGATCAAGCAATACAGATCCTCAAGAGAGGGTGGTTCTTGAAGCTGGAATTAATGGAAATCAAACATAAAATAATTAGCGGAACAGATCAAGAAACAGCACTTGGCGAAACATCACAGGTAGTAGACTGACAACACATAAACACTAAAACTGAGGATGCCGAAGATTACGAAATCATAGAACTTATCGACTTACTAGAATTTACATGAAACGCGGGGACAAAATTAATAAGTACGAAACTAAAAAGAGAAAAAAAAAGATTGGCCAAAAGAATGGACTGACAAAGCCTGGATGGGAATCAGACTGGAAACCCAGATCACCAAACTTCGAAAAGAAGCTAAAACCGTAAATAGGATGAAAGTGAACAGGAAACAATGGAAGAGCGTAAATCTAACAAGCAAGAAAAGACTAAATAAGAAACATTAAGAACTAAAACAAAAGATAGCAGCAAAAGAAGGAAGATTGAGACAGTACAGATATAAATCTAAACATACAAATAGAACATGACCTTTTAAAACAATAAAAGCCAGTTTTACAAAAACGTAAACGAAAAAAGAATAACAGAACAACCGGATCCGACAGAGACAAAACACTTCTGGCGCAAGATATGGGAAAAGCCTAAAAACACGCACCAAAATGTCAAATGGTTGAAAAACATGAAAGATGAATTACAGGAAATTGAAGAAGGAACAGTAACAGAAATTAATGCAGAAACGATTAAGACAACCCTAAAGAAAATGTCAAACTGGAAAGCATCAGGCCACTTTGGAATATATGCATACTGGTCTTAAAAATTCACGACTTTACATGAAATACGGGAGCAAAATCAATAAGTATGAAACTAAAATGAGAAAAAAGACTGGTCAAAAGAATGGACCGACAAAGCTTGGATGGAAAATAAGACTAGAAACGCAGATCACCAAACTTCAAAAACAAGCTTAAACTCATAAACAGGATGAAAGAGAACAGGAAACTGAGAGGATGTATCCATAAAACAGACATACCAGAGTGGATGTCCAAAGGAAGGAGAACGCTAATACAAAAAGACGCCAAAAAGGGAACGATCCCAAGTAACTACCGACCAATAACCTGTTTACCAACAATGTGGAAAATCCTAACGGCACAACTGAAAGAACAAATCTATCACTTCCTGAACAATCGTGTACTGCTCCCCGAGGAACAAAAATGATGACGGAAAGGGAAAAGAGGGACGCATAATCTGCTATATCTAGATCAAAAGAAAGCATACGACAGAATCCCTCAATCATGGATAATTGAATGCTTAAAAATGTACAAGACATCCGACAGGATTATTAATCTCATTAAGAAAGCAATGGAAACATAGAGACTAGAACTGACAGCTGGAGGGAAACACCTGACTAAGATAAAAATACAGAGAGGCATCTTCCAAAGAAAATCTCTATCGCCACTACTATTTATCATAGCCATGATGCCACTCAGCTACATACCCAGGAAATGTGATGCCGGATACAAGTTTACAGACACAGAACAAAGAATAAACCCCCTCATGTACATAGACCACTTGAAGCTATTTGCAAAAAGAAACAACTTATAAATACGACCAGAATCTTCAGCCAGGGCATTCAAATGGAATTTGGAATGGAAAAGTGTGCACTGTTAGAGATGAAAAGCGGAAAACTGGAGATGATAGAGGGCATGGAACTGCCCTAATCGAGAGGAGATGATGGCGCTAGGCGAACAGGATAGCTATAAATATTTTGGAGTTTTGGAAGCAGACATCATCAACTCTACAGAAATGAAAGAGAAGCTTGGAAAAGAATATTTGCGAAAAACAAGAAAACGCTTGGAAACGAAATTATATAGCATAAATTTAGTAAAAGGAATAAACACCTGGTAAGTATCACTAATAAGATACTCTGGACCATCCATAAGCTGGACTAAAGAAGAACTCAGGCACCTTGAGCAGAAGACAAGAAATTTAATGACCATACACAGCGCACTACACCCAAAAGACGATACGGACAGCCTCTAGGTGAAAAGAAATGCAGGGGGGAAGGACTGATAAGTATAGAAGAATGTGTGGAAGACACAAAAAGAGCTAGAGAAATACATAACTCAGAACACAGAAAGGCTAATCACCGCAGCAAGAGACACCGACCTAAATAACAACCCAGAAAGCACTGGAACCAAAAATAAAAAGACAAGAAAAGAAAAGTGGGAATAAAAACAACTACGTGGACGTTTTATAAGACTGCGAAGAGAAGAGACCAAGGAAAATAGTTGGGCTGGGCTGGGCTGGGCTGGGCTGGGCTGGGCTGGGCTGGGCTGGGTTGGGTTGGGCTGGGCTGGGTTGGGTTGGGCTGGGCTGGGCTGGGCTGGGCTGGGCTGGGCTGGGCTGGGCTGGGTTGGGTTGGGTTGGGCTGGGCTGGGCTGGGCTGGGCTGGGCTAAAAAAGGGCACTTGAACAGAGAAACGGAATCTTTTCTGACGACTGCACAGAAGAATGCGATTAGGACCAACTAAACTAAGGCTAAAATAGATAAAACCCAGGAAAACAGTAAATGCAGACACTGGAAACTATGCAAACGACTGCATTGCGAACACGCGGACAAATGGTACAAACATAAACCAGAGACACTACAGGAAAACGAAATTCACAAAATTCTCTTGGATATGGAAGTGCAAACAGCAAGAAGACCTGATGTCATAATAGTCAACAAGAAAGAAAAATCCTGCCAAATCGTAGATTTTGCTGTACCAGCAAACCACAAGATGAAGATCAAGGAGACAGAAAATCGATCCAAATACACGGAACTCACCAGAGAATTGAGCATGAAGAAAGTCAATATATACTAATAATCGGAGGAGCACTACGAACAGCCCTAAAGAAAAACTGGGAAAAAAGCTTGGGAAAAATTGG
The DNA here is from genome assembly GCA_963556195.1 of Sepiola atlantica. Lineage (NCBI taxonomy): Eukaryota > Metazoa > Mollusca > Cephalopoda > Sepiida > Sepiolidae > Sepiola > Sepiola atlantica. The sequence continues at coordinate 92,858,126 of OY744516.1, forward strand.
AATCAAAGGGAAGATTGGGACCATACAACGGACAGCAATGATGAAAACAGCTGAAACCAATCCACATAAGCTACGAATGCTCACCAGTAACATGGAAGTTACAATAGGAAGAAGAAGAAAACACAGGATAAACACCACCACATAAAACCAAGGAACAGAAAATGCAAGAAATTCCATAAACTACTCTCTGAGAAAGAGATGGAAGCAGTCTCTGCTGATACCACACAAAATTGTCGTGAAGGGTCAAGGAGAATGAAAAGACCGACGATGGAAGAGCACTAACCAGACCTCCACTGGAAGAGTCCGGAGAAGACTGGGACCTTGAGGAGGCTTATTGCCACACCAATCCCAGAGAAGACCAAAGATCGTTGCCAGCGAAAAATCGATGGTAAGCGTCTGTTGTTATAACGCAAAGTGATTAGCAATAATTATCGAAAGAGGTGGAGAGTACTGGAAATCTAAGGAGACTTGTTGGCACTCAGACTCCAGGGAACACAACCGGTTATTATCATTGAGCAATCACTGATGATGACCTGTGTGAGAACTCCTATTGAGTACACATAATAATACTAATAATACTAATAATAATAATAATAATAATAATAATAATAATAATAATAATAATAATAGTAATAATAATAATAGTAATAATAATAATAATAATAATAATAATAATAATAATAATAATAATAATAATAAGTATAACAATAATAATAATAATACTAATAACAATAAAAACAACAATAATAAGAATAACAATAATAAAAGTTCTAATAAGAATAATAATAATAATAATAATAATAATAATAATAATAATAATAATGACAACAATAATAATAATAACAATAATAGTAATAACAATAAGAATAAGAATAATATTAATAACAATAATAATAAAAAATACTACTAATAATAATAATCTATTAATAATGGAGATTATGTATCTGTCTGTCTGAAGCCAAAACTATATCATTAGTTTTGATCGCTCTCTTTTTATATCGACGTTTTATAGCTCCTATATATACTCATTCCAAAACTTTCCCAAAAATCACGCGTCTTTCAAATTTACATAATAAGTTTGTCTTAAAGCTTCTAATAAATTAATATTCGCAAATATACACTCATGATTGTATTTCTCAGATTTCCAGATGCATTTAAAATATTTTCCTCGATAATAATCTTAATAAACATTATAAATAGAATTCATTAAATACATTGTTTTTTTAATCTATATAATTGAGTTATGTAATTAAATTAGATTGTAATAGAATATGATGGAACAGCCGGCGTCTACTTCAAGAGCTGGCGAGACGAGAAAAAAACGAGGCTGAAAACGCCAAGCGCTTAATGGAAGACTTTCAAAGGAAAAAAAAAACAGATAAAAAACGAACAAACCGTAGCTAAAGAACTGTAAATAAATACATTTCTTCACTTTTTGGTAGGCCAAATGAACCATTGTCAATCAAATGTGTAGATGTAAATGTTATGATTTGTTTGTGAAAATAATGTTTTTTGGGGGGGGAGGAGTAAAATTTTGTCAATGTTTTTTAACATAAAACAAAGAAAAAATGAAAATGTTATGCTTTTGAATTAGCCCTTCCGGAGATTCGACGATCTGACACAGCTGATAATAATTCATTGTTTTTGCAATAGAACGCGATTATTGTTTTCTTCCAAATAATGTTCGGCTGCTTGCTATAACCCGCTTGGCGAATGAATGCTGCAACCTGATTAGTTAATACTTCGTCAGCTCTCGGGCGCTTCCAAGACCTGCTCGATCGTTGCCAACGCGAAGTCACGGAAATCTGACGCGTCAACAAAATGAGTGCCGTTTTTTTTTTAAATCTTATTAGAAATTATGTTTTAAAACACAAATTCATTGAATCAAATTGTTTAATTTAAAAAATAATTTATTTAAAAATTACTGTTTTTTTTGGTAAAAAAACAAACAAACACATTTTACTGAGCAATTAAATAACTGAATTTAGAATCGTGTTCACTGTATTTTATTCTTGTAATTGTTGATTTTATTTTAGGTACACATTTTTTTCGATTTGAAAAACTTCAAATATTATTATCTTTTTACGACCTTAAATGAGTTTAGGATTTTTTGTTTTACATTTTACGCCGTAAAGGGTACATTTTGTTTTAAAACTATGTTTTTATTATTCTGTGTTTTATTTATTAAACTAAAAGATGGGGTGATTTTCTTTCTTTTTTTTTTTGTAAAAAAACAAACACATTTTACAGAGCAATTAAATAAAACAACTAGAAAAATATACGTCCGGTGGGGGGGGGGGCATATATTGGCTATAATAATAATGACATAGAAACTTCAGAAATCAATGTCTACGAGATTACAGAACTCACCGAGGAAGAAGCAGCAGAGATCGAACACATCAAAGAAATTCTGAACGAGGGCAAAACGAAACTCCCTCGGGAAAGAAGAATGAAAAAAGTAAAATCTCAAACAGAAAAGATTAACGCCATACATCTCAACGGATAATATTACAAATCTAAACGACTTAATCAATGCAAGAGCCAAATCAGTGATTACGAGATTAAACCTAGCAAACAAAGCCGTCAAAATGGACCAACAAACGACCAACCCAGAGATGATGTCACCCGTCGTTTTTCATATGCAGATGACATGTGCATCACCGCCCAAGGTACAAACTTCATTAGCATTGAGGAAACACTCAACGACGCCCTCTCAGCATTAACAACCTACTATGAAGAGAACCCAGCAAAAACACAAGTATGCTCTTTCCACCTGAGAAACTAAGCGCCACCTGAATGTGTCTTGGTATGGAACACCACTGTCACACTCTGAGCACCCTATCTACTTCGGAATTACACTCGGCAGATGCCTTACATTCAAAACCACATCATGAAAACAAAGACAAAAGTGAGCACGCACAACAACATCCTGCGCAAACTCACCAACACTAGACGGGGTGCATGTCCCAAGACACTGCGTGTCACAGCCCTTGCCCTCAGCTTCTCTACTGCAGAATATGCCAGCCCAGTATGGGAAAGATCCACCCATGCTAAAAAAACTAGACCCCGCTCTTAACAACAGCTGTAGATGTATCACTGGGTGCCTGAAGCCCACTAACACCCACGACATGTACACCCTGGCAGGTATCGCCCCTCCAGCCATCAGAAGAGCAGTAGTCAGCAGGATAGAGCAGCGCATGCAAGCCACTAATGAGAGGCGCCCCCTACATGGCCATGTGCCTGGTCACAGTCGACTGAAATCACGGATTTCAACATTTTTCCCGATTCCGATACAATTACCGATTCAATTCTAAATTCCAGATTCTGGTACAATTACCGATTCAAATGCCGATTTAAAAATTGCATAATAGCCGAAAAACATAGAATTTCATTTTTTCTGCCCCCCCCCCCACCACCACCATTTTCTATATATTTTTTTATATTTTTCACTTGTTCCATTTTTTTTTCCTATTTATAAACTCGTGCCATTTTGACTAGGGACATTTTTACTGTGTCATTTTTCCCTATGGACATTTTTACTGTGCAATTTTTTCCGGTGTCATTTTTACCGAAATTCATTATTATGATCTATAAATTTTAGTTTTACTAGTAGTTTAAAATCAATAAATATTTATCATTTTATCATTAGTACCAGCAATAGAAAATTAAGTTTAAAAAAACAAAAATTAAATCGTTTTTGGAATCGAACATTAGGCTCAAATCTTTCCGATTCTGATACCTACAAAAAATCCGATTTTCTAATTCCGATTCTAGAAAAAAGCGACAAGATCACAATAGAAATACCGAATGGATGAAAACCACGAGAGAGGACTTTCAGGAAATTGAAGAAAGAACAGAAACCGAAATTAATGAAGAAACATACAAGACAACCCTAAGAAAAAATAGCTTACTGAAACGCACGATGAAATACATGCATTTTGTGTTTTAAATATTCACGACTTTGCATGAAAGACTAACAGAAAACCTAAGAAGATTTATACACAAAAAAAAACAGATATACCAAAGAAGATGACCAAATGAAGAACAACATTAGTACAAAAAGACATAGTGAAGAGAACGATCCCAAACAACTACAGACCAATAACCTGCCTACCAACCATGTGGAAAATTTTAACGAATTTTTCTTCCACACTCTTAACAATCGTGGAACAGAAAAGATGCTGTAAAGTAACAAGAAAAACACATGGTCTGCATCCAGGAGGAGGTATAGAGCAGAAGAAAAAACATGGTTTGCTATACATCGACTAAAAGATCCTGAAGGAGGTATAAAGCAGAAAAAAACATGGCCACGGTATGGATCTACTACAATAACACATACGACACAATCACAGGATGTAGAAAATATCTGACAAAATTATCAATTTCATGAAAAAAGCAACTATCCCTGAACATAATCTAGAAGTTTTCAAACAATGACAGTGTAGATGCGTTAAGCAGAACATCTACACACAACACAACCAATAAGATTACTTTGCGCCAAAATTGATGCTTATGGAATGTTTCATGATATTTGTTATGAAAGTCAGAATTTAAACATTCAAGTCAAATCGGCAAAATGCTTTGCACAAATCGCTTCCAACGTCCAAACCCAAAATTGATAATCAAGCATTCGTCTTGCGCGCACAAACCAAGAACAAACAACAATCTCGCATATTAAAAAGGGGTAGTGGCCATCAACAGACGGTTATGTACGCAATTTATCAGCAGCGGTCTTTGATCCAAGACTACTAAAAAATACTCTTCGCTGTAGCATAGATAATTGAATGCTTAAGGATGTACAAAACATCTGACAAAATTATCAATCTCATGGAGAAAGCAAGATATAATTATTTATACTTATTAAGAAAATTAAACAATGGCCGACGAATTATTTTTATTTTTACTTTTGTTCGCCCCAAACAAGGCATATTACCATTGAAGCATAAGGGGCTACTGCGATAGGAGCTAAATTTATACGGGCAACCTGAGTTGGAAGTTAAATAGTAAGATGTTTGTTCACATTGCATTTAAATGACTGCATGTTGGTACGATCGGGGAAACGGGGAGCAGGAATGGAATTCCAGTGCAGTAAGTTCATTGAGGCGCATTCCATGGACGTAATTGTAAAACAAACAAAGGGATGCAACATTGTAGCGATGCGACATGGACTGGAGCTTGGCAGAGATTGCGGGACCTATTAGGTTAGAAATTCTTCTTTTCACCTTGTTCAAGAGAGAGAGAGGGGGTAGTGGTTGGTGCACCAGCCGAGCAACGGAGATCATTCAAGTTTTCTTTAAAACAATTCACCCCCTTTGCTATGAAAACTCGATACCGAATAAAATACGTTTAACTTAGACTGGTCTTTTGGCTAGGAGCAAAGTGTAGTATCTGTTCTGATAGCACACTTCATTTTTTCCATCCTCGTTCAATGAACGAGAAATCCATTATTGTTGTTACAATCCCGAATGCTTTTTTACGGGGGGGGGGCTGGATGTGCCCCACATTAAAAACAGACCTTGTGTCTTACTCTGCCCTCGTGGGGAGGCAAGTAAATAAAAACTTCAAGCTACTACAAACTGAAAAAGGGGGATATGGGGGTGGGTGGGCACAGTAGATTCTGGGATTACTCATATAAAAAAAATATATATATGTACTTCCATCGCGTCATGCAAATGTTAGCGAATAAAACATATGTCTTTTTTCTAGCCTTCGGACAAAACCACTTCAAATGATAAGGAGAAGCGAGAAAGCAAATAGCATGTCAGAAAACCATCTCAGATTTACCCCGCCCCCCGATATGAATTTGAACAGATATCCTCCACTCTAAAATAAAAAGTCAACGTTGGATGTTTATTTTCCTTTAGGTCGTCAGAAATGATAATAATCATTTATATATGAAAAATTAAATTACTAACGTAATTGTATGATTGTATATGAATATTTTAGTAATATATCTAGATAAAAAGTGAGTGCAAACACTGGCGAAGCATAATTTTTCCATGATTTTTGACAGAGAGTAAAACTAGTATTAAACAGATTGTTCAACTTCAGTTTTTTTTTTCTGTCATGTAAATTAGGACATCGGTCGATATCGGATAGCCATGCCATTTATTTTATAAAGGGCAGTTGCGTGCGCGCGCTTGTGTGTGTGTGTGTCCAAAAGTTCAAAACTATAAAAGAAACACCCACAAAGTTGGTATATTCTTGATCAGTGTTACCCCGGCTGAATAATATCTAAAATTTAGAAATAATTATTCTTTCTTTTACTCTAAACTGGGGCATATTTTGTGAGGAGTGATCGGTTTTTCAGCCATTTTTATGTACTAACTAAAGAGTAATAACTCTGAATTTTTAATTAAGGAGGTACTTCCTCTATGCTGACTCATTCCTCAATCAATCTATAAAAAAAAGGAGTGAGTGTGTGGGGGGCAGAGAGAGAAATGGTATGGACATGGGGAGAGGCAGGGGAAAACGAGGGAGTGTGAAAGAGAGGTAAAGAGATAGAAGATTTAATAGAAATGTGTTACACTTTTTCCCCGGGCAACGCCATGTAGCCCTGCTAGTTAATTATAAAGTTCATAGCTAAAAATAACACAGTCGAAGGTAATTATGCGACTTTCTCCTTTGCGTAAAACGTCTTACATATTGAAAATTAATAATTAATCTTCTGTTACTCATTTATCACGGACAATGCGAAACAAACATTAATTAAAGAATAAATACTCGCGGGCAGCGCCAGGTCGGGACTGCTAGTGTATATATATATATATATATATATATATATATATATATATATATATATATATATATATATATATATATATATATATATATGTGTGTGTGTGTGGGTGTGTGTGTGTGGGTGTGTGTGTGTGCGTGCGTGTGTTTCAGGGTATGTTTAAAAGAACTCAATAAAGTGCTCAATCGTAAGAATGCGAGAGCTAAAATACAAATTATTTATTTTTAGAACTATACATTACAGATTCCCGAGATTAGCATGGTCTCATTGACGCGGGTATGTCTTAAAAGCTATCTCAAATCGTTAGCTTCTCAAAGAAAAGAAAGAAGACTTTCCGAACTGTCTTCTTTCCTTGATTAGCTGACGATTTGAGATGAATTGTAAGGGTATTTTCTAAATAGTAATGACCTACCCGTTTCAATGAAACCATAGTACATCTCTGAAATCTGTAGCGTATAGGTTTTAAATAAATATCCATTTTCATAATCACTTACGAAAAAGGCTTGATCAGTGCATCTATAGATACCACCCACAATCAGGCTGAAAAAATTAAAGTGCATCCATATCCATTTAATTTATCATTCCTTATGCATAAATATGGATGCACTACAACCTTATTGTGAGTGATATATGAATGTGCACTGATGAAGCCTTTTTCGTAAGTGGTTATGATTTCTGTATATCATGTAAATGAATACTTTTGAGATGGGCAGAAACAATTGTATGCAAATAAAGCGTTTTTCAAGTAAACCTGGAATGTTTTCAGAATAACAATCATTATATTACATTAAATTATGAGCTCTAGTGGTATGTATTTTGTATTAAAATACTATGTACTCTATATTATTATTATTATTATTATTATTATTATTATTATTATTATTATTATTATTATTATTATTATTATCATTATTATTACCATTATCATTATCATTATAGATTGGTATAAAATTGGATAAAATGAGGTTCTCTTTTCTATAATAACTGGAAATATATATTTTTTTAAATAATACTAAAATTTTATGTTTTTCTTGCTTGAGAGACGTTAGAGAAGAGATTTTTTTGAATCATCTAACGTACAATACAAAATAAAATATTCCAAACCGTTTAAGAAACAATAGTATGCTAAATATTGTTGTGTTTGAATTCTTGGAACTACTATAAATAATGTGATAATTTTATTTATCTCAACCTACTTCATATATATGTTTGGCTGTCTAAGTGTTAACGAAACGGTCTGTCAATAAATTAATCTTTAAAAAAATGAATAAAGACATGGTTAAGAGAATCTAACTTTCGATTATTTATTTATACATGTTCCGTATTTTAATAATTAACATCTATTGAAAGTGTGACTATTATATATATATATATATATATATATATATATATATATATATATATATATATATCGGTAGATCTCGGTTAGGTTGGATGTAGTTACAACTTATATGTAATAAGATAGCACTCTATGTTGGTAGATGATATGTCAGTCGCGAGAGCGGAATGTGGCGGTGTCACTAAAGTTAGTTGTTTTTAGATTATCATTGGAGATGTATTCTCCCAATGGGATATAATGTGGTCTTTGCTATCGATTGTTAAAATCTACAGATGAAACAGAGTTACGTAAATAAATAAATGTATACTCCATTATACATAGGGAGGTGTTTTTTTACTTGAGTAAGTTCTCAGAAATCAATGCCCCCCCCCCTTTACGGAGCTAACACTAGATTTCTATATGAGATACATAGATTTTCCTCTACTTCTCAAACGTTGGGTTAGTAAAGAAGTGACCAGTTAATTGACCAGTTAACTATGTTGTAGTATATCTTTCTTTTGATCTCTTGATCTTACTGGATTCCAGAACAAGAATTCATCTGGTCTGGTGGAGTATCCAGTGACGTGCTGTTACTTGAGGTAACATCATCAGAGATGGTGAAACATTCCTCGCATAAGCCAGTGTATAGCCGTATCAAGGGATCTTATTTGCGCTTAAAATACTATGTTATTTTGAATATTTGGTCAGGGTTTATTTGTATGGTGAAGAAAACCCTAGTACAGATAGACTGAAGACACTCGAGGATGGTGTCTAGTAGGTAATTTAAACTCTCCAGTAGGTAATTTGAACTCTCCTATATATATATATATATATATATATATATATATATATATATATATATATATATGAACATCTGAGTGAAAGCTCAGATTTTTTTCCGCCTGATGAGATCTTAGTTTCTAATAACTATTGATCGATAACATTGGCATGTCAGTGTAGCGTCTTTTTGTACATTTCTGTATAAATCAAAATAATTATATATATATATATATATATATATATATATATATATATATATATATATACGTGTTTAATTCACTGTGTGTGTCTATCTAAAAGTAAAACACTACACAAGACACACCACCACAAAGCCGACATATTCTTTTTCAGTGTTCACTCGGACAGAATATGGGCACATTATTTTTTTTATAATATTCATTCTTTTGTGGGTCACTAAGAATAAAATTAGTCAAGGGGGGGACATTTTGATCGATTTTTTTATCAGCCTTTTGTGTGAAACTCGAATTATAATACACTTTCTTGGCCTTTGGGCGAAGACTAAAGTGTAGTATCTGTTCTGTCCTCGGTCGGGGAGGTGAAATCCTTCTTAACGGGAGAAGGGGAGAAGAGAGTTGAGATAGAGATAGAGTGGGATCTTTGCACACACATTTTAACTCTTCTTATTTTGTTATCCATGCCCCTGGACAACGCCGGGTACCCTGCTAGTCATTATATATATATATATATATATATATATATATATATATATATATATATATATATATATATATATATATATATATATATATATATATATGAAAGACAGAAAGAAAATACAATTAAACACACGTAATAAATAAAAATTAAACGAGATTGACCGGTTTCTTTCAGATAAACGAACGTCTTCAGAAAAAGTTAAAATATGAAATTTATTGAAAAAACGGCACAATATAGAAAGTAAGGCGTGGAACAGGATGTTATTGGTACGTGCGTAGCTATTTGAAAAAATATGCGGCGCATGCTAAAAAGATGTTAATTGGGAGAAAAGAGGAAGAGATAGAGAAAAAACAAGAAAAGGAAATTAAAAAAATGGATACTTAGATAGCAGTAAAAATAAGTAGTACTTAATCGAGGTCAGAGTTGATAATGCAGTGGCGAGGTAAATTGCATTGTTTGAGTGCGGTTTTTGCCAGATGTTTGGTTAAGGAGTAAGAGCCAAGCTTAGGGCTAACGTTAGATGGTGATGAGAGAAGGATGAGCGCACTTTTGATGTATTTGTGGTGTGGGAGAGAAGATTCAGTCTTGAGAGAATGTGCAGTTTGCAAATGCATCGAAAGTGCTCTCATCCTTCTCGCATCACCATCTAACGTAAATCTGAGGCTCTTACTCCATAACCAAACATCTGGCAAATATCGCACTCAAACAATGCAATTTAAAATCCATTTTTTTTCTTTTCCTTCTCTTCTATTTATCGTTCTCTTCCCATTTTTCCAAATAAGCGTCTTTTTTTCGTACGCGCTGCATATTTTTCAAATTCTTACTACGTGCCAAAAACATCCCGTTTCGCGACTTCTCTTCCTATATTTTGACGTTTCTTCTTTAATAAATTTCAAATCTTCACTTTTTCTGAGGACGTTCGTTGATCCGAATATAAGCGGTCAATCTCTTATTTGACTTTTTTTATTGTTTTTTATTATGTCTTTCATACATCCTGTTTCCACGACATTTGATTTTATGATATATCGTGTATTTTATTCTCATATATATATATATATATATATATATATATATAATTTTGAAGAAAAAAACAAAAAGAAAACATATTCAGTAAACTAAATGGATATAATCTTTCTATTCCTCCTATTCCTCTTCTTTTTTTATTATGCTTGTCATATTTAACTCTATCTATATACTATCTGGCGTTGCCACAGATGCAGTAAAATCATTTTAGTCTTTACTTTTTATTTGTTTGAACATTTTGTTGATTTTGATTTTTAGCCGATTATTTTAATATGTGTCATATTGACAGTCGTCTTGACCAGGCTAAGTGTTTTGTTCAATAAATTGTAACAAAGTACGTTATCATATTGCCAATAACATGGTACAAGAATAACAAATGAAAATTGGCTTTTCAGAAGCAAAGATTAATTTGTCAACTTCAACGCTATATGGGTCTGACTTTGAAAATCCGACGAGATAACTTTATATGTTAGATTTCAGTATTAAGATACCTAGTACTTTTAGAGCTGTGTTATTGGCGTTATTTAATTTATTAAATACGTTTTCATTATTTGAATTATTACTATACTCGATATATGTCTTATAATTGATAGGGTGGTTGAATTAGGATGCATGTATGTTGTATGGACGTTTTATTTCGTGTACGGCATATATATATATATATATATATATATATATATATATATATATATATATATATATATATATATATATATATATAAACTGAAGTTAATATCTCGAAAGTTATAATTGATGACCGAAAGTTCAGAACTAAACAACCCGCAAATGCGGCGCACCTCTGATAACTCTTGCATGAAAGCTGGGCCGAAACATCTTCAGTCTACTTCCAATCTCTGGTGGAAAAATTACTTATATAATTACTTTTTTTATAAATAAATATTTATGATTCACAGACATCTATGTTTCATGTTCACTAAAATCATCAGTGTGGCTTATATAACTGTTCTGCCGGTCGAACGATTTGAACCCTCTCCAATTAAACATTCTTAACCATTCGGCAACAGTGATAGTCATATTCAAATATGAGAGAAATAAACCCTATATATATATATATATATATATATATATATATATATATATATATATATATATATATATATATATATATATATATATATATATATATGGAAAATGAAAGAAGGTAAACCAAAAATATTATTTAAGTATTCATCAACGTTTCGTCTTTATTTCAAGACTTCCTCGGGATGATTGGTTTGAAGAAATAGCACAAGTACTAATATTTTTTAAATTTTGGTCCGTTAGTGACACAAAAGTTATGTCCGTTTGTGACACAATCGGACCAAACTTTTAATTACAAATATTTGAAAAATAATATCTTTAGTTTTCCTTTTTTCATTAAGTTTAATATTATTTCCACACACACATATATATATATATATATATATATATATATATATATATATATATATATATATATAGGTACGTATGTATGTGCGTGTATAATTTAATAATTAGCGGCCATTTTGAGGATTAAACAGTTTATGTATTGTTGTGTATTTTTTGTTTAATTTTGACTCACATTATATATATATATATATATATATATATATATATATATATATATATATATATATATATATATATGTGTGTGTGTGTGTGGAAAATAAAACAGGAAAACCAAAAATATTTATATATTCATCAACGTTTCGTCTTTATTACAAGACTTTCGTCGAGAAGAACAACATACAACCACTGCTAATTTTTCAATACATGAAAAAACTCTCATGAAAAGTGGCGACAAAAATCCAGGACCCCCCCCCCCAAAAAAAAAAACATTATCGGTTATAACAGTTCCAAAATACAAAAGGCGAGTAAGGGGGCAATGCTCGCACTAGCAACACCTCCACCAATGATTCTGAATCAAATTGCAATTGTAAAAACGGTAATGGATGTATTCTGGGGGAAGTTGTATGGTCTCAATCGTGCTTTATAAATGTGACGTAAAGACGGGGAACAATACCCGCTTTTAGTTCGGTTCTACGGAATGAGACTTCAAGGATAGATATAGAAATCATATGTGCTTAATATAGATTCTTAGAAATCCACTACATCACTAAATAAATATGCTAGGGATCTAATTGATAGGAAAACATTTTTTGAGTTTAACTTGTCTATATTGGGTATGGCGAATAAATATATACCTAAGAAAATGTAACTTATGCGCACTAAAATAATAAAATATAATGACATCTAGGGATAATCTGCTAAATATATGGCAAGAGATACTCCAAAACTGCTTTGATCGTATTTACTATCTTATTTAAGGCCTAAATAAGAGCTGTGGAATCAAGGGAAAATTTTAATAGCTCATGTAAAAATTTAATTTAAATATAATAGCTATTCATTTATTTGGACACTATATGCATTTATGCAAACTTCCAATGGTTTTCAACACTGTTTTGGTATTTCTAATATTATAAAGCATTTATACAACTTGTCTTATTATCTGAAAAATATGGGAGGAGGTATTGAACAAATATATATTTTAACTTTAGGTTTTTTATAATACATAAATTTATAATTAATAGAATATGTTTTACTAGAATTATTCCCTAAATATACCAACACGAAATAGCTATGTTAAAATAGCTATGGTTAAAATGGAATGAAGTTTTTTTTTCCTCTCCCCATATGTTGTGATTAATTATATAAATTATAGATTTAAGAGACGTTTCGAGAAAGAAATTCAGACAGGATTGAGATTTTAGTTTAAATGTTTAAAATCTTATCTAATCTGTTAAACATTCTTGGGTATTGCTAAAACCAGAATATGATAACTCTTGAGTTTTTAAAAAACTTTTTAATTTAAAAAAAAATTTAAATTCAAATTTATTCCAATTAATTTCCATTCCTCTTCTTCTTCTTCTTCTTCTTCTTCTTCTTCTTCTTTATCTTATTCTCATTCTTATTCTTCATTATTCTTATTCTTATTCTTATTCTTATTCTTATTGATATTCTTCTTATTATTATTGACAATCCTTCATAGTTATACAAGGTGGGCAAAAATAAGGGTCCTATTTTTAAAAATTCATAACTTTTTTATTTATTGATTTTTATTTTTTATTTTTTTTAGAATAAGTAAAGGACCCCTTCCGAAGCAAGCATGAGCCGTATTAGCCCTAAGGAACGTACCCTCATTTAGAAAACATTATTTTTGCTTAAAAAACTCAAAACAGTGTAAAAAACAATACTTTAGTTTTTGTAAGTTTTAAGAAGTGTTTTTCGGCTAAAATTTGTTTTGTTTATTTCAAAAAATCTCGGAAGGGTCAGTCTACACACACATAAAGTTAGGTGAGTTTAACTTTTATTTTGTGGAAATTATTCAAATTCAAGTTATTCAAATTTAAAGATAGGACCCTTATTTTGGCCCACCCAGGGTTGAACGATCTGCCTGTCTCTCTATTTCGTGAGCCAGGGTTGAAGCTGTTGTCTGGATACGGTTCTGTCGGGTTGTATTAAAAGAACGACAGCAAAATATAATGGTATATTTTTATTATTCGGTTGCTGCTAAAATAGATGAGAGAGGGTGAGAGGTTGATCTCTCGAATTCTATAGGCAACAGACTCTCTCCATTTCAATTTGGCCTAGTTTATATAACATTTTAGACACCCACGCGTCTACAACTGGTGATGACAATTCTGATGACAGCTATTTTCACTTAAAATATATTTTATTTACTTATGGATATACATTTTTCTTTATCTAAGAGTTGCCTCTGACTATCAATTTTCGGGGGGAATGAGAGAATTTGAAAAAACTATGCGTCTAAAACTAGATACGCCCATTCTGGGATTTTGCCTTCATCGTCGATGTAGCCACGGCCCCTACTAGATGTGGCTTCCATCCACTTTATTGTTTATTTAGCTATATGTATGTTCCCGTCTGCAGATGACCTTTGCAGGTGACCATCGCATCTCTGCATCAAATTATCATATATTTATTTCCCCGCCAGCTATGTCTCCGTGCCAATTAACTGGGTTTTGTTTCTTCCGGCCAGGTACGTATCTGTGTCAATTATATTTTATTCGTGTGTTTCCAGTACAAGGCCCGATATTCAACAGGTTGGGCTATCACAACCTTGAAGAAGAAAAAAACAGATACTTTCACTTGAAACATCCAGTTTTTTTTTCTAAATTTAGAGTTGCTTGTGACTATCAATTTTCAAGAGCATTAGAGGATCTAAAGCCCATATCTAGCAGGATCGTATATTACATATTTATTTACTAAAGTTTACTCAGCAGCTGAAATCTAACTTCAAATTCCATCTACACCTCATAACTAAATAAACCAATTCACCAGGGATGATAATTTAAATTTATCTTAATACTCTTCTCATTTTGGATCTTATTCTCGCAACATTCCGGTCAATGTCATTCATTCACTGTGGAGATCCCCAGATGCCGGAGAGCTTTATACTCAAATAGCTTCTTTCCTCGTGCTGTTGGCCTCTGGAACTCCCTCCTTGCCCCATGTTTCCCCGACAGTACTGACATGCAGAAATTTAAAACTAACGTGAACAGACATCTCGCTGTGCAGATCCCAATTTAGGCTGACCCCCCTCCCAACCTTCTCCCCATTTCTTTTTTCTCAGTAGCCCCTTACGTCTACAGTGGCGGCCTGCCTTGTTTGGGGTGAACCATGTTTAAAAAAATGTAACCTCT
The DNA here is from genome assembly GCA_963556195.1 of Sepiola atlantica. NCBI lineage: Eukaryota > Metazoa > Mollusca > Cephalopoda > Sepiida > Sepiolidae > Sepiola > Sepiola atlantica. The sequence continues at coordinate 92,873,367 of OY744516.1, forward strand.
GACCTTTTTCAGGTGTATCTTTTCAAATTTGTGAACACCACACACCGCTGTCAAGCAAACAAGTCAGTGAGTAACCCCTACCCAACAAATAACTGAGAGCAGGAGTTTCTTCGTTCCCCCAATTTTCCGGGACACGGGTTCGACTAGTGGTTAATCAAATAAAATCAAACGATAAAGCATCAAGTTTGGCTGGCATGGCAGACGAATTTGAGCTTTGTATATAATACATTCTAGTAGAATATCCGTTCCAGGACGTTAATGGCAATAAATATAGCATTAGTTTTGAATTTCAGTCTTTTTTTCTTTCTGTCGTGTGTATCGTACGGTTTTGGTGACACCCTTTCAATGGTAAAGTTTACAAAAAATAAATAATGTACCCACGTATGTCATCTTGTTGCTTAGAATACATATTCCATAATTCATTATGATAAGTTCTATAGTTTAGGATTTTAGCAAGAACATACATATTATTATTAGTGAATGACTAATCATTTTTAAAAGGCATTACTGAATAAAACTAAAGATTTGATGCACAGCATCATATTTTTGAATCTAACTTATTTTTACATGTTGGGCATTTGAGGGGCGTTTGAAATGGACACCACTCCTCAGCTAAGTGACGTCGCCAATTTGGCCGTTCCTGAGCTCGGTTGGTAACCCGGTACTGCTCGGGAAAAGTTGCCGCCCTGATGAAGGCCGCAGATGCCGAAAGGCCTGGTCCAGCGATTACTCACTCCCACGCTGTTTGATAGATCAGTGGGTAATTATCCAAGTACCACTGCGAAGGGTAATTTCAAGCAGAACTAGTAAAATAAAAAAATAAAAATCTTAAAAAACTCATTATATTGTTTTGTTTTATTTAGAAGAAGAATTATTTGGTAAAGAAAATAGAAGAAAAAAAACTTGTATAATTACAAGACAAAATAGTTCTATAATTTCTAACTCCTAACCCTGTGTTTTTGGATCGACGCTCTTAATGTTAATCGGTGATTTTTAGGTTCTTAGCGAGATTGCCCAAGTCCGGTGGATGGGGTCCGTTTCAGAGCGACGTGGATTCGGTTGACGAGCAAAATGGAGTCTCCGAAACCTGATATGCTTCGCCTTACATTGAAATCAGTTGATCATGCTCTGCCCCTCTCCTAACAGAATTTAGTCAGACAACAAAAGAAAAAATGTTTCTTCATTATCGTTTTCTCTTTCATATTTGGGGTTTTCAATCCGCCCTTCCATCCCTCACCGTTCCCTGGTGAGAGGAAGGGGATACCCCCTCCTCGACTCACACAGAAAACAAAGAAAATGTAATTCCCCCAATGGCTGTAGGTCCTCTTAACTTACGTCAACCGAAGCCAACTTGTCGGCGAAATACTTGGGTGGCCGTTATCGGTTCAAATCACACTTGTCTTGTGTACAAGCCACGACTTGAAGCAGAAAAATGACATTCTTTCCAACCAAGCCAGACATGGCGAAGCTGTCTCCACAATCCTTGTGTTTGTTATCAAAGGGAAAAACTTATTCGCTTTTCTGACATAAAATCTTATTTTCCCGGCCACACCTGTTTTCTATATTAGCCATTATTTCGGCAACCACAGTGACATCTAGGCTTACCAACCTCAATCGACCGGCGCTATCATCTGCTCTGATCGTTTTTTAGTTTAATCAAAATATCCATGTCTTCCTCTGTTAATTCATACTAGCGCAATACCCTGGTCGTCGATCTTCGTAGGCTCACTTCAAATTCATACTAGTGTTGCTATTTTGGTTTTCATCTTCCGTAGGTCCGTTCAACATTGTCACAGGCGCACTCCCTAAATGGTAACGTTTGTAAAAAATAATAATGTACCGACGTTACTCCCCGTTCTGCCGAGAAAATTCATAATGGTCGTTTCATAAGTTATAGGAATGTATCATGTACAATGAAATATATAAACATATACACAAACCTAAATTTATATATATTCACCCCTAAATGTTAAAATTTACAAAGAAAATAATGCACCCATGTTACTCACCGTGTTGCCTAGAATATACATTCCAAAATTCATAATGATCCCTTGATTAATTTAAGAGATTACCTTGCACACACAGCTCTTGCATAACGGCCAATTTGTAGGGATGGAATTGCAGTTCTAAATGCAAAACACGCCTTACCGAACGATTACTCAGGCCTAATTCAGAAGAATGATTCCGAGCAGAACGAGTCGGACTGCGCAGCACGGCTTGTATGACGCGTTCCACATTTTCAGGGGTACGTACTGATCGTCTAGCCCTTGGTAGTTTTTTGTTCATCAGTGTACCTCGTCTACGAAGTGCGTTAACCCTACGTAGCGAGTAGGAACAGCTTGATTTCGGTGGATATTGAAATCGCGACGCAACTCACGCTGAACTGCTGTGATAGACTCGTTATTCTTGACGAAACTGTCGTACGCAAAAACGCGGTGTTTTATCGTCCAACTGAAAAGAGAAAAAAAATCTAAAACTTCATGAACTCAAATCTGTGAATACATTTTTTTAAATAGAAAAATAACGATTTTGTGATATTTTAAAAACGTCAGCTCTCTCTGCCCCACCCTGTATATATATATATATATATATATATATATATATATATATATATATATATATATATATATATATATATAAAGTTAAGTGTATACATACTCGTAGAATACTTGTCCCAGGAAGGGTATAAGCAATAAATATAGCATTAGTTTTAAATTCTAATGTTTTAAAACTTAATGTAAAACAATTATTTTCTCTATTAAATTTTTTATGTCTAACTTATTTTAAAAGTTTGCGGGAGAGGCTGAGAGTTTTGGTGGGCCAAAAATAATGTGCCCAGGTTACTCACCGGGTTTCCGAGAATATATATTTCAAAATTCATAATGATCGATATATATATATATATATATATATATATATATATATATATATATATATATATATATATATATATATATATATATACAGAGTGAGCCAAAAGTAGGGGGGCAGTAAAAAACATTTATTTAGAGATCACTTATACGTACAATTACATGTAATAAAACAATTATATCAATGAAAATTATATGTTATTTATCAACGCAAGTGGTTAAACTGTTTTCCTTCTTGATTTACACAGCTTTGAAGTCTGCCTCTTACGCTTCGACAAACATTTTCGCACAAATCACTCTGAGCATTAATTTCTTTAAATGCACCTCTTATGTAATTTCTTAAATCACCGACACTTCTTGGTTTTTGACTATAAACTTTGTCCTTGAGTACTCCCCAAAAGAAAAAGTCCATCGGGGTCAAGTCTGGTGAACGTGCCGGCCAATCGATTGGGCCTCTTCGACCAATCCGTTTCAATGGAAATGTTTCATCAAGATACTCACGAACTCCTTTGGAATAATGTGGAGGGGCCCCATCTTGTTGAAAATAAAAGTCATGTAAATTAGGTTGTTTCTGTAACTGGGGAACAACGTGATTCCTTGGAATTTCGAGATAATTATCTCCTGTGAGTGTTCCGTCCCCAAAAAAGCTCCAAATAACACCAGAACTTGAAATACCACCCCAAATATTGACACCAGGCTGATTTAGCTGCTGTTCTAATGTTAAATACATGTTCTCACTACATCAGTAAACAAAATTATGTCTATTGATATGACCTGATAATTTAAAAGAAGCTTCATCACTCCACACCATGTTATCTAAAATTCCTGGATTTTCTTCAATTTTGTTCAGCATAATTTCACTAAATTGCAGTCACCTATCTGGATCATCCTCCAATAAGCCATGAATTAGTCGAGGGCGATAGGGTTTAAACCCAATTTGCTTTATTATTCGCCTAATAGAGGTTTGTGATATGCTCAATTCCATAGAAGCTCTTCTGGTGGATTTTTTTGGACTTTGAACAAATGCATCGGCAACACGTTGCCTATTATCCCCTATGCAGACTGTTTTGGGTCAACCAGTTTTCGGAGCATTAAGGATTGAGCCAGTGACATCAAATTTGTCACGGATACGGTAAATGGTTTGTCTTTTTGGGGCTGGAGCACCAAATATTTCAACCCACTTTCTCCTTACGGTTTCAATCTTTTGAGATTTCCAATACTCTTTTAACACCCATCTTCTTGCATCTGTATTTAAATTATTTGACATTATGGGTTCTCTTAACAATCTGAAAAAAAAGAAAACAGATTAAATTAAAATTACAACACAATTATACAATTTTAATTATACAACACATTAATAACACAAATAACATAGTTATAACAAAGTTATAATAAATAATTGCATAAATATAACTGATACATGAACCTATTCCAAATGCTGTCCACCTACTTTTGGCTCACCCTGTATATATATATATATATATATATATATATATATATATATAGAGAGAGAGAGAGAGAGAGAGAGGGGGAGAGAGATAGATAGATAGATAGATAGATAGATGGATAGATAGATAGATAGATAGATAGATAGATAGATAGATAGATAGATAGATAGATAGATAGATCGACATTGGTCTTTATTATACAGTGGAGAGTTGTTTTTTTATTGTGTGATGTTTAAATCGGCGTTGTAATCGCATTCTTCGAACGAAAAATGGCGCAACTTCATAAATATAGAGAGAAGTTAAAGCTGTTTCACAAGATTCGTTGTTGTTGATTACATCGACTTCATTTTGAAATGACATTTCATTGGTGTCGATAATTGCGGCGATCAGACTTGTACGTATAATTAGGAAGGGGGAGGGAAGAGGAGGTGGGGCATACTTGCATTATTTAACGCCGGGATTAATCTAATATGCAACTTTTGCCTTTCTTATCGTATATAGTTAAAAGCTTCATTATAGAATTGAATTACACATACGCACGCACACCAACACGCGTATACATTCAGAGTATATCGATCCGTACACAGACATTTGTGCACATGTCTCCTTGTAATCTAACCAATTGCCGACATAGCAAGATATCAATTTCCTCATATAAATATGGGGCCGTTCTGTTCTTGCTCTCTCTCTCTCTCTCTCTATATATATATATATATATATATATATATATATATATATCTACCTCTCTCCTATATATATATATATATATATATATATATATATATATATATATATATATATATACCTTTCTTTATTTTTTAAATTTTTCTAATGGTCTTTTTTTTAATTTAAGACAAACTCTAGTTAATAACACTTAATGATACATTCGAAGACCAATAAAAAAACATACTGGAAGTTATCTATATGAAAACACAACAACCTACAATTAATAACATCACGTATGAAACCAGTAGAAATATTTTTAAATGCTTAGCTAGTACGATTTTATTCTGTGATACCACTCCGGCGTCGCTGAGTTTAAATTCGTAAAGGGATATTTATGTAGTGGATTGGGGTCATAAATGGTTGGTAACTTTTAATGCCGCAAAGATAAAGCTCCTTTCCTTCAAAAACTGCAAGAAACCTCTCCAACCACCGATTGTCATGGCAAATAACACCCTACCAAAGAGTTCATCAATCAAACTCCTCGGCTTAACCTTCACAGGTAACATGAATTGGAACAAATACATTGAAGACATTGCCAAGGCTGCCGCAAAGAAGGTTGGCTCCCACTACCGTGTTAGTAAACTCCTCACACCTTACATTATCCTGTATCTCTACAAAGCCACCATCCGCCCATGCATGGAGTATTGTTACCACATCTGGGCTGGTGCATCATCTACTAGTCTCTCCCTCCTTGACAAGGTCCAAAAAAGAGTCGCCAACCTAATAGGTCTCTCACTGTCAACCAAGCTCCAGCCCCTGCCCCATCGCCGCAATGTAGCATCCTTGTGCTTGTTTTACAAATACTTCAATGGATTATGCTCCGATGAATTGGCTACTCTGGTGCCTCCTCGACGTAAATTCACTAGATCAACTCGACAATCAACTAAATCCCATCCATTCACTGTGGAGGTCCCCAGATGCCGGAGAGCTTTCTACTCAAATAACTTATTTCCTCGTGTTGCTGGCCTCTGGAACTCCCTCCTTGCCCCCTGTTTCCCCGACAGTACTGACATGCAGAAATTTAGAATTAATGTAAACAGACATCTAGCTGCGTAGATCCAAATTTAGGTTGACCCCCCCACACACACACACACACACACCTTCTCCCCTTTTCTTTCTTCTCGGTAGGCCCTTACGTCTACAGTGGCGGCCTTCCTTGTTTGGGGTGAACTACGTTAAAAAAAAATTATTAATTATTGTTTGCCCACCCCCCATTTTCCTTCTCAATATGTTATTCGACTGTTCAGAATAGATTCAGCTATTACTTAAAAATAAATTGATTAATAAATTAATTAATTAAGTAATTAATTAATTAATTTAAAAATAATTAAATCGTCAACGTCTTTCCAGGAATAATGTAAACACGTTTTTTTACATGCGGGTCTCTCCGCTATCTTTAAAGAATTATCTTCTTTCTCCAGCTTTTTTGTTGTTGTTTTTGTTCATATGATTTCGACACCTGAGGATGATTCCACGAAGAATCGGAAACGTTCGTGATACCTATGGAACATTCATCTTTTTTTAAAACAAAAAACACCATTAGAAGAAATTCTGACGGATTCTGTAATTTTAAACAATGTTTGCATAACTGAAAATTCTGCCTAAATACACACACACAATATATATATTAAATCACTGAAGTTAAGCAACGTCGAGCCTGGCCAGTACTGAATAGGTGACCATTTGGGAATACCAGGTGCTGTATGGGCTGTCTGTTTATCTCGGCATTGTTTCCAATCGTCTTCAACTGCTTGCCATTGAAATCAAGCAGTGCAGACTCAGGAGAAGTGTTGTTGTATATTGCGCAACACTTGCTTCACAATTACACGCGCGGTCAGCCCCTTGCGGGGCACTCATACGTCGAAATCGACGGGAGAGTCTATCTCATATATATATATATATATATATATATATATATATATATATATATATATAGTAAGTTATGAAAATATATTTGTGGCAATTAAGCTACAAAGAGGCTTCCGCGTTTCATCCCCGTAGGGAATCGTTTAGGCTGACAATTCCCTACGAGGATGAAACGCGGAAGCCTCTGTGTAGCTTAATTGCCATAAATATATTTTCATAAGTTACCACCTAGCTCTACTCACGTATTGAGCACTGTTGAAGTAAATACTGAAAATTAATACATAAAAGATTACATCTCCTTATAACATTTTAAGTGGATACATGAAACAATATATATATATATATATATATATATATATATATATATATATATATATATATATATATATATATATATATATATATATATTGTCAAATTGTCAATGTTATTCGAGAGACATTTCTTTAAAAGAACTCTTTAAAAATTCAGCATTATCAACAGAATAGCCACATCTATAATATATGACACCGAGTCTCCAGAGAGTATGACTACTGATTTTTAAAAAATATATGACATACAAAAAAAACAAAATTTAATTAAAAACCAATTTATAGGCCATCAGAGCGACATTGCACAAAACAATCAGCGTCTGTTTAATATATATATATATATATATATATATATATATATATATATATATATATATATATATATATACTTAGCTTACCAACCCGAATACGTACAAAACCATTAATAGCGAAGCCACAGAGATAGCCACTAGATTAGGTATAGAATACAAAGCCAACCACCTAGCTAAGAAAAAAGCCTTCGTAACCCTTAAAGACCACAAAGAGAGCTTTAGCAACAAACCCTCATGCAGACTTATTAACCCCGCCAAGAGCGAGATAGGTTTAGCCAGCAAGTTTATTGTAAAAAACATAGTTAAAAAAATCAAAGATAAAACAATCCTCAACTTATGGGACAACACCAACTCAGTCCTGTCTTGGTTCAAAAATATTAACCGTGAACAAGCCTGCAAATTCACACAACTGGATATTGTTGACTTTTACCCATCCATCACCAGAGACACCCTGGACAAGGCCCTTAATTTTGCCCTCTCATATACAAGTATCAAAGAATTAGAGAGAGACACGATCATGCAGGCAAGGCAAACCCTTCTTTTCTTCGAAGAAAGGGCTTGGGTTAAAAAATTCAACCCAGAGGACCCATTTGACGTGGCGATGGGAGCTTTTGATAGTGCAGATATCTGCGACCTGGTAGGTTTATTTATTCTAGACACCCTCCAGAAGAAATTCCCTGACCACCTCTTCGGGCTTTACAGAGATGACGGACTTTGCCTATCACGAAATTGTAGCGGAATCACCTTGGGTAGATTAAGGAAACACTTAACCGAGACATTCCATAGCCTCGGTTTTAAGATTACCATCAAGACAAACTTGGACCAGGTGGATTTCCTGGATTCCACCTTGAACCTAGCCAATAACACCCACAGACCCTTCCACAAACCTAATGAAACCCTGCAATATATCCACAAAGGTTCATGCCACCCCCTACCGTTTTTAAGAACCTGGTGAATAACATCAGCCAGAGAATTTCTAATCTGTCATCTAGCCAAGAAATCTTCACACAAGCGGCGCCTTACTACAACAGAGCACTGAGAGACAGTGGCTTCAGAGAAGATATTAAATTCACACCCGCCAGAAACCCAGCACAAAGCAGACGTAATAGGGGGAGATCGATTATCTGGTTCTCACCTCCTTTTTCACTAAACACCAGAACGAGGGTAGGTCATGCCTTTCTCCGTTTACTCGATAAGCATTTCCCTCCCACACACAGCCTGCACAAACTCTTCAACAGGAACACAGTCAAGGTGAGCTATTCCACCGCCCCATCCATAAGGAAAATCATTTCCACAGAATCCAAGACACCAGACCCCACAGGATGCTCGTGCCATAACAAGAACGACTGCCCTTTAGAGGGGAATTGCAAAGTCAGCTCCCTAATTTATGAGGCTAATGTTACAAGCCTCCCCAGCGGGTTAACAGAAAAATATATCGGAATGACACAAGGACCCTTTAAAAACAGACTATATGTACATAGGCATACATTCAAATACAGAGCCAGAGCCAACACCAGCCTTGCAACCCGAATATGGCAACTGAAAGACGACGGGACCCCATTCACCATTAAATGGAAGAACATCGAGAGAAGACCATCTTTCTCCCCAGCCATCAACAAGTGCCCCTTGTGCGATGCGGAAAAATACCACATATTACGAGCCATTATGGACCCGCATATCACCTGCTTAAACTCAAGAGATGAGGTATTCCGGGGCTGTATCCACAGACGCAAAGCACTCCTCATAAACTGGACTGACCGACACAATAATGACTAAGACAAACCCATCTCGCACACCCTGCCTTGACCCACCACTCTATTTATCAACCCCATATGGCCCTTACCCCCTCACCTAACCCTAGATATAAACGCAATTCCCTAATTTTTTTATATCTCTTATTTTTTAATTTTTTTAATTTTTTTAATTTTTATTTTTTCAATTTTTAAATTTTATTTTCTTAATACCCTTTTTATATATTTTTAACATTTTTTATTTTTTATTTTTTATTTTTTATTTCTTATTTCTTTATATTTTTTATTTTTTATTAGTGTGTTTTTTTATTATTGATTTATTATATTTTTCTATATATTTTTTTATTTTCTTATATATTTTTTTATATATTTCTTATTAAGTTATTCACCCACCCCAAGCAACCCCAATTATTAAAATCAGACAAGTACCTTCATCGATTAATTATGCCCCCCCTCAACGACGAAGAACTACCTGTTTTGTAAACATCACCCCTTTGTAAACACCGACTTTAGATAATGCCATAGACAGCCGTTAGACAGACATCCAATTTCCATTAGACTTCTCCCGTGCCGGACCCCTTAAATATTTGATCTTTTTAATACACCCTTAGAGCCCGATCCACTATCAACAGATTCGTAGCAGGCCCTTTCGGGCCGTCAACAGCCGAACCTGTTGATAGTGAATCGGTCAGTTAGATCCGAGGCTCATTTATCGTTCTATAATTTTTCTATAGTACTTCCATATCCTCTACTTTCCATAACCTCCGTTTTAAGTCATCTAACCTTTAACATTTTCAAGCTCCCCAAATTCATTCCCTTATACCTCTCCACACTTCACTCAGTATCACATTTTAGGACCCGCTTGACACCCAGAAACCGTTACACCAAATAGCCAGTGCCATTTTAATAACACGCTTATGCCTACAGTATTTTTCCCTGCCACGCGGGGTTTTTATTTTTATTTTTATTTTTATTTTTATTTTTATTCTTATTATTATTTTCATTTATTTGTTTAGTTTTATTCTTATTTTTATCTTTTAAATCCGCCGGGCCACCACCATTATTATTATTTTGACTATTATTATTAACAGTAATATTATTCCCTTCTTCCCCACTCTTACACTTTATGCTACGATATGGGGTCGAAAAGTTAGCGGCGGTGCCGAGCCTTAGAACCAACGGCTATCAATGTTTACCACACCTAGACCCTCCCTTTTCTCCCCCCCTCCCCTCGGTGTCTTACCCTGCATCTCTACTTCGTCTTTCCCCTATACTTCCTGGCCCCCAAACCCCGACCCCTACCCTACAGAATTTCTTACACTTTTTTTATATATATTACAAAAAAACTTTTTCTTCTGCTTTATTTTAATTAATAACAATTCTATATACATTAACAATTTAAATATTAGAATCTAAATTTAACCCCTCATGCACACATATGTAACCCCCCCCCCCCATTTTACACAAATCACGTCCTACGTGATCCCAGACGTGACCGAATAAGTCCCACCATTCCTGAATATGTTTATCAGCTGACGATAATCGGGATCAACCTCCCGCTTTGAAACCGACGGTACTGATGTTACATTGAATTCCTGTATTTTATAAATAAATATATATATATATATATATATATATATATATATATATATATATACAGGGTGTTGCAGCAAAATCCAAGACTTGAGTAACCGCCAAGATCTACCAGGAGGTGCTGAGGAGTGTGGTGAAGCAGTGGATGGACGAGATCGCTGCCGGATGCTCCTACGTCTTTCAGCAGGCAAGACTCCATTCCTGCATACAAGGCCAAGACGATTCAGGCGTGGCTGCTCAACAATTTTACTCACCACTGGTCGCCGAACTTGTGGCCGCCCTGTTCACCCGACTGTAACTCCCTTGACTTTTTTTATGGGTCGTGATCGAGGCCAAGACCAACAAGCACGCCCAAAACACTGTCAACTCTCTGAAGGCTGTCATCGTGGAGGCGTTTTCCGCTAGATACAAGGACATGGTCGCCGAAGCGTGTGACATCTTTCGCACCCACCTTGAGATGGTGGTCCACGCCGGCGGCGGTTACATAGAAAGATAATGTAATATCTAACTCTAACTGTCGCGTCTCTGCACATACAACTTTTGTTTTTATTGCCTATTTCGTTTTCCTTTTCTCAAATATCGGATTTTGCTATATATATATATATATATATATATATATATATATATATATATATATATATATATCAAAATTTGTTGAAAAGAAATGAATAATGTGCTCGATCGTAAGTTCTACAAGAGCTAATATAAATTATTTTATTTAACAACTAAGCAGTTTCTGTTAGGCGTCCCGTAGTTTCATCGTTAAAGACAGGCGGTCTCTGCGGTAGAATCCGTATTTGTATCCGTGTAAAATTATCAGCGCCTCAGACATCGAAGAAAAACAAGAAGGAGTGAAAGAACAAGGAAAAAAACATTCACATGAGGACTGTGTCTTTTTCAAAAAGTTTCTTGGTCGACGAAGTTCTGTGTTTACAAAGAGCTGTCTATTTTGAGGTTTCGGGGTGTTTATATAAAGAATATTCAATAAACAAATGATGATGATGATGATGATGATGATGATGATGATGATGATGATGGTGGTGGTGGTGGTGGTGGTGGTGGTGGTGGTGATGATGATGATGATGATGATGATGATGATGATGATGATGATGATGATGATGATGATGATGATGATGATGATGATGATGATGATGATGATGATGATGATGATGATGATGATGATGATGATGATGATGATGATGATGATGATGATGATGATGATGATGATGATGATGATGATGATGATGATGATGATGATGATGATGATGATGATGATGATGATGATGATGATGATGATGATGATGATGATGATGATGATGATGATGATGATGATGATGATGATGATGATGATGATGATGATGATGATGATGATGATGATGATGATGATGATGATGATGATGATGATGATGATGATGATGATGATGATGATGATGATGATGATGATGATGATGATGATGATGATGATGATGATGATGATGATGATGATGATGATGATGATGATGATGATGATGATGATGATGATGATGATGATGATGATGATGATGATGATGATGATGATGATGATGATGATGATGATGATGATGATGATGATGATGATGATGATGATGATGATGATGATGATGATGATGATGATGATGATGATGATGATGATGATGATGATGATGATGATGATGATGATGATGATGATGATGATGATGATGATGATGATGATGATGATGATGATGATGATGATGATGATGATGATGATGATGATGATGATGATGATGATGATGATGATGATGATGATGATGATGATGATGATGATGATGATGATGATGATGATGATGATGATGATGATGATGATGATGATGATGATGATGATGATGATGATGATGATGATGATGATGATGATGATGATGATGATGATGATGATGATGATGATGATGATGATGATGATGATGATGATGATGATGATGATGATGATGATGATGATGATGATGATGATGATGATGATGATGATGATGATGATGATGATGATGATGATGATGATGATGATGATGATGATGATGATGATGATGATGATGATGATGATGATGATGATGATGATGATGATGATGATGATGATGATGATGATGATGATGATGATGATGATGATGATGATGATGATGATGATGATGATGATGATGATGATGATGATGATGATGATGATGATGATGATGATGATGATGATGATGATGATGATGATGATGATGATGATGATGATGATGATGATGATGATGATGATGATGATGATGATGATGATGATGATGATGATGATGATGATGATGATGATGATGATGATGATGATGATGATGATGATGATGATGATGATGATGATGATGATGATGATGATGATGATGATGATGATGATGATGATGATGATGATGATGATGATGATGATGATGATGATGATGATGATGATGATGATGATGATGATGATGATGATGATGATGATGATGATGATGATGATGATGATGATGATGATGATGATGATGATGATGATGATGATGATGATGATGATGATGATGATGATGATGATGATGATGATGATGATGATGATGATGATGATGATGATGATGATGATGATGATGATGATGATGATGATGATGATGATGATGATGATGATGATGATGATGATCGAACGGTAACCAGTCACGCGGAAGTTACATTAAGAAGAAAACAAAACCATAGGGAGAACATCACCACATTGACCCAAATAACAGAAACTGCAAGAGATTTCATAAACTGCCCCCCTTCGATACACACAAAATAGTCATGAGTGATCAAGGAGGATGGGAATACCAAAGAGGGAGAGCACTAACCAGACCTCCACTGGAAGAGTGCGGAGAGTACTTATATGTTGGGAAAGCTTATTGCCATCCAAATCCCAGAGGAGACTAATGGTCGTTACCAGGTAGTACTCAATGGTAAGCGGCTGTTGCGATACCGTAAAGTTGTTTACATTAGTTATCGAAAAAAGGTGGATAGTACTGGAAATTTTGGAAGGCTTATTGCTATTCAGACTCCAGGGAACACCACCGGTTATTATCAGTGAGCAATCACTGACAATTACTTTTGTGAGAACTCTGCGTAAGTACAAATAATAATAATAATAATAATAATAATAATAATAATAATAATAATAATAATAATAATAAGAAGAAGAAGAAGAAGAAGAAGAAGAAGAAGAAGAAGAAGAAGAAGAAGAAGAAGAAGAAGAAATAAAATTATATTAAATCTTTTAAATAAACACCTAAAGAAAACAAATAATGGATCTAGACAGCCCTTTGTAAACAGAACTGTTTTGTGTTGTTTTCCCCCTGTTCTTTCATCTCTTCCCGTTTATTTAAAAGAAACTAATAAAGTGCTCGATTGTAAGTTTTACAAGAGCTAATATAAATTATTTCATTTAAAATTTACACATTATTTTATTGGGCGTACCGGAATTTTATTCTTAAGACGGGTTTTGATTGTTACGGTCTCTGGAGTAGAATCTGTCATTTTCCATGCCAAATATTCAGTGCCTCAGAAATCATAGAAAACGGGAAAAAATCTAAAAAGCAAAATGGAAAAAACATTCACCGTCTACAAGTGGGCGTTGTCTTTTTCTATATGTTCCTTTGTGTGCGATGTTCCGTGTTTACGAGGGGCTGTCTAGATCGATTCTTTTGGGATTTTGGGGTGTTTGGTCTATGCCTCTCTCACAATAATAATGGGCATAAACTCAATATATTCAGGAAACAGCTAGCAGCTTTCTTTTAAAAAAACTAGGATTTAAGATGCCCATCGACGCCAACCTCACTAATATAGACGTTTTAGACGCAAACGTTGACTTATATAGCGACTACATCAGTCCCTACCATAAATCCCACTGAAAAACTTATCTATATTAATACCCAATCCTGACCCCTTAGTCTATAAAACATTATACCTAACATAAGCAGAGAATCTCCAACATTTTATCCAGCGCTAAAATGTTCCAGCAAGCCGCTCAGTATTACAACAAAGCCCTTCGCGAAAGCGGCTATAAAGAAACAATCGCATACCCACCCACTAGACCACACAGACCAAATAGAAACAGGAATATTATCTGGTCTCCCAGTAAGTATCAAATGTGACATAGGTTAACACTTCCCACCATTCAATAAGCTCCATAAACTTTTTAAACGGTTAAACGAGTTACTCCTGTTGACCCTCCGTACGATCTCTGATAGCCGCAAAACCAATAACTCCATGAACACTCCAACCCCCACTGCTCATGCAAAAGAAATGAAATTAGACCCTTGGGAGGAGGATGTACAATCAGATCCGTTGTTTACGAAGCCAAAGTTACATTAGGCACAAACCCCAGGAAAGAAGAGATCATAATCAGAATGACACAGGGGACCTTTAAACAGAGACGCTACGCCTACAAATAATACCTTCAGGTTCTTGAGCAACCACCATTTTGATTCTCAAAGATTCCAATACACCTTGCGAAATTAAATGGAAAATCATAGAAAAAACAACCCTATTTCAAAGAGTTGCCTACTATGTACCCACGGACAAACTTAGAATCTTACAAGCAATTAATAACCAATCCATAACCTGCATAAATACAAATCTGAAGTTTTCAGAATGTGCCGACATGAAAATATTTCTCCTGAACAAATAGTAAAATAACAGAACCATATAACATACTGAAACCCCTAAATCTCCACCTCAAACCACAACAAATAAAGCCAAAACACATCGTAATATATAGAAAGTACAAACCTACACATTCACCCCAGAACCCACCATCCAAATAATTTAGACCAACCTAATAATTATAATAAAATATAAAATCAAAGATAGGATATACCCTTCCATACTTCACTCTAAATCCATTATCATATACAAAACCACTATACCACCACAATCTCTCTACTAACCAACTCGAATAAATTTTATACTTCCACTCCTTTCATTTCATTTTATGATATATCATGCATTATATATATATATATATAATGCATGATATATCATAAAATGAAATGCCGTGAAAGACGGATGTTTGAAACAGAAAAACAGATAAAACAAATTAAATACAGGAATAAATAATCAAGAAACGAGGGATTTTACCGGTTTCGTTCAGATCAACGAACGACTTCAGAAAAAAGTGAAGATTTTAAATTTATTCGATAACCGTAAAAACATAGGAAAAAGAAGAACGCACAACTTGATGTTATCGACACGTGTTTAAATATTTGAAAAAATAAAGAATAATGAGACGCGTGCGGCAGAGACGTTAAAATAGGAAATGGGGGGAGGGAGGAAGAAAAAGGAAAATAAATGGAAATATGGATGCAATGTATTCAAAAAGAAAAATTACTTTAACCGGGATCGCAGTTATTTTAGCAGTGGTGTGAAATATTGCATTGTTTCAGTGCGGTCTTTGGCAGATTTTTGTTTAAGAAACAAGATCCGAGTCTTTTGGCCACATGGGTACTCAAAGAATTTAAAAATAAAATCGTGCGCCGATTATATACAGGGTGGGCAAAAATAAGGGTCCTATTTTTAAAAATTCATAACTTTTTTATTTATTGATTCAAAAAAAAATTTTTTTTAGAATAAGTAAAGGACCCCTTCCGAAGCAAGCATGAGCCGTATTAGCCCTAAGGAACGTACCCTCATTTAGAAAACATTATTTTTGCTTAAAAAACTCAAAACAGTGTAAAAAACAATACTTTAGTTTTTGTAAGTTTTAAGAAGTGTTTTTCGGCTAAAATTTGTTTTGTTTATTTAAAAAAATCTCGGAAGGGTCAGTCTACACACACATAAAGTTTGGTGAGTTTAACTTTTATTTTGTGGAAGTTATTCAAATTCAAGTTATTCAAATTTAAAGATAGGACCCTTCTTTTGGCCCACCCTGATATATATATATATATATATATATATATATATATATATATATATATATATATATATATATATATATATATATATATATAGAAAGAGAGAGAGAGAGAGAGAGAGAGAGAGAGAGAGAGAGAGAGATGGCTTACTATGGTAGGATTCGAAACCTGAAACATGATAACTTAAAACCTGAAATACATATATAAAAACATTAAAAAAATGACCTCCGTAATAAATTAAAACTAAGAAAAACACACAACAACAAAATTCGTAGCCACAAACCTTTAGAAAAACATCGCCCACATGGTGAATGTTATTCCTTGTGTTTCATTTCTTCCCGTTTTTCTTCGATGTTTTAGGTGCTGATGATTGGAACGGATACAATGACGGATTCTACCGCAGAGACTCTGTTCGTAACGATTTAACACCGGTGCAACTTTTGATAAGCTATATATATATATATATATATATAGAGAGAGAGAGAGAGGGAGAGAGAGAGAGAGGGAGAAAGAGAGAGAGAGAGAGGGTAGTGCAGTATCAGTGCAGTTCCAACGAGAGAAAAGTATATATGTGTAAAGGCTACCAACATTTGTAAAAAGTTTTTTTCAACATTTATTTATTATTTTGTTATTTTATCATTTTATAATTTTATATAACGCGTTTCAAGCGGTGGTCCGCTCTCATCAAATATGTAAATCCATTTGAAGAAATGTCTTTCGATTTGAAAGAGTGTTGTTTCATTTGAGGAAATGTGTTATTGTTTGGCGTTTTTGCGCATGTGTGGGTTTGCGGGGGGGGGGTATATGTTTTGTTATATATATATATATATATATATATATATATATATATATATATATATATATATATATATATATATATACTGGTTGATTGCATTCCAATGATAAAAAAAATTACTTCACAATCATATTTTTTTAAATTTTATTTCTATTATTTCGGCGAATGCCTATATTTTTTAATTTCGTCTTATGCGCGTTTCGCAACCCGGTAAGAAAAAAGTAGTCTTCGGTCTACCAAGCTGATCTTCAGCAAACAATCATAATGATAAAAAACAAACACATTATTCCAAAACAAAGATGAAGAAAGATGAGAAGAACGACAAGTCAAAAACACGAAAAAAACTCACTTTAAAATGGCAATTAGAGATAAATCCCTCCCAAACATCTGTTTTGGTTCCAAAATGGCGGCTTGAGAATCGGCTTTCGCTTGCTAAATTGTGAGCCTTTTATTCTCAATTAGTCTTCAATTTTTATAATATGCTGGTTTTTATCCATTTTCCTCATTCGACATTTTATAACATTATATTAATTGTCAGCATGATTGTGGGTACATTTTTCAAAACGCGACCGTGGTCAATACCTTAAGCAAGAGTCACACTACACACTTATGGAATGCATTCGGATAAATATGAATCTCCCAGCTCTTTTAATTAAACTATTTGATTTATTCAATGCGTGATTATCTCGTAGCTGAAAAGTTGAAAGGGGGCGAGAAAGAGAGAGAGAGAGTTAATTATCTTTTAAGAGCATAGCTTATTAACGTTTCGTTAGGCCATTTGAAAACACATTTTGTTGTCCGCTCAGGCTCCTACCAAGACTGACGGTCTTCTGTCTGTCATGTTGGTCATGTTTGACGTCATGTCCTGTCGCTTTATCGGTTTCCAGTTCTCACACACTACCCATGGTCGATCAGTTGATTCCTTCGCGACCCCTTGTCTGAAACGTTTACTAAGAGTAATAAATAGTCGACCGTGAGTAAGACGGTGAAGATGAAAAGAGTGTACCTCCAGAAGAATCTACTGTGTTATATCTTGATATTTACAGAACGCACTCAGATAACTCAAACAGTTTAAATCATTTGTATTTATTCAGTCCGTGATAATCTCCTAACTGAAAAGTCAAACTAGGGAAGAAAACGAGAGAGAGAGAATTAATTATCTTTTAAGCGCATAGCTTATTAACGTTTTCTTAGACCATTTTAAAAACACATTTTGTTGTCCGCTGATAATTCTTACCAAGACTAACGGTCCTTTGCCCGCCATCCTCTCTGTTGGGCATGTCTGACGTCATTTCCAATCGCTTTATCGACTTATGGTTCTCACACATCTATAAGGGTGTGTCCCTTAACCTCTTCGCGACCCCTTGTCTGAAATGTTTACTGTTTTCTAACATATATCTCAACAATAGTAGATGCACTTAGCGTGAGTAACACGGTGAAGAGGAAAAGAGTGTACCCTCAGAATAATATATCATGTTATATTTTGATATTTAATGAACACACTCGGATAAATCCAATAAATGAATCTCCCAGCTCTTTTGATTAAACGATGTGTGATCTATCTATTTATCGAGACTTTTCTTCGAACGTATTTCAGGATGTATGCGGTGGTTATCAACATCCAATCATTGTCTATAACGACAAACAAATCGATAATCCACCGCCAAAATGGAAGCTATACAAAGCCACAACTTAAAAATCGATGTTCGAATAAACAAAACGCAGACTAACATCAATACAATAGAGACATTTACAGAAATCATACGAACAATCGCAGAAAAAAATGCATTCCCAAAGGCACAACATTAAGTAGAAAAGAATCGCGGTTCAACGATGAAGGTAAAAACGCAATAAATCTAGGAGAAGCCTCACTAAGAATATTAAAAGAACAACACAACAACAAACAATCTAATTGATTACAAACTTCGCAGAGAAAAGTCTTAAAAAACTACAAAACGAATGTACGAAAGAATATGTCAATAAAATCAATATTTCTACAAAACAGAAAACAATGCAAAAATACATGCATTGAAAACATATCTGGCAAATATAGATCTATAACAATAAAAGATCCGTTACACACAACCGTGTACCAATTTTTTTTATGGAAATCGCTCCAGACAAGGCATGAAGCCACTTGATGTAAGGAGCTAAAAAATACTACTTCAAAGTCTAAAACTAGTGAACGATAAGTGTTAGATGGATAGATTTTTCGCCCTTTGTCAGAAACATCGCTCGTGGAATCTGAGGAGTGAAAGACAAAATAAGAGAAGCGAGTTGCGAGGCTGCCGAAAGTAAATAACATATCTGGCAAACTCAACCCTATAGAAATAAACGGTGCACGGTAAAAAATAGCACAGGCAAAAATGACACAGAAAAAATGGCACCGATAAAAATGACATGGTAAAAATGGCCCTGTAAAATGGCACAGGTAAAAGTGTCATTGTAAAAATGACAGGTAAAATGATACAGGTAAAAATGGCACCGGTAAAAATTGCACGCATAAAAATGGTACCGGCAAAAATGACATGGTAAAATGGCACTGTAAAAATGGCATCTGTAAAAATGGCACGATAAAAATAGAATAAGTAAACATAGCACAGGTAAAAATGGCACAATTGAATAAATATGAAATAAATGGCCGAAAGCAAGAAAATAGAGCGGTGGTTCCAAACCTTATTCTCAGGTGACGCCAATCATACACCTCAAGACATAACTGCGACCTGACTAGTTTTTGATGTACCGATATGTGTTGTCATATATTACTAGTTGTTGGCTGTATAAGGGGCAAGCGTAATAAACAAACTCGGGGGTAGAAAAATTAGGGTTTGGAGTTCAGGGTTTAATTTTTCTTTTTACTTTAGATATAATTTGCTTTTTAATTTAACTAAATAGTTAACATTATGTTTCGGAATTTTCAGATGAGGATCGATAGTTTGTATTATTTGGATTATTCGAAATACTGTTCTCATCTTGGATGTTATAGGGCCATGGTTGACGGAGCGAGAACAAGCTACCCTAGTGGATTAAATAAAGGGTTCTGTTCGAAATTCTGTACAGATTCCCGAGTTCGACAAGATGCACCTGAAAAATGTCGACGGTTACATCGGCCGAAACGTTGTAAGAATAACATCCAAGATTAGAACAGTAGTCCAGATAATCGAAATAATATTGACTTTTTAATGGTTTTCCTTTATAAATTATATTCTAGATTTTGATAAACTCATTGTGAGATTTTCATCTATATTTTTCTCGTGTGTCATTTTTTCTTATTTATACACTTGTGCCATTTTTAATTGTGCCATTTTATCTGCGTCATTATTAGCTAACTTTAAATGAAACATAAAGTAAGCGCAACCTTATAGTAATAATAATAAAAAAATCGGCCAGTATTTGAATATGAGCTGAAGAAACGTCCTTGCCGATCATTCCGAAACTCTAGGGAAAGGCATGAACAATCAGCCCCTATTTTGTCAGAGTGAGGTATGGTTTGACTCGGTCTTATGAAGGCATCCCCCCGGGTATTGCCTACTTCTTTTGAGTGGGGGGGGGAGCATTGCCGATCGCCTGAGGCGTCCCTACCGGGGAATGTTAACGGGTCTGTTCACTGCTATTTTGTACCAGCCAAAGTATACCCTTCGGGGAAGCTGGATTTCCACCTTCTCGCCTAGTGCAATATCATGCTGGAATTAAAAGCAAATACATAAATAAAAAGATCTGGTAAACACAACCCTGTACAAATAAAATATCTGGTAAACAAACCTCTATACAAATAAATTATCTGGTAAAGAAAACTCTATACGAATAAAAAATCTGGTAAACAAACCCCTATACAAATAAATCATCTGGTAAAGAAAACTCTATACGAATAAAATATCTGGTAAACAAACCCCTATACAAATAAATTATCTGGTAAACAAAACCATATACGAATAAAATATCTGGTAAACAAAACCCTATACAAATAAAACAGCTGGAAAACACAGTCATATACCGATAAAACATCCGGTAAACAAAAACTTATAACCAACATGCATCTGGCAAACATAACCCTATAACAATAAAACATGTTAAACCCACATATTTACAATCTGGTAAGCACAACCTATAATTATATATATATAAGCATGACGAATTTACTTCTGTAATATACCTCGCTATACAGAACATGATGAACATAGCACAATACGCATACAAAATATTCAAATCGCGCTCGCGGCGGGAAGATGTGACACAATGTTGGAAAGTGGGATTTGAAAAGCCAGCACCTTAGAGAAAGAAACTGGCCGATTATTGGGCAGTTGTGTTGACATCCCCCGGTAGGGGCGATCCAGGCGATTCGCAATAAACTGACGCCTTTTTATAGGGCAAAGGAGGCAAAGCCTGGGAGGGGGTACTTCCTAGAACTGCATAGGCATATACATCAGCCCGACAGAGAACAAGCCATCTCAATAATGGCCTAGACTGCCGATCTTATTTTGGTATGAAATAACCCCGGGGAGTGTGCGTGAAAGTATATGTTAGAAAATATTTCGATCTCTTTGTGGCATAATCTTATGTTTCTCTTCTGACGTTTCCGAATAGTTCTTTCGTGTTTGCATTTTTGATAATATTTCTGCCTTATTGGAAGAAAATCGATCCGTTCGGTTAAAATATGTTGTATCGTTAGTCTGGCATGCGATGCAAGTTGGCAATTTTTCATATGTAAGCAGATCTGATTGGTTAAGATACGTATGGGGCATGCGTCGTCTGGATTGTACGATTCCCCCGTTTTAATCTTTTCTAAAGCTTACCTCTCAGTCATTTGATATTGGTTCTATCGCATAACACATCACTCAATAAGTCCCGGGCCCGACATAGATGGCCACTAATAAAAAAAAAATCCATATGATTTTAATAAAGTGGAGCCTCGGTTTTCGAATATAATTCGTTCTGAAAAGCTGTTCTAAAATCGAATGATTATTTTCCCATTAGAAATAATTTAATCAGCATTACCATCATCATCATTAGGGTTTTTTTATCACTCCTGGAGGAGGAATCCCTCCCTGGTTTTCGTCCACCTTATTGGTGACTGTCATTCAGGGGTGTTTGCCATAGTCGCCACTCTAGGCACTTCGGGTTGGCGACGCTATTTGCCCATAGCTAATGCAATAGTGTAAAAAAGAGTAATTCGTTAATTCTTATATATAGATAATTTTTAGATATTTAATGGGTTAATATACTAAAGCATCGGTTATATTATTGTTCTCAGTACTAACTATAATGTATAATATACATCCTTATTTTATAAAGAAATATATTTTCTGTGAACTTTTTATGAATTGAGACTATTTTTAATGCATATTTTGACCATCTTGGAATATATATATATATATATATATATATATATATATATATATATATATATATATATATATATATATATATATATATATAATTAACTTGTTAAAAATATCCAGGGGTATAAATCCGAAGGAAATTGAAACCGGGTTTATGAGAGTGCTCAATGAAAATTCAGAGCAAAATATTATTTTTTTGTTGGGGATTTTATTATTCCATTATTGCGACAAAATATATGTTGTTTCGTTAGCGTTCATAATGAACGCCAACTCTTCAAGCGTCAACGGAATCCAAATGCCTAAAATTTTAAATTGCACCCCAACCAGAAATTGAAGATGCATAAGAGGGAGGGGGGACGAAGATGGGGCTCAGCCTATAGCGAGGACGGGAAAGGGGAGGGGGAGACCCCAACAGGTGATATTTCAGAAAGTTGAGTGGGGTGATATCTAGTGTCTGAGGTCTGAGGTCACGATGGCCCAGACACTAGATATCATCCCCCCTCCCTCTTATGCATCTTCAATTTCCGGTTGGGGTGAAATTTAAAATTTTAGGCATTTGGATTCCGTTGACGCTTGAAGAGTTGGCGTTCATTATGAACGCTAATGAAACAACATATTTTGTCGCAATAATGGAATAATAAAATCACCAACAATATATATATATATATATATATATATATATATATATATATATATATATATATATATATATATATATATATATATATATATATATATATATTATTTTAGCAGGTATTTAAAAATCCGAATTAAAAAAATAAAAACCCAGACTAAATTTTTTTTAAATCCAGTTCTGGATTTAAAAACCCAGGAATGGCAACCCTGCACAGAATTGTTAACGTTTCATCGGCATGGTTCGGGAATAGAAATTTTGATAGAAAATCGAGGCATTTCCGGCTTGGAGTTTTTGTTCCAAATTTGAATTGTTTCAGTTCCGAGACGTTCATGTACCAAAGTTTGACTGTATTGACCTTTAAATGAAACGCGTCAAAATTTGAGCCCAATCAAATTATTACTTTAAAGATCACAGTTATTTAAGCTATTGTTGCACATTTTCAAACCAATAGAAAAATCTAAATTCCGTCTGTTGATAAAGCATTGCTTTCTGATGGGTAAAATACTGTTCATAAACGAAGAAGAAAAGTGATCTTTCACCAAGACAATGCACCGTGTCATCAGTCGATCGCAACGATGACAAAACTACATGAATTGCACTGGTCCCCAGCGATCAATGGCTGTTTGTATACCTCAAAAGAATGCTCCAAGGAAAGCGATTTGGCTCTAATGAAGAAGCGATATCGGAAACCGAGGCGTATTTTCAGACCAAAGACAAATCGTTCTACAGAAAATGCACCGAATTGTTAGAGAAGCGTTGTATCATCATAGAAGGAGACTATGTTGATGAATAAAGTCGAATTTTGCCTAAAAGTTGTTTTATTAGTTCGGCCCAGGACTTTTTGAGTGATGTGTTTTTGTAGTCATTCAACCAATGTTGCAATTTTGGTTCTATGTATTTACTGAAAATTATATTAACTCTGTGTAAGAGATCTGAAAATATGCATTAAGGTTTTCGATCTATTCAAATTTGACTGCTGAACCTGCAAGTTGGTTTCTTTTTATGAAGTTATGGGGCGGCATGACTGTTCAAGAAGTGATATCAGATATGCCAATGATTAAGCCAAATACACCACGTTGCTAATCGTAAATGTACCGCCATCCATTTCTTCTGTCGCCAAAGTACAGGATTGAGCCTGAATCAAAAGATATAAAGCACATCAAGGCAGAGCGTATTTCAAAAAGAGATCGATGAATCACAAAGATGGGGGAATGGGCAGATGGTTATTATTCATGGCAATAAATATGATAAAAATGCATTAACTTACCTTACCCTAGTTCATCAATTTGAGTGTAATTCATTTGTTGTAATCCATCTGTTATAATATGCTAGAAGTAGTAACGAGTAGTTTAATATTCAATCTTATTGAAAACTGTGGAACCCGAATCAATACTGATTAAGTTTTTTTTATTAATTGTCTAAGCAGCAGAACCTGTTACCTCATCAGTAAAATAAAAAGTCCCTATTGTAACGCAATCTGAGGCGAAAAAATTTTTTTTTTAAGGAACTGAAGCGCAATTGAGTAATTTGTTGCATAAAACATGACGGTGGGCAGGAAAATAACCATTGGCTAGGCCGAATAAAATATCGATTTATAGATGAATCGCTATCTAGATCTAACATGGAAAATCCAACCGACTTAATTTTATTGATTAGATAGATAGATAGATAGATAGATAGATAGATAGATAGATAGATAGATAGATAGATCTAAGGGAAAATTGGAAAAGCGGATATACAAAACAAGACAACCAAATAACAACCGGGACGACTAAACGTGGCAAAAATCAAATTGGGAATTTATGATTCGAAGATAAAAGTTGTTTTCTCATCTGACAATTTTTTTTTTACTCGTAGACTTCAGACATTTTTACTATTTTCTTTTTGTATTTTTTTACATAAAGTAGACAACTCGTTATATTCTTCAATCTTTTAGCAATCAAGTTATCCCCCTTGTTGATTTTTATTTTCAGGTGATTATTTAAAAATGTTTTATATTAGATATCCCAAACATAAATTTTATTTTCATTTTATCGAAAAACTTTTAATATGAACAAATAGATTCTTGGGTTCGGGATCATTATTTTCATGGTAGGTGCACGATTGATCTCCAATCTCCCCCCCCCCCTGTAAAACATTCACAGCAATAACTCGTCCAATTATCACTATTGCAAATAACTTTTTTCTTCTTCTTTTTTTCCTCTGTGTATCTAAAACCAAACGTATCGTCCATAAACAGAGTTTCTTTCCAAGAACACCCCATGTGAACAATACCACGGGACAGCTTCCCTGCAGACTACAACATGGTCGTCTTTAAATCAAATGTCAACAAATACTTGTCTTAAATAATCAAATTCTACTCTTTCAACCCATCGTTTCCAATCTTGCTGTTCATCATCCAATTGAAAATCTTATTAACCTTTATCATTGAGTGGCTTTTAGCCTTGGTAAGTGGTGACTCATTAGTATAAAAAGAGAACGTCAATAAACCAATCCTCTTCCCGAAGGAGGGAATAATGCATGTGTGTTTGTGCATTTGTACGTACAACGATAACTTCCTTAGCTAAGCAGTTATGGAGATTGAATTCGGTTTACCGATACGGCATTATAAGGCGCATAAAATGTCACAATTGAGGACGTCGGCACTTATCAAAGCTTATATTCCAGGCTTTGCCTTTTTTATCGTTTTAACGACTTTGAATTAAATTTATTTTAATCGGCCATCGTTAATTTATTGGTACGTGCAATTCCCCTTTGTGCTCTTTACTTTCGCTAATATTATTTATTTATCTAAACTATCGATTTTTTCCTGACGAGATGATAGTTGAAAGGGCCTTAGAGAGATTTCCGTTAATTCTTTTAAGCATATATAAATTTTGTACCTCCAAACATTTATTTATATATATCTATATCTATCTATCTATCTATATATATATATATATATATATATATATATATATATATATATATATATATATAGATATATATATATATATATAGAGAGAGAGAGAGAGAGAGAGAACGAGAGTGAGAGGAAGAAGAGAGATATTAAGTTGGCAACTAAGTTCCGCCGTTTTTTTAAAATTAATTTTAAATTCGAATTTAAAATTAATTTTAAATTCGAATTTAAAATGTTTAATAAAAAATGAGCAACTGATTAATCAATAATCTATTGTTTACAACTACCTCCCTACGTTTAGCAACAGATTCAATACATCAAATCGAAAAATTCATCCAGCCAAGACCTCAGTTCTGCATCAGTATTGAACGAAACTCCACGCATAGCATTTAAAAGAGATCGAGAGGGGTGGAAATCCGTTGGTGCTAAATCGGGAGAGTACGGCGGGCATGGCAGCACTTTCCAGTCATGAGTATGAATAGCTTCCTTGGTCACTTGGCGATATGAGGGCGGGCGTTGTCATGCAGCATAAGAACTCCATGCTGTTGATTATGTCTTCTCTTTTAGAATGCCCGCGTTGAGGCGTTCCATCTGTTAATCGTTGTTTTGCGTTGACCGTTTGGTTCCGTTTAAGCCATCCGTAATTGTTACGATACGCAGAAGACTATTTTACGCGGATGAAGAAATTTTCTTTTTCACGTGCGGTGTTGCTTGTTTATCGGGACTAAGCCATTTCCTTGCGCTACTTCATATTGATGTAAACACACCATTTTCTGTCGCCAGTAATGGTTCGGTAAGGAAATCGTTACTTGTGTCCAAACAAGGTTTATGAACATTTCTCATCGAGTGACGATGCTTCTCTATAGCAGGGTGTGAGCTTTCTATTTTCTATTGTCGTTTAACGAAAGTTTTCGTGCAAAGTTGGTTTAATCGCTCTTCATCGAACTCAACTGGACGGCCATAACGAAATGCGTCTTTCGGTTAAAATTTCCATTTTTTAAACTTGGCATACCAATCAGGAGCGGTTCTATCAGCTATGCCAATCTTCTCCATGCACAGTACAATTCTCGCAAGCAGCTTCTATCTTGATTAAAAGCAAAAAGGAGCAAAATATCCCAAATATTGAGCTTATTTTTATCGCATTAGTAATTAATATAAAATAATTATTTCATAATACTTGAATTATATATATATATATATATATATATATATATATATATATATATTGAAAATCAAAAAAAAAGGAAAACCGAAAATATTATTTATGTATTCATCAACGTTTCGTCTTTATTTCAAGACTTCCTCGGGATGATTGGTCTGAAGAAAATAACAGACAAAGTACAAAATATTTGAAACAATGGTAGTAGGAGGGGATAAGTTTCAAATATTTTGTACTTTGTGTCTAATTTTCTTCAGACTAATCATCCTATGAAGTCTTGAAATAAAGACGAAACGTTATGAATACATAAATAATATTTTTGGTTTTCATTTTCCATAACGTTGAAATATTAGTTCCGTTTTTTTTATCATATAGGTATGTACGTATGTATATAATTTATATGATGTTGTTTTCTACATGAGATCCTTTAAGATAGGTATTAGCTTATGAGAGAAATAAAAACATTTAAAAAACAAATTAACCACAGAAAACTGCAACTGGCTAATTTTTTTAAGTTTCAACATCGTCCGACATGTTTTAAGACAACTGGAAGCACCAATAAATGTTTTTTTTCTTTTGTATTTTGTTTTTAATTTTATTTTATTTTGTGTTTTTGTAATTGATATTTTTCGAACAACTTTTGTCCTTCAACTAGCACCAAAGAAATGCAAAAATCGCTTGAACTTGAGAATAATTACATGTATTTATAAATATCAAGTTAATATATATATATATATATATATATATATATATATATATATATATATATATATATATATATATATATATATATATAAGCAAACACTGTTAAACATAACAGAATTCTCAGCTTAATTATAGATTTTTATTTTAAATTTTGTTCTACTAATCTTTTTGTGTGCAAATCAACAAAAAAAATTATAAATGTTCTATAAGTATCAAAAGTGGGCCTGAAACGTTAGGTTAACATGCCAAATAATCAGGGCTAGGTTAGAAAGGGTGTCTAACGAAACCATGAATTTTGGCGCAAAAGAGTGTAGTGCTGTGGTCTGTCGCAGATCGGATCATTACATTCGAGAAGTGAAAAACCTGGAAGGACACTCCCTCGTATCGACGCGGGGAAATCTGTGAGGGATTCCGGAAGCATTTCACGGATTGCTTCACCCAACTACCCATGTGCGAGCAGCTGGCTGTGATGGTCGGGTTACAGGGTGTGAGGTCTTGGCTACGTTGAGGCAGGCCGGCTCTGACAAATGTCGGGACTCGATTCTTTACCCTACGAATTGTTCTTGAGGCTGTATCACATGTTTGTTACTCTTCTGACAGATGTGTTCAACTATTGGTTTGATCAGGGATCTGTTCCTGTTAAAGTCATCAAGGGAGTGATCACATTACTGAAGAAAAGGGGCGAGCATGGATGGGGTTAGACAATTTTAGGCCCATAACTCAGAATTAAAGATTTTGGCAAGAGTTCTTTCGAATCATTTGCATGATGTTATTAGTGACTTGGTTGAACCCAATCAGAACTATGCTGTGAATGGGAGATCGATTCAGAACAATTTGCATCTGATCCGCACGATCATAGAGGGATTAGAAGACGACACCGAAACCGCGCTGATCAATTTAGACCAGTCCAAAAATTTTGACAGGGTCGACCATCGTTTCCATGGGATCTGTTCTAGAGGCCGTCGCAAATTGATTTTCATTCTATATCACCAGCCGATGGCAGTGGAGCAGGTAAACGGAATTTGGTAGGAATCGTTTGCCGTTTCTCGGTTTGTACGTCAGGGTTGTCTGCTGTCGCCTCTATGTCCTTGCATTAAGAGTAAATGCTATACACATAAACACGTATGTGTGCATTTGTAAGGTTAGTGGGAGAGGACCCCAGAAGAGTGCCCGATTATTAAAAAAATAAAAAAGTAAAGAATTCGACGGTACCGATGTTGTTCTGATCTTTTGTAATATATATATATATATATATATATATATATATATATAATTTTGTCTAATTTTATTTTTGTTTTATGAAATGCAGAAAATCTATTTTTAAATGAATTTCGTTTCTTTACGTTTTAATATATTTCAGTTATTTTATGGACCTAACCGACAATCGCCTCTAGTGTCCCTAAATGGAATCGAAGAGAAATTTGAATGGTGTCTTTAGATTCCTTGAAAAATGTAACCCCTATTAAAACTTATTTGGATGTTCGAACGTAACATATCGATAGTTTAATACACAAACATACACATATACATAGAAGATATGCACATACCTAATTTTATATATAGATATAGATATTTGACTCCATCTAATTTCACTTCCCGCCATTTTCTACATTTTTCTTCTTCGAGAAGATATATGCTTCTCTAGGCAATGGATGCTAGAATCGATTGAAACCTGAAAGTACCATCACCTGCATTCGACAAAGAGAAACTGGAATTCTTTTGGTGTCTTTCGAGATAGAGTCGTAACATTTGCACGTGTTGTTCTCGCGCTGATAGGACGTCGGAAAGGTAGACACAAGAGGCGGGAAAATGTCTATCGCCGTTCACATATGACAATTGAAAGCTCGTCAGTATTTTGATTAGCGCGGTTTACAAAGGAAAACTTATTCAAACAAAATGCGGCTTCAAATAAACAAAAGTAAAAAGAAAACAAAACTTTAATTATACATTTGGCCCGTTTATCGCACTGACAGTGGGATTCACACCATAATTTCATATACAAAATAAATCTTCAGTTTTTCTTATTTTTTACTAAAGCATCACAATTTATCAATGCAAAAGGCCACTCGAGGATAAGGGTTAACGAGAAGATAGGATTGTCAGTTTAGATATTAAGAATATTATGAGAGGATTGGGAACGACTGATGGGATGAACTAAGCGCGAATTACTAGTGATGACGGTTCTTAGCAATAATCTGTTTGCATTGGATTCGAAGACGACCATGTTGTAATCTGCAGGGAAGCAATCCCGTGCTAACGTGTTCCACAGACGGGAAGCCCTTGTGAAGTAAGTCTGTTTGTAGAAGTTGCACCTGACGCCAGGCACGCGAAAGAAGAAAGGGAAGTTTTTTCGTTGTGATAGAAAAGCGAGTTCTTGCTGTGAATGTCTTACAAGGAGGAACCAGAAGTTGGAACTCAGTTGAGCATCTTCCATGGAAATAACAATAGAGCAGAGAAAGACTAGCGACGGAAGAGATCATCTCCCACTAGATTACAAAGTCGATTTTTAATTCTGTCTAAACAACAAAGAGTACTCTGAGCGACATCGTTGCACAGCTCCCAACTTAGGATGTCACCCAAAACTTCCACCCTAATTCTCAGTAGCCCCTTACGTCTACAGTGGCGGCCTGCCTTGTTTGGGGTGAACTATGTTTTAAAAAAAAAAAGATGCCGTAACAGTACTCCATCTTAGGACGTATCTATCTTATATAGAGGTAGAAGATTACACCAGGAATCAACAAACCAATAAAAATAAAACATATAATCCCATAATTATATTTGACAAAACTCTATCAAGCTTTGACGGGAAGTTCGTAGTCATTTTGTACACACTCAATTTTACGGTACAAGTGCAAGCAGTCTTTAATTTCTACGATTGTTGCTGGCCATTTTTAACCGCCATTTTCGCCGTCCGCTTGAAATTAACATCTCTTCCTTCTTTATCTCTAATTCCAACTCTCTCTCTCTCTCTCTCTCTCTCTCTCTCTCTCTCTCTCTCGCTTTCTCTTACTCTCTCTCTCTCTTGACCCACCAGCTCTCTCGATCCTCTCCGCCGCCTCCCTCTTGATACCCCTCACATTCTTGATCACTGTCTCTCTCTCTTTCTTTCTCTTGATCCTCTCTCTCAATCTCCCCCTCTCTCTCTCTCTCTTTCGACCCCCCAAACCCTCTCTCGTTCGATCCTGACTCTCTCTCTCTTTATATATATATATATATATATATATATATATATATATATATATATATATATATATATATATACCCGTCTCTCTCCTCATCCCTCTCTATTGTAATCAATTGAGATTATAGAAGATATATCAGTTGTCGTGGATTAACTGGATCACGTGATACTTGTAAAGTCATAGTTCTGTTGAAAGAACAGAAAGATGGCGGAAAGATGGCGGAAAGATGGCGGAAAGATGGCGGAAAGATGGATTATTACTGCATCAGAATGGATGTTGATGGTTAAAGAGGGTTAATGAATTTTCTGAAGAGAAAAGCTAATCAGCGTTCGCTCTAATGGGTACGAACTCGTTTCGTTCGAGTGATACTCATCCTTATTCGCGATCTTCGTCACACTCAAACTTATCCTCATCATCATCGTCGTCATTATAGAAGTACATTTGAATGTTTTTTTTGTTTTTATTTGGGGGGGGGGGGGGTATTTATCTCTCTCCCACAGCGGTAAGATGTGACACAAATTCGGAAAGGGAAAGAGCACTCTGGCCTACAAAAATGCCTGGCCAGCCCCGTCGGCATTTCCCGGTAGGGGCGCCTCTGGCGATTAGCAATAAACTAACCTCTTCTCAAAACGTGGGAAGGCAAAGCTTGGGAGAGTGCACCTCCTAGAACTGTACAAGACAATAGCTCAGACCGGTGGAATCAAGGCCCAAAGGCCAAGACGGTACCGGGCTACAGAGTGTAGCATCCATCGGAGCAGATACTACACTCTGAT
This sequence comes from Sepiola atlantica, assembly GCA_963556195.1. Taxonomy (NCBI): domain Eukaryota; kingdom Metazoa; phylum Mollusca; class Cephalopoda; order Sepiida; family Sepiolidae; genus Sepiola; species Sepiola atlantica. Next base: position 92,905,625 of record OY744516.1, read on the forward strand.
CTTATCCAAAACGTTACGGATGTTATTTGAATGTTGTTTTTAACGAGTGTTATCGTGATACATCTTGGTGTTAAAATAATAATGTGATTTGGGCAAAGAACCATTAAATTCTCGCTTGCTGAAGTTGGTAAGATGTTGAACTAAAGCATATAGAAAAAGGCACACAAGACAGAGATTAAATGATAACATATGTATTAAATAAATACATGAAATATATGTTGCAAATATAATTGTAATTTGCGGCTTGATTAAAGACCAACTATGTGTGCATAGACGACTCCCTTAGATGCGTCAGATTAGAAATGCAGTAAAGGTCCCTGAAATAACGCATATAGAAGATAGTATGCGTATTAAATAAATACATTGAATATATTTATCAAAGCTAATTCTAATTTACGGCTTGATTAAAGACCAACTATGAAATATTTTATTTAACGTCGGGGTAGACGACTCCCTTGAATGCGTCAGGTTCAAAATGCAGTGACGGTCCCTGAAATAAAGCATATAGAAGAAGGTTCACAAAAACGATAATATATGTATTAAATAAATACATTAAATATATGTATCTAATGGGAGATGATTCAAGCTTTACCGCCCCCCCCCCCGTAAGACTTCTCAGCAACACTGCAAATAACTCTCCTTTCTTCCACTGTGTATCTAAAATCAAACGGAACTTTCATGAACAGAATTACTTTCCAAGAACTTCCTCGGTTTTCTTAAAGCATACTACTACTCAACATAATCCTGCATGCGCGTGTGTGGTGAGGTTTCGGAACCCTTCGAAATACGGTCTGGCGTTCGGCAAGGATGTGTTCTTTCGTCAAAACTTTTCAATTACGCCATTGACTTCGAATGCCTTAAGGTGTCACTGTTGAGCGCAACTTTGCCGTCGAGGACTTAGATTGCGCGGATGATATCGCGCTACTCGATGAAATATTTGCTAATGTCCAGTCTGCGATTAATGAGCTTCAGTATGTTGCATCGGAGATTGGAATGAAAATAAATGTCTCGAAGACAAAAATACTCGCTGTCGGCTTTGCCCCAACAGACAAAAAACCCATCGTCCTCAATAGTGATGTTATTGAAGAGGTTGAGAGTTTCAAATATCTTAGCGCCATCAGCACCAGCCACGGGTCAATATGGAGCTAACACCAAAGCGCAAATTGACCTTGCACGCCATGCCTTCTGCTGACGCAATTCCCGGTTCTGGTCAAGATCTGGGGTAAGGCGCCGCACCAAAGTAAGGATCTACGAAGTGCTGGTGCGAACGATCCTCCTTTATGGCAGCGAGTCCTAGCTAATGAGAGTATAAGACGTCAGGCGATTGGAAACTTTCGCTCACCACTGCCTGCGTCGCATCCTCCGTGTCCGATAGATGGCAGCACTTCCTCTCAAACAACACAGTATGTTTCTCCTACAAAATTAACTCCCTTCGACAAGTCATCCTCACGAGTCATGCCCTTCGCCGGTAACCAGGAGAATTCATCTACGAAGCAATTGCCCCAACTCCCCTACAAGATCAGTGGGCTAAGGGTTTACAAGCATAAGGGGCCTACTTTAAAGGGGATTAGGGTCCCAACCCCGTCAGGTATTTGAAATATTTTTTCTGGCCTAAGGTCGGATACTTTTTAGACAGGTCTCGTACACTTGATCTTATCCCGAAGGACGTACATATCCTAGTCTGGCCCAAGGCTATTCAATATTTTACAGGCATACCAATGTAACACTACGTGACACTGATAAGCAATTTATAACGTTCTATGGGGGAAATATTCTTCGACTTCACCAGATGTCCCGTAACCGTTTTGTTTACACTATTTTTAGCATAAATAACACGCGATTTACACTACATACTTTTCTTTATTTCGAGAGCATACGTATCACGAAGCTATTGATTTGACTGCATCCCATTTCCCTTAATGCAAAAAGACGAAATGAGAAGAAAAGCGTAAGCTAAAAGCACGGAGAAAGAAAGAGAGTAGCTTATGCAAGCTAGTTACTTTTTACGTTCGTTCGTATCGTCTCTCTTCTTCCTCATCAGAGGAGGAGGTCATCGCACAGGTGGTACTCATCTATGGGTACGAATGGAAATTTCCGAAGTTTCGTTTTAGATAGTAGTCCCTTACTCCACCTGACCCCACCTGACCCCACCTGACCCCCACCTAGTATCAGGTACCAACATCGTTTTACACTAAATGTCTTCTTTTCCCCCCTCCCCAACCATTCCAACTAGTACCAGGTACCATCATGGTCTTAGACTGTCTTCTATACCCCACCCAACTATGTACATGCTAATGGTACAAAGGTTATATACAATGCAGGGTAGAAGGGTTTGTTTTTTATAAATTTGTAAAATCACTTAGCCATACTGCTAGCCAATGAGAATAGTAAGTATAAAATATAACAAACAATAAGATTGCTTCAAAACATCAACCATTATATCTATTCTTGAAATGTTCTCTTTCTCTCTCTTTCCTCCTGTCTCTCTCTCTCTCTCTCTCTCTCTCTCTCTCTCTCTCTATCTCTATCTCTCTCTCCCTCTCTCTCTCTCTCTCGCCTTATTTTTCATTCTTAGTGAGTTCTTTCAGATAAAATGATGAAAAACAAAGAAATAACAAGATATCAATTAACAAAGAAAAGTAGCAAAATTGAATTGGCACAAAAATATTTTTCAAGATTTATTTTAAGCATAAATAAAACGCAATTGCAATTAAATATTGTTTTGAAAAATTACACTATGTCAAATTGTCTCTGGTTTAACATTTCATTCTTCATAAAGTATGAGATCATGTCTATTGAGTATTGTGTTTTAAATGTACAGAATAGGGAAATGTTTAAATATAGGGTGTGTTTCAGAAGTCTTGTGCACATTTCAAGTTCTTATATCTGCCGAACTATGAATGGTAGTAATATAAAACTGGTATCATGTTAAAGCTAAATTCATTCAATTATTTGTAATGCTAATGATTTTGTTCATAATTTACCAGATCCAGTAATAGCGTTCACTTAACCAGAAAAGGCGTTTTGCGTCCTTGAATTTTCAAAAACTTAATCATTGACACTTGTTCAACGTGCATTTCACACAAAATTTCCTAAAAGAGGCACCAGAAAGGAAGTCCGTATCGAGATGGCATGGTAAATTCATGAAGGATGGGTGTTTGTGCCTGGCTAAGAGAACGGAACGCTCTTCAACTTCAGATGATACGATTAAGCAAGTTCGTACTGCCTTTGAGCGGAGCCACGGCCGTCGTAAAGGAGGCCTGTCAACTGAGTCGAGTTTTTCTGGTGACGTCATTGATAGTGGGAGCAAGAACCACTATCATTGAGGACCGGGAGTGCCCGAATGCCCGCCGTGGCTTAACGCGCAATCGTCAATCTGCAATCAGAGCAAGTAATAAGAGCGAGCAGACTCATGTCCATACGATTATTTATCCACTTGGAAATCATTGTTAACTTGTTCCTGCTATTGTGGCTTTATTTCCCTGCCAAGAACACGGCTATCCTCCTAAGGATTATTCATTTACTTGGAAATTATTGTTAACTTGTTCCTTTATTCAAACGTATTTCCCTTTTTATAGATGTCAAGCGCGAAAGAGAATAAGAAAATTACAAAATGGCATCCAACGATAACGGCATTGCATTAAAGTTCAAATTTCAAGTCTTAAAAAATAAATTGGAATTTTATTTCGGGATAAAAAAAATACAATTTTAGACTAATTAATAAGTTTAATTCAACCCCACCTCTCAAAAATAACTTGACTGTTTGAATTTATTACAATATTTTACTATATTGTAAATAAACTGTTCGTTTTGCAAAAAAAAACAAGTCAGAATTGTCCCCCTTTGCATTTCATCAATAAAGACTGAAGAATAGTTAGTCTTGAAACAAGCACCCAAAAATTGAAATTACAACCGTATTTACAGTTTCTACTGTAAATCAATTGAGTGACTGAGTTGGGATTCTACCTTAATTCTCTCTTTTTTATTATGATTATATAAACAAGGAAATGTACTTGAAAGAAAATATTTGACATGTTTAAGTCACCTGACAACTACGAATCAATTAGTTGAGACTACGTCGTACGTTACAAGGTAAATAATTGGTTGTTTTTTTTTTAATTCAGAATAAGATCGGTACACAAATTCAATTTGGTTAAGTTCTATTTTAATCATTCTTTTTTTTCATTTTCATCTAAAAGCAACATTTTTTTAAAAATCTAATTAATTTTCATTTACGGGTGTTACAATAAAAAAACATTGAAGTATAATAATTTTAGAAAAATAGAGTTTATTTTTGTTAAAATTTTCGTAAAATTGCGTAGCTTATCAAATGATATGACCGCCAATATCCATGCATTCTTTTTTTAAATTGAATTTTCAAGTTTCGTACCTTATTTCCAATATGTTTGCATCTTCAAAGACGAATACTTATTTAAAAGAAATATTTATTTATAAATATTGGCGGGGGCCTTATACTCCTGGTATTAATGTAACCATGGGGTTTAATCTGAACCCCAATGTTTTCAGTTATTTTAAAATAGCCCCCACACCCCTAAAGTCAATTTTTAAGCGATTACTTTGTCAAAAATACCGAATTTTAATCTTTCTTTAATTCCATCTTAATGCTTTTCTATTAACTTTCAATCGAGACATCAACTCATTTTAGAATTTATGGGGATAGATGGGCCAGGCCCACTCATTTAACCGTGACATGCATAGATGCAATGGAGTTCAAAATAATAATCAATTGCTAAATAGAATAATTTTATTTATTATATTTTAATTTGCAAAAATACTACAGTTTACTCGCTTGGTTTCTTGATTGTAGGAATGATGCCCCCTATAGAGGTACCAGGTACTTTTTAGAATATCACATTTTCCCCTTAAGGGAGCTATCCCCTCCCCTTTTCGATATACACGTCGGTTAACTGAACGCTTACCCCCCCCCCCTGTTCTCATAACACATCCCCAAATGTGGCAGCAGTACTCCAACTTAGAACGTATCTCACTCGTATATTTTTACACATCCAGTCTAATATCCTTACATCAATATTTGTTAATATCTTTTTTTCATAGCGCAGCGCACAGTATGAATTCATCTTAATGTCTTCCGTTCAGTTCTGACGCAATGCTGCGCAGTTCGCCTCTAAGCCGATGTCCCAATTAGAAGAAGCCTGTTTTGAATATAGGAATGCTTTCCTTCGGCTCAATAAAATCTGTTAAATCCGTACTTAAGTGTTTAGTCAGAAAATGTTGCTTCGGTATTTTTCCAGACAGTCTGGAGTAGTTGTTTGAAGAACCCATCAAACACCGCGACGCGATAATCGATGTATTTGGTAGTACTTGGCTGGAAGGCGCCTTCTCCACCGCCATCTGCCACGAACTCGAATGTTGAATATGGCTGACGCGGATTAATCGAGTAGACAACCCCAAACACTCACAGCGAGATACAACCGCCACACATCACTTATGATAGCCCTAATGTTGTATATTACATCTTTCGTACAAAATGTACAAATAGCGGATACATGGGAGAAACAAAATTAGATTTTAGATCCAATAGCCACAAACGCATTATCAGATAAAACTCACCTTACTCCCCAAATAGCCAAACAGAACACACATCAGATAATATGAAATGCACGCTAAATCCTCCTCCACATGTATATACAAACAAACAAAAAACTAAATAGATATTAAAACTAGACCCACATAAATCAGGTCTGAGCTTCAACGTGGATATTTATAACACATATTTTATAGACGAAAAAACATCTCGTTTTTAACTATAAACAAATGTCTAACATTAAACAGAAATAAGAACATAATATGCACGTTTCTCTAATTGAATGGCTCTTCCCTTTCGGAAGTTTCCTGCTTTGACAATCTTCTTGAACTGGCCTTCACTTCACCCCTGAAATGAAAGACTCACATCAAATCTGTTGCTAATTCGCTAGAAAAATGGTTGGATCATTCTACCGCTCCAGAAAGTATATAACCCCTGACGCAATCCTCTACCTGTATAAAAGTCAAATACGTCCTAAGATGGAGTACTGTTACCACATCTGGGGTCGTGCAGCTCATGAGAAACCTTTCCTGCTTTGACAAAGTACACAACCGATTCGAAATCTATTTGGCGATGTCCTCTTCTCTTCCCTACAGCCTCTTTCTTACAGAACAGACGTTACTAGTCTTTCTCTATTCTATCGTTATGTTCACTGATCTCTAATCTGTGCCCCCCCCCCCTGTAAAACATTCACAACAAAAACTCGTCTAGCTACAACCACTGCCAATTAATTCATTTTCTCCCCCTGTGTACATAGACGTAAGCGGAACTTCCATGAGCAAAGTTTCTATCCTAGAACTGCCAGTCTGTGGAACACAGTACCACGGGGTTGCTTTCCGGCCTCAAGTCAAATGTAAACAAATTCTTGTCGAGCCGTCCTCTTAAATAATCAATTTCTGACCAGTCACAACCATCGTTACTAATCCCCTCGATGTTCCACCGTCCACCTGTCAAACTCAATCACCCTTATCCTTGAATGGCCTTTCGGCCTTGATAAGCGGTGACTCGTACACAAAATGAAACGCACCTTAGGGAAAATGGTATAAGATACGTTTAAGTTGATAAAAAATAAAAAAGAGAAATTATACTTGAAATTCCAACACATAATTGCAGGTAAAGCCTCCGGACCCCTAAAAATACGGGGGTGTTATCAAAATACCGTTAATGTCGTTGAAGAAAGATGAAAGAATCTGATATAAGAGAAAATAATCTGATTTAAAAGTTAGCAACTTATTGATATCAAGAACTAGCTGTACCTACTCGGCGTTGCCCGGGAATAAAAGAAAGAAAAAAAGACTGACTTATTTAGGAAGAAACTGAAAATTAAATTTGGTGATTCTAATTTCGAAACCAAAATATTTTGTGAAAATGAAAGTAAATAAATGAATCTGTATATTTTGGATTTTTTTCTCACAACTATTTACTTGACATTTCAACCGATCATGACTGATGAAACAAGAACAATCTACCGCCGTGGAGTAAATAAAAGGTACAGTTTAAAATTTCGTATAGATTCCCGAGTTCGACATAAAGATTCCCGAGTTATCAGACAAAAATCACCTACAGAACATACATTAGATAATACTAAATGCGCAACAAATTCTCGTCCACATATATACGAAAAAAGAATATCACTGAAAACGGTGGACCCGTGGCACAACGGATAAAGGCGTTTAGTAATAATCAGTTCTAATTGACAGTCTTCTGGCGGTTCAAGGTTCAATCCTCACCACAGTCGATACTAACTAAGAATAAAATTACAAAATTACTTACTTAACAGACCATGGCTGACGAAACAAGATTAAATAAAATGTTCAGTTCGAAATTTCCTAAAGATTCCCGAGTTTGATATAAAGATCACCGAGTTATCGGAAAAAATTCACCTACTCCCAAATAGCTAAACATTTTAATCCGACAGAGAATACATTAGATAATATCAAATACACACGTCCATTTGGCCATTATAACATACAACAGCCAATTACTTAATATGAGAAAGGAAGTGTTGTCTCCATGTAACCACAAAATTTGGTATGATATAACCATTTCAAAGTTTCTTAGGCCCATAACAAGAACCCTAACTCACCTCCACTACACCTAACCTAATCACTCTAAACGTTCAAATTGATTCATTATGACTGCTTTTGGGGAGGGTAGACCTTAATACTCTCTCTCTCATTTACCTTACCCTTATCTACAACGTATATCCTTTTCTCTCCCTATCTTTACTTGTCCATACCTTGCCCTTCAACTTTCGTAATAGGCCTGCTTGCATATTTCTCTTTGGAGTCTAACAGTTCCATACATTTCTGTCGCTAATATAGACCTCTACCTAGATTAGTTTATTCCGCTCATTCTATGGTCTAATAAATGACCTTGAAAATAACAGGCTAAGACTAATTGATCCATAACGTATGGACTGAAATTTACCCCTACCCTTTACCCGGGATAAAAGATGACTACTTATTCCCGTTAATATAACACTTGGCTTTCCTCCGTTTTATTTAACTAAGAATAGAGGCACGACATTATTAAGTAAAAATGCAACATCTAATCTCTTAACAATACCGCTTAAGAACTAACATTTATCAAGCAAATCAGATTTATCTCAGTTACATCGTTACTGACCGATGTGAGGCTGTAACAAAGAATTGTCTCATTTGAATTTACACAGCTTTCATAAATGGTGCACATTAAAGTAATTTCATTGAACGCGCCTTCTACACTCATAAAACTTGCTAAATTCATTTGCTGTAAGCCGACATTACCTTAAACTTTCATTGTAAAATGGGAACGAATACATTATCCGTAATCAACTTTTTTCAAGGTATGAAAGTGACCTGATTTTTTAAATCGCAAGTTGCGACACAAGCTTTCAAGGTTTGAATCGGACGCTATCTAAGAAATTGAAATAACTATAAGGATATTATATATATATATATATATATATATATATATATATATATATATATATATAAAATAATCACTTTGTCTAAACATACTGACTATTATTATGATATAGTATTGTCTGTGATTGTCTTATTATGTTTTCTTTACATTTCGCAGTGCGAATATATATGTATATATGTATATTTGGATGTGGATGTGTATATGTATACATATGTATATGTATATGGGTATATATATATATGTGTATGAATGTACATTTTTGTATATATAGCATTTTTCTGTTCTTTTAATTGTCTGTAACCTTATATAAATATGTAACCTGTCATATAATATGTAGATATATTTATGTGTATACTGGCTTATCTCTGTCTGTATATATATATTAGGGGCAGCTTTCGTAAACAAGTCTTCTCTGCTTGAAGTGTAGCCAGAAAAGATATAGAAAATCTCCGCCCGAAAGTCAAATGGTTTCGTCCACTCCCATCCTGGGGTCACCTCTGACACTTAGTTGTCACTCAAACAGCCCTCGTTTTCTAACAGAAGTTCCGAATAAAAGAGCTGACACTTGGAGAATTCGCCAAAAAACCGTTAGTCAGCTCAATAAGACAAAGGGACAGACTGGGAGAAGGACCGACGTTGGCGACTTATCAAAGACAGACATTCAAAAGGCTGATAGTTCTTTTTCCACTTCGACCTCCTCTCAGGGACAAAAACATGAAGCAAATTTCAAAGTCCTCTAACCAAGACTTAGCACCAGTGAAATTCCTCAATATTATTTTCTCACCATATTTTTCTTTTTATTATTTTTACACACTTGCGTTGTCATAAATATTTGTTATTGTTCACGTCGGGTTCTTCTTGTTTTGAGATTGGCGACCGAACCGACCACTTACCCAAGTTTCCGACTAAGTTGCGTAGACACCAAAGTTTTACGGATCTTTTAAACACAATCGAAAAACGATTGACAGAGTCACCCAGTCGGAACACGTCTGGTCCCTGTGGCATCGGACTACATTTAGTGCCGAGTCACCCAGAATACTACACTATAGGAGAGCATATATATATATATATATATATATATATATATATATATATATATATATGTGTGTGTGTGTGTGTGTGTGTGTGTGTGTGTGTGTGTGTGTGTGTGTGTGTGTAATTACCAAAGATTAAAACAACATCGGTCCCGTCAGTTTCGAATCCAAACAAAATGGACCTATAGTTAGTCTCCTATGCCGAACTCTCTTCAGTCTCTGTTTATGTGTTTATGTCTGTCTCTTTCTTGATCTTCTGATTATATATAAATAAATATTACGCTCTTATTTTTGAATTTTTATTAATAATAGAACACTCTGCTGGGGTTCTTTCTAACTAAGCGATTAGGTCAACAAGCCGAACATGTCTGGACTAAAAAAATGACTCAATTTTGAAAATTCTGGTTTAGAGTTGACCCAACAAAATTAGTTTTCTTTTTCTTCTTAAAATCTGGGTGTTTGTTTCCTTCGCATATATATATATATATATATATATATATATATATATATATATATATATATATATATATATATTTATTCTGGTACAGAAAAATTAGTACAACATTCGTACCGTCGGTTTCAAGCACGGAAGGTCTTACCCATCCGGCTCTCTTCAGCTTCTGTTGTCATCTGTTTTGGAAATGTGAGGTCACATGACACTCTTGTTGGGACGCGTTATTTGCTCAGTGTGTTGTGTGTGTTTGTTTAAATTTGAATTTAGTGTCATAAGACCGTTGAGATTTAAAACACGGGAGAAGAAAGAGAATTCAAGATTAAAGGGAATAAAAAGGGGAATAAAAAAGGGGGGTAAAAAATAAAAAAATATATATATGAAAAAAAATATATATATATATATATATATAAATAAATATAAAAAAACATATATATATATAAAAACATTTTAATACTAAGAATAAAGGAATAAAAAAAAAAAAAAAAAAAAAAAAAAAAAAAAAAAGAAGAAAAAGAGAAAAAGAGTATAAAAAGTGGGTTAAAAAATATATATATATATAGAGAATAAATTGTAGAGAATAAAAAAGAGCGAGAGAGAAAGAAAGAATAAAAATAGAAAGAATAAAATATATAAATAAAATATATAAATAAAAATAATAATAATAAAAAAATAATAAAAATTAAAAAATTAAAGATTAAAAACAAAAATAATAAAAAAATAAAGAAAGGGTTTCTCTGAAATTCCCGTGAGCCAAATTATGAATTTGTATCATTAGCCGTTATATTTTTGAAGGTATGCGTTCTAAAAATCGTTGATGTGTAAGAATCTTTAGATTGGAGTGATTTTTAATGAAGGGATTCGGATCTAAGGGAGGTAACTAAGATGGAAATATGAAATATTTGAGTTTGTTAAAGTGGGTTTGAAAATTAATCTGGTGGTTGATAAAAGATAAAAAAATAAAAAATTAAATATTTTTGCATTTTGGTGAAAGTCGAAGTTTTTGCTCTTGGAATTTATGTGGATATAATTTTTTGAGTAATCTAGTGATTGATAATTAAATTAAATATTTTTGTATTTTTGTGAAGGTCGGAGTTTTTGCTCTTGAAGTTTAAGTGGATATAGGTTGATGAGGTGTTTGTTCGTTTTTATTGTGTTTATATTAGTAGAGGGGGGGTAGTTAGACATTATGTGAATCGGTCAGACCAGTTTATAAGCAATGCTTGCCTCTTGTGTGCACATCCCTTGAATATTTCATCGCGGACATTTAAACAGGCTGTATTCGGATCGATGATGGCTTTTGAAATGTGGTATTTTTCAGCGTCACATAGAGGACATCTGTTTATGGCTGGAGAGAAGGATGGTTTTCTCTCAATTATTTTCCATTTGATGGTGAAGGGTGTGTTTTCTTCTTTAAGCTGCCATATTCGGGTCGCGAGTGCCGTATTAGCCTTGTTTTTGTATCTGAAGGAGTTTCTGTGTGCATATAGCCTTTGTTTGAAATTTCCCTTCGTCATCCCAATATATTTTTCTGCATTACTGGTATTCTGGTCTGTGACGGTTGCTTCATAAATGATTGAATTGATTTTGCAATTTCCCTCCAGGGGGCAGTTGTTTTTGTCTTGGCATGAGCAGCCTGCGTTTGTAATTGTTTTGGGTTCTGCAGAGATAATTTTTCTTATTGAAGGGGCAGTGGAATAGCTGATCTTAACAGAATTTCTGTTAAAAAGTTTGTGTAATTCATTTGTGGGTGGGAAGTGTTTGTCGAGCAACTTGAGGAAAAGTTGGCCTACCTTTGTTTTGGTATTGGTCGAATAGGGTGGGGAAAACCAGATCACCGATCTCCTTCTATTGCGGGTCCCCCGTGGTTGGTCTCGGTTGGGGGTGTATGAGATTTCTTCTCTGAACCCGCTGTCGCGGAGCGCTTTGTTGTAATATGGTGCTGCTTGGTTGAAAATTTCGGGACTGGATGAAAGGTTTGAGATTCTTTGGCTAATATTATTGATTAAATTTTTAAAGATGGTGGGGGGGGTGGCAGGATCCCTTGTGTATGTATTGGAGTGTTTCATTGGGTTTGTGGAAAGGTTTGTGTGTATTGTTTTTAAGGTTCAGTGTGGTATCTAGGAAGTTTACTTGGTCTAAATTTGTTTTAATGGTAATTTTGAAGCCGAGATTATGGAAGGTGTTTGTTAATTCTTTTCTAAATCTATCTAATGTGTTTCCGTTGTGGTTGCGTGACAGACAAAGTCCGTCATCTCTATAGAGACCAAAGAAATGGTCTGGAAATTTATTTTGGAGTGTATTTAATATAAGCAAGCCGACTAAGTCACAGATGTCTGCACTGTCGTAGGCCCCCATTGCAACATCAAATGGGTCCTCTGGGTTTGATTTTTTAACCCAAGCCCTTCCCTCGAAGAAGAGAAGGGTTTGTCTTGCTTGCAGTATTGTGTCTCTTTCTAGTTGACTGATGTTTGTGTGTGAAAGTGCAAATGTTAAGGCCTTATCTAGGGTGTCTTTTGTAATGGATGGGTAGAAGTCTACTATATCTAATTGTGTGAATTTGCATCTGTGTTTATCTTGTATGTTATGGAACCAATTTAGGACTGAGTTAGTATTGCCCCACAGACTTAGGTTTATTTTTTCCTTAATTTTATTAACTATATTTTTAACAATGGATTTGCTTGCTAGTCCTAGTTCGCTTTTAGCTGGGTTGATAAGTCTGCATGAGGGTTTATTTGTGAAGTTTTCTTTGTGGTCTTTTAAAGTAACAAAGGCCTTCCTCTTATCTAAATAATTAATTCTATATTCGACGCCTAGTCTAGTAGCTATTTCAGTAGTATCATTATTAATAGATTTGTGACTTAGTCGGCTTGCTTATATTAAATACACTCCAAAATAAATTTCCAGACCATTTCTTTGGTCTCTATAGAGATGACGGACTTTGTCTGTCACGCAACCACAACGGAAACACATTAGATAGATTTAGAAAAGAATTAACAAACACCTTCCATAATCTCGGCTTCAAAATTACCATTAAAACAAATTTAGACCAAGTAAACTTCCTAGATACCACACTGAACCTTAAAAACAATACACACAAACCTTTCCACAAACCCAATGAAACACTCCAATACATACACAAGGGATCCTGCCACCCCCCCACCATCTTTAAAAATTTAATCAATAATATTAGCCAAAGAATCTCAAACCTTTCATCCAGTCCCGAAATTTTCAACCAAGCACCATATTACAACAAAGCGCTCCGCGACAGCGGGTTCAGAGAAGAAATCTCATACACCCCCAACCGAGACCAACCACGGGGGACCCGCAATAGAAGGAGATCGGTGATCTGGTTTTCCCCACCCTATTCGACCAATACCAAAACAAAGGTAGGCCAACTTTTCCTCAAGTTGCTCGACAAACACTTCCCACCCACAAATGAATTACACAAACTTTTTAACAGAAATTCTGTTAAGATCAGCTATTCCACTGCCCCTTCAATAAGAAAAATTATCTCTGCAGAACCCAAAACAATTACAAACGCAGGCTGCTCATGCCAAGACAAAAACAACTGCCCCCTGGAGGGAAATTGCAAAATCAATTCAATCATTTATGAAGCAACCGTCACAGACCAGAATACCAGTAATGCAGAAAAATATATTGGGATGACGAAGGGAAATTTCAAACAAAGGCTATATGCACACAGAAACTCCTTCAGATACAAAAACAAGGCTAATACGGCACTCGCGACCCGAATATGGCAGCTTAAAGAAGAAAACACACCCTTCACCATCAAATGGAAAATAATTGAGAGAAAACCATCCTTCTCTCCAGCCATAAACAGATGTCCTCTATGTGACGCTGAAAAATACCACATTTCAAAAGCCATCATCGATCCGAATACAGCCTGTTTAAATGTCCGCGATGAAATATTCAAGGGATGTGCACACAAGAGGCAAGCATTGCTTATAAACTGGTCTGACCGATTCACATAATGTCTAACTACCCCCCTCTACTAATATAAACACAATAAAAACGAACAAACACCTCATCAACCTATATCCACTTAAACTTCAAGAGCAAAAACTCCGACCTTCACAAAAATACAAAAATATTTAATTTAATTATCAATCACTAGATTACTCAAAAAATTATATCCACATAAATTCCAAGAGCAAAAACTTCGACTTTCACCAAAATGCAAAAATATTTAATTTTTTATTTTTTTATCTTTTATCAACCACCAGATTAATTTTCAAACCCACTTTAACAAACTCAAATATTTCATATTTCCATCTTAGTTACCTCCCTTAGATCCGAATCCCTTCATTAAAAATCACTCCAATCTAAAGATTCTTACACATCAACGATTTTTAGAACGCATACCTTCAAAAATATAACGGCTAATGATACAAATTCATAATTTGGCTCACGGGAATTTCAGAGAAACCCTTTCTTTATTTTTTTATTATTTTTGTTTTTAATCTTTAATTTTTTAATTTTTATTATTTTTTTATTATTATTATTTTTATTTATATATTTTATTTATATATTTTATTCTTTCTATTTTTATTCTTTCTTTCTCTCTCGCTCTTTTTTATTCTCTACAATTTATTCTCTATATATATATATATTTTTTAACCCACTTTTTATACTCTTTTTCTCTTTTTCTTCTTTTTTTATTTTTATTTATTTTTTTTTTTTTTTTATTATTATTTTTTTTTTTTTTTTTTTTTTTTTTTTAATTATTTTTTTATTCCTTTATTCTTAGTATTAAAATGTTTTTATATATATATATGTTTTTTTATATTTATTTATATATATATATATATATATATATTTTTTCATATATATATTTTTTTATTTTTTACCCCCCTTTTTTATTCCCCTTTTTATTCCCTTTAATCTTGAATTCTCTTTCTTCTCCCGTGTTTTAAATCTCAACGGTCTTATGACACTAAATTCAAATTTAAACAAACACACACAACACACTGAGCAAATAACGCGTCCCAACAAGAGTGTCATGTGACCTCACATTTCCAAAACAGATGACAACAGAAGCTGAAGAGAGCCGGATGGGTAAGACCTTCCGTGCTTGAAACCGACGGTACGAATGTTGTACTAATTTTTCTGTACCAGAATAAATAAATATTATGCTCTTAATTTTTAACTTTGATTCTTAATTAATCGAGCACTCTGCTGGGATTTTTCCTACCATTCTACAAAGAATTTATATATATATATATATATATATATATATATATATATATATATAATTTTAATGTGAAATGGCATATATAATTATTTCAACAATCAGACAACGCCACAGCCCACACAAACCGGACTTCCGGTCTATGGCTTTCATAGTGTTGGTGGAAATAATTATATATATACTCATAGTCGGTTCTCTCTGAAGAGTCGCGGTACGACGAAACACGTGTCAGCGGATAACTATTTTATCTATAAAATAAATAAATATATATTATAGTTACGAGGTAAATAAATTTATGACATATTCATTTACATACGTTTCAATTTTTGACAATTATCGATTTCTTTCAAGAGAAAAATTCAGAAATATAAGACCCTATAGTTAAAATATTAATAAATAGATAAATTCACCTTTAATTAAATGGAAGAGATATTCGTTTCATAAAACTGTTCTAAAAACATTATCCTAAAACAAACAGTGTGTGTGTGTATTCAGGTAGCATTTTCTCATTCATACATACATTGTTAAAAAAATAACAGAATTTGTCTGTTTAATTATACCTTATTATTTTTTCAATTTTTCTGATGGTCTTTTTGTATTAAAATCAAAAAAAATAATAAATGTCCAAGGTGTAACGAACGTTTTTTATTCTTCAATTCTGAGGTTGATTCAACAAAGAATCGAAAACGTTCGTGGCACCTATGGGACATTTATTAATCTTTTTGATTTTAATACAAAAATAACCATCAGAAAAATAAAAAGTAAAAAAGGTATAATTAAACAGACGGATTTTGTTATTTCTAACAATGTTTGCATATATATATATATATATATATATATATATATATATATATATATATATAGAGAGAGAGAGAGAGAGAGAGAGAGAGAGGGGGGGGGAGAGAGAGAGAGAGGGGGGGGAGAGAGAGATAGAGAAGGAGATAGATAGATAGATAGATAGATAGATAGATAGATAGATAGATAGATATGTATATATTAATTCTAACGTACATGAAAGTACATAAAACTACGTGAAAATTAATGTTAAAAAAATTAATTAATAATAGATAGATTTTTAAGAGAAAATTAAAAAATATGAGAGCCTATAGTTAAAAAATTAATTAATAGATATACTTACTATTAATTAAATTGAAGAGATATACATTTAATAAAACTATTTCAAAAAACATTATCTTAAAACATATCTTACGAAAAAAGTTGAAAATATATATATATATATATATATATATATATATATATATATATATATATATATATATATATATTATTTTATTACTTCATTTTATATTATAATATTAATGCCCTATCCAGTATATTGAGCTTCAGTTTTTATCCGGATGTTTCACTAATTATAAGATATTAGTTGACGCTTATATCTTTTGTTGGATTGCTTCATATATATATATATATACATATATATATATATATATATATATATATATATATATATATATATATATATATATATATATATATATATATATATATATAGTTATCAACAGACACGTGTTTAATCATCTCTACGACTCATCAATATGGCTAGTAGACGTAACGAGATTCGAAACCGGAAGTAAATTAGGGTCTGGTGCTCTACCGTCTGAGCAAACGAAACTACTACTAGAAGTGGAGTAAATTATATTGTATTTAAATGAAGCTACTTTTAGTTCCGAGTCTTCCATAATACTGAGTGACTTCCGCGATCACGTTTGGTGCCACGATAGGTTCACATAAGTTTTGTCACTTGCTTATTGGTTACAGGTTGATAGCTGGTCAATACCAGCCGGGTTGCTTGGATGAAAGGGTATAATGTTGAGAGACCTAATAAAAAAAACCTTAATGAACTCAGATATACTACATCACCAAAAACATGGCACGATACATCATTGCGATGTATTTTGCGAATTAGAACAATATTTTATATAAGCTAAACTTGTTGACGGTCTGTAATGGCTGCTTTTAAAGAAGAGCTTTTAAAAAAAGCGATGAATAAAAAAAAAGCGGAAATATTTAAGAGATTTGAATTGGGTTGTCGGTAATCGAGAGTGACGTATAAATATGGCTGTCAAGTTAAGAATGCCGTTTCGTTTTTCGATTCCAGCATTTCGTGTTTTACTTCTTTCTTTTTTTTCTTAATCTATTTCATTAAGAGATTTGTGTGAGAATTTGTAGCGCTTCACTTCGGTAAGTGCTTTCCACTTACGTGAGTTGAATTCGGAGGAAATTCAAATAAAAATTGATTTTCAATCTTGACATACTTTGTTTGCTTGAAATCGGGATAGAAAGATGCCCGCATTAATTAGAAATCATTTTTCAGCAATTTTCTATTTATCCATGTATTTATTATCTATCCATCGCAGTTAGTTTATATATATATATATATATATATATATATATATATATATATATATATATATATATATATATATATATTAATTATCTACATACGTATCCGTTCCATCCTCGCTGAATCATCAGTGTAGAGATAAGTATTCAAACCA
>OY744516.1:92928316-92965816 GCA_963556195.1 Sepiola atlantica
TATTCTAAGGGCGCGTAGGAAGAAGCCTATAATTATACCTGTTTTGATCTTGCTATGATGGTGGGAGTAGGATAAACTCAACACAGTAGAACCCTCCATAAAATTCACCCATGAGACTGAAATAAACGGCTCTATTCCCTTCCTTGATACTCTTATAATTAAGTCCAACAATAAACTAGAATTTAAGGTACACCGCAAAAACACTCACAAAAATGACTACATACATTTCTACTCCCAGAATACTCCTAGAATATGTAGCCCCCCACACATAGATGAAGAAATAAAATACATTTTTAATTCCCTAAAAACATTGCAATACCCCACACATTTCATATTAAATGCCAAGAAAAAAGCCTTCCAAATATTCTCCAGAAACACCACACAAAAAAATCAAACCCCTAACACCTCTCTCATAGACAGACCCCTTCTCCTACCCACGCATTCCAATAACACATCCATATGCAACACGCTCAACAAACTAGGCATTCCAATAGTACAAACCACTTCTCAATCCATAAAACAAACTTTAAACACATCCAGACATTTCCAAAAAACACCCACATCCCATGCCGGCTTATACACTGTCCCTTGCAATGATTGCCATCAATTCTACGTGGGAGAAACACAACGTGAATTAAAGAAACGATTAAATGAACATAAAAGGGACATAAAAAACAACAACCCTCTTAGTGCACTTTTCTCCCATGCTCTAGAATATGGTCATGCATTCAAATTTGAACAAGCCAAAATCACTAAACACATCCACAACAAATCTCGGCGAAGATTATTGGAAACTGCCCTCATCACATCCTCCACTACCATCAAGCAGCGAAATGGTTTCTTTAACCTATCACCCTTAATAAGCAAGATCATCCTCACAGAACAAAGTCTTTTGCCTGATCATGGCTAACTTTTATTTTCATCTCTAACCTTATGACACTCTTCCATTCACCCACACCCTTCCTTCTTCTCCCTGAATCTTCTCTTATTTTTCCTCACTTTTTCCCTCACATTTTTAATACTACAGTCCAAATAAACTTTCTCATGTTCCAAATATTTCAAATATTCCTCACCCACCCTTTCAATCACCCCCCTCCCCCACCCACTCCAATCCCTCACTCATTGCTATCATTTTCCAAATATTTCAAATATTTCACACCCTATCACGACAAATCCTCCCTCTTCCCCCTCTCATCTATTTTCTCCCATACCTCTTCTTAAATTCCCTCATTTTCTCCAAACGCTCTCTAAGACCATAACTTTCGCCCATCCACCAAAATCACAGCCCCCCTCCCTCTCTACCCATCCCCATTTTCCCTGCATACACTCCCACACACAAACATTCCAACTCACTCTTCCCCTTCAATCTCGACCACAGCCATCTGGTCAAACACCCCCTCCCCCTCTTCCTCCAATCTCTCTCTGCCATCCATTTTACCCCTGCTCATCCCCCACCTCTTTCTCTCATCGCCAGCCACAGTAGTCCTTGCTCCCTCCACCCTTCCCCTTTTTTCTCCCACTCATTTTCATTCTCTAACAAGTACGGACGTCCAGCAAGACGCTGCCATTATTTTTCATTTTATTTTATTTTTCTTCCCAACATGTCTACCCTACATGTATCTGTGCTTGCATGATATCTTTTCCCTATATCATCATCCTGATGAAGTCTTATAAATAAAGACGAAACGTTGATGTACACATAAAAAACATCCAGTTTTTGGTTTTCCTTTTTCATTTTACCATCACGTCGGATTACCTTCATCCTTCTCTTCCCATATATATATATATATATATATATATATATGTGTGGGGGGGGTGTAGTACAAAATTTTATTATGGCTACATAATGACCATATTTATTGTTAAACATGATGGATTCAAAATTAACAGAGTGAAAGGACAGCTGGCCGTTTACGAACCTCGCTCATCAGATCTAAAACCGAGGTAAGGATTAAGAGGAAAAAATGATATGCTATGAAGACTATAGAGAGGGAAAGGGGAAAATGCACATTTTTTATCAAATAGAAACCATATTAAGTCCGAGAAGATTTTCCTTTTGCTTGCAAAGAGAATGTCGCAAATACTTAATCTAAATGGGTTCTAGAATCTTCAGATGATAGGGTGAGTGTGACTTACTGAGAATGGGTAATAAGTCAACACTCAAATTGGAGGCACAGAAACGGTTATTTATAAGATGTTCGGCGATAGAAGAACCATATGTATTATGCAAAACGTCAGTTGGTAAATAATTTGCCTGGCGAATTTTTGTGGCCTGGATGTCCAAAATTTGCGACGTTCTCCCACCGTAGTACAAACTGCAACTACATTTAAAATTTTATTTTTGATTATAGATTCAAAAATGTTTAATGGATAGCCGTTGTTGTAGAGGGTCTTAGTAATACATTTACTTTCTTCATCCAGTTTGGTCTGAGAACAAATCATTAAAGTAAGGGTCTTAATTAAATTGAACTTTTGTTTTGTTGGACAAAATGAGTCCCAACGAGTGTAGTAGAGACCAGTGAAAGTTTGTTTCCGGTATACTATAGTTCAAAAAAAGAGATGAAGCTTTACAAATTAATACATTGAGAAATGGAAGCGAAGAATTGGCTTCTTTATCTAAAGTAAACTTGAGAACTGGATAAATATTGTTAAAGGGCGTGAAAAAAAACGTCCGCTTCCGTCTCATTGTTGAACAAACAAAAGGTGTCGTCAACATAGCAAAGGTAAACGTCTTGTCTTTTAAAACCAGATAACAGACCCTCTTCATGAAAACCTACAAAGACGTTAGCCAATGCCGGTCCTAAGTGAGAACCCATGGAGACACCATCAATCTGTCTGTACATAATATTATTAAAACTGAATTCAACCGACATAGTGGTGAATTTCATTAATTTCAAGAAAATATTTTCGGGAATAGAACGAGTGAGTAATTGACTACGATATAATGCATCTGCACATACATTAATCGTCTCAATAAGGAGAACACATGTGAAAAGACTTGATATATCAAAAGAACACATACATTTGTCAGTATAGGAATAATTTTGTATAAAGTCCGAAAATTAACATGAATCTTTTATACAAAATGAACTATAGCGTTTCAGAACTGGTTCTTAAATAGTGGAAAGCCATTTGGCTACCTTATGATGTGAAGACCCTATCATAGATAATATGGGTCTTAACGGTACCCCGTCTTTATGGATTTTAGGTAGACCATAGAGGCGAGGACGGATAGAAGGTCTGATCATTTTAGAAATACTAGTGAGAAAAATTCCACTCTTAACGCATTTAACCAAACGTTTTTGGAACTTGATCATGAGTAACCCAACAAATTTAAAGGTATCCCCTAGGATAGTCATCATTTTATTAATGTAATCTTGATGATCAAGGATGACGACACCCTGAGCTATTATCAGGTTTTGTGATAACCAAAGATTTATTATGGCGAATTGCTTTAATGGTACGAGAATGTTCGCCATTTGGATTCACAAAACGAGACAGGTGTACCTGCGTACCAATGAGCGAAGTCGTTCCATTTCGCCTTAAGATCACTGACCTTAGAGTCTTGCTAATTGAGCAAAGAAGACTTAGAATTCAGAGTAGATTTCTTCCCGTTTCGGATTTGTAGGAGGAATGCAGAAGTCTAAACCATGGGAAAGAATATTAAGTTCAAGTAGGGACAACTGAGAGGAAACAATATTGAGGACGTTTTGACTAATATCAGGGTTCGCCGAACAGCCAGGTTTTTTAAAAGTTAAATGTTGCAATTTATACTGGTGTTTTAACGTTAACCTGGATAGGCTACATTCATGAATTAAAGAAACGAACCGCATTAACTTTATTTTGTCGAAAAACGACAAATTGCTTAAAGATTCACTCCATGGCTCATGATATATTTTACTGAGTCGTGCAAGGTCACAAGAAAGTTTTATTAAAAAATAGAGATAAAAGTATCTTCAATTTTGTGTCCAAGATGTAAATTCGCTCTTTTGATTCTAAACGAAATAAAAAGGGGAACATACTTTATTGCTTAAGTACTTGTTAGCCAGGGCTGTTCTTATTTTACTTTTAATCTGTAGTAGGGAATTTAATCTACTGATTAATTCGGGTGTGTACCTAGTCTTAAATATTTTATTATGGCTATATAAAGACCATATTTATTGTTAAACATGATGGATTAAAAAATATAAGAGTTTCCATAGCATATATTTTTCCACTTAATTCTAACCTCGGCTTTAGCTCTGTTGAGCAAGTTCGAGACCGGGCAGATGCCCTTTCACTCTTAACAATAAATATGGTCTCTCTCTCTCTCTCTCTCTCTCTCTCTCTATATATATATATATATATATATATATATATATATATATATATATATATATATATATATATTTAAAAACATTATTAAAATGGCCTACATAAATGCAATTACGCTTCAGTACTACTTGTACCTCGTCGGGGCCAAAAGATGGTCCAGGAAAAGCATAAGTAGTACTGAAGCGAAATTGCATTTATGTAGGCTATTTTAAATGTTTATATAATGTATATTTATAAAGTTCTACCTTGTATCAAACAGCTTTTAAAAAATATTGGTTTTAAGATCATGTTCTCAATATATTTGAACTTGTTTAACTATATATATATATATATATATATATATATATATATATATACTAGAAAATACCCGTCCCATGACGGGTAAAATCAATTCATCGTCTATACACAGCCTTCATCGACACACCAATCATTTTTCACAAACGTAACGTTCTACCTTCCAACTTTTTGTATATTCAATTTGACTCCTTTCAATAAATGCTTATTCTCGACAAAGTTCGTAACTGAAACGAAATATGAAATCAAAACTTGTCTACCTACAACCACTAAAATAATTTTCCTTTTTTCTCTGTGTACTTGGAGCTAAACGGAACTTCCATGGGCAGAGTTTGTTTCCAAGAACTACCCGTCTGTTGAAAACAAGACCGCGGGCTGCTTCCCAGCTGATTGCAATATGGTCGTGTTCAAGTCCAATGTTAACAAATTCTTGCTGAACCGTTCTCTTAAATAATCAAATTCTACCCCGTTTCAACTATTCTCTCCAATCCTGAAAATGTTTGTCTCACCATCCACCTGACAAATGCATTGACCATTATCCTTCTAATATATATATATATATATATATATATATATATATATATATATATATATATATATATATATATATATATATATATATATATATGGTAAAATGAAAAAGGAAAACCAAAAACTGGATGTTTTTTATGTGTACATCAACGTTTCGTCTTTATTTATAAGACTTCATCAGGATGATGATATAGGGAAAAGATATCATGCAAGCACAGATACATGTAGGGTAGACATGTTGGGAAGAAAAATAAAATAAAATGAAAAATAATGGCAGCGTCTTGCTGGACGTCCGTACTTGTTAGAGAATGAAAATGAGTGGGAGAAAAAAGGGGAAGGGTGGAGGGAGCAAGGACTACTGTGGCTGGCGATGAGAGAAAGAGGTGGGGGATGAGCAGGGGTAAAATGGATGGCAGAGAGAGATTGGAGGAAGAGGGGGAGGGGGTGTTTGACCAGATGGCTGTGGTCGAGATTGAAGGGGAAGAGTGAGTTGGAATGTTTGTGTGTGGGAGTGTATGCA
The DNA here is from genome assembly GCA_963556195.1 of Sepiola atlantica. Taxonomy (NCBI): domain Eukaryota; kingdom Metazoa; phylum Mollusca; class Cephalopoda; order Sepiida; family Sepiolidae; genus Sepiola; species Sepiola atlantica. Next base: position 92,933,976 of record OY744516.1, read on the forward strand.
GGGAAAATGGGGATGGGTAGAGAGGGAGGGGGGCTGTGATTTTGGTGGATGGGCGAAAGTTATGGTCTTAGAGAGCGTTTGGAGAAAATGAGGGAATTTAAGAAGAGGTATGGGAGAAAATAGATGAGAGGGGGAAGAGGGAGGATTTGTCGTGATAGGGTGTGAAATATTTTAAATATTTGGAAAATGATAGCAATGAGTGAGGGATTGGAGTGGGTGGGGGAGGGGGGTGATTGAAAGGGTGGGTGAGGAATATTTGAAATATTTGGAACATGAGAAAGTTTATTTGGACTGTAGTATTAAAAATGTGAGGGAAAAAAGTGAGGAAAAATAAGAGAAGATTCAGGGAGAAGAAGGAAGGGTGTGGGTGAATGGAAGAGTGTCATAAGGTTAGAGATGAAAATAAAAGTTAGCCATGATCAGGCAAAAGACTTTGTTCTGTGAGGATGATCTTGCTTATTAAGGGTGATAGGTTAAAGAAACCATTTCGCTGCTTGATGGTAGTGGAGGATGTGATGAGGGCAGTTTCCAATAATCTTCGCCGAGATTTGTTGTGGATGTGTTTAGTGATTTTGGCTTGTTCAAATTTGAATGCATGACCATATTCTAGAGCATGGGAGAAAAGTGCACTAAGAGGGTTGTTGTTTTTTATGTCCCTTTTATGTTCATTTAATCGTTTCTTTAATTCACGTTGTGTTTCTCCCACGTAGAATTGATGGCAATCATTGCAAGGGACAGTGTATAAGCCGGCATGGGATGTGGGTGTTTTTTGGAAATGTCTGGATGTGTTTAAAGTTTGTTTTATGGATTGAGAAGTGGTTTGTACTATTGGAATGCCTAGTTTGTTGAGCGTGTTGCATATGGATGTGTTATTGGAATGCGTGGGTAGGAGAAGGGGTCTGTCTATGAGAGAGGTGTTAGGGGTTTGATTTTTTTGTGTGGTGTTTCTGGAGAATATTTGGAAGGCTTTTTTCTTGGCATTTAATATGAAATGTGTGGGGTATTGCAATGTTTTTAGGGAATTAAAAATGTATTTTATTTCTTCATCTATGTGTGGGGGGCTACATATTCTAAGGGCGCGTAGGAAGAAGCCTATAATTATACCTGTTTTGATCTTGCTATGATGGTGGGAGTAGGATAAACTCAACACAGTAGAACCCTCCATAAAATTCACCCATGAGACTGAAATAAACGGCTCTATTCCCTTCCTTGATACTCTTATAATTAAGTCCAACAATAAACTAGAATTTAAGGTACACCGCAAAAACACTCACAAAAATGACTACATACATTTCTACTCCCAGAATACTCCTAGAATATTTTTCACAAACGTAACGTTCTACCTTCCAACTTTTTGTATATTCAATTTGACTCCTTTCAATAAATGCTTATTCTCGACAAAGTTCGTAACTGAAACGAAATATGAAATCAAAACTTGTCTACCTACAACCACTAAAATAATTTTCCTTTTTTCTCTGTGTACTTGGAGCTAAACGGAACTTCCATGGGCAGAGTTTGTTTCCAAGAACTACCCGTCTGTTGAAAACAAGACCGCGGGCTGCTTCCCAGCTGATTGCAATATGGTCGTGTTCAAGTCCAATGTTAACAAATTCTTGCTGAACCGTTCTCTTAAATAATCAAATTCTACCCCGTTTCAACTATTCTCTCCAATCCTGAAAATGTTTGTCTCACCATCCACCTGACAAATGCATTGACCATTATCCTTCTAATATATATATATATATATATATATATATATATATATATATATATGTGTGTGTGTGTGTGTGTGTGTGTGTGTGTGTGTGTGGGTGGGTGGGTGTGTGTGTGTGTGTATAATTATTTTATGTATATACACATATATTATAAGGTGACATAATATATTGTGTATATATTTTCAATATTTACTTAAACACTGCTCAATACGTTAGTAGAACTTAGTAGTAGTAGTAGTAGTAGTAGTAGTAGTAGTAGTAGTAGTAGTAGTATAAAATATATCTATGGCTAGTAAGCTACACAGAGCTGTCCATGTTTCATTCCCGCAAGAAATCAACATTTAACCTAATTATTTCTTGTGGGAATGAAACATGGATGCCTCTGTGTAGTTTACTAGCCATATATATATCTTATACTACTACTACTACTACTACTACTACTACTAAGCTCTACTAACGTACTGAACAGTGTTGAAGTAAATATTGAAAATATATATAGTTTTTTTCTTATTCCTATCGATACCTACACGCATATTTATATGGATGCCAAAATGTACTCTGTTTGTGAGATCTATACACTTTCGTATATTATTTTTAGTACCACACTAGATGGTACATTGTACATGGTATACACATTACATAGTTAGAAATTAACAATATATATCTCATTTTCTATTTCTTCTTAATTTACGTCATTTATTTATTTAAGTCATTATCTTACTTCACTTCTCTTACGTTGCCGCTGTTACTACTACTACAATTACAACTACTACTAATTTAATTTTCTTTTTTATTTACGTCATCTGTTTTCTCCCCTTATCTTACACTACCGGTACTACTATTATTTTAGTATTTCCCTTTCTTCTTTGTTTACGTTATTTATTTACGCCATTGTCTTACTTTCCTCCTCTTACGCTATTACTACAACTACTAGTACTTTAGTATTGTCCTGTTCTTCTTTATTTATGTAATCTACTTATTAACATCATCATTTTTACTCCCCTTCTCTTATATTGTTGTAACTACAACTGTTATCACTTTAGTATTTTAGCGTTCTTATTTATTTACGTCATTTTTTTTACATCATCCTCTTAGTCTCGTCTTCTCTTGTGTAGTTGTTACTACTAGTATTTTCATTTTCTTCTTTATTTACGTCATTTATTTATTACGTTATCATCGTACTTTCCTTTTCTTACGTAGCTGCTGCTACAACTATAGCTACTATTTTAGAATTTTCATCTTCTTTATTTATGTTATTTATTTATTTACATCATCCTCTTACTCTTTTCTCTTATACTGCTCCTGCTACTACTACTACTTTAGCATTATCCTGTTCTTTTTTATTCGCGCAGTTTGTTTATCTACATCACCCTCTTTATCTTTTTCTCTTATTCTGCTACTACTCCCCTCCTCCTCCTATTCCCTTATTTCCCTACTCTCACCACCTCTCGTCTCATTCACCCTCTCCCTCCATCATCTACAAATTCAATTTTCAACCAAACACCCATGCAATCAGACAAGCTATATTATCAAAGTTTTAGTATTACATAAATGCTTAAATTAACGATTTTTGCCTAAATACATATTTGCAGCTGACTGGGCGTGTAATTTGCGCAACTCTCAAGCCAATAACATTTTTTATAACTTTTTTCTTCCTTTTCCGAAACCGAAATCCCTAAACGTGATTATGTGTTTTTTGGGTGTAAAACTAGTTTATTGATATTCTTTTCTTTTTATTCTGCTTCTTAGACAGGCACCCGCGGGCTTCTTTTCGTTTTTCGTGCCACTCCCGTTAATGCCGAGGGACTGAACGTATAAAAGAAACGCGTGAAAAAGAAGGTGTATAGGTTAAGCAAAGGGGGGATGGCGGGCCTGCGCTTAACCCGCCCCCCTCCTCCTCCATTATGAAGCATAAAGATCAATCTCATTTGCTGTGAGTGGTGTTCATGGACGCCGTGCGGCAGGAAGTTCACTGCGCATGTGCAGACAACAAGACGCTGCATTTCGCAGTATTGATTGGATGGATAAAGTTAAACAACATAAATAGATAGAAATAATAATAATAATAATAATAATAATAATAATAATAATAATAATAATAATAATAATAATAATAATAATAATAATAATAATACTCAAAAAAAAGATCTGGAAAAATACATAACTCAACACAGGGAAATCCTTATCACTGCAGCAAGAGACGCCGTTCCAACGAACAACTCGGGAAGCACCGAAACCAGAAACAAAACTGCAAGAAAAGAAAAGTGGGAAGAAAAAAAACTACACGGACACTTCAGAAGACTGACAAGTGAAGAAACCAACGAAAATAGCTGGACATGGCTAAGAAAAGGGCACTTGAACAGAGAAACGTAATCCTTACTGGTGGCTGCACAGAACAATGCAATTAGGACAGACTACATTAAAGTTAAAATAGATAAAACTCAATAAAACAGTAAATGCAGACTCTGTGGACAAAGAGACGAAACAATAAATCATATAATAAGTGAATGTAGCAAACTAGCTCAAAACGAGTATAAGAACAGACATGACTGTGTGGGTAAAGCAGTACATCGGGAACTGTGCAAACAATTGAATTTCGAATACGCAGACAAATGGTACAAACATAAGCCAGAAACAGTACTGGAAAACGAAAAACACAAAATCATCTGGGATATGGATATACAAACAGACAAACTCATACAAGCAAGGAGATCGGATGTTATAATAATTAACAAGAAGGAAAAATCATGCAAAATCGTAGACTTCGCCGTTCCAACAGACAACAGAGTGAAAAGCAAAGAAACGGAAAAACGAAGCAAATACACAGAACTAGCCAGAGAACTGAAAGGAATATGGAGCATGAAGAAAGTCAGTATAATACCAGTAATCGTAGGAGCACTAGGAACACTCCCCAAAAACCTGGAAAAAAGACTGGGAGAAATTGGGATCAAAGGTATCATTGGAACTATACAAAGGACAACAATGATCAAAACAGCTACAATCTTAAGAAAAATTATTGAATGCGGAAACTAACCCGCATAAGCTACGAAAGATCATACAAAATCCAACACATGAAGAACACAAAAACTAATGAAAGAACACACCACAAACAAACAGAAAATGCAAGAAACATCACTTAATAAGCTCCCTCTCCTCCAATAAATTACAACGGCCTCAACTGACACAACACAAAAATGGATCAATGAACAGAAATAGCAAGAAACACCATAAGCTCACCCCCACCCCCACCCCCAATAAATAAATAAATAAAAAATAATCAGCCCCCCCCCCCCAATAAAAAAATTGTACCAGCCTAGGCTGACACCACACAAAATATCTGCATAGGGTCAAGGACGATGAAAAGACCGAGGAGGGACAGCACAAACCAGACCTCCACTGGAAGTGCAGAGACTGCGGGGACCTTGGGGAGGCTTATTGCCACCCAAATCCCAGAGAAGACCAATGGTCATTACCAGCGAGAAATCAATGGTAAACGGCTGTTGTGATACTGCAAGTTTATTTGCGGTGGCTATCGAAAAGAGGTGGAGAATACTGGAAATCTGGGGAGACTTGTTGTCACTCAGACTCCAGGGAATACCACCGGTTGTCGGTGAGCAATCACTGATGACCTGTGTGAGAACTCCTAGTGAGTAAATAATAATAATAATAATAATAATAATAATAATAATAATAATAATAATAATAATAATAATAATAATAATAATAACAACAACAACAACATAAACTACAGACACTAACCAGCCAAATGGAAACTACAACAGAAGTTAAAAAAAATTAAAAAAAAATGGAACGAATACCACATAAAGCCAAGGGAACTAAAACTGCAAGAAATCTTATATAAACTGCCCCCTCCAAAAAAGGGTATCAGCCGAAGCTGCTACCACACAAAATAGTCGTGAAGGATCAAGGAGGATGGAAAGATCGAGGCGAGAACGCACTAACCAGACCTTCACTGGATGAGTGCAAAGTGTACTGAGACCTTTGGGAGGCTTATTGCCACCCAAATTCCAGTGAATACCAATGGTTGTTTCCAGTGAGAAATCAATGGTAAGCGACTGTTGCGATAACGCAAAGTCTTTTGCAAAGGTTATCAAACGAGGTAGAGAGCAAAGGAAATCTGGGGAGACTTGTTTTCACCCAGATTTCAGGGAACACCACCGGTTATTATCAGCGAGTAATTTCTGATGCTGACCTGTGTGAGAACTCTTAGTGAGTACACATAATAATAACAAATAAATAAATAAAACTTATGTATACTATTTATACTAGCAAAAGTATGCTCCCTCTGGTCGCATATTTTTCCTAATGTATATGACAAACAAACATACACTACACTGCCTCTTAAAATAGGAGGTAATGCCTGGAGAATGATCTAATCACAACAGAACAAATACTATACTAACCGCTAAAGAAGAAGATAATGCCTGGGAGAATTATCTAATGACAGAAAAACGGATACTACACTAAAGCCCCCCCTAAAAAAGAGGAGGTAATGCCTGGGATGATTATATAATGATCACAGCACAGATACTACACTACACAGCCACCCCAAAATAGAAGTAATAGTATAGTTTCAGTTTCAGACAGATATATATTAAATCTCCATGATTAATAGAAGTAATAGTATAGTTTCAGCTTCAGACAGACATATACCAAAGAAGGAGGTAATGCTGGGGATGATTGAATTATGACCACAGCACAGATACTACACTACACATCAACACCAGAAAGGGTGGGGTAATGCTTGGGAGGATAGTATCATGCAACAAAACAGATGCTACACTACTACCCCCCCCCCCCCCGAATCGAGCATTGAAATATAGGAATAGTATAGTTTCGGTTTTAAACAGACAGATTCCAAATCTCCATTATTAATAGAAGTAATAGAATAGTTTCGGCTTCAGACAGGCAGATACCAAATCTTCATTAGTAGTAGGTAGCTATTTCGAATGGTTTCGTCTTAGCCGCTGCCCTTTTCACAACGTTTCGAATGGTGTACTCTCCTGGCCTTCTACAGTTGCATTTTATCGTGATGGATACATGACCAAGCGGCTATAGGCGTTGGTTAAGATATATCCGAGATCAGCTGTCGCCAACCTTTTGAACTTCATGGGCCACTAAATATATAATCTTAAATCTTGGCGAACCATTAATACGAACTTAGAAGAAAATAAATACTAAATGCATTTATATAATCATAATCAGAAAACTTTATTTTATTAATATGAAATCCACCCATTGACGGTAACATTTATGGTGTAATTATTTAAATAAATAACAATTATACTTCGCCAGTGTTCATAGAATTAGGTCAATAATTTATTTTTTCATTTCCTGATGACCTAAAGAAGAAAAAACACCAACCGTTGACTTTTTAAATTAAAGTGGATAATTTATTTCCGAATTCATTTCTGACTTGCTATTTGCGGGGGTTGTCTGACTTGCTATTAGCTTTCTCGCTTCCTCTCAACACTTGAAATGGTTTCGTCCGGTGCGTTTTTTACTCATTAGCTTTCATGTGACGGGATGGAAGTACGTCGTATATTTATATATTAAGGGGCTGAACTAATGCGAGTTGAAAAATAACGTTAGTCATTTCTGATGACCTAAAGAAAAAATACACCAATCATTCACTTTTCTTTTTCTTTTTTTTCTTTCTTTAATTTTCTTTCTTTGAATATTGAGAGGTAGGGCCGACTAGACATTAAAAAATTACGCCAAACTTTTTAACATCAAAGACGTTAGCGGAAGTGAAATGGTTAAAAATTAAATTGAAAAAGAAAAACTGTCGCTCACATCAATATCTTAAATGATTTCACACCGAAAAATGACTTTCCATTTATCCTACTTTTTTTTTTTAAAAGTTTTAAAAACAAAAATAAGAAAGAAAGAAAACGTCGCAAACTGTAAAGTTTTTAAAAGGGGAAAATGAAAAAAAACGTATGCATCAGTATAGAAATCAGAGAGGAGAAAAAAGAACACGTCTCATTATGGAAATAGAGTAAAAGCAGTGGATTGTCTGAATTTTTATTTGCGTTCCCCCTTTCCCTTATTCGTCGGGCAGATCTCTGTATAGTGGGACGGATATATATTTAAATATGTAGTACAAAACGACAGCCCTCGAACCTACATTCTCTACTAACATCCACAAAAATACACCACATTCTAACACCTCAAGGCGACAAAACATGTAACAAACCTAAATGCAAAGTATGCCAACGCATCACCACCAACGACACATTCACACTTCCAGGCATAAACGTTCAACCTCTTACCTGCGATAATCCCAATGCGGTTTACCAAATATACTGCACCAAATGCACAAAAGCAACTATATTGGTAAAACGGACTATGAGTTTCGCCTACGTTTCAACAATCACAAAAAACATTAGATACAAATTGCAATCCATTATAATCTCCTAGATCACACCGTAGACAACATCAAATGTATCCTCATAGCCTCCAATTTTAAATCACAACACTAACGCAAACACGAAACAAAACTCATTATAAGACTCAACACGCACATGACTGAATAAGGATATTGGACCATTCAATGAATATTCATTTCACAAAGATATAAACTAACCAACAACATCTTCCACCGGGGGGTAGTGTGTGTACAGTAGGAAAATAACATAACTTTTTTATCATTAGCATTTTTTCCAATTTTTTTATATTTTCACTTTCTTCGTATTCTCACCTTTTTCTATATGATATTTATTATATTTTACGATTCTTTTCATAGTTGATTTATCATCTATTTTCTTGTACTGTATTTTATTCTAGTTAATGTTGCTTAATCCTTGGTATAACTTTGAAATGGTTTTCTCTGCCAAAATGTTCTTAACTAATACTCTTAAGATTACAGTACAACTGCAAACACAATCCTCGATTCCGCTACGTCCACATCACCCCCCCCCGCACAGACAAAACAATACCAGTTGAAAAAGCATTACATTAAAAATCAAATTCCCTTCTCTCTCCTCACCGTCTCCTTCCTCCCCCTGAAGAGGACGACACTTTACGTTTCTTTATCAACTTAAGTCTTGGGTAATGTCTTTGCTTTGTAAACTCTTGTCTCTTTGCACATAGGTGTGAACATTTAAGGAGGGGTCAGAGATACATTATTATACTTAATTTTATTTCTTATTTCTTATTATATTTTATTTTTTTATTTTTTATTTTTTTATTTTTTATATTTTTTTATTTTTTATATTTTATTTTTATATTTTATTTTTATTATTATTTTATTTTTATTATTTATTGTTTTATTATTTTTTTACTTTATTTTATTTTACTCTACTATACTTCCTTTTATTTTATTTTTTATATGTTTTTGATTTTTGTTTATTTATAATGTTATTATTTTTTATATTATTTTTTATAGTTTTTTCCTTTTTTCTTTTTTATCGTAAATTTAATTTTTATTTGTATCTCTTATCCTTTTTTCCTTTATACATTCTATTATTATTTTTATATTTTACATTATATTTTACTTTATTTTATTCCTTATTTTATTTTCATTTTATCTTTATAATTTTGATAATGTTTATAATGTCTTTTTATCATTATTATTATCGGTTTATTTTCATATTTTATATTTGTAACTTATTCCTTTTTCTAATATTTGTCCTTCATCTCCTCCTGTCAATAGATGTTCCTCTAAGACGAACTTGTTATTTTCTTCCTTTAATTTTCTGTAAGATGTGCTGCTAAAGGCGCTGATGAAGAGACGTTCTGGAGTGGCTTTGTAAAAAAAACTTTTAAATTGAAAATTTTTTTTAATTAAAATTAAAATATTTCCAGAATGTTTTGGAAACGACCGTACGCTATACTAGACTTGTTCTAATTCTTTGAACAATTGGAATGTTCTGATTCATTAAATCATCTTATATATATATATATATATATATATATATATATATATATATATATATAGTACCGTCCAAAATTAAGGAACAAAAATAAAATAAATTATATTTTAATATTTGTGAAAATTTCACTACATATGTAAATTATGTAGTTGGACTTTTACCGAGATTTTCAGATGAATTAAAATAATATTATTAAAGTTATCCACCATTTTACAGATTTCAAGTGTCCAAAATTAAGGAACATTAAGGAAAAATAATTGTTTAAAGTAGTTTTTTGTATAAAAGGATGAAAATAAATATTCTAAACTTTAAATATCAATCATGTCAAAAAGAAATAAAACTGATTTAAGCGACAAATCAAAAATCGTCAAATTAAGAAAGGAAAAGTTGACAATAGAAGAAATCGGAAAACGTGTGAAACGTTCAAAAAGTGGTGTAAGCCGAGTTCTCAAACTCTATAAAGAAACTGGAAGGTTAAGTAACACAAAGAAACCTGGTAGACCAAGAAAGACAACGGCAAAAGAGGACAGAGTTATACAACGCCTAGTGTTAAAAGACCGTTTCCTTACAGCTGGCAAAATTTCTAAACAAATGGAAGGTGTCACGAATGTTTTACTACAAACTGTGTCCAGAAGGTTGCACGAAATAGGTCTTTTTGCAAAACCTCCTCGAAAAAAGCCGCTAAGAAGTTAAAAAAAAAAAAAGCAGCTAGATTGGCGTTCGCAAAAAAAAGCATGTTATATGGTCAGAAGAAAATTGGAAAAAGTTTATTTCAGTGACGAATCGAAATTTAATGTATTTGGCAGTGATGGAAAACAATTTGTAAGAAGAAGAAAAGGCGAAAGTTTGGATCCTAGTTGCATAAAGAAGAAACTGTTAAATTTGGTGGAGGTAGCGTGATGGTTATCGGCATGATATCATGGCAGAGTACATCACCACTTGTACGCTTAAATACTAGAGTAAATGCCACTGTATACAAGAATGTTTTAGAACAGTATGTTTTGCCAGTGTTGCACAATTCTGGTATCGAAAAGCCTGTTTTATGCAGGATAATGCTCCCTGCCATAAGACAAAGCTGGTCATGAATTATTTGGCTGATCAAGAAGTAGAGGTAATGGACTGGCCTGCTCAGAGTCCTGACATGAACCCTATAGAAAACTTATAGAAGACTCTAGGACAGAATGTTATGGCAAAGAATAACAATGGCAAAGACTTGTGGCTGAAACTGAAAAATGAATGGGCCAAGATAATTGTGGCCCAATGTCAAGATTTACTGAAATCCTGCAGTCGTAGATGCGCAGCAGTTATTGAAAACAAAGGTGGAAGTACCAAATATTAAGTCTCTTTTGCCTTTTTAATGTGATTTAGTTAAAATGATATTTTGTTCCTTAATTTTGGACACTTAAAATCTGTAAAATGGTGGATAACTTAAAAAATATTATTTTAAGTCATCTGAAAATCTCGGTAAAAGTTCAATTACCTAATATGTATATTCAGTGAAATTTTCACAAAAATTAATATATAATTTTGTTTAGATTCAGAAGATAAATTTTTTGTTCCTTAATTTTGGACGGTACTATATATATATATATATATATATATATATATATATATATATATATATATATATATATATATATATATATATATATATATATATATAGTATGTGTGTGTTAAAATGGTTATGGAAAAGTGGACAAACAGAAACATTCAGTTAAAAAACGACATATATATATATATTCTGGCCCCTAATCCACAGTAGCCCTTTTACGTCTCATTGTCTAGGGTGAACTCTGGTAAAAAAGACATTACATATGATTACATTCCTATTAAGAAGCAGATGGAGAAAAAGGATAATTTCAATCTAAACGAAACCGTTACGAGAGTTAATAGGCTGTCTGATTTACACAATGATTTTAAGAAAGCAGGTTTTCGTTAAGTACTATGGCTTTATTGCACAGTGGTTTACGACGAAGGCAATCGACAAAGCTAAGTTCAAATATTGCGTTAAAGCAAACAATCTTCATTTAAAATATTCTATCAATAGATAGGGGTTAGTTTTCATGTACATCTATGCTAAAAAAAATCGATAGTTTTAAATGACGGCATTCAATGTTCTGTATTGACACGACTTTATTTAGAGTCGAAGGAATGTTGATAATTCAGTTAAATAAATACGCTTGGCCTGCTATTCATTTTTTGTCTCTTAACAATTGGTTGCCATGTAATTGTATAAACATTCAGACTTTCGTTTAAGTTGAGGTTTTTTTTTTCATTTTAGTTAAGTATGTCAGGATTTGTGTGACGAATGCAGTCAGGGCTATTGCGCACTTTGCTGGTCACACTGTTAAATATTGATGGGGACACGTCTTCTAGGACCTATTGTTGGAAAACAGGAAATTTTTTGACAAGGGTCATGAAAGAGTCAAGGCATCGATCCTGCTACACCATGCGAACTGGAAGTCGACGTCAGATATAACCAACAGAGAGAGAGAGGGAGAAGGAGAGAGAGAAAGAAAGGAAAGGATAGATAGATAGATCTTGAGGCACTAGCTGCTCTAGTCGTACTGAAGAGCTGTGATACAGCGAAACAGTCTGTATGTAGATGACTATATAAAGCTCTCTTTCTTGGGTAGAGCTTATTTGTAAGGATATCGCCAACTGCCATTAGCTTTAAGGCATAGCTCATTGGGTAAAACTAATTCGATCTCTCGGCACTTGACAATGTTTACATTGAGATATCACTTACACTCAATCAGTGTCGTATGATAGCGACTTGAGGCACTAACTGGTCTAGCTGTACTGAAGAGCTGTGATACAGCGAAACAGTCTGTATGTGGATGACTATATATATATATATATATATATATATATATATATATATATATATATATATATATATATATATATATATATATATAGTTATTTCAACACATGATCTTAGGAGATAAATGGTTTATTCGTCATGGTCACCCAGTAAGTCGCAATGGCAAAAAGATGGGGGGGGGGAATAAAGACTTAGTTTAAGTTCATCGCTTAATACTTTTAAGTTGTGTCAGGCCATCTTAAAGACATGCCTTGCGTCATTCAAGCTTCCATCAAGCCTCTCCCATGGATTGGCAACCGTCACTGTCTCTATCGTATGTTTAACATCATTTCTACCTCATTTTGTATGGACTTCCTTTCTCACCAATTCTAGCATATTTTTAGGTGGCGTCTTCGTGGCCTTTGTCTAGAACACACCCTGTTTATAACATAATGCCAAATTTATCTGATCAAATGTATCTAGTGAATAAATTATACTACCCGTCAATATTTAACATCTAACACTATTTTAAATCGTACAGTCATTTATTTATGAACATTAGACTTTTAAATGTATTCTTCATTACTCTGATACACTAAACCAACAATGGCGTATAATATAAAATATATATCAAAATATATAGCGTTAAGATAGAAATCCGTAAATGTATTAGATAGAAAAACAGGGAGGGCGATGGAGAGTGTCTGTACCAATGGTGTGTATAAACCGTTATACACCCCTCGTCGTTGTAATAGTCGGAAACCTATGCTCTTAATCGTCTGTGGATACAATCACTCGGACACCGATGTTTAGTTTTTAAGAAGGTTTATTAATTAGAAAAGAACAGTCACAGAGAGACGGGTTACGTAAGTGCGCGTGAGAAAAAATATATATATATATATATAATTATTTTCACAATCAGACAACGCTGCAGCCCACAACCCATGAAAGAAACATACCGGAAGTCCTAGACTCGAGTTTCCCGCTCCTTTGGGTTCATCAGTAGAACATATCCGAAATCAGGATTCGAAATCCTAGTCACTTGCATGCGAGGCGAGTACTCTGCCACTGAGCTACCTCGCCACATACAAGAAAGTCTATTAATTTACACAGATTAAGCAAACCGTGGTGAGGCCGACTGTGGAATGTACCTACTCTTCTCAACAAGGGGTGTAGTCATCCAATTACTTAGAAACCAGGTCGATGTCTTACAAGTAGGATTTTATACTCGCTCGGACAAAGTTGATAAAAGGAAGTACCAGCTAGACTCTTTCTCTTTTCTTTGCCAGGACACTGCACTGACAATAACTCCACGTAGTTCGGACTAACCACAAACTTCTCTCTTGAGACACCACAGAAACCTCTCGGGTCGTCTGGCCCTGGGGTTCGACAATAAGCTCCAAGGATTCAACATGGCTACTTCTGCCACACACGTGGACTTAATATAACACACACACACACACACACATAACTACATACATCGGCTTGACTTCCACACCTGTGTACTAGACAAAATTTTTCATATATAGACTCTTTCTCTTTTATTACAAACAGGACATTACCTGACTTCCACGTATCCTTCATATCTGAACTCCTCTCTATTCCCTACTAACGGGACATTATTTAACTCCACGTGGACTTTCTAACCTTTCCCTCTTCGTCCATATTCATGGACGTATTCATTCACTAACAACCCTTCTCTTCCATTTCTCCATTTTATACATGTTAATGAAGACGACCAATAAAGTTGTTTAAAATATTAGAAATGGACTTCACTGCTAGTTTAATATTGTTAAACCAGGAGAGTTGGAGATATATCCAAGGTTATCGCTTATTATGGCCTTCCATAATTGATTCTTTTTTTCATATAAATAAATGGTTACATGGATAATTCATTTGTATTTTTGCCTTCCTTTAAAAGTGAATAATTAACGGACCTTTTGTAGAAGATACCCGCCATTAATGGAAAAGGTTGTGTGGAAAATAAAAATAGCCCTGCCACTTATGCGCAATGCGCGCATACGCCTAATTTTGGGAATCATGTTTCAACACGCGTGTGGTTAGGGTTAGGGTTATGCTGTACAAAATGCAGAATAAACGCCACTGTGAAACGCATCGCCAACGGTGGACAGTCATCTATGTGAGTTTATGTGGAGGTAGAAATATAAGAGGAACGATTTTTTTATGGAAATACTCAATGACATGAATGGATTCCACCCTCTCGAGTAAGTAAGAAAACCTTTTTTCTGCTAAAACCCGTCGTTAGGGTCAGGGTTGGGGTTAAATTTAGTTCGGGTCCTAACCTGAAGAAGTACCAACCCGCGTTTTGTCTGTTTTTGGAGGTGATAGGGGTATGGAGGAGGATGGAGGGTGCGGGGCTCTACGACAAGAGACCCGAATTAACAAATGGAGCAGAAATGCAATTCACCCCGATCGATGATGAACAAGTGAGCGAGCTCCGCATCAAACGATAAAGCATAACCCATCCGACGCTCATCCTGTCTATCCTATCCAGCCTCCTCCCTGTCTCCATCCTCATCCTTTTTCTTCTTCTTCTCGACAAGCTCTGTTTTATTTTTGTTGTTTTTTTTGTATACTACAGCCAATCCTAATTTTTATGCCAACTTTCGATCCTTCTAAAATCGATGCCTTTTAGAATTTATGCCCAGAAATAAATCGAAGTTCCGGTTCAGATAAAAAGTAACCTTCTTCTTCGGCACATTTCAAATTCCAGAAAAGCGTCCATCGACTTTTTCTTTGACTATTTTTTTCTTCTCGTTTTGTTTCTGGCCAGAGTTTCAAGCGAACCTATTTTATGAATTTTGAATTTTTCTCGTTCCGAGTTTTTAATGTTTTTATCGTTTCGTTTCTAACCAGAGTTTTTAGCGAACCTATTTTATGAGTTTTGAATTTTCTGATCTTAAAAATGTTTTATATATGTTTTATTTTGTTTAGAAAAAGAAAAAATGAAGAAAAGTCATGTTTTTAATAATATTTAAAAAACTATTTTGAAATATTTATCTTCCTTTGATTGAAAAAGTGAGGGTTCTTTTTTACATCGAAATAACAATCACTTAAAAGGGCAAATTGAACACACGTTCATTTTTTAAATTATGGATAAGGAAAATGTGATTTAATGTGGACGAAACAGCGGTTCGAGTAATACAATTAAATTTTTTTTTAATTCGGACTATATATATATATATATATATATATATATATGAACAAATTTTTGGTGTGGTACAGGATTTTATCATGATTTTAAATGGGATGAACGGAGTCATAGCGAGTCGAGGACAATATCACAAGAAAAAAAAGAGAGGAAATTTGTAGTAATATATTTAATCGTCAGAAGACATTCGATTAAAAACTTTTTAAAAGAATAAAAAGATCGACTAGAATTAACAGACTAAATCCCAAGGTACCTTTCAACCGGCACATTGTCAAGGGAAACGTCAGCGAATATCGCTTAAAAACGGAGAAAAGAGTAACGTGGAGAGAAAAACCACACTGGCTGGCCACTAAGTCGGTCAGTTTCAGTTTTAACAATATAATGTATCAGCAGATTGATGGGGTGACGATGGGTAGTCTTTTGGGTGCTATCCTAGCGAATATTTTCTTAGGTTTTCAGGAATCCTTGCTGTTTTCTCGGGTTACTAGACCCTTTCGTTATTGACGTTACGTGGACGATACTTTTACCATTTTTTAGTCCCGTAACGAGGCAAGTGATTTTTTCTTGAAATTGAATACGCTCCACCCAGTACTACAGTTCATCATGGAAGAGGAGCAGAATTACTCTTTACCATTCCTGGACGTTTTAGTGGAAAGGGCGGGGAACAAATTCACTACAACTATATATAGGAAACCGACGTTTATGGGCTTGTATATCAGTTGGGATTCTTTTGTTGTCACGAGTAAAAAGATCAGTTTGGTCAAAACACTTGTTCACGGCGCACTGATGATTTGCACTGCTAGCAAACTTGCCGCTGAACTTAGAAAGATAACTGATATTCTTACTAACAATGGTTTCCCTGAGGGTCTAATTTCCAAATGTATTGATCGAAATTTTTGCGAAATTTAGTGCTAACATTTTCTTTGGTCCACCCAAATGTCCTGTTTATTTGACACTTTATTTTTATTGGTTCTATCAGTAAAGGTTTTTCGGATAAAATTTCATCGATTGTATCTCGTTGTTTTTATGCAGTACAGCCCCGTGTATTGTATGACGTCAGAACTGCCTTCCCAGACTTTCAGAAAAATGTACTTCCTACACTACCGAAAAGTTTGATAATATATGAATTCAAATGTCAGTGTGAAGCTCACTATGTTGGTCGTACTCTTCAGCGCTTGGAAGTCAGATTGGCCCAGCATATCCCTGCATGTTTTCGCAGATCCGTGTCTTTACAAAGAACATTCGGGCGTTTACAGAGCACATCCGGGCGCTAACAAGTCCACAGGTCATCCATTGGACAGCACTTGTATGATAATAAAAAGTGCGGTGAGGCGTGCTCCGATGGATGTTTTAGCATTGTACACAAGGCCCGTTCCAAACATCATCTCAAGGTGTTTGAGGCAGTGAGTGTTACAATGCGAAAACCATCGCTCTGTAGGCAAAAAGAGTTGTCTCACAAGTTGGACTTATTTAGAGCCTTCTAAAAAGGAAAAAAAATACTTTGCCTATTACGTCCATATATTCCTTTTCGGTTTATAATGGCGATATTCAATCTCCCTGGTTTTTTTTTGGTTTTTTTTTTCTCTCCACGTTACTTTTTCCCCCGTTTTTAAGCGATATTCGCCGACGTTTCCCTTGGCAATGTGTCGGTTGAAACATACCTTGGGATTTAGTCTGTTAATTTTAGTCGATCTTTTTATTCTTTTTAAAAGTTTTTAATCGAATATCTTCCAACGATTAAATATATTACTACAAATTTCTTCTCTTTTTTTTATTGTGATATTGTCCTCGACTCGCTATGACTCCGTTCATCCTATTTAAAACCATGCATGTCCAGAGTAGAGCGTGGTGTTATTAGCATATATACCCATTTCAGACTCAATTTCATCAGGGATGTTGTTTATGAAAATCAGGAACAATCAAGGTCCAAGGATCGATCCCTGGGGCATGCCCGTATTTATGTCGTGTTGCTTGGATGAACGGCCATCGAGGACAACCTGAATCTTTCTTTTGGATAAGAAGGCTCTCATTATATTAAGTATTCGTTCAGAAATACATATAAATCTATTTTCATGAGCAGATCTTCATGCCAGACCTTATCAAAGGCCTTGAACATATCAAGCGCTACCCCTAGCTTCACCTGCCTTATCCAGTGTATGGATATATACGTTCAGAGATGACCGTTAGGATATCCGCAGTAGAACGTGTCTGCCTAAATCCATACTGATGTTCAAAAAAAAGTTTAGCATTAACGAGATGGCGGATTATCGCTAGATTGATTAAAGATTCAAAGAGTTTAATGAAGAACGGTAGTAGACTGATAGGGCGATAATTTTGAGGGGCAGTTCTATCACAAGAGTTCTTGAAAGCTGGTACAACAGAGGCAGTTTTCCAGCTATCAGGGAAGCAAGATTCATCAAGGTATTTGTTATAGAGTTTTGAGAGGACATAAGCCAGCTCAACAGATAATTTCTTCATTACTATTACTGGGACAAGATCAGGCCCACATTCTTTGGAGGTGTCAAGGTTTTTTATGATATCCCGGACATGGGAAGCGGTGATGAGCAGGTCATTAAGTGTGGCTTTAGTTCGCAATGGAAAATTTGAGAGGAGTGGTTTGCAGAGTCCAGAGTGGAGTTCGAGGCGAACCGCTGGGTAAGTAGTTCAGCCTTATCAGTTTCCGTGCAAACGACATCATTGTAGTTGAATAGCGGAAGAATTATTGATTGCCCATTCATTGTTCGCCACACTATTGTAGATTTTCCAGAAATTGCGAGTTCCTAGTTTCTGTGACTCAATGCGTTTTCTGGTAATCTCTTTATACCTTTTTCTTAGCTGCAGCTATTACAATCATGCAATAATTTCTTGATGCTACAAATTTCTGTCTATTTTTAGTTAACTTATGGCGGTTGAATTGACGGAATACTTGCTGCTTCTGAGCAATAGCAACTGCACAGTTCGAGGTGAACAATTGGAGAGAGTGGGACTTGCTATAGAATTTCTGCGTGGGGACATGTGCGTCAATGTTTAATTTGACAAATTTGGTAACTTCATTTGCGCACTGATCAGCAGGGAGAGAAAAAGTTTCACTGATGTGATATCTGATGGATTCCCAATCAGCCCGTTTTAAATATCTCGTCATTTTGAGTAACGGCTGATCGACTTTGGGACGAGACTTTAAGGTAATATTAATCATTACTAAAAAAGGTGATCAGCGTTCCTGACCGGGCTATGGGCATTTGTCGTACAAGCCTCGGGCCGTGATGTCAAGAACAGGTCGAGAAGTGAGGTTTGCTGGTCCTCACCATCTGAGAGACGGATCAGGAAAATGATAGTCTGTGAGAGGAAGTGTGCAATAGAGAAACTATACGTGCAGTTACCAGCTGCGTCTGTATAGTTCGAGAATCCAAGCCTAATACGGTAGTGGGTATTAAAATCCCTAAATACATGTATTTGGGCGCTCGGTTTTAGATTGCTGCATATATGTTATCAGAGATTAATTTGAGCAGGGTACAGTCCTGTGTCGAAGGAGAACGGTATATGAAATATAAGTGACTAACGCTGTGTTGTAAGGTTAATCTAAGTCACATGTAAACTTGATCATCTGGTTCTATACTATGTTCCTTAGTCAATGCAAAGGTGTTTCAATAAAGAGCAATGTGTGTATTTATATATATATATATATATATATATATATATATATATATATATATATATATATATATATATATATATATAAACTCTAATTGTATATGTGTGTCAGTACTTATTATGTGAATGCATATATGACGAAAAAATGATGTGTCGTGTCCATGTATGATTTCATTTGCCCAAACAAAATCGTATTCACCCCATAATATGGGAAAGTTACAAATACATCTTCTCTTTCCCTCTCCACGATATATCACCATGCAAGCAGCTAATGGTTGACCTACTTTAAAAGTTGAAAAATATCAAATATACAAAAGGTTTAATCAGCTGATGTCTTATTATGGAAAATCTTACGGTTTGCATGTTCAAAGACGATAATTTTAATTCAGTCATGTGACTCTCACGGATTGCGGTTTTGCCCCATTCTTAGAAATTCAAATGTAAAATTTATTTACGGCCTTAGGATACTGAGCTTGAAAAAGCTTCGCTTGAAACATGTCTTGATATGTAGCCAAATTTTTGTATAAATAAAACTTCAATTATATAAATAGATCTATTTATTATTGAGCACTATTATATAAACACAGTAAAGTTTCTCCGGATGTTAACCTATGGATTCAAACCTTACCTAGATTACTATATGTAATTTAAACAATTTTCGGTGTTCTTTTTTAATATATATATATATATATATATATATATATATATATATATATATATATATATATATATATAATTTTATAAATATCAATTTTTTACGTACATAAAAGTAAAAAATTAATATATATATATCAAAAACAAAAAATACGACCTTTGAAATGATGCCGACTAATAATGCAGTTTTTCTGCATCTTAAGCACTTGTGAAACAATTAACAATAATTGAAGTGAAACAATTAACAATAATAGTAAGCTCAATAACAACGAGCTGAAAATCACCTATAAAAAAATTATTACATAGAAACCATTATATATATATATATATATATATATATATATATATATATATATATATATATATATATATATATATATATATATATATATATATATATAGATTTAGATTTTTCACTTATAAAATAGATCATTCAGTGAAGACCGGGGTTGTTCCAATAAAAAACAAGCTCGATGATACTCGATTACAGAGTACAGAGCATTTATATGTGATTTTATGAAGGCTTACCAAAGCATTCCTTTCAAGACACCAATGATCACCATTAAAGATATTTTTTCTTACAAATACTATTTATTCAAATTAAATGTTTTTTCCTACACGTGTTTCACTACCAAGCAGTTACTTGCTTGGCAGATCATCAGGGAAATTAAATGTCTGGAATACTGGTTTCAACTGCCGACAAAACACAGTGTGGCGTTGTAATAGTTGAGGTCACTTAAGAAGAGAAGAGGAAAAAAATAAAAATAAAAATAAAAGTCAAACTTAAAAAGCAAGGAAGAACAACGATAAGAAAAGAAAGTCCTAGAAAAGTCTTAGAGAAGTAGCTTGTGCATTATTTCTTCCACCAAGCCAACAAGCAAGTAATCGGTCCCAAATACATTCAATAAAACCACAAAACCGGAACAATGTGCGATAATACACTTTCACGTTAGCCGGTACAATGATGAATAAATCCCCCCCCCCACAAGAAAACAAAAGAACTAAATCATTCAAGATACCGCTCACAAGTTACCATTCCAATCCAATGATAGTATGGGAATTCTAAATCCAACTTCTCACAAAGAAAAGTCAACACAAAAGTTCGTCCGAGTTCAAAGAGTCTTATTTCAATTGTTGATTTATTACTCCTCGAAATAAACACACAATAATAAACTCACCAGCCATTGGGTCACTATTGATATGCACACGCATGTTTATAGGTAATGGTACAGTCTTGATGTTTTTTCACAAATATTACATTAAAGCTCTGTGCACCGCTAATATGGTGTCGAAGCAGTCTCAAACAAACAAAGAAAAAGTACCCATAGCTTTAGTATCACATCCATCGTAGTTCACCCTCACCCACCAAATAAATCAGATTCTACTTTTTGGGGGCGATTACATGTAAACGGCCGTAAAAAAATAGCATCAGTAACAGTATTTTAGATTTTAGATTGGGGATCCCTTTTTTATCTTTATTTCTAAAATAGTTTTAAACAAATTTCTGAATTGTATCTGGTTACCTAACCCTCCCCCCCCCCCCACACACACACACACACCAAAACAAAATTCAAAATTATTAGGTTTTTTTTAAATTACCTTCTCGATTTGTATTTAGTTACATGTTATAATATACTTTGTTTTATGGAAAAACCTCAATTAGTTTCAGCGCTGTGTTTTATAGTAAAAGAAAAAACAATGTCCCCCCCCCCTCCAAAAACAAAATTGATTAAAATAAAGTATTTTTATAACTCACTAAAAGACTGCACATGTATCTTGGTATGCAATCATTCATCTGGGCTTATATATATGTCGACAGGGTTATATCCTATTTTAGTCACATAAATTTTTATGAGTTGATATATGTATGTATTCTTGAATACCTTACATTTCGTTGTTAGTGTTGCCAATTAATTAACTTGGTTAAAGAGAAAATTGTTCCTGTAACATGAGTTCCGGTTATGAATTCGGAAAGAGGTAAACGGTGTTTATCAGTAAAGTGTCACGTATTATATTTTATGTCCGGTGTTATTTGTTTTGAATTAGTAAAACAAAAGAAAAGTAAAACGCTTTTTGTAATTGGGAATAACAAATAATCAAAACCAACATTACTTTTTTTTTAATTCTCAGTTGAAGAGTTCTTCTTACGCGAAAAGATATAAAATATCTACGGGATTATTCTGTTTTGGATACTAAAACGTATCCAAAATAGAATAATTTTAATTCTATTTTTAAAAATAATTTTATTTTTAAAAATATTACAAATAAAATTATTTTTTTAAATAGAATTAAAATTATTCTATTTTTGGATACGTTTTAGTATCCAAAACAGAATAATCCCGTAGATATTGTATTTTTCGCGTAAGAAGAACTCCTTCTCGACTGAGGCAATGTTTAATTTGTTTGGATAGCGGAAATTTTCACAACTAATATTGTAAATAAAAGAAAAGCAAACAGCATTCTGTAATCGGAAATGTAGTATTTTTCTCTGACAAATAATCAAAGCAAACATTTATGTTTAATTGTTCATATTTTGTGTTTTTACAAATAATATTGAACGAAGTTTTTAAATATGTTATTTTTAAAATATTTTAATAAGTTGTTCATAAGTAAAACGAAATGCCACTGTAACCTCCTAGCAACGTATTTGTTACCTATTTGTGTTAGTAAAAAAAGTATCTAAAAATAAATCGTCGAAACTACTTGATAAAAATTGAAATAAGTTTATAAAACGTATCTAAAACGGAATAATCCCGAGGTATTTTTAGTAGCGTAAGAAAAATCCTTCTTGACTAGGGCAATGTTTTATTTGTTTGGATAGCGTGGTTTTGCACAGCTACTATTGTAGATAAAAGATAAGCAAACAGCTTCTTTGTACTGGAAAAGCAAACATTTCTGTTTAATTGTGCATATTTTGTTTGTTTTATTACAAATAATATTAAAAGAAGTTTTTAAATACGTTAGTTTAGAAATAGTGTAATACGTTTTTTCATAATTAGAAATAATAGTCCAATAATAAAAGTTAGACGAGACTATCCCTGCCGGTCGCACGATTCGAACCCCAATAGAAAAGTCATCCTTGATTCTGTAGTCGGAGCGAACACGCATTGCCGTGGAAAAGGTAGAATAAATTAACGACTAAATGCCAACTTCAGTGGGTATATTAACAAGCTGCCAAACAGAACTCAATAGACGGGGCCTAGAGTATTGCATGACGCAATAAATGACTGCTTGTTGTCAACCTACTTAAAGTGATCCATCTAGTGAAAGCTTCGAACACACACACACACACACACACACACACACACACACATATATATATATATATATATATATATATATATATATATATATATATATATATATATAGGATGTTCAGATCTGAGTTAAAAAGTAACTCGTGTCTGGGGCCCGAATCGTGCGACTGGAAGAACAAGTGTATCAATACTGGCGATTCCGCAATATTTATTTAAGTGAAATTTTGAAAAACCAACACACGATGCAATTTAAATGATAAAATCATTTTTTTTTTTTTTGCAAGCTTTCGTTCTAAAACAACTTTGTCAGGCGAGACTGTCTTATAATTTGTTTTTGTTTTCTTCTTTCTTATTTCGATGGTATTAACCCCGAGGGGTCGAATCACGGTAGAGGCAGAAAAACAGGTCAAGTTATCAGGGAAGTTAGAATAAGTGAAGTTCGGTCGATTTTTAGCGCTGGTTGGCGCTTTTTGAATAAGGAAATTGACAACACATGAAAATTTATTTAAGTTAAATTTTTTTAAACCAACACATGGTGCAATTAAAAAGATAAAATCATTTATTTATGTTTGTAATAAATATCATCCAATATCCTTTTTACGACTGGGTCCTTCAAGAGAATTAAAATAAGCTGTCAAATTAATTCGTAAATGCGAGCTCCGTCCATTGGTGACGTCGAACACTGTGCGGCAGCTTACGATATGTTCGCTTGTAATAAGAAAAATAGACTTAAATTCTCCTCTTTCCGTATAACTGTTAGGTTGGCCGCATGGATAAAAGGGGTCAGACTTTTGTTTATAAAAGGGGTCAGACTTTTGTTTATAAAAGGGGTCAGACTTTTGTTTATAAAAGGGGTCAGACTTTTGTTTATAAAAGGGTGACTCCTGTCTCGATTCGAGCTGTGCTATCAGCAGAACAGTTATCCCCCACACTGACGATTCCCGAAAAAGGATGAAAAATATATGTATGCGGATATTAAAATGTTTTTTTCAATTTTCTTATCTTTTTGGTTTTCCTGGGGATAGGGCATCCTACCAGATGCTAGACAATCACCCGCTATTTCAGAGATTCCAACTGAGAGATCTTTTTAAAATTCTAACCGCTCCTTTACGCGCTATTGTTTGTATCTCTCTTGAACTTGGTTCACCGGGTATATTCGCTCATTTGTTCCTATAATTACTGGAATGATGGAGATCTTCCTAAGATTCCAGTTTCTTTCAATGTCGTACATAAGACCTTGGTATTTCGTTATCTTCTCCCTCTCAGCTCTGTTTAAGCCAGCATAATTAGGGATGCTGACTTCGACTAGGGGGCTACTTTCTCCCTCTTACACATATGTGTGTGTGCGTAAAACATGAAAAATATTCATTTGATGATTGTAGGATGAATATTTATCAGAAATAATAAATACATTATTCAAATAATGTGTCCAAATTATATCCAACATTGTTATTGGCTTTTAACAATAAAAGAGATCAAACATTTCAGTTTCTTTTGATAATTCTAACGATGTGATTGATTATGTCGGTTTCTTATTCAGCCCACTCATCTCAGATGTGATCGAGGACAGGTATCATAGAGATGTGTCCTCTTATCGATGAAAACGCAGTTTATAACTTCTCGCATCTGCCAGTATCCTATATTTCTATGAAGTCACCATTCGACCGTGCATGGTTGATTGGTTGTTTTGTTATACGGCATATCACCCCTTTTCGGGTTATTTAATGCCGAATCCGGTCATTTTGGTGAACGGTTTTATGTTTCAAGTTCTTTATATGTTCAAGTATTTATTCATGGTGTTTGGGGGGAGGGGGAGCAGGGAGGGAGATGGGAATGGAAAGGAGGAAGAGATAGAGAGAAAAGGGGAGGGATGGAAATTGTTGTTTTTTTGTTTGGGGTTTTGCAGAACATATATGAGTTTTGCAAAGAGAAAAACAAACAATAAACATCAATGTTTGGTGCATTTTGGGTCAGGAAGCCGATCTCTTCAGACACCCTGATCTGGTAGCACCAGGTTTGTGTATAGAGTATTATTGCCACGTGTATAGAGTATTATTGCCACGTGTATAGAGTATTATTGCCACGTCTCGGCTGGTGCCCTCTTTGACCAGGTGCAATAAAGAATCTCTAATCTAATAGATCCCGTACTGTCTGCACAGCTCCAGCTGTTGTCCCATCGCTACAGTGTTGCATCCCCGGGCTGTTTCACAAGCATTTCCACGAAATGTGCTCCGATGAACTTAATGCATTTGTACCCCCCTTTCGACGTAAATACGACCGATTCATCCGACTAGCAACAAACACCGCCCCGTCTCTGTAGAGTTCACTATGTGCTGGAAGATTTTCTACTGCTTGCTTTTGGAATCACCCTCCTGCTTCCTGTGCCCCCCTCTAACGCAAAAAAACATGCAGAAATTTAAATGTAATGTGAACAAAGATCTTGCTGTCCAACTTCCACCCAAGGTTGCCCTCTTATAAATCTGTCCCCTATCGGAGTAGCCCCTTGTCTGGGGTGAACGAAACTATAAAAAAAAGGCCTGACGGACAGGGGAACATATTTCAAACCTAGCCGGAGGCGGGTAATGTAGTATCTGTTCTGTTATCAAGATACAAACTTCCCAGGAATTACCTTCTCCTTTGGGGAGAGGAGTGGTGTAGCATCTTTTCTGTTGTCATTATACCATCCTACCTCGGCATTACCTCCTCCTTTTAAGGCGGTTGTGAAATATCTGTTCTCTTGTCGTGAAACAATCCTCCCGGACATAACAACCTCCATTGGGTGGGGGTAGTGTAGTATCTGTTCTGTTGTCATGAGACAATCCTCCCGGGTATTACCTCTTCCTTGAGAGGGTAGCGTACATCAACGAGAAATTGTCACAATCGGCTGTTCATTAGCAAACGCAACATTTTCATTATATATACTAGCAAAATATGCAATAAAAAAAATGCTTCCAGTCCCCTTTTACTCCCTTTTGCATAAAACTAAATTAAACTAAATAACTAAAAGTAATCAACATTACGCCTAGCAACACTGTTCCTCATAATGATTGGTTAAATAGTTTCGGTGTTTACTCTACACAACTATATATATATATATATATATATATATATATATATATATATATATATATATATATATATATATATAAAGTAAGATATATATATATACGAGGCCTGTCTAAAAGATATCCGACCTTAGGCCAGAAAAAATATTTCAAATACGTGACGGGGTTGGGACCCTAATCCCCTTCAACGTAGGCCCCTTGTGCTTGCACACACTTAGCCCACCAATCCATCCACTACCGGAAACACCTCTGGAAGTCTTCTTTTGGAATGATGTTCATCTCTAGTTCAACACATTCAAAAATGGCCGCACATTAGCGGAGAGTGGCCAGCGTTCTGACAGGCCCCAAACTGCTCGGAGTGTGGCTGTTGTTGAGAGGGGGCGAAAAAAGAGATAATGCCGAACGCGACAGCAGAGATGAACACCATTCCAAAAGAAGACTTCCAGAGGTGTCTCCGGTAGTTGATAGTGCAATACTAGAGCCCTTAATTAATTTTAAAGTCATATAAACATTAGTTAATAAAGGGAACACATTGTCCCAAGTTCAGAAAAAAACAGCTTTTATTGCCATACAATTGTTTCTGCCCTCGGTAAGCACACTCATATACTTGATATACAAAGTATGCAAAATTATACAAAAATATCGACATTTTTTTTCTTGAAGGCTTCATCAGTGACTAAGAAAATCTACCTGTCCGGTTGTAAAAGCTACAGTATAATTCAATATTCATTTATTTTTATTTATTATTTCTATTTTTTATTTTTTATTTTTTATTTTGCATATATTTTTCTCAATTTGTCAATCCAAGGAAATGTTGTTTGAAGGTTTAAATTGTTCGTATGTTAGATCGTGGGGGTGCTAAAGGTGGGAGGACGCCCTGAAAGGTGGGAGGAGTGAAGGCGGAAAGCGGAAATGACATCACGTTAGTTCGGGGCTTTTTCGGTCTTGTTCCTGGTTCACCAACAAGAGCAGACGTGAAAAAAGCGCCGGTCCGCTGTCGGTAGGCGGGGGACTGTGGGAGAGGGCGCAGTAGCTCACAATGGCCTGACTGATGCTATGGTAAATCTCCTTCCGAGTAATTTCTTTCCTTCTCTATCCCGTACAATACAGTTAATTTCTGTCTCTTGTTGTATGTTGAATAAAACCGTTAAAAGCCCAACAACGGGTGTCCGCGTGGTTTTGTCAGCAGCCGGGATTATAGCGATGATGATGGTGACAGCAACGACCACAGCAGGGTAGACCAGACAGCGTGCGTTGTCAACTTAACATACAACGAAATTAACGGGGTATAATGTTTTATATACTCGAAGGTAAGCAGAATGCAACACGTAACCACTTGCGTTTATATATATATATATATATATATATATATATATATATATATATATATATATATATATATATATATATATATATATATATATATATACTATGATGTGTGGATATAATTTCATATTTTACCAAAGTATTTAACTTGTAGTTTTGTTTTGTTTTTGGCTTTTTTCTCGGAAATTGTGTGTTTTCCATCGCTACAAATGTGACTGCTCCCGAAATTCCGCTCTAAAGGAAGACGCTGTTGCAAACAAATGTTCTGTTATTTTGTATAACTGAAAATAAACGTCGTTTGGATACAGCTGTAAGCGACTTGGATATTGTTGTGTGTACTTTTTATTTGGATTTATCCCTTCAGAAACATAAATAAATTTTTTAAAAAAAGTAAATTAAATAAATAAAGTTTATTCACTTAATGATTTTAAGAAAATTAATAAACCTATTCTAAACGCAGAGGTGTGTGTGCGGGGGAATGGGGGTAATTGAACCTAACCTAACCAGGAAAAAAAATGAAAAAATTTGTTTTATTTAATGTCGGCATTAATTGACTGTTCTGCGACGGCTTGGCCATTTTTGGTGTGTACCATACATCGCAATTGGAAATATTCGGATCAATATAGATCCTTGTCCCATTGCCGCAATGTTGCATCCTTGTGCGTGTTTTATAAGTACTTCAATGGAATGTGCTCCGATGAACTTGCTGCTCTGGTGCCCCTTCGACGTAAATAAACTCGACCAATTCGACAATCAGCTAAATCCCATCCATTCACTGGGGAGGTCCCCAGACGTAAATACACTCGATCAACTCGACAATCAGCTAAATCTCATCCATTCACTGTGGAGGTCCCCAGATGCCGGAGAGTCTTCTTCTCCAATAGCTTCTTTCCTCGAGTTGCCGGCCTTTGGAAATCCCTCCCTGCTCCCTGTTTCCCCGACATGCAGAAATTTAAAACTAATGTGAACAAAGATATCACTGCACAGCTCCGATTTAGGATGACCGCCAAAACGTTTACCTTAATTCCCAGTAGCCCCTTACGTCTACAGTGGCAACTTGCGTTATTAGGTGTGAACCAAGTTTTTTTAATTTAAAGAAGTATCCCGTTTTTTTAAAATGACTCTTCATATGGACATTGAGCAGTTAATGGTATTCTGATTTCTGTTATTATTTTAAATGAATGGAATTTTGCCAGAGTTTTAAATAAAGTTTTCATAACTCGATAACTGGAAGGTAGAATATTTATCAGGGATTTTGCATAGTTACTTCAGGGAGAAATAGCAAATTATTTATTAATTTACATATTAGCTTTTGATAACTTGGCTTCAAAGAGAAGATCAAATGTTGCAGGGTTTTTTGTTGTTTCATAATTTCGCCGATTTGATCGATAATTTCGATTTCTTAATTGACCTATTTGTCTGCTGGAATTCGATGCTCAGATACGAACAACGCAGATCGGTCCATTCGATCTATACGGCATAACAACGTTGACACACCGGTTCTCGTTAGATCCCCGAAGTTAGGTGGCGTTGAGCCTGGTCAGTACCAAATGAGTGACCATTTTGGAATACCAGGCAATGTATGTGGGGGGACGGCGACCCCCACACCGCCCTTCCCCCCCCCCCCCCCACCCACACACACAAAACAAAAACTGCAAAAAGTAACGCCATCATCTTTCCTGATCGGGCTTACATATGATTGGGAACCGCTTGTGAATTTAATATTTCGGAATTTTTTAGATGAGGAGTGATAAGTTGTATTATTTGGGTTATTCGGACTACTGTTCTCATCTTAGATGTTATTCGACCGATGTAATTTCCGACCTTCTTCGTGCTCGTTTTGTCGAACTCGGGAATCTGCGCGGAATTTCGAACGAAACCTTTTATCTAATCGACGGGAATAGTTTGCTCTCGTTTCGTCAGTCATGACCGGGTGGAAGTCTTAAATAATTCGCAATCTTATTCTTAGTATCGCCCGCAACCTTCAGAAGACTCTCACTTAAAACTGATGACTATTCAGCACATTTATCCATTGCACCACGGGTCGAAGGTTACATCGGCCAAAACGCTGTGAGAATAACATCCAAGATGAAAACAGTAATCCAAATAATACATATTGTGAATTGAATATTCTCTAGAAACTTCCTCCTTCGAGGGAAGCCGACTCAGGCCGCCTAGAGTGAATGCCGCAAGTTTATTTAATCTGCGCGTTTAGCGATAAAAATGCTATTTTAAACAAGCATGGTAGATCCATTTTGACATTGCTCCTATCAGGCCAAAGTATTATTAGGAAGAAAAAACTAATCGAAATGAATTATATTCGTGTCGATAACATAATGGCGAAAATAAATTGAAAAATAGGCTAGCCCAAATCAAATAGCAATATATCAGCTGAAATTTGATCATCAGATCAAACGATGGATATTCTAAAGATTCGTCCATTCAATCTGTGTGTTTAATGATGAAACCTGCAAAAAAAGGTAGTCTCCCTCTATCAGGTTAGAAAACCTGCCAGTATCCTATATCTGAACAAATCCTCCATTCGCTCGTGCACCAACACTAACATTTTTCTCTTGGACAGGGTCTAAAAAAGAACCTTTAACCTAATATGTCCCACACTGTCTACCAAGCTCCAGCCCCAGTCCCATCGCCGCAATGTTGCATCCCTGTGCTTGTTTGACAAGTATTTCAACGGAATGTGCCCCGATGAACTTGCTGCACTTGTTCCCCCTCAACGTAAATACCCCCGACCAATCCGAGATAGGAAGAGAGGTAAAAAGATATAAGTTTTAATAGAAATATGTTACACTTTTGCCCTGGGCAACGCCAGATAGCCCTGCTAGCCTGCTAGTATTACATAAATCATAAGTCAATCTAACCCATTTTATTTTCATAAAGCTTGACCGTGTAGTTCTTAAAATATTAAGGATTTTTTTTTCTTAACAGAGTAAACAGAAAGATCGATTGCCACCTGAATAAAGAAATGACAAGGAAAGATTCTATGAACTAATGAAGCAACCCACAAACCGGCTGGTGATTGTGATGGTTCAATCAATAACTTCATATTATAAATAGTCTGCATATATATATATATATATATATATATATATATATATATATATATAGTAATCTAGGTAGGGTAAAAATCCATAGGGTAGAAATCCAAAGGGAATCAAACCGGGTTATAAAAGAGTGCTCAATAAAAATATAGAGCTGTATTGTGAATGCTTTTATTCAAACATGTACAAGGTCTGCTACACTGGCATGTCGATGTTATCGATCTACAGCTCTCAAGAGCTGAGGTCTCATCAGGCAGAAAATCGTTTTTTGATTCAACTGGTTGCTGAATTCCAGGGAGAATGAAGTCAAGCAAAAAAGAAATTAAATGCCAATTGATCAAAATATAACAATATAATTTATCAACAATAAGGCCATAAATCCACCAATGGGTTTAAACTAAAATATCCCCGTAAGCTGGGTGTCATGTAATTGTTATATGTCTGCATTGACAGGAAGCAGACACAACAAATTTGAAACCCCCCCTCCCCCCCTTCCTTCATCTTCTCTTTCGATCTTGTTTAACCTCCCCCGACCCCCATCTTTATCCAGCCCAGCGCTGAATAAAAATTAATATGAATTTAACTCAGAACCATCCCCGCAACAAATCCTAAATGGCTATAGACACCCACCCCTAACACCCCTCAACCCCTTTCTCTTTCTTTTTCTTCCCCCCCCCCCTAACTAAGCGTTGGATAAAAATACAAAATAAAAATATAAACAGCTGTAAATTAAACTTTTCTGACAGCAATTGTATCTCTTTCCCTTTCTCTTTTCTTTTTCTTCTCCTCGGCCCACTCCCCTCTCTACCCCAGCTCAGCGTTGGATATATATATATAAAATATATAAAAGATAAAAATAAGAAAATAGTAATTTCTAACGGCAATCATATTTTAAAATCGGTCACATGACTTTTATTTCTTTCTCCTCTTCTTTTTTGCTTGACTTCATTCTCCCTGGAATTCAGCAACCAGTTGAATCAAAAAACGATTTTCTGCCTGATGAGACCTCAGCTCTTGAGAGCTGTAGATCGATAACATCGACATGCCAGTGTAGCAGACCTTGTACATGTTTGAATAAAAGCATTCACTATATATATATATATATATATATATATATATATATATATATATATGATTAGATTTGTCACATGGGTATACTTAAGTAGAGTGTGAATGGGCAAGTCTTAACCAAACCTTAAAGATAAGGGCGGTTAAATGTAATTTATACCTTTGGTGT
>OY744516.1:92973316-93103316 GCA_963556195.1 Sepiola atlantica
CTACTAATTTTACTGTTGTACTGTAGGAGCGCGGACCTTGGCTTAGTGAGGTATTGTGTCTTAGAGAAAATGCTAAGATGCACGTTTACATCTAGATTGTTAAAGAGAAGTTTAAAACAGTAAAAAAAAACAGATAAAATAAGGAAAAACATGCATGAGTAAAGGATGAAAGTTAAATGAAAGTAGAAAGAATAAAACATTATTTAAGGAAACAATATTTATATATGTACAAAATACAAGGTATTAATTGTTCATTTCAAATGTTCAGTTAGAGAAGAGATAAATGTTTATGCCTGTAATTTATGAGTGCGTATGTATGTGCGTGCACGTGAGTTGAGATTTGTCCGGTAGGCATTCGTGTGTGCGCCCTTGTTAACAGTGTGTGTATGCGTGCGTGAGTATGTGGTTGCGTGTGATAGATAAGGTGTGTGTTGCTCTGTGTCCATGTGTGTATTGCCTAGGGCAACTTGTGTGTGTGACAGTGTGCGTGCGAGCGTAGACTTGATACTTCGTTTAGGCATTTGTATGTGTGTGTGCCTTTGTTAGTAGTGTGTGGTTGCGTGCGTTGAAGAATAATATGAGTGTAGGCCTCTGTGTGTGTGGGGGGGTGTAATGTAGTCAGCCGAGGCGTCCCTCGCCCAAAGGCGATGAGTGGCCGGACGTGTCCTCTCTGTCAAGCGTCGAAGGAGAGAAAGAGAAGAGACAGGTTTTGTCGCGCGGTCTGCTTTTATATTGTTTGACCAGTGGTTTGGTCGATGTAGTTGGCGGTAGGTCACGTGATAGCTATTTTTGGGTTTTTTATGTGTCTTCTTATGAAACTGGTCCCTGGGAGCCGATTTTTATGGCCCCGGTTTTAAGCTTTTTGTGTTCAAGTGAAATTCAGAGTTGTTTCTGTTTTTCTGCTTACGCCGTTTGTTGATAAAATATTAGAGGATGTCAATCCTATAGTACTATTTTTTAATACTCAGTTCATTTTACTAGACTATTTCAGCCTAATGTACTATCTTCCAATGTTCAATTCGGCGGGGGTTACTATATGTTTTATGGTCATAATGCCATCCTCCCAGATATTATCCTCTTTTTTCTGTTGGGAGGAGGTAGTATAGTATCTGTTCCGTTGTCATGAGAACATCCTCCCAGTCATTACCCCCTCTTTATTTTGGGGGGTGTAGTATCTGTTCTGTTGTGATGAGAAAATCCTCCTAGGCATTACCTCTTCCTTGTTTGCGAGGTGGGAGTAGTGTAGTATCTGTTTTTTTAATCAAATATCATTCTCCTAGAAAGTTTATTTTCCTTGTTGGGGGAGTAGTGATATACCAGCAAAAATATCCGCCCTTTGATCGCATATTTTTAATAATAATAATAATAATAATAATAATAATAATAATAATAATAATAATAATAATAATAATAATAATAATAATAATAATAATAATAATAATAATTAATAATGGAAAGGAGAGTAGAAAGTGGATATTGGGTTTACTTTCGGCAGTCTCATAACAATCGCTTCCCTTATTTTGCCCCCTTAGTCCTCACATTCCATGAGCGATGTTTCTGGCGAAGGGGAGAAAATTGCTGCTTTCTGGGTCGGAATCTATCCATCTAACACTCATCGTTGGCTAGTTTTTTACTTAAAAGTAGTATTTTGTGGTTTCGTGCCTTGTCTGGGGCGATTTCCATAAAAACATTTATAAAATAAATAAATAAATAATAATAATGATAATAATAATAATAATGATAATAATGTAGGTCACAGCTGAGTACAGCAGAAGAGTAAGGGGTATTCTTAAATCACACCTCCACAGTCGAAATACAATCTATGCTATCAATGCCAGAGCAGTAGCTAACATTCGATATACTGCCGGTATACTTGACTGGAATGTAGATGCTTACAATTTATGGAGCTTTTGCAAAAAAAGGAGATGCAGATCGATTGTATCTACCTAGAAAGAAAGGTGGTTGAGGTCTACTTAGTGTTGAAGATGTTGTGAATATAGAAGAAGGTTGTCTATATAAATATATTTCTGAAAGTAATGAGATTCTTCTTCGTGAAATGAAAAGAGAGGAAATACTAAAAACTGGAGTGAAAAAGAATTAAAGGTTACAAGAGAGAGGATTAAAATTATTTAGAAAGAAACTACACAGCGTATTCTTCAAGAATACTGCATTTAGAAATATTTACAGCTAGAATTGGTTGGGCAGGGGTAATCTCAAAAGATCTACCGAGCGCACCTTAATGGCAGCCCAGGAACAAGCCACCCGCACTAGGTCCATCAGACATTACATTGACAAAACTGCAGAATCATCGATATGCCGATTGTGTAATGAAAGGAAAGAAACCTTAGCGCATATTGTATCTGAATGCCCAATGCTAGCACAACATCAGTATAAAAAATGGAGACACGAAAAAGTCGCTCAGGTACTACACTGGAATATATGCAAACTTTATGAATTGGACCACAATGAAAAGTGGCATGAGCAAGAAGTGATACAGGAGAACGACAATGTCAAACTTCTTTGGGGCATGCGCATACAGACTGATAAGGTTCTTGAACATTCAAAATCCGACTTAATCTTTCTAAACAAAATCAAGAGAACTTGCTTAATCATTGATATAGCCTGCCCCTTCGATACCAGAGTGCGGAAGAAAGAACACGAAAAATAAATAAATATCAAGATTTAAAATGGGGATTAGTTAGACTATGGAAATGTAAAGAAGTAAACGTGATTCCCATTGTAATTGGAATGCTTAGAACCATAACGAAAAGCCACCATAAATGGCTTAAACAGATTGACGAAACAATTTATTTTCCAATTCCGCAAAAGGCTTGCCTGTTAGGAACAGCGAAAGTGTTAAGGTACAGATTGAATGTCTAAGGTCAAGGGAATTGACTTGATGTTCAAAAAAAGAAAGCTCCAACTATAAACATCCAAAAATTGAAACTACTATGAAATAATAATAATAAGAAGAAGAAGAAGAAGAAGAAGAAGAAGAAGAAGAAGAAGAAGAAGAAGAAGCTATAATAACCGACGTCTTAATCGATGCGACCAACGTTTCAGCTGTACGAATAGAAGGATGAATACGGCATTTTATTAGGAAGATGCATTGTTCCCGAGTGTGTTCAATCTCTTTGCATTACAGCTTTGAGAGGGACAATTAATTCTTCTCGACAGAGTGCTCGCCCTTTTTAAGGGAGCTAATGATTATAATTAAATATATATATCCACAGACAAGCGCTTCTTTCGTCTTTATATGACTCATCAGTGTGGCTATATATACAGCTCATCCGCCAACCGTACGGCTCAAACCCTACCTTCAGGTTTCAGTCTTCTCTGATTGTAATAACCAGACGTGTGTGTAAGCAGATAGATAGATAGATAGATAGATAGATAGATAGATAGATAGATAGATAGATAGATAGATAGAAAGAAAGAGGGGGAGGCAGGCAGACAGATAGACAGAGACAGAATGTGTGTGTGAGAGAGAGAGAGGAGAGCTATTGAGTATGAACAAGGAGGAGAAAGGGGAGACAATGTCGGGGAGGAGGATAGAGAGGAGGTGAGAATGGAAGATATTGAGCATAAGCAGAGAGTAAGAAGACAAAAGAGAGAGAGAGGGGAGAGGGGGTGTAGAGAGAATTTTGAATATTGAACATGAACTGACGATAAAAAAAGACCCGAGAAAGGGGGAGGGGGTAAAACTGATACAAAAGGAGGGGGGTGATTTTGTCAGTAAAAACCGAGTGTGTCAAGCGACGATATTGCCGTCGACATGCCAACAGTTCCGTCGAATCCATTGTCAGATGAAAGACGAGTTAGAAGTGTCGAATTTGACGCCAACGAAGATATCGAATTCACTTGGCGCGCGATTTTAGTCACGCGACACTTCCTCACTTCTTTCTTTTATGATTCGTTTTGTAGTTCAAGAGTATTAGGCTAAATAACGTTTAAAAAAAAAGTTAAAACAATTTTTTTTAAAAAGACTAGTCACACCGGGAAATAAATGCAATCAAGCTGATCCGTAACTGTTGGCTGTTGCTGATGCTCGTTGTCGTTACTTCCGTCAAGGAGGTTATGTTTTCGCTCGCGTTTGTTTGGCATTATGTTTGTTTGTGCCCCGCTTAACGTCCATATCGCTTGATCAATCGTCATCAAACGTGGTCAAAATATCGGTCATGGTCAAACTTAGAACTGATCTAATTTTGGGATATCTAGGTCAAATGTCAAGGTCACGGCGATAACTTCGGTTTTGTTCATCGTAGAGATTCGGTATTTGGCCCATATTGTAGCCAATGAAGTCGCACATCTTACATGACCTTGACCTTTAAAAGTTTGGTCAAGTTCGAAATTTTGATGGAATTTCAACTTTCGATGTTTCCAAATTTTATGTATGGATCTAGCAACTACCATACAAAATTTCAGCCTGAGCAGATAAATAGTTTGTTTTTTTTAGTTATTAACGTTTCCATATCATAACTTCGGGAATACTTCACACAATACGGAGAAGTATGGCCCGCATAAGATTTTAAACCATCCTTACATTGTCAGGCGGAGGTATGCAGTCTCACGATTGACTTATGTTCGTTATTATTGTTGTTGAGTGAATCGGACTTCTGCACAGAGCCAACAAAGATTGTGCCTACGGATTGTCTGCTGTGCATGAAGTTCACCTCATTAGCCATAACCATTCGTTATAATAGCAAAATTTCAGGTTTTTAACCCTGACACCCAGAGAAGCAAGGCTGAGCGGTTGCATACAAAGTCGAGGAAGAATACACAAACGAACGTCGGTTGCACATGTGCAGAGGCAACATTGTTATACTCAATCTATGAATTTTTAGTTCCGCACCTGCCACGTCCTTGCATGCCACAAATGGAGGCAGAGACGACTAGAAGACGACGGATCCTGATGTTAACTTATCTCGGAGTTTTCATTTTGAAACTTGATTTAAATGCCATTTTAAATTCACATATACTTAAGTAAAGTGAGATTTGCCCTATTTGATTGACCGGTATAGTTTCATAAAAAAACCTGCATAAAAAGATTGTTTCGTTATGCATTTTCCCAATATAAATTTATTTGTCATGAAAAAAATGTTAATCGATTACATTATTTGGTCCGGATAAATACTTTAGTTAGTTTTCGTCTTATTAAGAGAAAGGTGGCAGAGTTTTTACCCTTTTATTTACATGTACTGTGCCCGCCACCCATTACACCAGAGAATTTTATTTAGTAAGATATGTATTTTTTCTTCACCTGTTTCTAACATTACAAGTGCATATTAGCGTAACAATTTTTCACATTTTCTAATATTAACACATATTATTTACAAATTAATTTAATCAGTTCATGGCTATTTATTTAGCTTACCACGATTGTTTGTTAGTCGTATTTTTAACATTACTTACCTTTATAAAAACTTATGGCACACATCACATAGGAAATAGCGTCCCAAATTACAGTTTCATCTGATGAAATACAGATTTGGGACACTGAAAATTCTTGGGGGCTGCTTTTGGGCCGCATATCCACAAACATCAGAGCTTTCATTTATAACTTGAAAATATATAATTACACAATGCAAAAGATAATTTTTAAAAATAACATGGGATTCAGAGGTGGGGGTAGGAGTTTCTTTAGATTCACATTTTCCTAAGCAATGCCGGAACACGGGTTAACTAGTATATATTGGGAAAGGTATGAATCCATATATCCTCCCGTCAGCTATGGATTAACTAGTAGGGTAAACTAGACTCTCAAGCCACTGTTGTGCAACTAATCTAGGAGAAGGAAAACTCTGAAATAACGACAGTTTTTATCTGCTTATCGCAGCATTGTTTCCAGCCATGCAGGTTGAGAAGAAGTGCAGTTCGAAATTAGCAAACCCGTTCTTCACTATAGATCCTTCTGCAAGCAACCCTACAGGAGATATCCATTGTCTCTCGAAACATAAAGGAGGACATATTTATTTTGCGTAAATTTTTATTTATAAAAACATATCTTTCACCACAGGAGAGTTTGAATTACCTACTAGACACTATCCTCGGGTGTCTTCGGTCTCTCTATACAAGGGTTTTTCAGGACAACCTGACATGAGGATATTTCACCGTACAAGTTAACCCTGACCAAATATTAAAAATAACATAGTATTCAAAGCCCAAATATGATCCCCTCGACACGGCTATATATTGGCTCATACGAGTAGTGCACCTTCTCTAAGTGATGTTACCTCAAGTAACAACACTTAGCTGGATACTCCACCAGACTAGATGGATTCTTGTCCTTGAATTCGGTAAGACCAAGAGACCACAAGAAAGATATACTATAACATAATCAACTGGTCAACTAGGGAGATGAAAATTAATACAATATTAAAATATCTATGTATCTCATATAAAGATCAAGTGTTAGCCTCAAGTAAGGGCCTCTTGATTTCTAAGAACTTCGACTGAAGAAAAATGAAACAAAAGAGAGAAATATATATATATATATATATATATATATATATATATATATATATATATATATATATATATAAAGCAAATATGTTTCAAGTAAATCCCAAAATGTTTGAGAGAATGAATTGTTAGAAAATGGTGCCAAATGAAGAATTCAAATTCTCTGAATGGACATCACATGTTCAGATTTTAGACAACCCAACTTCATCACTCATTTTTTTCCTATTAGCAATGGAGATTTGGTATCCGTCTATCTAAAGACGAAACTATATTATTGCTATCTTTTAATGGTCAACCAGTTTACTATACTATTTCAGACTAATGTATTATCTTTCAACGTTGTTATTATACCATCCTCCCAGGTATTACCTTCTTCTCTTTTTTGTGGGGGAGATAGTGTAGTATCTGTTCTGTTGTCATGAGACTATTCTCCCAGGCATTACCTGCTTGAGAGGGGAAGTAGTGCAGTATATGTTCTGTTGTTATGATAGTATCCTCCCAGGCATTACGTGCTCCTTTTTTGCAGGGGGGGGGGGTATAGTGTCTGTTTTGTTGTCATAATACCATCTTCGTATACATTACCTTCTCCCTTCTTTTACATTTTTGGGGAGGGAGGATAGTGTAGTATCTGTTCTGCTGTAAAGTAATCATCCTCCTAAGCATTAGTTCCTCCTTGTGCCTGTATGTGTGTGGGGGAGGTAAGCGTAGTATATGTTCGTTTGCCATGATATCATCCTCGCAGGCATTACCTCCACCTTTGGGGGGGAAGGTAATGTAGTATATGTTCTGTTGTCATAATATCATCCTCCCAGACATTAGGTAGTGTAGTATCTGTTCAAGTTTTCATGAAACCTACCTCCTAAACATTACCTCCTCCTTTTGGAAGTTGGGGTGTAGTATCTGTTCTGTTGTCATGAAATCCTCCTCCTAGGTATTACCTCCTTTTAGGGAGATGGTCGCAGTGTAGTATACGTTCGTTCGTCAGGATACCATCCTCCCAGGCATTACCTCCTCCTCTTGTTCGTTCATCATATATACTAGCAAAAATATGCTCCTTTCGATCGCATATTTTTGCTAGTAATGGTAATAAAGATAAAAACAGTTTAAAAAAATAAATGTCTTTCTTTATTCGTAGCAGAAAGATGAAGAGAGATAAAAAGAATAGATAATAGTTTCAGTGAGCAACAGCTTTGTGTATACATTTTATTCCAAAGTAATTATTAAGAAGAAAGATTTGGAAATATTCTTTATATCCATTCATAAAACTATTGAATGGCAATGTACACCCCCCTCGAAAAAAAACCCGAAACAAAGTGGCATTCACACTAGGTGGGTTAAGCCGGCTTCCTTTGAAGGAGGAAGTTTCTAGGGAATATTAAATTCACAGGCGGCCCCCAGTCGCATGTATATCCCGGTCAGAGGAGATGATGACGTTAGTCTATGCAGTTCTTGCAGGGAAGTGACGTCCTCCCACATACAGTGCCTGGTATTCCAAAATGGTCACCCATTTGGTACTGGCTACACTCAACGTCACTCTTGGCCTTTTGGCTAAGATCAAAGTGTAGTATTTGTTCCGATGGATACTGCACCCCATAGACTGGTATTGTCTTGGCCTTCGGGGCTTGATTTACGCGGGTCTATGGGTCTGTCCTGTGCAGTTCTAGGAGGTCCACCCTCCCAGGCTTTGCCTCCCCTCTTTGGGGAGGAGTAAGTTTATTGCTTACTGCCTGAGGCGCCCCTACCGGGGAATGCCGACGGAGCTGCCCAGGCAATTTTTAATGGTCAGAGTGCTCACCTCTCGGGCGCTGGCTTTTCA
Organism: Sepiola atlantica; assembly: GCA_963556195.1. Lineage (NCBI taxonomy): Eukaryota > Metazoa > Mollusca > Cephalopoda > Sepiida > Sepiolidae > Sepiola > Sepiola atlantica. The sequence goes on from OY744516.1 coordinate 92,981,595, forward strand.
AATCCCACTTTCCCAACCCGACCTTGGATCACATCTTACTTGTGGGAGTAAGATAAAAACTGGCCTTGTGCCTAACTCCTTGAGAGGAGTAAATCAATACACTCAACGTCGCTCAACTTCGGTGATCTAACGAGAACCGGTGTGTCAACGTGATTATGCCGTATTCCATCAAAAATGACAACAACAACAAAAATATGTTCCACCAGTGTTCACACTTGTTATTTATTTAGATATATTATTAAAATATTCATAATAAAATCATAAAATTACGTCAGTAATTTCATATTTTCCATATATAAATTATCATCATTTCTGATAACCTAAAACAAAATACACCCATTGTTGACTTTTGATTATAGAGCGGAGGACTTTATTCAGAATTTATTTCAGGCGGCAAGATAAATCTAAGATGGTTGTCTGACTTGCTATTTGCTTTCTCACTTCCCCTCAGCACTTGAAATTGTTTCATCCGGGGATTAGAAAAAGGCATGTGTTTTACTCACTAACTTGTGCATGATGGAATATATTTATTTCTAGAGTCCGCCATACGTATCTATATAATTTTATTTCAACATAATAAATGTGGCACTTGTGTAGTCGGGGTCGTGAATGCAGGGGGTTAACTAGGATTGACTAAGAAAATAAGGATATTTTCAAGAGAGAATTTGAGATGCTGAAATAATCACTCGAACAATGAAACAATGTTATGTAAAAAAAAAATTAAATAAACTTGTTAATAAAAAATAGTTTTAATATAACTATGTTGATTGTTTTCACACTGATCTACAAATTAAGAATTGTAATAAAACTACAATAAAATAAGTAAATAAACTGTAATATTTTTTTTAATATGTTAATTATTTTCACACGTATCTACAAATTCGGAAAAAGAAAATATCACATACTGATGATACCTGTACCCAATTTTTTAAAATTATTATATTTAGGAGGTAGGAGGGGAGTGGGGTCTACTATTTTAAACAGACTTGGGGCAGTTCACCAATTATTTTAGGGGGGGTCTACTTTTTTAGGCCATTAATTGTGGTTTTACGACCTGGAACTTGGCAGAGAAGGGAAAAGGGAGGAATATTCCCTCGTATAATTCTTGCAGTCAGGGATCAATATGTGATATTATTTTCTTTTTCATTAATTAACAAGTTTATTTAATTTTCGTAATTGGTTAATTAACATTGTTTCATTGTTGCAATTTATTTACTTTTTATTGTTTTGTGTAGGTTAATTAACAAGTTTAAATAATGTTTATACTTAACATTGTTTCATTTTTAGATTAATTGATTATCATAGTTTAGATAGAATATTTGTGTAATCAATTTTTTTATTAAAATTCCTAATTTGTATATAAGTTTATTTAAGTTCTTTTTATTAACATTGTTTTATTTTTCGATTGATTAATTCAGCGTCCCAAATTGTCTCTTGAAAATATGCTGTTTTTCTTAATCAATCTTAGTTATCCCCTCTGCATTAACGACCCCGACTACACAAGCGTCATAAATGTAGCATGGAAGAAATATGCAATAGCAATATACGCTATAATATGTACGCTTACGTTTTTTGCAACATAAAACATGATTTTTATTAAAGCATTTATTAAAGCTCTGTGTGCTCTTTATGGAGCTCAATGCACTTTGCTAATCTTTCAGGGATTGGGCAACATACTTTGGCTACAGTCACAACGGCATTTGAGCCATTGCAGCTCAGATTTTTTCCTTAAGTTCAACAATGCTTCGGAGCTTTGCTGCGTAGACTTTGTCTTTCAGGTTGCACTTCCATAAATCATCACACTGATAGACTCTTCCCTTGATCGACAGTAGTAAAAAGTAGTTAAGTATTTATTTATATATACAAGGTCCACAGCAGGATAGTGCACAGGGTCTGTACTTTCAGGAGGACAGAGCACCAACCCATTATGCTGCACTTGTGTTTTTTTTCTTTATAGCATAATTCTATGATTTTTATATGAATATTTTAATAATATATATAGATAAATAACGCCCCACAGGAAAAAGCTGATAGTAGTCGAATCTGGCAAACAAGATGGCCATTCAAACGGTCCATGCCTGCCAGTCTATTGACCAGGCAGGTTGTCGTCCAGACAGTCTCGCACAGACAGAGAATAATAGGCTGGTGCCCCGTCCTGCTGAAAGTACAGCGCCTCTGCACAATCCTGGTGTTGTAATAACGGAAAAACTGCTGTTGTAGCATGGCCACAAGGAAATATAGAGTTACTTATGGCGGACCCCATATATATTTTGAGATATTTTTTTATTACTTTAATCTTTTTCTTTTACTTTACAGTTGAAATGTGATGCTCCCCCCTTCCCTCCAAAAAACTACACCTACAATTCTTACTACTACTACTACTACTACTAGGTAGTTAAGAACAACATAAATGAGATGTGAATGTTCGAAAAGAAAGAGGTTAGAATATAATTATAAATTTGGGCCCTGTCTAACCATTCGCTTCCATGGTCAATTTGGTTAAGGAATTGTCCATTAAAAAAGAAACTGCTGGGACAAGCAGAGCAGTTTAATGTGATTTCGCAATTTAAACATCACTCTATTGATTTAACGAGAACTCAATATGAAAACAGAGAGACAAAAAGCAACAAGATGATGAAAATTAATCAACTAATAATGAAAGTCATTTTTTGAAAAAATAAAATAAATATTATAAACAAATAGTTTTCATATATATATATATATATATATATTTATATATATATATATATATATATATGACAAGTATCCGCTGGCCCCACGAGAGTCAGGAAGACTTAATTCCCATTTGTATTTGTCTGCATGGGAGGTGATGGAGATGGCAGTTCGAATGTGTCCGTTAACAGATCAAACAGAATGGTCGTTCTGTTCTCAACTAAGTTGTCTCCAGTGTATCTGGGATGTAACTGTTTTTGTGTCATGCCCAAAATTGACTCCCAACAGTAACATCATACAGGAATTGTTCATTTATTTTGTAGATGATGCCCGATTGGCTTGCCAGGTCTGTAATTCCAAACAAACACTGGTGTGCCAACTGAAAATGCTTTTGTTTTGTTAGGGCTTGGTTGTTGCCTTTGTTGCTGAGGTCGTATAGCGTCAAGTGTGGTACAGAGTTTTCATCCCATGAGTGCCTCTGCTGGTGACAGACGATTCTTTACAGCACCATTTGGTGTTATTCGATATCAAAGGAGGAACGTATGTAGTATCTCCTCTGTTGTTCCCTCCCCCTTGCTTTGAGTAGTGCCATTTGAATGTGTCTACAAACTTTTCAGCCTGTCCATTGGATTGAGGATGATAGGGTGGTGACTGGACGTGTGTTATGAAACACGATTTGCAGAATTGTTGGAATGACTCAGACGTAAATTGTGATCTGTTGTCTGAGACTAAAGTCTCAGGCAAGCCGTGTTGACTAAATAGCCGCCTGATTACTGTTACCGTAGACTGAGTGTCAGTCTGTTGCATTGAAAAAACTTCTGGCCATTTGGAATGGGCATCTACAACCACCAGAAAACTAAGGCTATTGATAGGGCCAGCAAAGTTTACGTGTATTCTGGACCATGGTCGCTCTGGGTATGTCCAGCGAGAATCAACAATCCGAGGTGAATTTTTCTGCGCTTCCATACACTAGATACAACGTTTGACAGTCCGCTCAATGTCTGCATCTATGTTAGGCCAATAGACCACACTGCAGGCTAGTGATTTCATTTGATTAATGCCTGGATGGCCCGAATGTAGCTGTTTAAGGACTGCCTGTCTGAGCTTAGCGGCAACAACAAACAACCATCAATGACAGAAAGAGAGCCACTGCGGCGTTTGAACTGTTTGAGGTCTCCCGTGAGGTTAGGAGGCCAGGAATGTTGGAGAAATCTGCACACTTTTTGTATCATTGGATCTTGTGTTTCTCGCTTTATATCAATTTTATAACCGGAATTGTCCGGATACAATCTGTGAGCGTGCGTTGAAAATCGTCCTCGATGCTGATGGCAGCGATGACAGTGTTATCATCTGGAATTGATTGTGCACTGATGAGTCATGACAAGGCATCAGCTTGGTCGAATTCTGTTGTCCGGCGGTACTGTATATCAGAATCGTACCCCAGTAGAATGATTGCTCACCGTTGTAATTGGCTGGCTAAATATACTGGAATACCATTTTTTTTTAGCCAAATATTGAAAGTAGTGGCTTGTGGTCTGTCAGAAGTGTAAAGTGACACCCGAACAACATTTTACGAAATTTCTTCACAACAAAAATCAGTGTCAGTGCTTCTTTTTCTACTTGACTGTAGTAATTGCGTTCAGCGGGTGTCAGCGATCTGGCTACATACATGATAGCTTTCTCAGTTCCATCTGTGAATATGTGCGAGATCACTGCTCCCACGCCATGATTTGATGCATCCGCTGCCACGACTATTTTCTTATTTGGATCAAAATATGTGAGCAATAGGTCCGAGTTAATGAGTGCTTTGATTTTGTTAAATGATTTCTGACAGTCCAGGACCATTTTGCGTCTTTTGTCAACAGTTTGTTGAGTGGTGATTTGATTTGATGGAGTGAAGGCAATAAACTACCATAGTAACTCACCATTCCCAGAAATGCGCGTAGACTGCTAACGTCCGATGGGGGTGGCATGTGTTGAATGGCTGCCACATTAGCAGGATCTGAACGACGACCGTGACGATCAAAAATAAATCCCAAGTATTTTATGGAAGGTAAATAAAATTGCACTGTTCAGGCCAGAGAAGAAAACCAAAGTTTTGGATACGGGTTAGGACCTTGTTGATCCGTTTTGTCAACTGCTGGTTGGATTGCCCAACAACAATGATGTCATCCAAGTATTCAGCTGCACCTTCCACGCCAGTGAGCATTGTGTCCATGATCTGCTGAAATATTGCAGGGGCTGTTTTTACCCAAACAATTAAACGAGTGAATTGGAATAATCCATGGCGTGTGTTTATAGTAAGCAGCTCCCTGGAGGTTTCTGCCACTTCCACTTGCAGATAAACCTCTGTGAGGTCCAATTTTGCAAAGCAGGTGCCACCATTAAGTATGGTGAAAAGATCATCTGGGATTGGCAATGGGTATTGGTGATCCTCTAGTGCTGCGTTGAGACCAGTTGAAAAATCAGCACACAACCGAATTGAACCATCAGCTTTCTTTGCTGCTACAATGAGTGCTGCCCACCATGAATATGTCACCGGTATGATGACCTTCATTTCCTCAAGTCGTTTTAGTTCCTGGTCCACCAGTGGCAATGCAGCATATGGTACTGGGCGTTTGGGTCAGAAAACAGGCTTAGAATATGGTTTAAGGGACAGTGTGGCGTCTGTTAGAGTGCAGCGTCCCAACTTGTTTGTGAAGACTAGAAAAAATTGTTTCATAATGTCTTTGGTCTGGTCGATAATGTTGCTCTGTGACGATCTGGATACCACCTCAAATATCTGGTTGAGTGGAATATCGAGAAGACCTAGTAACTCAATAAAGTCAAGTCCCAGCAAATTATGGCATGAATTTGCTATGTATGCGGTACCGACACCGTTTTGTACTTCATTTTAAAGGTAGCGGGTAATTGACCCGTGATGTGAACACAGTCCCCGGAAGCACTCTATACTACCTGACTTATTGGTGTCAATGAAGGCTGGCCTATGGTTTCCCATAGTTTTGTGATATAAGTGTAATATCGGAGGCAGTATCTACCTGCAACTGAACAGGATGGCCATTCAATTGTACTGTAATATATTTTCGGTTTGATTTTTGGTTTGGAAGAAAAGTTGCTACCAGGCTGTTTGTGTTTGTTTTGTGATGTTGTCGGTGCCTGCTATGCGATGTTTGTTTATTATGGGTTGGTTTTTGTCCTTGAAGGGTGCAAAATTCCTCTTTATGTCCCAGTCGATTGCAGCTGCGACAGTGGTGTGTCTTGAATATACAGTTTCATACAAAATGCCAGCTGCCAGTTCCAGCAAGCGGTTGGGGGCTTGACAGATGTTAAGTCGGTGAGGTGGGTTGAAGTTGTTTTTGGACTGTGTTAACCGTGGATGCTGTTCTTTGTTGCACCATAGTTGAATCATGCTTTAGATTCACGAGACGCTGGCATTCCACGGTGACTTGTTGCAATGTAATTTCTGAATTTTGCTCTATTTTTGACAGAATCCGTGTGCGAATTTCTGCCTCCCCCGCCGATCTCAAACCACACACAAAAATTAAACATTTGAATTGAACGTCCGTGTGGGAAGATATTTTAAAACGTTCACATTCGCTGTTCACAATGCCTGCATAAGTTGAGAAATCGGTCGAATCAGACTTCGTTATGCTGAGACAATTGAAACCCACATTAAATAAGGAAATCTGCTCACTGAAAATCTGCCTCAGAGTCTCCACCGTGTCGTCAAAGTTTTAGTCACGTGGGTGTTTAAGTAGTCTGTAGTTTGCATACCGATCGTGTTCCGACGTCTCAAGCTTCCGTAGCAAAAGTCTGACTTTCCAGTCGTCAGCTTCTGACCACGAAAAAGGTCATCAAAGCGTGAAAACGACGTACAGAACATTGATTTAGCCATTGGGGCGTAATGAAATTCCGTGATTGATTGTGCAACTGATTCTGCCGATGTCGTAAGCTTTGTTTCTGAAAGCGATGGTGCAATCAAACGTAATTGTTGTTGCATTAATTGCTGTATGGTGCAATCCATCTTTGAAAGTGTAAATTTGTGTAACTGTGGTTTTAAAAAAATACTTGAAGCAAAGTAATATTATTGTCGTCTACGACAAGAGAAGAACAATAATATAAGGCACACAATGATGTTTTACCTGTAGTTTTTTTATTATATCTTTTATATTGAATTAACTTCGTCTTAATATGTAATGGGATTGGTAGGCGGGAGTAAAATTATAATTATTCTCAATTATAAACTCTAAATGATACAAGGGATACAACTCATTTCTTACTTTGTCTGTTGGAAGTTGTTCCCCTTTGACTTGGGTTCTTTAAGTCTTGTGAGTACGGTAAAAATAATAAACAAACACGCAGTCCTTACCTTTTGGCTAGGAGCAAAGTGTAGTATCTGTTTTAATACTACACTTTATCTTTTTTGTCCTCAGTCAGTGAAGGAGAAATCCTTCTAGACGGAGACAATTTTTATTTTCGTTCCAATCCAGAATTTCTCTTTTTGGGGAGCTGGATTTTCCCCACATTAAAAACCGACCTTGTGTCTAACTGCCCTCGTTGGAAGGTAAGTAAATAGGAACACACAGCCTACTGTTCGTGTGATCAAGATGGGCTTTTATTTATTTAACACGAGTGGGATCTGTGTGTCTGTGTTGCCCGAGAAAATGGAATAAAACCAAAAAATCGCAACTTACCAACTTAAATTGGGTAATCATGTAGTTTCTCGACCCATGAATTTTTATTGGAAAGACGGTATGCAGTAGCTCAAAAAATTGTATTTTTTTTAAGATTATGACATTGGAGTTAAAATCAATTTAGTATTACGTATGAAATAATAATTTTTTAAAAATAACACTTTTTAATTTAGTAAATTAACCGACACACTGGCATAAATCCAAAATGGACGTTCTGTAAGTCAGTTAATTTTTAGGTACTTTTGAACCAGACAAAACCGACTTTTGCGACTATTTACGGAAGATGCTGAAGCGCTAATCTAATCAAAAGGCGAGAAAAGCAGACAAGTTCAATCGTAAATTTTAATTAAGTTTTTTTAATTAAGTTTTTTTATTTATTTTTGTGCCCTTAAAGGAGAAAAGGACAAAGTAAGCATTTCAAATTACTCAGTAATATATAATTGCTTTATTTGATCAATTGACGTTCCACTTTTCATTTATTCATTTTATGATATAACTAGTTTTAAATGGCAATTCATTTTCATTTTTATACTTATACAAAATCAAATCCCTCGACTTTGAATATCGAAAAGACCATATAAAATAACTTTTTTGTTGTTTTTTCTTTATTAATAAAATGTGACTAAGTTCATACACAGTAAATTCTCTCCACAAATAGCATCATGACAATCATCTTTTTGTTGTTTTTCTCCGAATTAACAAAATGTGAAATGAAAATTGTTTCTTTGTTTTTCTATAAAGAAGACTACAGCTTCATTAATTGCTGCCTGGGGTGGGGGTAGTTTTTGCTAGTATATGAACAATGAATCTATTCTTGTGATTTTTGCTTTGATTTTGGTAGAAATTTAACATTTTGAGACATTGTTGTTGGTTTGTTTTTTCTGGGTACTTACAAAGATTCTGTTCTGATAGGATTTGATGTTTCAAAACTTTTTTACGTTTCATTTTATGACTTAAAATAGACATTACCTTAAAACAGCTGTAAACAACTTGAATACCTTTGTGTATACTCTTTATTTTGAATATGATTTGAAAATGATTTAAATCATCAAATATATATATATATGTGAAATTAAATAGTTCCATTGTACTTCCAGAATGCCTTACAGACACCAATTGGTAAATCGAGTTCAAACCCAGATGTTGCCAGATCAATTTTGCCTTAGGACTCAGGTAAATGTTTTAAGATCCATTTTTCCAGTAAATGAAATGTCTTTCGGTGAAATTCGTGGTACAGGTTACCAAATGTGTGGAAATCAATGGCAACTCCTCTCTGTTTCAATTCCTCACAAGTTTTACGCCCCCATTCTGGGAGGACAAGCTCGTCCAGGTCTCCATGTGTCTGGAACAAAGGTGGAAGCCGTGAAACTTCCGATTCTTCATCAAGTCGCTAAAAAGAACAGAAACAAAATAATAAGAATCACCTAATCATAATATCTATAAACAGCAGGTGTATGTTAATTATAACTATCTATAAACAGCAGGTGTATGTTAATTATAACTATCTATAAACAGCAGGTGTATGTTAATTATAACTATCTATAAACAGCAGGTGTATGTTAATTATAACTATCTATAAACAGCAGGTGTATGTTAATTATAACTATCTATAAACAGCAGGTGTATGTTAATTATAACTATCTATAAACAGCAGGTGTATGTTAATTATAACTATCTATAAACAGCAGGTGTATGTTAATTATAACTATCTATATACTACGAAAACACTGATGATGTTATCTTGCTTGTTACCATGCACACTTTTCTGTACATCAATGTTTTAGATGTTTGTCAGAAGGATGAATAACATGAAGAAAAAGCAAATAAGAGAAGCGGTGAGAGGAATGGAATGATGTAAATAATTAAAAGAGAAAAAGGAAGGGGAGAGGGGGGAAAATGGAGAGAGGGGAACAGAAAAGTAAGAAGGGGACACGATAAAGATGAGGGAAGAGAGAGATGAGAGAAGAGAGAGGAAGTAGAAATAGGGGAGAAGAGGAGAGAGATGGGGAAAAGAGGGGATAGATGGAGAGGAGAGAGATGAAGAGGGGGGGGGGGGAATAAAAAAGAGAACAGGAGAGAGAAAAGGGAAAAGAGAGATGGGGGAAGAGAGAGAAGGAGTAGAAATGGGGAAGGGATGAGATGGGGAGATAGGGGGAGGTGGGAAAAAGAGGAGAGAGTGGGTAAAGAAAAGAGGCAGACAGGAGAGAAAGAAAGAAAGAGAGAAAGGGAAAGAGAGAGATGGGGGAAGAGAGAGATTGAGGTAGAAATGGGAGAGGGAGGAGAGGGGAGAAGAGTGGGGGAAAGAAAAGAAAGAGGGGAACAGGAAAGAGAGAAAGGGGAAGGGAGAGATGAGAGGAAGAGAGAGATGAGAGGAAGAGAGAGATGAGAGGAAGAGAGAGATGAGAGGGAAGAGAGAGATGAGAGGGAAGAGAGAGAGATGAGAGCAAGAGAGAGATGGAGGAAGAGAAAAATGGGAGAAGAGAGATGGGGGTAGAAATGGGGAAGTGAGGAGTGGAGGATAGAAGGGGGGAGCTAGCTAATATTTTCATGATGGGTGCTCGACTGAGCTCCAATCTTTGGATTCTCCCCGTAAAACAATCACACCAAAAAACTTGTTTAATATTAATCACTGTAAAAAATGTTCCTTTTTTTCTCTGTGTAGGTAAAACTAAATGTGTGACAGAATCCAGTGTTTAGATTGAAAATGAATCCAGGCCATGTTAGTCCTAATTGAAAACGATCAACGGCTTCAGATTACTTTTTTTCTTTTATTTTTTCCGCGTAGGAAGATTGTTATGACAGTGACAATGTGAAATAATGAATCAGATAAAGGGAGATAAATTTTTGCAACTTAAAATATAACTTATCTCTCTTACATCATTTGATTCGTTATTAAGCATTTTTTCCATCTCTTCTCTTCTTTATATTAATAGCATTTTGTGACCACTTTGCGCATTTCGTGGTATATATGTGTTTCTCGCCTATACGTGACTTAAACTTAGTCTTCTTTATTTTGCTTTGTTTCTCACCTATTTTTTATTTGTTAGTTATTTTTATATGTAAAGTCATTAATTATTAATTAACTTTAATTCATATAAACTCTAATGAATGTATTCCCAGGTGTTAGATAGTGGGGGAGCAGACAGTAGGAAGACTCCTGAAAAGGGGATAGGAGTAGCAGAGGAAGTCGGAAGTGACGTCATGTCGGTGGGAGGCTTTTTCAATCTCTTTGTTTCTGACTGGCGGACGAGGCAGATGTGAGAACTAGCTGCTCCGCGGCCAGTAAACAGTGGTCAGAAGGGGTAGAGAGCAGTAGCCCAGAGTGACTCAAGTAAAACCTCCCAGTAATTCCTTTTTTCACTCTCTCATACAAATTTTTCAGTCTGACTTTTGTTGTATGTCAAATAAAACCGTTAAAACTAAACCAGCATCCCATCGTTATTGTTCAGAAGACAAGATACACCAACCGGCAGAGACGATACCTGGGTACCCATGAGAAGGTAAGTAGATAATGTTACACCAGGTATCTCAAAAAGGACTTAGTTTATTTTATACTATCTATCACCAAAACTTTTAATCTAATATGCAAAATAAAGTCAGTCTCTTAACTATTTCTTTGTCATCGATAGCTTTCTTCCTACAAAGATTAATATTTGATTATGGTTCATCAGTTTTTTTTTTAGATCGTCGCATGTTGTTAAGAAGAATAAAATCTAATTTGCTAATGTGATTTAATTCCTTCTAGAAAATACTTTGTCCAATTCGGAATTATTCTCATAGACACCATCTTAAACAAAAGGGACATAAGTTTTATTCATCAATACAAAGTTACTTCCCTTGGATTGGAAAAAAGAATATTTTGGTGAAAAAAACGGCATATAACGCATGTCCTCAACCCTCACTGACCAGATTGCACTTCCATACATTATCACACTTTGTACACATGACTGATAGACTCTTCCCTTGGTTAACACTAGTCACACTCTGCTGGTTAGTAATAGCAGAAGTTTCCTGAAAACAAACTGCAAGTAAATAGATTACCGGGCAATGCCGGGTCGGAACAGCTAGTTCCTATTTACTTGCCTCCCCACGAGGGCAAAGTTAGTCACTAGGTCTGTTTTTAACAGACCAAGTGTAGCTAGTTAATCATAGAGTACAGTTAATAACAAAAAGGTTTTGGGGAAAACTCAAAAGTGATATTAAAAGGATACATTTACCTTGTAAACCCCAGATTTTTCATTGAGGAAACACGAAAGACCAAAAACTCCAGCGATGGATGGACGATACCTGTAAGCAAGGTGGAGAGCAGCACAACCACCCATAGAGAAACCACCTGTAAGAAAAACAAATAAATAAACAAAGACACAAAATTATTTCATTTTTGTTTTTCTATTTCAGCTATTTAAATTTCTATATAATAAATGAGAATTCATATATGCATAAGATTCTGGCATTCTTATTGATTCTACAGGGTGGCCAAAAAGTCACTAAGGGATTTTTAACTTGAATAGATTCTTTATTTTTGATGGTACCTTAATGGAATTTTAACATAATATCACGAAGACAATGGAGATTTGTTTACAAAAATGAACATTGACTTCTTGGCCACCCTATACAATACTTATACACATTATCTAAATGACACATCCATTTCATCTGATCCAACATGTCAATATAATTTATCCGAGTCTTTTAGCGCTTCCATCCCTTTCATTTGCCATCCATTTCATTTGGTGTACCATGCTGATAGACACTGTCCGAGTCTTTCATCCCTTTCATCTGATCTAATATGTCAATAAATTTGTCCGAGTCTTTCATAACTTCCATTTCTTTTATAATCATTGTCCAAGTCCCATTTATCTGATCTAACATGCCAATATACTTTGTCTGAGTCAACTCTCTCTTCCATCTGATGCACTATGATTATAGACATTGTCCGAGTCTTTCATGCCTTTCATTTTAGCTAACATGTCAATACACTTTGTCCAAGTCTTCTATCTCTTCCATTCCTTTTTATCTGGTTTAGCATACTGATAGACATTGTCCGAGTCTTTCATTCCTTTTATCTGCTCTAACATGTCAACATACCCCAGAAAACCTGGCTTGTATAAACTGTTGACAATACATAAAAAATGAAATTGTTTCAGACGACTCACCGACAATTATTCTGTTTAGAGGGATCCCATTTTGCACTTCCAGGTCGATCAATTGGGAGAGTTTTTCACACATGTCCGGAACTGATTCATCATCTGGAACAAATGGCGAAATCTGTTTTCGATCAAACCAGACGGTGCTTGGATTTCCCATCATTGGTGTGTATGGCCTTTAAGAAATAAAAATAAATTTAAAGTAAGAACATTTAGACGGAAAGAATGAGAGGTCAAAAAAATTATTATGTTTTTGGTCGACATAATTAAGTTTGTTTTGTTTTTTTTTTGTTTAATTAAGGAGTCACCACTTATTAATGCCAAAAGCCACTCGACAATAAGGATTAACAAGATGGATAGATCGTCAGTTGAATGAATGTTAGCAGGTGGATGGAGAGAGTTCAGTTTGTCGCTACTGTCCAGAACTTTTGTTACCTTGATGATACTATCGGAGCTAGTGCTGGTGTGATTGCAAGAGTTAAGAGTGAACGGAGTAAGTTTAGGGAATTTCTGTCATTTCTAATCAGCAAAGCGTTACTGCTATCAGTCATGTGTACAAAGCGTGATGATGTATGGAAGTGCAATCTGGCCAGTGAGAGTTATGGACATGCATTGCATGGGGAGAAATGATATGAGAATGATACGATGGATGTGTAATGTGAGTCTTAAAGACAAGCTTAGGTCTGATGACCTTAGAGGAAGATTAAATCTGGACAGTATAGGGAGATGTGTGCAGAACAGCAGACTTTCTTGGTTTAGTCACATTGAAATAATGGATGAGAGTGCTTAAGTTAGTAGATGTAGAACAGTTGAGGTAGCAAGGTCAGATCAACGAAAACATGGGAGGCATATTTGAGAAAGATTCTGTCTCGTAAGGGGAGAGCACTCTGCTATAAATATCGCATTTAATAACGCAGAAGAAAAAAAAAAGTTGGAAGTACATGGACATACATAATACATCCGACCGCCGCCTATCCCCCCCCCCTCCGAACCTTACTAAAAAATTTATTTTAATTAATTTATTTTTTAATTCTTCAGAATATTATCGATCAACAATCAAATTTTCAAATCAAAAAAAAATTTCCAAAACTAATGTGAAATGATCCCTAAACGTGATTTTCCGACCAATCCTTATCCAAAACTAAAAATCATGTTTGCAAAGGTCTTTTTGGAATTTCGAGCAGGGCATGGGAATTATTTCATCTTAAACTCACGTAGTAGACGGAATGCTCCCCCTTCTAAAAATTTAATGGGTAAGTTTTTCAAAAAAATTTTTTTTTTTCAATCTGCAGATATGTTGTTCAATCGATATCATAATCCACAATTTTTTTCAAAAACAAATAAATATTTTTGAACGTTGTCAAGAATTTCTTGAGAAATATCAAACCCAGAGACAGATTATCTATGTAATGATAATAATAATCTTGCTTGCACATTGAATTATTTCACGTTAAACTTAGGTAGTTAAACGGAAACCCTGGCCCCTCTAAAAATTTAATGAGTAAGTTTTTCAAAAAATGTTGTTTGTTTTTTGTTTTGTTTCTTCAATCTGCAGATTTGATGTCTAATCAATATTGTAATCAACAAATTCTTTTCTAAAAATAAATCTCTCGATAAACATCAATCCCAAAGGGATATTATCAGCATAATACTAAAACTTAGATAATCTTGCTTGGTTGGTTGTTTTAGAAGGTGGGTAGAAGAGCAAATGGGATGAGAAGTGGTGGGAGGAGGGGAATAGACGGAGTAGTAGTAGCAGCAGCACAAAAGAAAGAGATGAAGATGAAGTAAATAAATAAATGATGTAAATAAAGAAGAACGGGAAAAGAAGTGTAGCAACAGCAGCGGTAGCACATGTTTGACAGTGAAGGGTAAATGAAACAAGAAGTGGTTGGAAGAGGGGAATAGAGGAGATAGTTGTAGCAGGCGTGTAAGAGGATGACGTAAATAAAGAAGGAAAGGAAACAACGTCAGCATATATGTTTGAAGGTAAAGATGGCGAACGAGACATAAAATTGTGGGAAGTGAGGAATAAGAGGGAGTAGTAGCAGCAGTGGCATAAGTAATAAGTAAAAAAGAGTAAAAAAAAAGGAAGGAAAGAAGAAAAATGTACAATGTACCAACATTGACCCAACGGATTACAGGGTCGTCTAATTTTAGATTGAAGTCAAATAGCAAACTGAACTCCCACCTAAAAATTGAACAAATTTATGTTTATAATCTGTAAATTTGGTGTTTAATCAATAATAATCCAAAAATTTTAGATTGAAGTTAAACAGCAAACTGAACTTCCACCTAAAAATTGAACAAGTTCATGATAAATTTGGTGTTTAATTGATAATAATCCGAAGATTTGTTTTTTAATTAAATAACCGCAATTTCAGAAAGGGGATGTGCCATATACATTTGTTTAGACAGAAAATAGAACTCACCTGACAGGTGCCGTGGGGTATATTACTCGAATATGAGGAAACGCTAAATCTCGACCCATGACAGCTTTCGTCCATTCTTTTACGCCTAAACCAGTGTCACCTAAAAAAAAATGTTTTAATGAAAAGCAAAATAAAAACATTATTCTTTTTTACTATATTTCACCCCAAACAAGGCATATTACTAATGAGACGTAAGGAGCTATTGTAATTAGGGGCCAGATTTATAGGGGCATCCTAAGTGGGGAGTTGTGCAGCAAGATGTTTGTTCACATTACATTCAAATTTCTGCATGTTGGTAGAATCAGGGGAGCAGGGAGAGTTTTCCAAAGGCAAGTGGTCCAATGAAAGAAGCTATTTTAATAAAAAGATTTTCAGCACTTTGGGACCTCTACAGTGAAGGGGTGGGATGTTGGTACTCGTCGAGAGTCCAACATTCAAACTCCTCATCCTAACATTCACAGGTAACATGAATTGGAATAAATACATAGAAGATATTGCCAAGTCTGCTGCAAAGAAGGTGGGTTCCATCTACCATGCTAGAAAAAATCTCATACATGCCAGTATCCTATATCTCTACAAAGCCAGCATTCGCTCATGCATGGAATATTGTTGCACTAGTTGCTCCCTCTGAGACAGGGTGTAAAAGAGAGTCTCTAACCTAATAAGTTCAATACTGTCTACCAAGCTCCAGTCCCATCGCCGCAATGTTGCATTCCTGTGCTTGCTTTATAAGTATTTTGATGGAATGTGCTCAGATGAACTTGCTGCATTTGTGCCTCCTCAATGTAGATACCCCAACCAACCAATCAAACAGCAAATTCCCACCCCTTCACTGTAGATGTCCCCAGATGCCGGAAAGCTTTCTACTTTAATAGCTTCTTCATTGACCTGCTTGCCTTTGGAATTCCGGCCCTGCTCTCTGTGGCCCCAACTGTACCAAAATGTAGAAGTTTAAATGTAATGTGAACAAGCACCTTGCTGCACAACTTCCCACTTAGAATGCCCTTATAAATCTGGGCCCTAATTCACAGTAGCCCTTACATCTCAGTGGCAATGTGCCTTATTTGGGGTGAATTAAATTTGAAAAAAACTGGAGAAAAAACAACAACTTTTTTTCAGTTTTTTTGGACCACCCTTTTTGGTAGGGGTAACAAGACTTTTGGACCACACTCTTGGGTAGGGATAACAAGACTTTTGGACCACACTCTTTGGTAGGGATAACAAGACTTTTGGACCACACTCTTGGGTAGGGATAACAAGACTTTTGGACCACACTCTTGGGTAGGGATAACAAGACTTTTGGACCACACTCTTGGGTAGGGATAACAAGACTTTTGGACCACACTCTTGGGTAGGGATAACAAGACTTTTGGATCACCTTTTTTGGTAGGGGGAACAAGACTTTTTTACCACCCTTTTTAGTAACGTTAACAAGACTTTCGGACCACCCTTTTTGGTAAAGGTAACAAAACTTTCGGACCACCCTTTTTGGTAAAGGTAACAAGACTTTTGGACCACCCTTTTTTGGTAGATGGAACAGGCAATTGGAGGCCGCCAAAATCTTTTCAACTCTCCAGACAGGTGGAGCCTGACAGGTTGTTTGATCCCTTCCGGGTCGTCATCTGGGAGTGGCTGAGAGGGCGAGCAGAATTAATGTAGTAATTTCCGCTTATCAATCACTCTGAGACAAAGACCAGACGTTTAGGATTTCCGGTCGAAACTAAATATATTTGGAAGTCAGAGCTTGGCAGAGATTAGATGGAAGGAGACAGACCCGAGGAGAGAGTCAAAGTCGGGTGAAAGCAGATCGGAGTAGACAAGAAAATGAGGAGATGAGCCGACGATCAACCAAACGACAATGATGGCTTCGACAGACAAATTATCTCACTTAGCTGACACACTGGAACTTAACTAAGATGTGGACGCTAGCGTTTGGGGGTCCTTTTTCTGCGACGGTGTCACACACACAGTGTGAGCACAATTTGTACACAATGTATCAGAGTTTGTGTTTTCTCTTGTGAGTTTGCATTATTTTATTTTTGTATACTTGTAAACCAGTGCATGTGTCCTCGGTGGTGGCCAGGACGACACGGCTAGAAAAGAAGAAGAGAGAATCACGGCACACAAACGTTGGGGTCGGCAATCGTCGGGGACCAGCATATGGTCTTACAGAAGAACACCACGCTATTTTAGCTAACAGTAAGAACGTCTCCTGGTTGAATCCACAATGATAAGCTGTGAATCCAAAATGCAATTAATACAAATAATGAGGATGAGAGGTTTTGGGGGGTGTTTTTATACTAATGAGTCACCAATTCACAAGGCCAAAACCCACTCAAGGAATAGGGTCAATGAAGAACAATACTATGAGAGGATTGGAAACGATGCGTGGAAAAGGAAAAATTTAATTACTTAAAAAGACAGCTCGGCAAGTATTTGTTGACATTGAACTTAAACACGACTATGTTGTAGTCAGCAAAGAAGCAGTCCTGTGGTAATGTTTTCCACAGATGGAAAGTTCCATTTGCTTTTAGGCACACAGAAGAAAAGAAAGGAAAGTTCTTTGCAGTGGCGGTAGTTTGACGAGTTCTTGCTGTCCTAAATAAAAATATATATATATGCTACCCTCCCCTTTTGGGCAACATCCATTTTGAATTCCAGAGCAGTATAGATATCATTTAAATAGCAACAAAGCAAACGCCTTTTCAACCAGCCCTATTCCATTCACACATGTTAATTCATCCTTTTTTTTATCACAAAAGTGTTTATTTTTAGTTTAAGAGCACAAATAAACCATAATACTTGACTAATCAATTAGTAATCCGACCATTTAAAGTGTTAAGTTAGTGAGATTCTGTGAATGACCTGCTGATCCATTCGGTGTAAAATGATGTGAAAGGAAATAAAATACCAGCTTTGAATCAAGTGAAGAAAAAACATAAAACACGTGTGAAGCTTTCAGATTTAGTTTTGGAAGTATTGGAAAACATTCCAGCATAAATGCGGTAACAGGTTTAGTGTACAGCTGCTGCTGCTTTCTTTCTAGTAGTAAATGGCAGCTTAGACACACATACACACATACATGTATGTACGTGCACACATCAACACGTCCACCTTAATATATATTAACATAAAGGCTTTGAATTTCCCAGTCACGAAAATAATGAACGCCATTTAGGTACTTGTAATGAATCGGTATCTAGAAGATTTGAATACTTACGGAGTCAGTCCCGAGTATTAACAAAGAATCTCAACTAACAGAGAATAAACAGCTTTTTTTCTTGTTTGCTCAGAAGGAGGCAATGTTTTTAAGTGTTTAATTAATGTGGATAAAGAGGTGAGGATATTTACACTGACAGCAAGAGACAACAGGAAGTGCCGAAGGCAATGAGTCTCAGGGCATGCGTAGGGGAACACCATTTTAGGCAAGTCATCAAGGCAAGCAGACGACATTGGTTTGGTTGGAGAAACTCAGAAGTTCCTTCTATTGTTACTTTATTCTCCTGCCAAACACACGTATACCCCCCTAAGAATTATTCATTTACTTGAAAACCTATGCTAACCTGTTCCTGCTATTGTGACTTTATTTCCCTGCCAAACACACGTCTACCCCCCAAAGGATTATTCGTTTACTTGATTCCCATGCCAAGAACACGGCTATATGGTGAGCGACGATGTTCACTCTTTCGCTGCTGGAAGTTCAAGTGCCCCGAACCATTTCTGCGCATGCAGCTGGACGCGCGTTTTTACAAAATTAATTTTTAAAATTCAATAAATTTATTTTGGACCAATCAGAGGATTTTCCAGGTTTGTCCGGAATTTTGTGTCTGTGGGAGCCGATCAGAATCTTTAAAAAGAGATCTGTATTTTCCAAAAAGACCAGTTGATAAAAATTCAGAGATAGTGTTTGCAAAGCTTATGTCACTGCTGGCTGCAACTTGATTCAACTCAAACAAATCAACAATATCTAAATAGCAGTCAGCGAATCAGCCAAGGTAGGCGAACACACAGACACAGAAACAATAACAAACTTTTGCATTTCCCTTTTTGTCGTCTGCTAATTGAAAAGTAAATTATATAAATTAACTATTTTAAAACTTCTCAAATTTTTCATTGAACTTTCGAGAATGATTATTTGACTCTATTTAAAGACTTTTAGTAAAAATTATTTAATGTAATTGAGTGAGAAGTTTACTCTCGATTTTTTTAGACCAGTGGATTATTCACAGCTCTTGAGTTATCGATTCAGTTTTCTTCGATATCTCAATAAACTAATTCCCCTTTGTTCAGCAAATATGAGCTATCATTCTCAATGAAAGTGTTTCCTTTAAACTTAATAAATATTTTACCTTTTGTAAATTGAGAGTTAACTTTGTTTTTGTTGATATCATTTCTACGAAAGACCTTCGATAATTCGCCCTGTCCGTTCCTCGCTATCTTTCCTTTCTCTTATCCCACACAATAAATAAATAATAATAATAACAATAATTAAAATAATATAAATCCAAAAAACCCTAGAGGTCAAAGCTACCCCCACCAATTCTTCTACTTGGAAACCACTGTTACCCTTCATTTTCACTCTAACAACACTGTTAATAGACTCCCCGTTTTGGCAGAATCACAAACTTGCAGCATTTCCCAAGACAACCACCTCCAAGGACTAAGTATCAACTTTTCCCATATTTGCCCATTTCCATTTGTAACAGTCGAAAGATTTTTCGACATTAAGGTTAGGGTCAATTAACAATGCGCGTTAAGAATGGGTTTAATAAATTTCTTCAAATCAGTAATTGAATTAACTTTATTTTTTTGATGAAGTTTTATCTTAACCTGCTTTAGTGTCGTCTGCCTTTTTACTTTTTTTTTTTTTTTTGCGGCTTTCAAATTTTGTATCATCTGTCAACTCGGGAAAACATATAACCGCGCCTTTTTATTTGTATCGGCTGTCTTCAATTTCGGAAATTTTTGTCAATACTTGGAACTGAATCCATAAGTACTAACATTTTCTAAGTACCGCCATTTTATATATATATATATATATATATATATATATATATATATATATATGCACACATGAAAACAAGATGTCCAACAGCGATGTTTACCGTGTCCATAGGAAATTTGAAACCTTTAAAATGCTAATTGTAGAGTAACTTCAAAAATCGGAAATTAAACAAAAATACAGCTACTAACTGCCACCAATCGGGCGAAAATTGTATCTTCAACCGAACAATATATTTTATTAGCTGATTTTTTGGACGATTATCGAGGCCTTAACTGGTCAATAGTGGCCATTTAGTTTAGTTTTTTCATTCTAACGTGACTTCTTCGACACTACTTTTTGACCGAAGTAAAAGACGCTTTAAATAAGTTAAAACACACAACAACAAAAATAGCCAGGTAGGGAGAAGAATATCTTATCTTTCCTTTCGTAACATTTATTTGTTGCCTTTTGTTTTGTTTTGTCACCCCTTTTTTTCAACTGTTGGACACAATAGGAAAACCCCAACCAATAAACGAATGGGGAGAGCACATCGGCCTACAGTAACACGTGTTCGTTCATAAATTCAAATTAATTTATTTTTAATATTATTATCTATTATTATTATTATTATCTTCGAACACTTACCAGAGCCGTGGAGAAAGATAACCGATGCTGTGCATGTCTGTCCGGTTTGAGAAACCACACGAGGGTTGAATAATTTGGTTACAGAAGAGGCGGCTGCCATGTTTTTCAAGATCACCAAACACCGGTTTGACAAGGGCAGTTAGAGTAATCTCCCTTGGATTGGTTTTCAACAAATTTATTGCAACACATCGCAACACTCGGCCTTTTGGCTAAGATCAAAGTGTAGTATCTGTTCCGATGGATACTGCACTTCATAGATCGGTATTGTCTTGCCCTTCGGGGCTTGATTTACGCCGGTCTATGGGTCCGATCTGTCCTGTGCAGTTCTAGGAGGTCCACCCTCCCAGGCTTTACCTCCCCTCTTTGGGGAGGAGTAAGTTAATTGCTTACTGCCTGAGGCGCCCCTACCGGGGAATGCCGACGGGGCTGCCCAGGCAATTTTTAATGGCCATAGCGCTCACCTTCTCGAGCGCTGGCTTTTCAAATCCCACTTTCCGACCTTGTGTCACATACTCCCATTGTGGGTGGGTGTTAAATAACGCCTTTTGGCTAAGATCAAAGTGTAGTATCTGTTCCGATGGATACTGCACTTCATAGATCGGTATTGTCTTGGCCTTCGGGGCTTGATTTCCGCCGGTCTATGGGTCCGATCTGTCCTGTGCAGTTCTAGGAGGTCCACCCTCCCAGGCTTTACCTCCCCTCTTTGGGGAGGAGTAAGTTAATTGCTTACTGCCTGAGGCGCCCCTACCGGGGAATGCCGACGGGGCTGCCCAGGCAATTTTTAATGGCCAGAGCGCTCACCTTCTCGAGCGCTGGCTTTTCAAATCCCACTTTCCGACCTTGTGTCACATACTCCTATTGTGGGTAGGTGTTAAATAACGGCCTTTTGGCTAAGATCAAAGTGTAGTATCTGTTCCGATGGATACTGCACGCCTGTCCTGTGCAGTTCTAGGAGGTCCACCCTCCCAAGCTTCGCCTCCCCTCTTTGGGGAGGAGTAAGTTTATTGCTTACTGTCTGAGGCGCCCCTACCGGGGAATGCCGACGGGGCTGCCCAGGCAATTTTTAAATGGCCAGAGTGCTCACCTCTCGAGCACTGGCTTTTAACCCCACTTGCTCGACCCGATCTTGGGTCACATCTTACTTGTGGGAGTAAGATAAAACTGGCCTTGTGCCTAACTCCGCGAGGAGTAAATAAACATCGCAACACATCTTTTGAACGGACTTCAATTCTCGGCCTCTAATCAAAGTGTAGTATCTGTTCTTGGTCAATGAAGAGAGATCATTCTAGACTGAACCAATTTTTATTTTTGTCCTAATCTAGAGTGCGCCTTAGCTAGAATATAGATATTGACCTTTTGGCTAGGAGCAAAGTGTAGTGTCTGTTCTGATACTGCATTTCATCTGTTCTGTCCTCGGTCAGCAAAGGAGAGGCAATTTTTATTTTTGTCCCAATCCAGAGAGGCCCTTTTGGGAGAGCTGGATTTTCCCCACATTATAAACCGCCATTGAGTCTAACTATCATCGTGGGGAGGAAAGTAAATAGGGACTCATCGATTTGTAACTGCCGGATTTTTCATACTCGACGAGAGTCCGTTCACGGCACTCGGTCCGACAAGGTGGAGACTGTCTTGGCAGGGGCATACGCTTCTTTGTCAGGATGAAGTATGGTCCAACTCAGTTATAAGATGTGCATCCTCCCAGGCAGTACCTCCTCTCGCTGTTTTATTACTGATTGTCTGAGACGCTCCTACCGGAGAATGCTGACGGGTCTGTTCACAACTATTTTTGTACGCAGCCAGAATGCCTCCCCAGCCTTGCGCTAAATTTTGTTTTGGCAGGAATCAAGTAAACATAAAATAAAAACATAAAATGCTTGTAGCAGCTACATGATCTATTTTCTTTGTATTTACACACAATCTCTTGCGTAGTTATTAGTTTGTGGTTCAGTTATTAGTTCGTGTCGAAATTCATTGGGAAATTTGAAACCGTTCTGCACATGCTCACCTTTTCCCTCATTTCCGCTCAGCCTTAGTTTGGTGCTAAAACAGTTCCTAGACAGACGCCATGGAAACAGGACAATATGGAACTCAATTCGTTTTCTCTAGCTAAAGCCTGCCTGCTGAACCAACTTGCCTAACATTATTACGTTCCTGTGTTAACGAAACTGTTAAATAAAGTTGATTTAATTGTGGAGAAGATGTTGGTATTTTTATATGGAACTCTGGTGACCAATTGTTCGTCTTCTTCATCTCGAGCAAGGCCAGTCAGATGAATACAGACGCTACTACAAAATGATTATCTCCAATCTCCAGCAAGCATCTCATCACACCAACCACTCTACATTCTCATTAACGTTATAATTTTGTTGGTCCTTCTTAAGATAACAATCTTCAGTAACTAAAGTAAATACGATTCTAATTTTATGTTATGCAGACTTGTTATTGTGTAGACAAGGATTATTATAATTTTTAGTGAAAACGAACAAGTAGTTTGTTTTTTGGCAATATCAAGTAATATGTGACAAATAAGTGAATTTCGTCTAACATCTTTGAATTTTGGTTTGCAGGACAAGCGGACGTGTTTTCAGAGCACCTTTCCCCCCTCCCCTTAATAAGAGTGGGGCGCTTCTTATTAATACTGTACATCATCTACAAGGGAATTTTAAAATAAAATAAAACAAAGAAGAATATTTAAGCTAGTGATGGGACGAGTCCAATATTTTCCCCTGATTTCAACACAATTACCAATTCCAATTCCTTTTAAATTTCTAAATATTTAGCTATAGAGTTGAGGTTTTTTTTGGGGGGGGGGGTACCAAAAACCCATGTAATATGTTACATATATTTTCGCAAACGTAAAAATACACTTGTGGGGGTTATCTATAGATTTTAGTTTTACTGGTAGTTTAAAATCAATAAATATTTATGTGCAATGGAAAATTAAGTTTTAAACAAAACAAACAAATGAAAACAAAAGAATCTTTTTTGCATTGGAAAATAAGCACAAACTTTTCTGATCCCTATTCTTATACCCCAAAAAATTCCGATTTTTCTGAATCCTGAATCCGATTCTGATCAATCGTCCCAACACTAATTAAAGCCCAAATCGAATCTGTTGTTATTCTACAACTTTGGCTACGAAGAACAGCATAAGAATGTGTACTGTTGTTATTACAGTGAGAGACATGCTGCTGCTGCTATCAACATCACAAGGGAAGAAGATCGAGGCCGAGCAATTCCACTGCGACGGCCACAAGCTACTACTACTACTACTACTACTGCCAACGTGCCAACTAACAAGACGACTATCTATGAGACGATGTTGGCCAATCTGTTTGAACCATGGCCATCCCTACTACAGGCCAGGCAATCGTGCAACTGGGGTCTTTTACTGGGGGTCATGTGAATTTTCTTAAATATTCGATATAGAAGTTGCAAACAAAGGTAAAATTTCTCTGTGAGATTAGTTTGATGTTTTTATGTGTTTTACATACCAAATAATAACCACAATGAGCTAATTGATAAATTTGACAATTATTGACAAATTCCTATAAATGAAGAGACAGGTCATTTTGAATAAACAAAGGCAAATGCATATTTCAATGAAGAATTTTTATTTCAATCTTGGATTTTTTTTTAGAAATTTTGTACTTATGTCAAAAGATCATTACTTGTATATTGTGGTTAAAAAGAAAAAAAGGATCGGCACCAGTTGATGATATAGTTTGCAACTTCTATATCGAATATTTAAGAAAATTCACATGGCCCCCAGTAAAAGACCCCAGTTGCACGATTGCCTGGCCTCTAGTAGGGATGGCCATGGTTTGAACTGAAGAATTTCCGACGCCTGTAATGTAACAGCAGTATTTTAGCCTACTGAATGAGAGAAAATAGCAATATTCAGCAATCATGCAGTATAGGTAACAACCGAGAAATTATATATATATATATATATATATATATATATATATATATATACACAATGAATAACTTTTACCACACAATTTTCTACTGACCTGTATAGTTTTAAAGTCCTGAAACTTTTTGTAAGATTTTTTTTATTTCAGAATTTGTCTTCGATCTTCGTATGGCTTTAAAAAAATGTTTTGACACATGGCCCAAAAGCTTCGAGATACTGCAACTTATTTTGAAATTAAGAAAAACTTTAACACAGTTTCAGTAAGTTAAAAATATACAGATCAGTAAAAAGAAATTAATTTTAATGTGTTTGGTGACAGTTATCAGTTGTAATTTCTTTTAATTTTCGATATATCAGCTGTTAACTAAGACATAGAGGCTGAAAGCAAAAATGGTGTCGGCCATGTTGGATTCTGGCTCATTAAAAAGGCAGGCATCAACGAAAACTTATATTGAAATAAAAAAAAATTAGTTACAGAACTTTAAAACTATACAGGTCGGTATAAAATTAAATTTTCTTGCGTTTGGTAAAAGTTATTTGTTATATATTTCGTTTTTTTTGGTTTTCGATTTCTCTGCTGTTAACTATACTGCATGATTACACAATATTATTTTTTTTACTCACCTTTTGGCTAAGATCAAAGTGTAGTGTCCGTTCCGATGGATACTGCACCCCATACTGCTATTGTCTTGGCCTTCAGGTCTTGATTTACGCCAGTCAATGGGCCTGTCCTGTGCAGTTCTGGGAGGTCCACCTTCCCAGGCTTTGCCTCCCCTCTTTGGGGAGGAGTAAGTTTATTGCTTACTGCCTGAGGCGCCCCTACCGGGGAATACCGACGGGGCTGCCCAGGCAATTTTTAAACCCCACTTTCTCGACCCGACCTTGGGTCACATCTTACTTGTGGGAGTAAGATAAAAACTGGCCTTGTGCCTAACTCCTGGAGAGGAATAAATCAATACTCACCTTCTTCAATTGTTAAAAAAAATATTCGATTTGGGAACAATTCATTTTAAAATAGGTAAAATCTAAATTTTTTAGGCACAGTGACATCAGATATTTGTCAATTACATTTTTGCATTTCATTTCAGCCGACTGAACCAGAGAGAATGACAAATATACTCTTTTACTCCTCTTCTTCAATTAAAAGAATTATTTATTCATGGAAAATAGATTATTCAAAGAAAATAACAACACAAGTGAAAGTGCTACATACCATATGAAACAAACTTTATCGAATTGAGCCGAGTTTTTGAGCTACATCAATGGGGATTTTGTAAGAAAATTTGGTTCTCACTCCTCAAAAAAATAGAAATTATATCATCATCCTCATGTTCTTTATCACTTCCTTCTACGTTTCCTTGACCTGCCCCCGCCACCCCATATGTTCTAAATCTACTAACCCAAGAAATCTCATCCATTCTTTCACCATCATATTTGATTTAACATCCGTTTTACATGCTGGTATGCATTAAGCGTCTTTTAGAAACTGACTGCCAAACTAACCTATCTCTGTCCAGGTCTTTATTTATCCCTCTTTCTCTCAAGCCCATTATTATCACTTCCTCCCATGTTTTCCTTGGCCTTCCCCTGCCAACTGACCCTGCTACCTCAACTATTTTACATCTACTATCCCAATCATTCTCATCCAGTCTTTCATAATCATTATATTCAGTTTAACGTCTGTTTTACATGCTGGCATGTGTTGGTAAACTTTTGGAAAGTACCTTCCAAACTAACCTATCTCCGCCCAGGTCTTTATTTATCCCTTTTTCTCTCAAGTCCATTTTTATCACTTCCTCCCATGTTTTATTTGAGGACAAGTGCTAAAATTTAAATTTGTAGCTGGAGAGGGAAAGAGAAAGATATACCGAGCAGAAAGTGACTAATTTTTTATGTTGTAAATTTAACTGGCCTTGCAAACTCATTTATTCCTGATTCAAACAATATAACGCAAACTCACTGGGTGACTAAACAGTCACAGTTTTTCTTAAAACCATTACAGGGTGGAAAGAAATAACAGAGACAAGTGTTTTAACGTTTATTTCAATAAACAATGAAACTAAAGTAGCAAATATGGTCTTAACATGAAGGTAATCAACCACTTAGTAACCTTAGTTTTCAAAATGACCGCCTTTAGCTTTGACACAATCAAAGCGACAAGCGTTGGCAAAAGTTTTTAGCTGTGAGCCACAGCACTTCCGCGCCTATTTTGCCCCATTCCCTTAATAAGAATTTTTTGAGAGAGTTCAAATTTTTGTGAGGATTTGACACAGGCTTTGGCCTCCAAGATCGACAAAACAGAATAATCCATAGGGTTACGGTCAGGCGAGTACAGAAGCACTTCTTGACTGGTTATAAAGTTAGGAAAATTGACGCCACACCAGTCCTGAGTTCCTTTAACCATGTGGGCAGGAGCAGAATCTTGTTGGAAGATCAAGTGCTGGTTTTATTAGTAATACAGGGACAATTGTAGATTAAAATGATCACACACAGACGTAAATCACCTGGTTTTAACTGTTTGAAAAAGAATGTTGAAGTTTGTCTCTGTTATTTCTTGTCACCCTGTAATCCTTACTTTTGATGGATTCTGAGCAATAACTACGGAATGGAAATTGCGACAAACCAAAAAACTCTGGCTCAGTCAGTTTTCGGTGTTCATCGTCAGATAACTTCAGGAAAAGATTTAGAAGGCTCACAGACTAATGGACAGATTTTCTGAAACATATGTACACATAAATGTTTGTTGATGTTGAATTTTTGGAGCATGATTACATTTTTTTACGCATATTCACCCCAAACAAGGCACATTGCCACTGAGAAATAAGGTGCTACTGTGAATTAGGGACCATGACTACAAGGACACTCTAAGTAGGGAGTTGAACAGCGAGATGTCTGTTCGCATTACATTTGAATTTCTGCATGTTAATACAGTCAGGGAAACGAAACAGGGACAGAGTCTAAAAAAGAGTCTCCAATCTAATAGGTCCCACACTGTCAACCACGTTCCAACCCTTGTCCCATTGCTGCAATGTTGCATCTCTGTGCTTGTTTTACAAATACTTTAATGGAATGTGATCTGACGAACTTGTAGAACTGATGCTCCCTCGACGTAAATACCCCCGACTAATCCGACAAGCAGCAAAATCCCACCCCTTCACTGTGGAGATCCTCAGATGGCAAAAAGCCTTCTACTCCAATAGTTTCTTCCATTGAACTGCTAGATTTTGGAATTCCGTCCGTTTCGTTTCCCTGATTGTGTGTTTTAAAGTATTTTAAAGCGTTTATTTTTTTATTTAAATTAAAAAGTTTGATCAAACAAATTACATTAGACTGAAAACTGAGGATTTTCAATTAGGTAGAAAAGTAAATTTTAAGGCGTTCAAAAGTTATTTGTTTACTCAAAAAACAAACTTCAGGGACATCCATCTGGCAAATGGAACTGCTATGCGATCGGATTTGGACGAATTATTAAAATGCAATCAAAACGCTTTAAAATACTTTAAAACAAAAAAGAAAATAGGCAGGTAGGTAGAAAAGTAACTTTATTCCCTTTGGTAATAGTTATTTGTTGATTATTTGGGGGTTTCTTTCACCCCTTTTTTCTGTTTGTTATTCTTGACAATCACACTGAATTTTCCGTTTATTCCTTTCATTATGGGCAATTTATTTTTATACTTAAACAAAATAAAATCTCAACATTGGAATATATCAAATAACACTATGAAAATAACCTTTTGTTAATTTTTGTTCAAATTACCAAAATGTGGAAAGAACATTCTTTATTTTTCTGTAGATAAGGCTACAGCCAGATTAATTGCTGCCAGGAGGGCGGGTAGTTTTTTCTAGTCATTATACATATATATATATATATATATATATATATATATATATATAAGTTAGGTGTGTATACATAACTTAGGTATGTATATATTTGTATGTACAGG
Source organism: Sepiola atlantica (assembly GCA_963556195.1). Taxonomy (NCBI): domain Eukaryota; kingdom Metazoa; phylum Mollusca; class Cephalopoda; order Sepiida; family Sepiolidae; genus Sepiola; species Sepiola atlantica. Next base: position 93,010,033 of record OY744516.1, read on the forward strand.
ATACACTCCTAAACTAATTAATCGATCATTATGAATTTTGAAACACAGCTGCTAGGTGTGAGGGGTCGTAATGTGGTCTATATTTAGTTTCATCTAGTTTTATGCTAATGGGGTAAAAAGGGTGTGGAAGCCCTTCTTGAAAATTCAAATACCTCCGATTTTTGTAAAATTTCATCAATAGGTATTAGACATCAATGGATAAATATTCTCTAAATTTCAGTTTCTTTGGAATATTTTAAAGGGTGTTTTTAAGAGGCATATGGGCACAACTTCCGATTTAAAAATTAAAATATTTCAGATTTGCATTAAACTTGATCCAGTCATTAAATAGCAATCAAGCCAGATTTCCTGAATTTCAATTTCTTCTCAAGACATCTTAAGCTTTAAATTTTAGATATTTCCTAGAATCCAAATTATGAAATGGATTTTGATAAAAATTGGAATAAGGATTCTAGAATAAGGTTTAGTAGTATTATATCTTGATTTTTATCTTTGTAAAGGGACTAAGAAGTGGTGCAAAACTGTTCTGTTTGGCGAATTCTTCTAGTATATCTAAATAATTAAGTATGAAAGCTTTTTTCATTTATCACTCCTGTATTACCATCAAAATGGCTTACTGTTATTTAAATCAATAACAACATACTATTTTGAAATACGGTATATTACAGACAAACGATCCAAAGACAAGAGGTATTTGAATGCCTAATTTGCATAACTACTTTTTAAACAGTTCCTAATAAATCAATGTTATTACTTTGTAATTGTCCTATTTTCCAATACATATGCAATTTTGTTAATAAAGAGTAATTAATTAAAGTGATTTAATAAAAAAATGGATAAATTATTTAACCTTTCTTAAAATATTTGCTGATTAATTTTCAAGGGAGGTAAAGAAAGATATATGCGACATAAGTAAGAGTTCAGAAAGGGTAACGGGTGACTGACTGCTTTTTCTATCGACCCTTTCAGAAACACCACATAGAGAAAGGGAAGAGGATGACTGACTGCTTGCGCTCTCTCTCTCTCTCTCAATTTTCTCCTTCTCGTTAGCAAGAGCACACATTTTCATTTTTAATGTTTTTAAATACAATGAAAAACTTGTAAGTAAAAAAAAAGAGTCCCCCCTCACCCAATCACTCAGGCGAATTGATTTCTTCTTTCTTTTCATTTCTTCCTGGTCTTATTTAAAAGATAAATAAATTTATCTCAAAATTACCAAAATGTTAATATTTATATGAATAAATGCGAACGTTTTTTTTTCTCGTATTTACAAGAAACTTATGTTTATTATTTAAATTTTTCGTTTGGGTGTTTTCCACTGAAACCAGGGTGTTTCTGAGCCAGGAGGGATGACCTCAGAAAGAGGGATGACCTCAGAAAGAGGGATGACCTCAGAAAGAGGGATTCCCATGTCAGGACGGGGGGGGGGGGCATTCTCTAATCGTCAGTTTACAGTTAGTCTGGTCTCTTCATGAGATGTTGTTAGGGGCTCGACATGACTGAAGAAGCATCTCCTTGACCTCAGTCATTGAGCCATTGGTTCACGTACATGAAGGAGATGGCGTTCATCACTGGTAAGCTTTGTGATCTCCACTCGACTGGCAACTTCCCGTCTCACATCTGCAGGGGCAATGCCAGTGAGGAGATGCAAGTTGTTCAGTCGCAAACAAACAATAGAGATATGTATAAAAAAAATATAATGGTATAAGTGTTCGTTATCCTTCTTTTAAGCAGAGAAGTATCATACATCAGTAATGCACAAAAATTGAGAATTTTCAAAACATGCCGCTAATAACTGTTTATGAAAATTTGAGAAACACAATGTAAAGCAGGATTGCGAAGTCAGAGTTAGACTCGTAAGAATGCTAGGAGTTTGAGTTGGATTTTTCAATCTCCGAAGCATCAAACAATCTGAATATTGGAAGACTTTAGAATAAGGAGTCAGTCAGAAATTTTAGAATCCACCCTTATACTTTCTGATTCCGCAACCCTGGTAATAAGTCCTTAAGAATTAAAAGTTATTTTCTTTTATTAACCATGGAATTTCCATAGGTTCCTCTAGAAAGTTTCAGGTGGTAGCTGAAAAGAGGATGGTGGGGGGTGGGGATGAATAGGGCCCAGCCTGTGCCATATATTTTTTTCCATGGTGTGTCTTGTTGGCTTTATTCAGACCCTACGTGTGGTGGGTTGAGATGCCATCTTGGATTTTATCGTCTTGCCTTCATGACTACAAATGATTTAGATTAAATGTTTTATGAAGAATGAATTGCTGTCACAAATTAAATATTGAGTGATGGAAATAAAAGTTGAGATTTAATGAAAGAGCAGAGTGAATTTTGAATTTGATTTGTAACTATCACTTTGCTGGAAGAAAGGAGAGAAAAAAGAAAAAAGAAGAAAGGAAAAAATTCATTAAAAAAAAACCCAACTTATCTAGCTACAACCACTGTCAATAATCTCCTTTTCTCTCTGTGTACTTAAAACTAAACGAAGCTTCCATGAGCAGAGTTTCTTTCCTAGAACTACCCGTCTGTGAAACACAATACCGCAGAGCTGAATCACAATGTCCACTGTAAACAATTCATTATATACTATTACTTGAACACATGTTGCTTTTTTTTTTAAATGAGAGAAAATTGTGATTTCATACTTTCCCCAATGATAGTAGTGCATAAATTACCACAGTAGATCCAATAGCTGATTCCATAGACTGCAATAGCATCCCATAGGCCAACCAGGCACTCTCTCCGTCCCCCGGAAAAGGAACAAACAAAAACTTTTCCCCATTATTATCAATAAAATAAAATGTTTTGGAATTGAGATATAGATTCTTAATTTGCATTTTTCGGATTACTATTCTCACCTTGAAAATGATACGATGGATGTGCAATGTGAGTGTTAAAGACAGGCTTAGATCTTCAGCGGAAGATCCAATTTGAACATTTTTAATGAATTGTGTGTAGAACAGGAGATTTGTTGGTTAGGTCACGTTGATACAATAGATTAGAGTGCTCGAGTCAGTAGATGTAGAACAGTTGAGGTAGAAAGGTCAGTTGGCAGGGGAACACCAAGCAAAACATGGGAGGAAGTGATAAGAATGGACTTGAGAGAAAGAGGTATAAAGAGCTGGCCAGAGATAGAAAGTGACTTCTAAACTAACCTAAAAACCGTCCAACACATGCCAGCATGTAGAACGGACGTTAAACCAGAGATGATGATTATCTTGGTTGTTATTTTCACCTTTCGGTTGATATAACTACTCCAAGCTTCTTAGAGAGTTCAGTTCGAAATTCCATAAATTATCCCGCGTTAAAAAAAAAAAAAAAAAAAAAAAATGAACCTGAAGAACGTCAGAGATGACATCGGCCGAAACGTGAAAATAACTGTTCTCATCAACGTTTCGGCAGATGTAATCTCCGAACTTCTTCAGGTGCGCCTCGCCGAACTCGGGAATCTATACGGAATTTCTAACAGAACCCTTTATTTAATCAACAGAGATAGCTTACTCTTGTCAGTCACGGCCGGGTAGAAATCTTAAGCAATTCGTAATTGTATTCTTAGTATCGCCCGTACTGAGGATTGAACCTTCAACTTCCAGAAGACCGTCATGTAGAACTAATTATTACTCAGCACTTACATCTGTTGCACCACGGTCCTTCTGGAGGTTTGAAATTCAATCTTCAGTACGAGTGATACTCAGAATACAATTATGAATTACTTAAGACTTCTACCCGGTCATGGTTGATGGAACGAGAGCAAGCTACCTCTGTGGATTAAATAATGGTTTCCGTTTGAAATTGTGTAGAGTTTGACATAAAGATTCTCGAATTCGCCGAGACGAAGAAGGCTGGAGGTTACGTTGTGAGAATAAAATCTAAAATGAGAGCAGTAGTCTAAAGAAAATACAAATTATCAATCTTTATCTAAAAAATCCTGAAATAATATTTAAAACATAAAAGAAAAATAGATTTAAAACATAAAATTTTTAAAAAAATTAAAAAAATAATTTAAAAAATATCTAAAAAATAATTTTAAAAAAGTAAAAGAAAAAAATATCTAAAAAGAGAAAAGAAAAGATTTTAAAAATAAAAGAAATGTTTTTTTAATCAAAACAGATTAAAAAAAACAGATTTTAATATTAAAAAGATTAAAATAAAAGATTTAAAACAATTTACAAGATTCTAAAATATTAAAAAAAATAAAAATAAAGATTAAAAAGAAAAGAAAGGAAAAGGTACCAAAGACAAAAATCATGAAAATATCAGAGAAACCAAATTCGGTTTGTTTTTATTTCAAAAATTCTTTTAATTATAAAACAGGAAAGAAGAAATGTCTACAATGATTTTGAAAATGACACAAAATCAATTGTCACGCAACACAATGCGATTCTAGATTGTCGTTTCCTCATCCGTATTCAGTATAAACAAGGCGATCAACTTCTCCATAATCAGCCGCCTGAGGCTCAATTTTTATAAGAACTTCACTCGGTTCTGCAATTTCAGACTCAAGCCGAAATGTAGATTCATCCACAGAGAAGTGTTCCTCATCCATCCCATGTTCCATTTTTATAATGCCGTCACCCGTATCATAATAATTTCTAACCTCATTATCCATGAGCGAAGGTGTACTATCAGGCCAGTTAGCATTCTTGGTGGAAAAACCATAAGTATTTGAACCACCATACTGTACGTTTGTATTTAATTGTTTTGTATATTGCTGGTTTCCTCTGAGTGAAGAATTATTTTGGCCCCCCGCGGTTCTCACCTCTAAAGAAGAATTATCAGGTTTTTGTGTTGTGACTTTTATTCTTGTCCGACGATTCCTATCGGACGTGTTTTGGTCTTCCACATCAACATACTCTTGTTTTATGTCATCGTGAGCAACCGATGTGTTGTCAGTGTTTTCCATGGGCTCATCTTTTATAAAGATCTCTGTAACTGGGTTGCTAACCGAGGAATTTGGATTGTCCGACAGAAGGTCAAGATTGTTCGCTAAAAGGTTTTGTTTATCCGCTACACCACGCAATTTTATCGAGAGACAACCCGACTCAGAGAATGGCAACAAACGCTCAGAGTTCTCAAACTTTCTCACATATTTTTCCGTCCCCCAGTAAGCAGGCTTGCAGCCAGGATAGGAGACAAGTACAAAAACATCACAACCCATTCGCGGAAGTTTTGAAGCTTCTTCAAACAATTTCTCGTAATCCATTGGCAACGTGGAATCATCCAAGATGGATTTCTCCGGATTCAAAGAATTTGAAGAGACACTTGAGCCATGCCTTGTTGACTGGCTATTTTGACGGATATAATTAGAACTGCGAGGTATGAAGTTTTGGTTGCCTTGTTCTTGTTGTAAGGTGTCGGATAAAATTATCTGAGATTGGTTCGGCATTTTCTTCCTCGTTCCCGAAGACACAGAATTACTCAAATTCCTCACCGTTACTTGATGCTGCTGTTGTGTTCTTACAGACCGTCGCAAAGAATCTTGGTTTTGAATCAAAGTAGTCACTTGATTAGTTGGCGGTTTGACCTGCTGTCGGGTCACAGCCAAACTTTGTTGTGGTCTGGACCGCTGGTCTATGTTACATATTGGGGTTGTGATTTTTAGTGTCCCCGTCGCAACAGGATTCGATATAGACTGCTGTACATAGGTTTGACTCGTTGGCTGGACACTAGGCTGACTAGTCCTCGATGGTTGGACTTGAGTTCTATTTTGTGTTGAATTTAATGTGACTTTGGCAAATTTTGGCAATGGACCAGAGTTCTGCAAGTAATTGGCCTGCAAGAAAAGAAAAAAGGATTTTGTCAAAACAACAATTTGATGCAATCGTTATATATAATCATTCACTTACATATAAAGTTATATTGTTGGATTTTCAAAGTCAGACCCAGATAGCAATCTGTCTGACATATAGATACTTGATTCAGACTAGCCTATTTTTTCGTTTTTGTTCTACTATGTTATTGGAATAAGTATAATTTATTATACATCAGTTTGTTTGTTTTTCTGAAAATACTTATTCAAGCTAAAAAAACTGTTACAATAGAGAGATTTTTCCTTGAAGGAAGTTATCATGTACAATTATTCTGAGTTCTTTCCTTTGATTTCTTCAAAATTAAATATATATATGTTAAATTATGCCACTTCGTGTGTGTGTGTGTGTGTGTGTGTTCTTTGCCTCTTTGTGTTAGCAGAGGCATCCAGTGTTGCCCGGGAATAAAAGTGTTTCTTAGAAGATGAAAGCAAAACGTGTGGCATACATATTCTTTATCTTTAATGGTTAAAATATTCTTCATCTTTAATGGTTAAAATATTCTTCATCTTTAATGGTTAAAATATTCTTCATCTTTAATGGTTAAAATATTCTTCATCTTTAATGGTTAAAATATTCTTCATCTTTAATGGTTAAAATATTCTTCATCTTTAATGGTTAAAATATTCTTCATCTTTAATGGTTAAAATATTTTTCTATCTTTAATGGTTAAAATATTCTTCATCTTTAGTGGTTAAAATATTCTTTATCTTTAGTGGTTAAAAGATTCTTTATCTTTAATGGTTAAAATATTCTTTATCTTTAATGGTTAAAATATTCTTTATCTTTAATGGTTAAAATATTCTTTATCTTTAATGGTTAAAATATTCTTTATCTTTAATGGTTAAAATATTCTTCATCTTTAATGGTTAAAATATTCTTTATCTTTAATGGTTAAAATATTCTTTATCTTTAATGGTTAAAATATTCTTTATCTTTAATGGTTAAAATATTCTTTATCTTCAATGGTTAAAAGAGCCAAAGTTAAAAACATTTACACATATTTTTGCTAGTATATATAATGTAAGCGTTGGGTTCGCTAATGAACAGCCGATTGTGACAATTTCTTGTCGACTGTTCTTACCTCCTCAAAAAGAAGGAGGTAATGTCCGAGAGGATGGTATCATGACAACAGAACAGATACTATACTACCCCCCAAAAGAGGAGGTAATGCCTGAGAGGATGGTCTCATGACGAACCAACATACTACTGTAAGCATGCACCAGGCGGAATTAGTGGGTTGCATGTTTGCAGTGCATGCAAATGGCAGACTTGCTGCAAGTGAATAATATTTAATAAAGAGAGGAGATCTGGAAGTTTGAGCCACCCAGAATTTCATTTGGGAAAATGTTTTTCAGATAAAAGGTTCCTTGCTGTGGTTATGGACCACTTGATTTTTTGCCAGGAATAACGGCCAGGACTCCCTAGAGATTGGGTTTTTCATATTCATGGATAAGGCTGACCATTATCTCAAGTGGTCAGTTTCTGGGTGGTTGAATGGGGATGACTGAGAAATAGACCCAACCTCTAGGATATCCGGCTGAAAGTACATGTATTCCAGGAGATGGGCAGAGGAAATGGAGTAAGAGTTAGTCCTCCAGACGTCTAAGTCAGTTTGGTTTTCGGTGGCCCTCGGAAACAGATGGTCTGTTTGTGCTCGGTTGGATTTATATTTTGATGTGGTCATGTTAAGAATTCTAATTGACGAGTCTGTTATTCAGCAGAGGAAGAAACGAGTACGATTGTAACCTCCAATAAATAAACCTGCCACTTGTTTTAAACTGGAGTTGTAGTTTTATTTAGAGGGAGAATTCTTCGGTTAACTGAGCCCACTCAATTGACACTGTGACCGATGTCGGAATCGAACAACAACTTTAAACTGGCACAATGAGAAAACGATCACGGTCTGTGCAGTGAATGTACACTGAGTTTGTTCACACTACACTACCTTCCCAAGAAGAAGGTAATGCCTGGGAAGATGGTCTCATAACTGAACAGATACTACACTACCTCCTTGCCAAGAGTGAAGGTAATAACTGTGAGGAGGGTCTCATGACAACAGAACACTCCCACTGAATTGAACATTGAAAGATAGTACAATTTATAGAAGTAGTAGTATAATTTCAGCTTCAGACAGACAGATACCAAATCTCTATTAGTAATAGAATAGAGTTTTCGAATTACTATCCTAATCGCATGGGTTGGTCCATCTTTCATCGTATAGCACCCCCACCCCCACACCTTTCTGTGCTAGTCTCTACAGGCCATGCCTTTTTGTTATTTCCATAACGTCTAAAAAAATAAATAAACATAATGATTAAAAATTTTTTTGTTATACGTCCCTAAAAATGCTATCTGGTCCAGAAACCGGTTATTATTACACCTGGTAGCTCAGAATTGGTAGGTAGTTTGGTAGTTTTGTTTTACGGCATATCAACCCTTTTCGGGTTATTTAATGCCGAATCTGGTCATTTTGGTGAAGGTGTTTATGCTTCAAGTTCTTTATATCTTCAAATGTTTAATCGTGGTTTTTGGTTTGGTTATTTTTGTATCACAGCATATCGACCCTTTTCAGGTAATTTAATGCTGAATCTGGTCATTTTGGTGAAGGTTTTTATGCTTCAAGTTCTTTATATGTTTAAGTATTTATTCATGGTGTTTGGTTGAGTGAGGGGGTGCTCAGAATTGGGTGATCATTTTACATTAAATTTATATGTGCAAATGATCCCCCGTTTTAAATTCTAAAATAACATTTCTGTTTTATTTCTTTTTATCGCTGTTTTCATGTAATCGCCTGAATAATTAGAATCTGATGGAGGGGGGGGGGGGGGTAGAATAGGGAGCAGGGATTAAATTTTGTCAACAAACAAAAACTGTGTGTCAGTTTTCACTAAAAGTTTTAAATAATTCATTTCTACAATCATGCTATTGAACTTTCTTGACTAGAGTAATTTCTTTCGTTTAATCACCGTTTTGTATTGTCTCCTCTTACCGTTGTCAAGTCAATTTTGCTGTGACAAAATCATAAAAACATGAACACTTTTGATCAAATTTGCAGTATATATAATACTAGCAGGGCTACCCGGCGTTGCCCGGGGCTTTCTCTTCCCTGGTCGCTCCATTTCACCGTTCCCTCTACCCAATACCCCCCTCTCCCCGTTACTTAGAGCACAAGCTGTCTCTTCCCGGGTCGCAGCATCTTCCCCACCCCTCCTTTTCCCATTACCCGGGGCAAAAGTATGATATATTTCTATTAAAAGTATCACCTCTGTCTTTGCTCCCCCCCCTCGATGTATATGTAAGTTATCGTTAAAAGAAGATTCTTAAGGGTCAGTTGGATTCTAACGCTCGACCTCCTGGTTGGTGTTCTTTATCCGTAGCCGTTATGCTACAGACGCCGAGAAAAAAATCTATAGGAAAATAGGTCACTTTAACACTTTGTTTTTTTTTTTGGCAAACCGCACATGCGCACAATATACAGATGACTGGAAAACGAAGAAATTTAGTACCCCCCTGGAAGTTCCGTGTCAGTTCGGCACAAAGGAATCAATGTTTTTTTTTCAATTTTTCTGTCAAGTATCTTGTCAGCTTTTTGCAGACATATAAACATAATCACATACACACACATAGACAACCTATCAAAATATCCTTACTACGGTCGTATAGGGCGGCCATGAGGAAGTAGATACATTTAATATTAAACAAATTTTTTTGATTAACACTGTTCGCAATTTCTGATGTCAGATAGGGCGGCCATGACCAAGTGGATATCTTAAATTAATTCGTAAAAATAAATTATTTGCCAAAAAAACAAAAACATTTGTCCTAAAATATAACGTAGAATTTTTCTTTTTATTAATACCGGTTTGCTTTTTTTATGTCAGATAGGGCAGGCATGACAAAGTGTGCCTTCCATATATATCTCTACCCGGTGAGCATCTTTTTATATATATATTATATAATATATATATATATATATATATATATATATATATATATATATATATACTAGCGGGGCTACCCAGCATTGCTCGGGGTCATAAAAACACATAATTGAAGAAAAATCGCATGTGTAACATCTTTATATTCAAACTTCTATTTCTCTCCCTCTCTCTATAGACGTCTCTTTATCTTTCTACCTTTCTCTTCTCTGGTCGCCCCATTTCACCGCTACTTCCTCCCTTTGCCTTTTGCAAAAGCTGTCACTTCCCCACCATTCCTCTTCTGTTGCCCAGGGCAAAAGTATGACATATTTCTATAAAAAGTACTACCTCTGTCTGTGCCTTCTATATAGGTACATATCTCTGCCCCGGTGCACATACTATATACGTACCTATTGCAGCCTCAGTGCGCATACAAGATACGTACCTATCGCCGCCCCAGTGCGAATACTAAATACGTACCTATCGCCGTCCCGGTGCGAATGCTAAATACATATCTATCGCCGTCCCGGTGCACATACCATATACGTACCTATCGCCGCCCCGGTACGCATGCTATATACGTATCTAACGCCATCCCGGTGCGCGTGCTATATACATATCTATCACCGCCCCGGTGCGCGTGCTATATATGTACCTATCGCCGCCCCGGAGCGATACATAGCTATCGCCGCCCCGGTGCACATGCTATATATGTACCTTTCTGCGCCTCGGTGCGCATACTATATACGTACCTATCGTCACTCTAGTGCGAATACTAAATACATACCTATCTTCACCCCCCCCTCCAGTGCGCATGCTATATACGTACCTATCGCTGCCCCGGTGCGCATGCTATATACGTACCTATCGCCGCCCCGGTGCACATACTATATATATACCTATTGCTGCCCCGGTGCGCAGACTATATACGTATCTATCGGCGTTGCACCAGGATCACTCTTCTCCAGTCGCCCTCCTTCACCCTATTGGACACTACACCCGTTGCCCTCGGCCAAAGCTGTCTCGTCTGCATTGCCCTCGTCAGGTTCACCTCCTTCTACAGTTGCCAGGAGCAAATGATGTCACGTACCTGGTTGTCAATTCACTCTGGCTACACTATCTCCGGCCTTCTCTAAACTCTGCACCACCTCGCCATTCCCTGGAGCAAAAATTTAACATTTCTATTAAAATTACCATATTTGTCTTCATTATTAATGTTAATAAGGGTGTTTATTTACTTCTTCATGTCTGTGTATGTTAGATAAAATAATCTAGATCGATCACCGATTAAATATTTTATATGAATATAATAAGAATAATTTTTTCTTTAAATTCACTGATCGAGACGTTATTTTATATGAATATAAATATTAGTGCTAACAATGGGGACCATTCCCATACCATTCTACTCAGACTCCATAATATACCACTAGCGTTGAACTCCAGACCCTGATTCCTTCCTGAACATCAGGCTCTGAATCCTTCCCAGAACCTCCGGCTCCGACTCCTACCTGAACCAGTAAGATCTGACTACTTCCTGAATAGTCAGCTCCGACTCCTTCTTGAACCTCAGACTGACTCTTTCACGTACTGCAAGCTCTGACTCTTTTCCGAACATCCAGCTTTGACTGTTTTTTCCCAAAACTCTGACTTCTTCCCCAATATCGTTTTTTTTTTAATCCCGGGCAATGCTGCAGCTAAACACACCTGCTCTCTCTAGGATATTGATCCTGAGGTTCTGCTTCCTACCTTAACCTCAAGACCTGACTCCTACCTGAACTGTCTACTCTGACTCCTTCTCAGAACCTCAGGGTGACTCCTTCCCAAACCTCAGGCTCTGATTGTTTACCAAACATCCAGCTTTGACTGTTTCCCAAACGTTTGACTATAACTGCTCCCCGAACATCAGTTTTTTTTTTTCCTGTGCAATGGTGCATATAAACACACCTGCTCTATCTAGGATATTGAACACTATTTGATTAAACACCCGCTCTATGTATGATAATGAGCACTTTTAAAATACAGGAGGCCTAGAGAGCACTATCACAATCAAGCACCTAGAACTTGTTAAATTTCAATGTAAAAAAATGCTGCCTGATTTGCTGGTCTCTTTTACTGGATAACATTAAAAGCACTGTTTAATTATTGATAAAATTAAAGAGAAAATGCCAATTTTACCTTACCCGTAAAGAAATTACTTTTTTATGTTAACCTTCCACTAACCTTGCTCAGCAACAAATGTCTTAGCTGGGCTAAATTAAATATATATTATTTTTTTTTCATACTTTAGAACAATGATGACCGTCGACACCCATTCCCCACACTTTTGATGGACTTGTGCCTGATTTGTGTTATGAGTAAATGTGGTATTGTGGTAACTGATCATTCTAGTTAATAGTAGGATAGACATTCTTCTTACTTTAGAACACTTTTGAAGACCTTGTGCCTAATTTGTTTTGAATGTAATCTTTCATATTTTCTGCAAGTAAATAATTCAAAGTTTAGTATTTTTTCTGTTGGATGCTACAACCCTTAGACTGGTACCGACTTTATTTACCAATTAAGTGTTTGGTTAACGTCCATGAAAACTAAAAACGATGGAAGTTTACAACCTGTTCAATGAAGCAAAAACAAATATGTTATGAGTAAATGTGGTATTGTGGTGACTGATCATTCTAGTTAATAGTAGGATAGACATTTTTATTACTTTAGACCAAGGATGACCAACGACACCCATTTACTCACACTTTTGAAGGGCTTGTGTCTAATTTGTTTTGAATGTAATTTTTTCATATTTTGTGCAAGTAAATAATTCAAAGTTTAGTATTTGTTCTGATGGATGCTACAATCCTTAGACTGGTACCGACTTTATTTACCAATTAAGTGTTTGGTTAACGTCTGTAAATTTATTTTGTGCCAGTTGACACGGTTAAGATTCGAATAAAAATTGTTGTTTGGAATAAATACAATTTAGGCACGCAGAGTGAAAATTGTTGTATTGGCGCGTGACAAATATAAAATAACGCCCACGCAAATTCCGACGTGGCCTTATATATTAAATCAACTCAAAACGAGCGGACGTAGTTGAGAGCACACCACGTGATATTTCTGTCCAATGAGATTTCTCCAAAGACATATTTTTCTAAACTTTTCTCTTTAAGCTCGCTGGAGCCTATCCAAATAGTATTTAAGCACACACAAACATCAAACTTTCTCTTTCAACTGACTTTTCATCCGGAGGTTACACGCATCTTACTATCACTCTTCCATTTCACCCTTTCGCGCGCTTCATACAATTTCACAGGCGACCATTACCTATTGCCTCTTTTAATATTTTATAACAAATGAACACTTCAACAAAAGAAAAGACATTCTTCTTTTTACTTACCCTGAAACTAAAGGAAGGACTCACGAACTCATTACAAAAAGAAATATATTCTATTTGTTAATAGTTTATTTCAGTAAATAAACTTCCGTTGATTTTGCATGTAAATCTTCTTATTATTTTTATTTGTGGAGGAAGTTATCACCAAAAAAAGGTATGACGACCCCCACAAGTTGGTGACCACGACTTAGAATTGCATGCACAACGGAATCTCCTTATAAGCTACACGCGGTTTCCTAACTTACTGGCGATATCATGCGTGCGGTAACACTCAAAGGAAGAAAAAGACAATGCGAATCTCAAGGGATGATACAAGCCGTCAGACGAAGCGTGGATCTCAGTACAATGTAGCAACAAATTAGCGAGTCACGCCGGTAGCGGCTATTAAGTCGAAATTAAAAAAATCAACCGACAGTTTAAAGGCTTTAAAATCATTTTCAAACAAAAAAACAGAAAAATGGAAGCTCCCCGCATTGAAACACCTCTAGCTACATTAACGCTTATTCCAGCTTATAATCCCACCAATATAAAGACGTGGTTTATCCAGATCCAGGCCCTTTTCGACGCAAAACGGATTACGTCTCAGCGAACCAAGTATTGTTATTTGGTTGAAAAACTCCCGGCAGACGTCGTCGAGGAAGTGACTGATTTATTGGAGAACGTACCAGAAAATAATCCATACGACGAACTTAAGGAGGCTATTTTGAGACGGACTGGCTTATCAAACGAGACAATGTTACGCAATCTCTTCACCCAAGTAGAATTGGGAGATCGCACACCGTCACAACTTTTACGATACATGCGATCATTACTAGGAGGCAACAAAATGTCCGAAAATATAATGAGAAGTTTGTGGCTGGATAAACTCCCAGACACAACAGTACAAATTCTGGCACCCACAACGGAAGAGACAAGCACGGTAAAACTAGCCGACAAGGCGGACTGAATTCATGAAAATCTGAGGAGCCACAGAGTAAACTCAGCACAAGCACAGCCAAAACAGACGAGAGACGACGAAGTGGCCGAACTAAAAACTACGGTCGGAAACCTCACTCGTAAATTGCAGGAATTAATGCAAATAAACCGTCGTTACTCATTTAATAATCGACCGAACTACCGAAAACGAAGTTTTAGCAGAGGTCGAAGCAACACACGAGAACGAGCGAACGAAATCTGTTTTTACCACAAAAAATTTGGCACAGAAGCGAGGCGTTGCACTTATCCTTGCACTTTTGAAAACAAGAATCAGGGAAACGATCATTCCAGCCAGTAGAGACGACAACTGTTGCTGGATTTTCCACTAAAGGTCGTCTATTTTTCATTCGTGACAGTAATCACGGATATAACTTCTTAATAGATACCAGAGCCGAAATAAGCGTGATACCAGCACTAAGTAAACAGAAAGCTACTCCACAGCATTATCACCTCCAGGCAGCTAATGGCACTCAAATACCGACATACGGTGAAAAGTACTTAAGCGTCAATCTCGGCTTGCGTCGCACATTTTCGTGGATATTTACCATAGCCAACGTGACGACACCAATATTAGGAGCAGATTTCCTAGCACGATATAATCTATCAGTAGACATGACTAATCGCACACTGACTGATAACCAAACAAAAATCGTAATAAAAGGTATCACCACAAGATACCAGTCTACTGGGATTAGTTCTGCCTTTCCTGAAGAGACGTACATTCGTCGGCTGTTTCAAAAATACCCACAACTTACTCAGCCATTCACAGTCGCGGATGATATAAAACATAATGCAAGGCATTATATTAAAACGAGTGGACAACCCGTCTACGCTACCCCCAGACGTTTGAAGCCGGATAAGTACAAGATCGCAAAGGACGAATTCCAACGCATGTTACAACAAGGAATTATTCGACCTTCCAAAAGTGCCTGGTCATCTCCTCTACATATGGTACAGAAATCAGACGCGACAACATGGCGTCCTTGCGGCGATTTCAGGAGATTAAATGCACAAACTGTACCGGATAGATACCCTATCCCACACATTCACGATTTCGCAATCGGACTGCAAAACGCCACGATATTTTCCAAACTGGATTTAGTGAAAGCATATCACCAAATAACGGTGGCGGAAGAAGATATCCATAAAACAGCACTGACCACGCCATTTGGACTTTACGAATTTGTCAGAATGCCATTCGGACTTAGGAACGCCTGTCAAACCTTCCAAAGGTTGATAGACGAGGTTTTTAGGGACCTTCCATTCGTATTCGCATACGTGGACGATGTCCTAATTTCTAGTAGAAACCTCGACGAACATAAACAACACTTGGAACAAGTTTTCCAAAGACTGTCCCATTACGGTTTAAAAATAAACTTGGACAAATGTATTTTCGGTCAGCAAGAAATAAATTTCCTTGGACATTCAATTGATAAGGATGGAATATCACCATTACCCGAAAAAGTAAGTGCCATTACGAATTTTCCACAACCTACGTCTGTTAGACAAATTCGTCGCTTCATAGGTGTAATTAATTATTACAGACGATTTTTACCCAACTGTTCCACAATCCTTGCACCGTTAACGTCATTATTGAAGAACAAAACGAAAAACCAACAATTAAAACTGGAAGGATCAGCTTTGAAAGCTTTCCATCAAGCTAAAACTGCCTTAGTCAATTTCACAAAATTGAATAATATTAAGGACAGTGAGGAATCGAAACTTACACTTACAACAGACGCATCAGACATAGCTGTAGGAGCAGTTATACACCAACTGACAGGGAATACAATGACCCCTATTTCGTTTTTTTCAGCCAAACTGAGCAAGACACAGACAAAGTACAGTACCTTTTCAAGGGAACTATTAGCAATTTATTTGGCAATTAAACATTTTAGACATCTGTTGGAAGGAAGAAACTTTTGTATTTACACTGACCATAAACCGTTAACGTATGCACTGCATACACACATAGATAAATATGGCCCAAGAGAAATCAGACATCTTGATTATATTGCTCAATATTCTACAGACATCAGATACGTCAAGGGACAAGAAAACATTGTGGCGGACGCATTATTACGAGCTGCAATAACTTCGATAAATTCCAGTTCGCTGAGTATGGAATTAATTGCACAAGAACAAAAGACGGACGAGACACTCACTGACATACAACAGAAAACGTCTTTGCAACTGAAGGAAATGCCTGTACCTTTTAGTACAACATTTTATTGTGATACAACAAAAAAACAACCACGTCCATACATACCGCCAAGCATCAGACGACATGTTTTCAACATTTCCACAATTTATCTCATCCAGGCAAACGAGCCACGGTAAGAATAATAGCAGACCGTTTCATTTGGCCGAAAATGAATACAGATATTCGAAATTGGACCAAGACGTGTGTATCCTGTCAAAAGAATAAAATACACAGGCATACAAAGTCACCACTGGGTACTTTCAGTACGCCAGATGCCAGGTTTACCAATATCCATGTTGACTTGGTGGGGTCATTACCCCCCTCGAAAGGACACACCCACATTCTCACCATAGTCGACAGGTTCAGCAGATGGCCAACAGCCATACCCGTGAAGGACACATCGGCGGCGACAGTAGCTGTAACAATATTAAAAGACTGGATAGCGATTTTTGGAGTACCGTCAGTACTTACAACGGACAGAGGCTCGCAATTTCAATCGAAACTCTTCGCAGAGTTCAACCAATTGTTGGGAACATCCCACATAAAGACAACGGCTTATCACCCTTGCTCGAACGGCCTCGTCGAACGCTTCCACAGACAGCTAAAAACTTATTTGGCTATGAGTCATAACAACGCAGACTGGTCAGATAATTTACCATTAATCCTATTAATGATCCGAAACACGATGAAAGAGGATTTACAAAGCACGCCAGCGGAGGTAGTTTTTGGATCAGCAGTCACACTACCTGGACAATATTTTGATGCATACGCAGACATTTCACCCACAAATACATTTGTGACGGAATTAAAGAACAAAATGTCTTCTCTCAAATTTACACCCACCAGGAGGGCTGACAAACAAACACATATGCCAAATGACCTTCACACATGCAAATATGTATTTATTAGGAACGATACAGTCAAAAAGCCATTTTGTCCAAATTACACAGGACCATACCAAGTTTTGGACAGAAGTGAAAAATATTTCACTGTCCAAAGGAAAAACAGGAAAGACAACATCGCGATCGACCGAATTAAACCAGCATACATTGAGGAACACCCTCAGACAATTTCCCCACCAGAACAAATTCCCTTAGAACATGGGAGTCCAGCAGAAAGTGACGGGAATGTCAAACCTACGACAAAAACAGGTAGAAAAGTCCACTAGCCGAAACATTTCAAGGAATACATTACATATTAAAAAAAAAATTTGTTTTTCCTTTTTTTCAATCTGGGGGGAGTATTGTGCCAGTTGACACGGTTAAGATTCGAATAAAAATTGTTGTTTGGAATAAATACAATTTAGGCGCGCAGAGTGAAAATTGTTGTATTGGCGCGTGACAAATATAAAATAACGCCCACGCAAATTCCGACGTGGCCTTATATATTAAATCAACTCAAAACGAGCGGACGTAGTTGAGAGCACACCACGTGATATTTCTGTCCAATGAGATTTCTCCAAAGACATATTTTTCTAAACTTTTCTCTTTAAGCTCGCTGGAGCCTATCCAAATAGTATTTAAGCACACACAAACATCAAACTTTCTCTTTCAACTGACTTTTCATCCGGAGGTTACACGCATCTTACTATCACTCTTCCATTTCACCCTTTCGCGCGCTTCATACAATTTCACAGGCGACCATTACCTATTGCCTCTTTTAATATTTTATAACAAATGAACACTTCAACAAAAGAAAAGACATTCTTCTTTTTACTTACCCTGAAACTAAAGGAAGGACTCACAAACTCATTACAAAAAGAAATATATTCTATTTGTTAATAGTTTATTTCAGTAAATAAACTTCCGTTGATTTTGCATGTAAATCTTCTTATTATTATTTTTATTTGTGGAGGAAGTTATCACCAAAAAAAGGTATGACGACCCCCACAATTTCAATAAAACAAAATGAAAGTAAATAAACGAAATTAAATTAATTTATTGCATTATAACAAAATGTTTTATTGGAATAAATTTCATTTTTATATATGTTGTTTTGTTTTTTTAAATTGCATGATTATCTCCCTTGCGAATTATTTGCCCTTGAATTATTTTTCAGAAAAAAAATGGACGCTTAGTGAATGAATCGATGTTATGATACGAAGAATGGAAAAATACTTGTAATTAAAGTTCTAATTTTTTCTACTTTTTTGTACAGTGAGTAAGAATATAACGCTGAATAAGTATATAATATTGTTTTTATAAAAAAATTTTTTTTTTCGTACGGCCGCTTATCAGCACAAGCACCAAAAAGAGAAATTGTCTTAAAAATTGGACAAAGAAAAGGACAAGGTAGACCATGGGATCAGTTTCCAATGTAAATTCAACGTAGACTGATTCCCCTCTTTTTGACCATCTCAATTTTTAAAAAAATATTTTTCGGTGTACAATTACCTATCATGTCAATAGAGAATTCCGTGGTTTTTGGAAATAAATTTCAAAAAATTGAAATTTTAAAACGGGGGATCAGTCTTGTTCGTCTTTTACCGTAGTCCGTTTTTCACAACTTTTTACGTCTTAAAATCTAAATTTTTTGAAATTTCTTTCCCAAAACCCCGGAATTCTCTCGCGACATGATAGGTAATTGTAAGCAGAAGAATAATTTTAAAAATTTGAGATAGTCAAAAAGAGTCTACGTTGAATTTACATTGAAAACTGATCCCCCGTCTTAAAATCTCAATTTTTTGAAATTTCTTTCCAAAAACCCCGGAATTCTCTACTGACATGATAGGTAATTGTACACCGAAAGAGATACTTTAAAAAATTGAGATGGTCAAAAAGAGGGGGATCAGTCTACGTTGAATTTACATTGGAAACTGATCCCCCCTTCGTAAAATGTAAAATATTTGAATTTTTTTTCCAAAAACCCCGGAATTCTCTAGCAGCCTGATAGGTAAGTGTACGCCGAAAAAAGAAAAAAAAAAAAGTTGTGAAAAACGGACTGTGGGAAAAGACGAACATGTGGCAAACTATCAGACAAAATCTGGTGTCTGTGTGTTTCTCGCCTATACGTAACTTTGATAAATAACGTACTCATTTTCTTTTTACTATTAACTGAATATTTATTGAAATCAATAATAAAAATAAAATAAAAAGATTTTTTTTTAATTCTATTTAAAAAAAATGTAAACATTCATAACGTTTTATCACGTAAAATTGAACGCATGCTTTATATTCGTTTCGTGTGTATTTTTGAACGCGACTTTCAAGAAAAGTTTCGTCGTCTCTGTACAAATCTATCACACAATATATCGCATATCTGTGTGTATGTGTGCGCGTGCGCCTATACGTAACGTTGATAAATACGCATTACATTTGGGGGGGGGGGGGCTTGTGCAGATTTGAACCCAAGCTAAAATCGACTTAGTGTCGGTTAGGGGTAGCTTGAGTCCTAATCTGCATAAGTACCCGTTTTACATTCGAAAAAAATAAATAAAACAAACTGAGAAATATCTGTTTGATGTACGCATCTGTAACGGAATTAATATATCGTATACCAAAAATCATGTAAATTAATCAAGTAATTTTTATTTTATAAAAGAAAATTAAATTTTAACGATAAACTGTTAATGTTGATATATCAGTGGCATTTTTGGTTATATTCAAGGTAGCTAAGGGAGATAACACCCAAAAATTCAAGACTATTTCTTTATTTTGCAAAAGTTCGTATTATTTCCCTTGAATATGATAAACATGGCGGAGATATTGTTCCTTTATTCGTTTATCGGTAAAATGTAATTTTCTTTTATAAAATAAAAACTACTTGATTAATTTACGTGATTTTTTGTATACAATATTCATTCCGTGACAGATACGTACAACAAACAGATATTTCTCAGTTTGCTTTATTTTATTTTTTTTCGAACGTCTCCGCACTTCTGGAAAAGCACTTTTTTTTAAAAAAAAATATTAATCGAATATGTATTGAAATCAAAAACAAAATAAAGTAAAGCAAAAAAAAAAAAAAAAACGAATTAAAAAAAAATCTTATCTAAAAATTTTTTTCAAAAAGTAAAGCATGACTATCGAATGACTTTCTAAATAGGGCAACGCCGGGTGACTTGTTTTTGTGCAAAGGGTAAATTTGTAGATTAACACCCTGAACTAAACCCCTCCTCTCCGATAAAAATGGGATTCTACTTAAACGATTACATGTGAACACCCTGAAAACATTGGTGGAAAGAAATAGAAAGAAAAAAAACAATTATTTTAGAATTTAGAGTTTAAAAAGTTAACAGTTTAGTATATAAATTTAACGCAAAATGATCCCATTTTCACCCCATTCTAACTTTTTAGGTTAGTTAATTTAAAAAAAAATACCACTAATCTAAAGTCCAAGTTCGGCAAACCACATGAAATGTAGTAACCCCCACCCCCCAAAAAATCTACAGACTTGATCTCCCATCGGAGAAAAATAAATTTGGTTAATGCCCTAAAAAAAAATAGAATGGCCCGGAAATTGAGAATATTTTTTCGTAAATTTATAGACGAAACTTATCCCCTATTATAATTTTTTTTTTCGGTCAAGTTTTTGTAGGGTGTTCATTGTTCACACGCAATCGCCTAAAAAACAGAATCTCATTTTTTGAGGGGGATAGCGAAGGGTGTTAATCTACAATAATACCGTGCAAAGTTTTCGTGAAAACAAACAAGTAATCGAAGATTTTATTCACGTGTTCTTCAGATTCAGGGGCAACTCTACCATGGAGAAGACCGTTCCCAAGCCCAAAGCGATTTTGAAACTTTGGAAACGAGCCCTTGCTGACAATGGATGTGGTTTCTTTGGTGGGGGAAGTAGTCGACAGTCTTGCTTCCGCATATTTGTCTACATCGCGGCCGTGAAGAAGTTTTTTGTCCTTTGTGCGGAGGGTTTTGATATCCGGCGAGATATTCTTATTTCTACAGTCGCTGATCCACTGGGCCAATGCCGACGTAACCACCTTCTTTGCGGTCTTGTTCGAAGAGAAAGCTGCCATCGCCCTGATATTCTGTTCGTCCTTTTTAATGTATCGGACCGAAGATTCATTTATGCCATAGTGGCGACCAACGGCAGCGTAGGTTCTCCCTTCCTTCAACATGTCGAGAAGTTGCACTTTTTCTCCGATGGCTAGTATCTTCCTCTGCCGCTTAGGTTTATTTGTGCCAGAGACCATAGAAGGCGGTGGCCGTTTGGGCGACATTGTTGGGGTGAATTTTATTTTTTCTAATGTTAATAATATCTTTCACGGATAGGTCATACAAACGTAACGCCGCAAAGTCACCCTACGAGTAGAGATCGCACGCCGATGTAAAAATTGGACATGGCGAGATGCAGGAAATAATGCTATAGTCGGAGCTGGGGATGTACATAGTACAGAAGACCATTCTATGTTATGGTTGAAATCAACCAATAGTATGGCGTGTACGATCTCACGTATAATTTCTTTCTGGCTAATAATTATTCGTAAGACAGAAGAGGGGAAAGAGAAAGGAGAGAGAAGGAGAAATGGAGAGAGAAGGGGCGAAGAGAAAAAAAGGACGAAGTGAAAGGAGAGAGAATGGGGCGAAAAGAGGAGGAAAGGAGAGAAGAGGGGGAAAGGAGAGAAGAGGGGGAAAGAGAGGAGAGAAGGGGGAAGAGAGGAGAGAAGGAAAGGGGGAAGAAAGGAGAGAATGAAAGGGGGAAGAAAGGAGAGAAGGAAAGGGGGAAGAAAGGAGAGAAGGAAAGAGAGGGAGGGGGGAGAAAGGAGAGAAGGAAAGAGAGGGAGGGGGAAGGAAAAAGAAGGAGAGAAGAGGAGGAAAGAGAGGAGAGAAGGGGGGAAGATAGGAGAGAAGGGGTAAGAAATGAGAGAAGGGGTAAGAAATGAGAGAAGGGGGGAAGAAAGGAGAGAAGGAAAGGGGAAGAGAGAAGCAAAGAGAGCGAGGGGGAAGGAAAGAGAGGAGGAGAGGAAGAAAAGGAAAGATAGAAAAAGATGTTTAATAACATAATACAACAAATACTGATCCCACGGTGGTCTAATAAATATATAAACATACATTTGTACTGTAAAACCCCGTGATATAACAAAGAAAAATCCGCGATATAAAATTTGTTATGTAAGAATTGGAGACCTGCGATGGAGTGATACCGCGAAAGGTGGACCGCGATATGACAATAGCAACTGTGTATGTAAATCATTGCGACCAACTTCCTCCCACTTCATTTAATCTTTAGCTCACACTCTCCTCTTTTAAACAACCAATGAACTCACGAATAATAAATATTTAAATAAATATCACAACTGTATCAGTGGTATCGTATTATCGTTATATTAATAACATTTTTTGACCATTCCTCGTGTGTGCGTGTTTCTCCCCTCTACGTGATCTAAACATTTTCTTTATTTACTACTAGCTGGTTTTGTAGGATCGCTATCGTTTAGCAAAGGTTCGCTAAATAAATGTTTAAATACCAAAATTAAGTTTTGCTGGTTAAATAAAAAGAGTCTACTTGACGACAGTTTCCAGTTTTGATATCGGAAATTGATAACGGTGTTTATCAAAAAAACAGTCCCTCATCAAAGCTTAGATGTTGACGGATTTTTTTTTTCACTAGTTTACACACGTGCGAATCAATCATAGTAAATAAACTATTTAAAAAATTTACATTGAAAACTGATCCCCAGTCCTAAAATCTCAATTTAAAAAAAATTATTTCCAAAAACCCCGGAATTCTCTACTGACATGATAAGTAATTGTACACCAAAAAAGATTTTTTTTAAAATTGAGATGGTCAAAAAAGAGGGGGATCAGTCTACGTTGAATTAACATTGGAAACTGATCCCCCCTCCTAAAATGTAAAATATTTGAAAAAAATTTCCAAAAACCCCGGAATTCTCTAGCAGCCTGATAGGTAAGTGTACACCGAAAAAAGAAAAAAAAACTGGTCAGTAAAAAGTTGTGAAAAACGGACTATGAGAAAAGACGAACATGTGCCCATAATTTTAACTTATCCTCAGTCAATTGAAGTTATCTTCCCCAAAATCAAATTTCTTACCGTCGCTCACGTTTTCGCACGATTTCTCCCGAAGAGGAGTCGGCAGTTTCCGCCGCCATCGATCGAAACAGTGGCCCCCGTCTCTGCAGAAGCACCCACATTATACATAATAATAAAAAACAATATTTTATATATTTTTTGCTTTAATTGAAATTAAGGAAAGTTATATTTAACACAATACGAACCGAACTGTTTTTTTTTAATTTAATTTTTACCACAACCTAACCCTAAACTAACGAAAAACAAAATGGCTATCCATGAGCCTGTACGAGGACCCTTGATAATCGCTCAAAAATCGAAAAGTAAACAAAATACTGGTAAAAACACACCCAATAAGTGTCACCAATCGTGCGAAAATGTAATGTTCTACCAGTACTTTGTTTGATTTTCGAGCGATTATCGAGACTCCACGTGTGTAATATGAGCCTTTTTTTCCGTTATAGTTTTAAATAGGTTTTAAGCGCCGACTGAATTTAAAATAAGTATATACTCACTTAGTAAAAGTGCAGAAATGTTAACAGTCGAAAAATTCTAAAAATAAATAAATAATAACAATAGCATAAACAAGACTTATACCAAACGAAGTAGAATATCTACCGATCTGTATATTTTAACGTGCTGAAACTGTCTAAGTTTTGTTTTTAATTTAGATACGCCATTATTGTGATATGTAATTTGTAATATATTTCCAATATATTTTAAATAAGCCCTGTTTGATTTTATGATTTGTTTCTTACAAAACAAAATATATCCTCCTGCGAAAAACGGACAAAACGAGTCGATAAAATTCGGCGGGCATTTTTGGAAGCTAACCGCTTCGATATATCCCAAAATATGACAAATTCTTCATTTTTAGATCATTTATAAAAATAATAAAATAAACAAATAAACTTATACATGTAGGTAGAAGAGTAATTTATCTTGCCTTTGGTAACATTTATTTGTTACCTATTTTTAAATATAATTTTTCTTAATTTCAATTATTTAAATCGAGAGCAGACTTAGTAATGTGGGGAAAATCCATCATCGTTAATTCTATTTTGAAAAGTAACAAAATAAAAATGAACCGAAAATAAAAAAAATATTGTATTCATGGGGAGGGGGGGGGGCAATAGAATGACAGTTCGGTAGTTATTTTTAATAATGAAGACGATTCTCTATTGTCAAATGATTGGTTCATTTGAGTCACATGAGACAAATCCTGACGGATATAAAAAGTGCTGCCGGGGTAAAAAAAAAAAAAAAAACACAGTTCGGTTAAAATTCTGTAGGAATTATCAAAAATATTTTAAAAACTGGATCTGTCGTCAAGTAGACTTTTATTCTTACCGTTATGCTATTATTCGTACTCTGTAAAAATGGCACCGGTCAAAATGACACAAATAAATAAATAAATAAATAGGGGGGGGGAGGGGAATGGCACAAAGCAAGAATAATTCGGTAACGGAAAATTAAAATCGTTCAGGGTCGGGGAGACTCCCTCAATTTTACTTTTAAATACGGGCTAAGCACCCCCCCCCCCACACACACACACACACAATATTTTAAAATGAGTATTTACTCTGTTTTGAAGCAAGTAAAATCGATTTCTTAAGTATTTTTGAGGGGGGGGGGGGGTCTCACCTCTATAGTTTAAATAAGAGCTAAGCCCCCGTCTCATATTCTAAAATAAGTATTTAATCACTTGGTAAAAGTGAAGAATAGCTAACAGTCAAGAAATTGAAAAAAAAAAAAAATACCAAACGCTGTAGAATTTAATTATCTACCGACCTGTATAGTTTTAGCGTGCTGAAACTGTCTTTATATTTTGTTGTTTTTCTTTTTTCAAAATATTTTTTCGTTCAAAGCTGTCTTTACACAAAGGAAAAAACAACAACTGGCTTCTTATCTACCACAAACCATAAGTCCGAGTTGCAAGACCCGCCCCTCCCGAACTTAGGGTTAGTTGTAGTCATAGTTTTTACAATTTTTTACGAATTAAGCACCCAGCAATTAAGTGACAGGCGACCTTTTACTTCCCGGATGTTGTAAAGATAGCTTTAAAAAATTTGAAGAAAAAAAAAAAAAAAACTTAACAGTTTCATCACATTAAAAATATACAGGTCGGTAAGATAATTAAATTCTACTGTGTTTGGTATAAGGCATTTGTTGTTTTTTGTTTACAATTTCTACATTGTTAACTATTCTCCACTTTCACCATTTAGTCTGTTGTTCCTATTTATTTGCCTCTCCACGAAGGGGGGGGGGGGTTAGACACAAGGTCGGTTTTAAATGTGGGAAAAATCCAGCTCCCCAAAAAGGGGCACTCTGGGTTGGATCAAAAATTTAAATTGCCCGATTCTAGAAGGATTTCTCCTTCACTGACCGAGTACAGAATAGTCAAAATGCAGCATGAGAACAGCTACTCTTCTTCAATGACCGAGAAAAGAAAAGATTAAGTATAGTATCAGAACAGATACACTCTAACGTTTCGATTTTGAAAAGTTAAAAACTAAATAAAATAAACCGAAAAGAAAGAAAAAAAATGTTGTAAAATCGGCAAATATTTTAATCATAAAGAAGGTTTATTTAATTTTTAAGATATTCAGAGCAGACGAAAAAGAAAAATCCTTGATTGTGACTGGTGGCGGGCATAAAAAATGCTGCCCAATTTAATCTAAAATTATGACCATTTCCAGGCCATTGTAACGCTTTAGTTGAGGCTGTTAATCTTTTTTTAATATTGCTATGGGATTCTGTGCATTTTACTTTCTAAGGCGATTTTGTGTGGTTTTACGACTTTGCCAGTCGGACTTACGGTTAGAGATAGAAAAAAAAGAAAGAAAAGTTAATGCCCTAAAAGTTAGAATGGCCCTGAAATATAGGATCATTTTTACATTAAATTTATATGCGAAACTACCCCCCACTTTAAATTCTAAAAATAATTGTTTTTTTCGGGGTGTAATCGCCTAAAAGTGTAGAATCTCATTTGGGGGGAGGGTAGCTGAGGCTCCTGATATAGTTTTAAATATAGATATATTTTTTTTAATTTGACAAACTTCTTAATGTTTTCCCTTTATGTATTGTATCCTAAATTTTGATAGACTCGTGAGATGTTTATCTAGATTTTTCACTTGTGCCATTTTTTTTCTATTTATCCACTTTTGCTATTTTTACCGTGCTATTTTCGCTATTATTATCTACCAAATTAACTAAAATTAAATCTTGACTTTATTTTTAATAAAAATTTTTTAAACAATATATCGCCACTGACGTCCTAAAAAAGTATCATCCAGTTTCTCTTGAAACGCTTAAAAATAATTGAAAATTAAATGTCTTTAATTCTTAAATATCAAGTACTAGCTGGACCCACGTCCCGGTGTTGCCTGGGGGAAATATGTTCACAAAGCATGAACAATTAGGTAACGCCCCCCCCCCTCAATATTTTTAAACAAGTATTTACTCTGTTGTTTAGAAGCAACTAAAATCGACTTTTTCTAAAAAAATTTGTAGGGTGGGTTTAGGTTCTGGTACCTCTAGTTTTAAGTGCCCCCTCCCCTATTTTAAAATAAGTATTTACTCACTTATTGAAAGTGCGGAATAGTTAACAGCCAAGAAAATGTAAAAAAAAAAAAGGAGCGACAAAAACAAATGACTTATACCAAACACGGTAGAATTTAATTATCTACAGACTTGTATACTTTTTAACGTGCTGAAACTGTGTTGTAGTTTTTTTGATTTTTTAACACAATAGAAAAAACAAATGGCTGCTTTTCGCTTAACTGGGAAGGGGCCTTAATTCCTGAAAAGTTGTAAAAGAAATTACTATCTTACCACTAGCCCTCCGTCCGAGTTGCAAGAACTTAGAGTTAGTCGTAGTCATTTTTTTTTATATTTACAATTGTAATGGGAAATTATAATAATCATCTATTTTTTGTTTATAATTAATGTTTTTTGTTTGAAAATGCTTTTTAAAAATTCTTACTGCATTTTTTTTTTAATATTCTAATAGTTTTAATAAATAGAAATTAAATTAAATAATTTAAACATCTATTGTTTATAGTGAAATTAAAAAAAACCCAGTCTAAAATCTGAAATGTTTTATTTTTGTTATTCCCTTTTAGCGGATATATGCTCATGCTGTTTACACGTAATCGCCATAAAAAAATAGAAACTTTTTTAATTTCTTGGTAGACTACGCCGTATTAAAATAGAATTGTTTTTAAAGTGAACTTTTTGTTAAAAGTGAGAATATTTGTAAATTGATCCCTAGTGTAAAAGCCAAAATGGATTTGGAATTTTTTAATTTCTTTCAAGCGGATATATTTTGTGCTGTAATCGGACCCAAAAATTAGAATTTCTTTTTCTGGGTAAACTACAGTGTATTTAAATAAATAAGAGAACTTGTTTTTAAAGTGATCCCCCAGTCTAAAATCTGAATTGTTTTGTTTTTTTTTACTTCTTTTTAGCAGATATTTTTTATGCTGTTTACACGTAATCGCCCCCACAAAAATAGAATCTGTTTTTATTTCTGGGTAATTTCTAAAAAAATAATCCCTCAGTCTAAAATATGAAATGTATTTTTGGTGCTTCTTTAGTTTCGCTACGACATGTTAGGCTTCTCTCAAAAAGAAAATAGCTAAAGAAATGTATAAACTTTGTTATGTACTTACGCGGTAGCTGAAAAGAAGACTGTACACCAAAAATCACACAAATTCATCCAGTATTTATTAAATTAAAAATAAAAAACGATTTTATCTATTGGCCGCCATTTTTGTTAAATTTTGAGTTTTTCCGGAAAAAATTTGAGTTATCTCCCTTGCCTAATAAGTAAGCTGAACTGGATAAAAACTGTCTAGCGATACTTTAGATCGTTCTTTTTCTTATAATTTTTATAATTTAATAAATACTGGATGAACTTGCGTAATTTTTTCTGTACAATCTTATTTTCAGCTACCACGTAAGTACATCACAAAGTTTATACATTTCTTTAAATATTTTCATGTCGTAGCGAAACTAAAGAAGCACCATATATCTTTTTTAATTACTTTTTAGTGAAAATATTTTCATGCTAATTACACATAATCGCCACAAAAAAAGTAGAATCCGTTTTGTTTTTTGTTCTGGGTATTAAAAGAAGATAATTTATGTAAAAAGAACGCGATAACAGTAACCTATTTGCATTAATGAAAACGTTTTGTCATTGGTCAGTGAGGAAGAAATCCGAAGAAATCTTATTGTAAATATTTGGTATTGAAAGTGTCATTAAGAAATCCTTGTAGACTGAGAGAATGTGTATTTCGTTTTAGTAATCGTATTTTTCCACACACGTGTAACTCTAAAATTGCATGTTTCAGGAGACGACGTGTTTATTATCGCTTATCAGTAGTTATAAGTAGATATGTAGACAAATAAACAGATCAACGACGTTATCGGAAATATGGCCTGACACAATGTATTCGTTAAAACTGAAAACGTATAAGTTTCAAGCAGCCGGAATGGCAGAATGATATTCCCTTAATTTGAGATTTAGCGGTGAGTAAAACCGAATTTCCCTTCTGTAAACAAAAAGAACCCGGTGATTTGGGTAGCGGTTAGAGTAGATAAATAGAACTGGGTGAAAAAAGGTAGTCACTTTTTATTTGGAAGTGTTTTTTGTGAAAGTAAGATTTCCCAGATGAAATATAACAAATATTGAAAGGATGAAAAACGGAGACAGAATTTCTGGAAACACTCATAAGTGCTTAAGATAATTGGAGTGCGGAACAGATTAGCATATGAAGTAGGTATCCCAAACTGGTCTGTTTATGCTGCGAAAATGGGTAAAAACAGTGAAATTTTCGTAAAATTTAACTTACGATATCTCGCCTATTTATCAGGTTATATCTATGAAATTAGTATGTAAATAAAATTTAATATTTCCTTTCTAATGATATCATTTTTTTTCTTGTACAATCATTAGTTTTTTTTGCAGGTTGATTTGAATTATGTAACTATTTTAATGACATGCGTTTAGTTCCGCATTTTTTCAACGACAATTTTTTAGTCCTCTTTTTTAACATCTGTGCCATTTGCGATATTGCTAATTAAACTTTGAAAAATCATTCAATCTTATAAAAGATGGGTTATTCTTCCATTTGGTAGGCGAAGTATAGAATTTTAAATTAATTTTCATGAAAAATTTCTAAGTTCAAAACGTTAGTGAATAAAGTATAAAAATTTTATTAAAAAGAAAAACTTGTCATTTATACCATTATATAAAGCAGGGTTTACTCAATAATAATAAATAGAAATAATTTTTAAAATCGTTACACATCGCGAACGGCTTGAATATTAAAAAAAAGCCTGTGTTTTGTACTTTTTGTCATTTTCCCCGAGTGAAGTTGAACACACCGAACTGAAATTCAACTCCCTCCTGCCAGACGAAAATCAACAGCGAGCTCCAAGCTATAATGGACGTTTCACGGTTTAAGTGACTGGTTATTTTCCTATAATGGCTGAAGTTGCAAAGGATAAAAACGACTTCATTTTATTATATAGAAGAAAATAGATAACAAATAGATTTACGATGTTTCTACAAAAAAATATCTAAATAAAGGAAAACCACTTTTTCAATTTTAAATGAAATTTTGTGGTCACACTAAAAGAGGAAAATACGGAAACTGTTAGGAAACCGGCAGGACATGTTTCCGTTACATTTGAAATGTTTTTCTTTCGTCATTTCCTAATCTTTGTTAAAATAGTAATCATGTAACTTTGCACCCAGCCATGGCAGCAGAATGCGACGTCACTACCTTTAGGCTGATGTTAATCTGAAAAAAAAAGTACCCTAGCTTACTAAGGCCAGCGAATAGTAATTTCCCGATTAATATTAAATTAAATTTTCAACCGATTGGTGACAGTTATTGTTTTGGGGTTTCTTTTTGTTGTTTTATTTTAGATTTTTCAGTTGCTACGACATTGAATTTTCCATCAATGGCAGCCATTTTTTTTATAAGCTTTCGAGGCAACGATACAAAATCTAAACAAAAAAAAACTTAAAAAGGTTCTCAAATTGAAAAACTATGCGACTTGATGGATTAAGTTTTCTTGCGTTTGGTACAAGTTATTTGTTGTAAATTTGTTTGTTTTTCAATCTTTTTTCTTCCTGCATAATTGCCCATGTTTTTTTTGTTTTACAGGGTGTTTCAAAAGTCTTGGGAACATTACAAATGCGTATATCTCATGAACTATTCCAGGTAGAAAAATGAAACTGGTGCCATTTTAAAGCTTGCTTAATCAAGTTTTTGGTCATACTAATGATTTTCGTGTTATCTTTCCAGGTGCAGTAATGGCGTTCTCTAAACAAGACAAGGCATTTTGCGTCCTCCAATTTGCAAAGACTGAATCGTGGACATGTGTTCAGCGTGCATTTCGCAGGAAATTTAAAAAAGAAGCCCCTGAAAGGAAATCCATTGTCAGATGGCATGCTAAATTTGTGAAAGATGGGTGTTTGTGCCCAAGTAAGCGAACAGGTCGCCCTTCAACTTCAGAAGATGCAGTTGAGCAAGTTCGGACAGCCTTTCAGCGGAGCCCCCGTAAATCAGTGAGAAGAGCCAGCAGGGAACTTCAGCTTGCTCCAGCAACTGTCTGGCGTGTCTTAAGGAAACGACTGCAAATGGTACCTTACAAGCTCAAGTTGGTCCAAAAGTTGAAGGACACTGATAAGCCACTTCGCCGTGACTTTTGCATTGCAATGCAAGAGAAGTTGGAAGATAACGGCTTTGATGACCGGCTTGTTTTTAGCGATGAGGCGACCTTCCATCTGAATGGCAAAGTTAACAAGCATAACACTCGCATATGGGGTACTGAGAATCCTCATGAACTTCTTGAGCACGAGCGAGATTCACCAAAAGTGAACGTGTTTTGTGCAATTTCCAAGAAAGGTGCACCACCACACTGGAGTCTTAGAGTAAGGCAGTTTCTTAACACAAGGCTACCTGGTAGATGGATTGGGAGATCTGGGCGAGGTGATGACGTTCTCATGCCCTGGCCTCCTAGGTCTCCAGATCTTACCCCGTGTGACTTTTTCCTTTGGGGCTTTGTCAAGCAACAAGTCTATGTGCCGCCCCTTCCAAGAGATATTGACGAACTAAAGGCTCGAGTAACGGCAGTTGTGGGAACCATTGACGTCAAGATGCTGGAACGCGTTTGGCAGGAAATGGACTATCGACTAGATGTCTGCCGTGTGACGAATGGTGCTCATATTGAGCAACTTTGAAGATTCCCCACAAAACTTGAAACTTTAACCTTTCCAACGGTACCAATTTCATTTTTCAACTCCTAATAGTTTTTGAGTTATTAAAAATCGTTATGTTCCCAAGACTTTTGAAACACCCTGTATTTCTAGTTTTAAAAAATCGTTACAACAAAAAAAAAAATTAATTACACTTACAAAATAATCTTACTCAATTTTATCTATTATTTTCAGGGTTTTTACTATTTGTGTACGACAAAATCAGGCACGACACTAGGGCTACTGCTGCTTTTCTAGTAATATAGGCACGTCAGCGTATTGATTTAGTCACAACTTTCAGCCATAACGATTATATGAAATCAAAACTTTATTTTTGGTAAATTCTCGATTTTTGTTTTAATATTCCCTCGTGAGCTTGAAAAAAAAAAAATGTTTATTTACTTCTTACAAAAATGTTCGGACTAAATTTTAAATAAAAACAAATGACAGTTTTATTTAAAATTTGAATTTTTTAACACAATAACAAATCTACATAAGTAAAACCATAATTAAAAAATTTTTCGGAAAAAGTAAACAAACAATTTTGTTCAGGCGTAAGAGTGCAATATTAATAATAATTTAAAAAAAATAAGAAACTGTTCCCTTAAGTTTGAAGAAAAAACTTTACTTTTTGGTATACCATTTTATTTTTTTTAAATAGTAATGACACAATCATTAGTATTAAATTTGCAAAAAAAACAAAAAAACATGCAGTAGTCGAAAATAAGTTTTAGAAACTTTAAAAATTGCATTTTTGTTTTTAAAGAAACACGATCCGATTCAAATTAAGACTTAACTTTATTCAATATTAATTTTTTTTAAAGAACAAAAAAAAGAAAAGTGTAGTATGTGTTGTTGTGATATATTATATATTAACCATCTGCGTACTAACACATAAGGACTACTTAGGGGTCGAACGTCTCCATAATCTCACGGAATAAACGTACGTAAATTCTCTCCTCATCCAAGCCTTTGTTATTCTTTACCTAATAATACTTCATGGTGGCAGCGGTAAAGTAAACACAATAACAATCACGGCTCACGTTCTATAACCAAAAAAACCCCGTACGAATTGTACAGAAGGAACTTAAAAGCGACTTTGTCCACAACACGTGTGAACAGCTTGAATGAATACCGACGCCATTGTTGCTAAATCGTCAAACCAAAACAGTCGTTCTGATATGCTCGTAAGTACAAAAGTATAAGAAATACATTTCTTTATAAATACTTCATCATAGCAAAGTTTGACCCAAAAATTTAATTGTCTGTTAGATAATTTCCTGTCAAAGATAGGAACTATAATAATTTTCGTTTAACGTGAAAACAAGTTAAAGAAAGAGGAACTATTTTTTTTCTAACCCCCAAAACGCGGATTGCTACACTAACCTGAGCAGCCGTCCAGCGGTATCGAAAAACAACCTTAACCTTTAACAACCTGTTGACCCAACATCCCTAATGGCTTCTCATTTACCAACGATGAACTGGTCTGACCCTGACCTTGGTGAAGCGATATCACTATTTAAACAAAAAATGACGTTATATCTGGAAGATGAGGAGATCGTAGACCAAAACAAACAAGCCAGAAAAATCTGTCGTGGCATAGGGGATGAAGGACTGAACGCCTAAACGCCAGTGGTCTGACTGATGAACAAAAAAAGTCACCACAAGATCTATGGAATTTTTATGAAGCACAACTGAACACAAACGTGCACTTCAGAATTCATAGACTTCATCTAATGCAATACAGGCAAAAGCCAAGTGAGAGCTTAGATGATTTTGTGACCAGGGCCAGAACACTGGCGCTGAAGTGTGACTTCTCGGAGGAAGAACTACATGAGCGTATTATCGAATTGATAATTGCCTCTACACCGTATGATCCATTCTGAAATGAGCTATACAGCAAACCCAAAGGTCACAAAATAAGTGATGTCCTTGCTGAAGGCAGGAAATATGAAGCCCTTTCAGCAGGAAACGATCAGCTGCAACTACTTGGTATGTCCCAGTATAAGAAGATCCACAGCATCAACCGGGGCAGAAAATGCAAAAACTGTGACACAAGCCACAAGCTGCGACAACGTCCAACCTATCATGACGAATGTTCTGCATGCAGGAACAAGGATCACTGGTCTAGATGCTGCAGAATAAAACAAAAACAAGATCAGAGCAAAGGCAGAGGTCACAGAAACAAGTCACACAACAACCAGCATCATAGTCAAATGAGGAAATCCAACTACAGGGAAAGAAAAAAACATATTGACCACATAGAAGCTGGAAGTGACAGTGACAACTACCACAAGCATTTCTACTCAATACAGTAAGCGCCAAGTGCATGGACAGTATCAATAAACACCCCAGAGATGGGCATACACAACACTAAACATCAAACCACCACATATCCCCAATTCGCCGCACACACTCTCTTTGAAAATTGATTCAGGAGCATCAGGCAACACATTACCTTTAAGAACATTTCGACAAATGTATGGAACAGATGACATCGGTCTCAATATCTTACGACCAGCAGAACATATAAAGCTCACGTCATACAGTGGCGACACAATCACCTGCAGGGGAACTATCAATATCCCATGCCAATATAAAACATCGAAATGGATAGATGCAACATTTTATGTTGTCAATGTCCCTGGACCCGCCGTTGTAGGTCTGTCTACAAGTGAACAGCTCAAACTTCTCAGAATAAACGTTGATATTATCAGAAACACAAAATTGTGACAACCACCTACACCCATCACTAACGTTGAACAACTGAGGCAAAATTACCCAGAACAATTTGACAGAATTGGCAACTTCAGTGGTACAGCAAAACTTTTGCTAAAGGAGGATGCAGAACCATTTATTGATCCACCACGCAAATGCAGCATCCACCTCAAAGACAAGCTGAAACAAGAGATAGGAAAGCTGATAGAGCAAGACGTGCTAAAAAAGGTAGAAGAGCACACAGACTGGTGCTCCAGCCTGGCTTTCAGTACGAAAAAGGACGGATCCCTTAGGATATGCATCGACCCACAGAAACTAAAATCCAGCCTGAAAAGATGCCCCTACAAAATACCAACAGTTGAAGAGCTGAATCCGAAATTTTCAATGGCAAAAGTGTTCAGCAAACTTGATGTCAAAGCTGGGTATTGGTCAGTCCACCTGGATGAAAAATCCCAGTTGCTAACGACGTGCAAGACCCTTTCGGGCGAGTTTGCTGGAAACGATTGCCATTTGGCCTAAGCGTCTCTCAGGATATTTTCTAGGCAAGGATGGACCAAATTCTTGAAGGTTTAGATGGTGTCGCTAGCATCACAGATGATGTAGCAGTATACAGGAAAATGATGTGGAACACGACAAGAATCTGCACAACCTGATGATATGAGCAGCCGAAACCAGCCTCGTGTTTAACAGCGAAAAATGCGTCATCAAACAACCCACTATAACGTTCTTCGGTAATATATACACATCCACTGGCATCAAACCAGATCCACAAAAAATATGCGATATACAAAAGATGCCAAATCCACAAAGCAAAGATGAGCTACAGCGCTTCCTGGGAATGCTGAACTACCTTTCCCAGTATATTCCAAACTTTGCTGAAAAAGCACACCCACTACGTGGTCTTTTGAAATCACAATCACCATGGGTGTGGGACCCAGATCATCAAAAATGCTACGATGACCTAAAAGATATGATCACTGCTGATGACCTCCTATCATACTACGACCAAACAAAACCAATATCACTGGAAGTAGACGTCTCACAGAGGGGTCTGGGAGTAGCACTGATACAGGAAGGCAAACCAGTGGTATTTGGTTCCAAAACGTTCACCGACTGCTAGTCAAGATATAGCAATATCGAACGTGAAATGCTAGCAATTGTGCATGGTATACAACGTTACCACACATACCTGTATGCAAACACATTCACAGTGATCACGGACCACAAACCATTAGTCACTATATGTGCAAAACCACTGCATTCTGCACCACCGCGTCTACAGCGCATGCTGTTAAAAATACAAGGCTACCACTTCAGAGTCATCTACCGCCCTAGCAAAGACATGATCCTTGCAGACACACTAAGTCGATTACCCAACCCAGAAAACAAAAAAATAGTCGAATTAGACGAAAGAATTGACGGGATAGATACAGAACCTGATGACGAGCACCATACAATTACGATCATCAACTTCTCAACAGAAAAAAGAGATCTGCTATGCAGTGAGACAACGAGAGACAAAACTTTGAGCCTTGTCAAAGAAATTGTCTTCCAAGGATGACCAGAAACTATCCGAGATGTGCCAGCTGACATCCGATCATATTGGTCGTTTCGAGATGAACTAGCGGTTGAAGCAGGAGTACTCTTAAAAGGACAGCAAGTTCTAATTTCAGAGTCTATGAGAGATGACATTCTGTACCAGCTCCATCAAGCACATCAGGGTATTGAGAAAACCCGCCGCCTTGCCAGAGAAAGCGTATATTGGCAAAATATCAACAAGGACATAGAGAAGATGTGCCGAGCATGCTTACTCTGCCAGGAACATCAAGATGCAAACAGACGAGAACCACTCGAACCTCACGACATTCCATCACGTCCATGGAAATATATCGCATCTGACCTATTTGAGATCAATGGACAGCAATTCCTGTCAACTGTTGATAGATACTCAAAATACCCTGTCGTGGATGAAATGCCCACATCAATAACCAGCGAGGCAGTAGCTGACAAAATAAAAAGCTACACATCGCTATTCGGACGTCTTGATGAGATAATGACGGAGATGGTCCACAATACACAGGACAAGCTTTCCAAAGATTTATCACATCATGGGGTATTAAGCATGTCACTAGCTCACCCCACTATGCTAGAAGCAATGAATTCATTGAGAGACATGTGCGACACATTAAGTCCACAATCAAGAAATGCCTTAAGGATAAAGGTGACATCCAAATAGCATTACTGCGGATCAGAGCAACACCTATAGACAGCAAATTACCATCACCAGCTGAGCTACTATTCGGACGGCCTATAACAACAACACTACCCAGCCGAGTAGAGCCTGGAAAGGAAGAACACCAACATCAATTAGACGAAAGATCGACAGTAATGAAAACAAACCACGATCTCAATAGATACACTAGAAACCTACAACCACTGTATTCAGGCCAACACGTGTCAATAACAAACAAAAATGACAAAACGTGGCACCCTGAAACAATCGTCCAGAAGGATGGTAACTCAAGGAGCTACAATGTGGAAACTCCAAATGGAACAAGACTCCGCCGTACCCGTACTCACCTACGTGCTGTACCAATACCGACAGTGAAGAAGAAAGTACACTTTGCTGATCCAACATCAAGGACGGTACAATGTAATGACCAACCCAATACAAATGACGATAGGAAACAAACCACCACCCACACGATGATAGAGAAATCACACCAAATGAAGGCACTCAACCCACTCAACCCACACTAGATCTGGACGAGTCATAAATATGCCAGCCAGATTCAACGACTCTATATAACCATAAACATTGCAGACAGAATCTATGACTACTCAACAAATACCAGCACTACAAGACAATTACAAAACAGACAATAATACATAAAAAATAATCCCTATATCCTAATCAATATATCAATTCAGACTCCCATACACTCACATGAACACTACTAAACAGGGAGGATGTTGTGATATATTATATACTAATCATCTGCGTACTAACACATAAGAACTACTTAGGGGTCGAACGTCTCCATAACCTCACGGAATAAACGTACGTAAATTCTCTCCTCATCCAAGCCTTTGTTATTCTTTATCTAATAATACTTCATGTGTTCTGATACGCATACAATAAATGTCAACAATCATGCTAAAATGTAATGTTCTATCAGTTTCTATCAGTATATCGTTTAGTTTTCGATTTTTTATCGATTTTCAAGTCCTGGCCATGGGCGAACCTCTATCTTGAATTTCTTTTCGAGCCGTCAACACCAACTGTTTTGAACAAGAAAACCACCCTTTAAAATAAATAAAATTATAGGTATTATAGGTAGATGAGTAACTTAACTTGCTATTGCTAACATTTATTTGTTGCACTTTTTTTTCACCGTTTTTTCGTTGTGTTGATTGTAGTAAAAGATTCCCATTTTTCTCGTTTTTCTTTTTTAAACGGGATACAATTCAGAAATAATTCGCGAATATATCTAGGGCATTCACATCCATTTTTGGAGAAATTAGAAATTTGGATTATATTTCTGAATCCTTTAGATGAGGATTGATAATTTGTATACTTTGGAATATTCAGACTACTGTTCTCATCTTGGGTGTTATTCTCAATAACGTTTCGGCCGATGTAACCTCCGACCTTATCTTTTAAAAGGAAATTATTTTATCTAAAAGAAAAGGATACGAAAAAAAAGTTAAAAAGGGATCTTTGAATTTGAACACCTTAACACGATAAAAAAAAATAAATAATAAACTTATACAGGTAGGTAAAAGAATAATTTAGCTTGCCTTTGGTAACATTGGGTATCTTTTACAATAATCTGCAGAGTCGCCAACGGGTTCCAAAAAACGAACGAGAACGGGGTAAAAAAAATAAATATGCAACAACTAACGGTGACCTACGTCGAGAATAGATATTTTCCTACTTACCTATGAAATTTGTTTGTATTTTTACGTACTATAAATGGGTTTTTATTAGATGTAAAAAAAAATTCTTGTTTTTTTTTGGCATAGATTTTTACTAAAAAAAAATGGCCGCCCAGCCTTACCTCGTTACGATACCCCCATCGCTTGTCCAATGTTCATGTGACAAAAATATTGATTTCTAATAAATAGCAGTTGAAACGGCTTAAAAATACAAACAAATGTCACAGATAAGTTGGAAAATAACTTTTATCGGTTACAGTTACATTTATTTGTTGTATATTTATTTTTATAGCGTTTTCACTCTGCAGATTATGTAGAAAAAAAAGAAAGTGATACATACCGATTGCTGGTGCCGGCCTTCAAGGGGGGGTGGCGATAAGACCAACATGAGCAGAGGTAAAGAGGTGATATTTATATATGTTAAGAATGGGGGTGGCAGGTTGTTACAAGCCTATAAATTGAGGTTCTACCTCTCACCGGGGAGTTGAAGTGTTATTGTGTTCCAGAGCTTGGTGGTGACAAGAATTAGTACATTATTCGACTCACTATAGACCAGACGCTGGATCGTTGCTTCTGCAGAGAAATCCTTTCTCTGCCCCATTACATATTGTTACAAGACCTATTGGTTGGGTCGCTAAGAGAGCAATTCCTTCTGCAACCCACCCCTACTGCTGCCTCGGCCCCTTTCAGGGTATTGACTTTGAATTGGATTTTTTCCTACATATTGCAAAAGGAAACGTTTTGACTAAGAAAGGTTGGTTTGCGATTTACAACCAACGGGAAAGAACGTTGCTGTGACACGAACTTGCCTTTCCCATTACCAACCAAATGGCGGACCCAGTCAGCATGAGAGAAATAGAGAAACGAAGGACTCATCTTCAACGGAAGATAAGATCGACCATAAAGAGTCTAGAAAAGGAACAAATATCGATGAAAGTGTTTTTGTCCTTTGAAAAGGATATCGAAGGATGGCTAGAAGATCTAGAGGCAGTGTCATGGACAATGGAAGAACAACTGGCTGCCGAGGAGGAGTCTGAAGAGTTAGCCGAATTGTTTCAGACATCCTTCGGATTTAAGAGAGATGTGCGTCAGGAAAAACTCCAGTGGTCCCTTCTAAAAACCAACAATCCCCCAATGTAGACCAGCCATTCAACCCTCAAAGTCAGGAAGCAGCTGGTACCTCTGAACCAGGTAGATCCTTCCACTTCAACCCAACAGCCCATTCATCCTTTGTGGTGGAACCTTTTAAAATAAAGTTGAATGAGCCACGTTTCAGTGGAAAGGAATTTGAAACTAATAAGAGAAGTTTCAAAGACTTTCTTACTAAGTTTGAGAACTATGCAGCATCAATACCATCTGCAACGAGTAAATTATATTTTTTGAGGTGTTCCCTAGAAGGTAGAGCCCTTCAACTTATCGACCATCTTTCTGTTTCTGAAAGCAGCTTCCCAGTGGCTCTCAAATTATTGAAGGACCAGTACCTGGATGAAGAAGAAATAAGGAGGAAATTATCTAAGGAATGTTGGATTTTCGCCTTAAGAGTCCCAAAGATGTGGTGGGAGTGAAGGACTTTATAATAAAAACCCAGGTAGATGTGTGGGAACTCAGGGCTTCGTACAACTGTGACCTGTATGATGATACATCTGCTGGAGCAATTATAATATCCCAAGTGTTGTTCGCTAAACTACCATCCGATATAAAGGGCGAGCCAATCAGAATTTCTGAAAAGAACTACCCGACATTATCAGCCATCTTGTTAGAGACACCAGAAATAGTGAAAAAGTTTTTGATAATTAGAAAACCTGAAAAGGCCCCAATGGAAAAGCTATGGCGCTCTCCAAGGCTTAGGGTAGAAGAGGAATATAGACCCTATTCTTCCGTGAAAACCTTGAACACAAAGGTGGACTCAAAACCACAGAGTTGTGGATTTTGTAGGTGGAATGGGCATTCTCCTGAATATTGCCCCTATTACACTTCACATGAAACCAGATTTACAAGGTGCAAAGAACTCTGGTTGTGCTTTAGATGCCTAAAAAGAATCCACATGGGAAATATGTGTCCACTAAAAACGAAGAATGGCTGTAGTGGCTGCGATGCTAAAGGCCATATAACAGCAATGTGCCCAACAGTCGGAAGTGGAGTGAGTGTGGACACCTGCCTTCACGTTAATGATTACCAATACAGTTACATGTCTCCCGTAATCAGCGTGGTGGTAAGAACAAGAGAGAAAAGTATTGAAATAAACTGCCTGCTGGATACGGGAAGCCAAAGAACCTACATGGACACCTCGGTTCTAGAAAGATTAAATTGCCTTTCTTCAGCAAAGGAAAGGGTGTTGGATGTTAAAACTTTTTTAGGCTCGGCGACAAGGTCTTTTAAAGAAACCTCTTTGGATTTGAGGCTGGTTCCTGAAAGGGTTCACACCCTCCCAATTCTTTCCAGCAAATTGAATCTTTCATATAGATTGCAGGAGCTTCCTCAGATACTCAGGAATCTAAAGAGGCACAAACTGGCAACCCAACACAGTCCCCACGACAGTTATATCAACATTGAGGGGCTATTGGGAATTGATGCAATTCAATTCCTGGAACCGTTTAGAATAGTACCCTGCATGTACGGAGCGGCTTTTTCAACACCGAGAGGACTTGTCTCCTTTGGTAACAGCCGGCATTTCCTGTATGAAAATCAAATAAAACCAAGAAACAAAGAGGAGGGGCAAACATCAATTATGCCTGCTTGATGAGTAAGATTCCCATACTTCCAAAGCACAAAATTGATTTTGTACTGAATCCAGAAGAGAGCTACCAGGACCCCCTTAAACCTTGGTTTGAGGAGAGTGATGTCCAGCGAGGACTGGAAAATATGTTTAGTATGGAATCGCTGGGACTACCTGCCTCAGAAGAATTTTCCACCTTAGATGAAGAAAAGATAAAGGAGTTCAGAGACACTATATCATTCAGAGATGGCCGGTACCATGTACAACTGCCTTGGTATGAAGACAAGATAAAGTCGGTGCCTTCAAATTATAATGCTGCTCTTAGAGTCCTAGAAAGGGTAGTTAAGGACCTGGAGAAGAAAGATCTCTATGATCAATATCTGGACGCATTTAAACAACAAGAAGACGAAGGTATAATAGAGGAGATAACAGTGCCTCCTGAATACTTTAACAATTATATTTGGATTCCCCATAGGCCAGTGCTCAGACTTACGGACCAGACAACCACAAAAGTGAGACCGGTTTTTAATTGTTCCTACAAGAGGGCAGATTCTGTATCACTGAATGAGGCGGCCTATCCAGGAGTAATGGCAGACATGTTGGAACTGTTGATTCGTTTCAGAACCAACATGTATGCATTATTGGCTGACATAAGGAAAGCATTCCTTATGATTCGTCTCGACCTGGAGAAGGACCGCAATCGGTTTTGTTTCTTTCTAAAAAAGGGGGAAAACTTGCATTGTTATAGATATACAACCATCTTATTTGGCTTCAATGCAAGCCCTTTTATACTGAATTATGTATTAAAATACCACGCGGAAAAGTTTCCCTCGGATGTGTGCTCCCAGGCGCTTAAATCTGACTTCTATGTGGACAATCTGGTGAAGACAGGAAATAACATCGATGCCCTGTCTACTTTATACTCAACAGTAAAGGAACGTCTGCAGAAGGGTAACTTCAAGATACAATCCTGCAACTCCAACAGTGCGATGTTACGGAAGAAAATGGAGGCGGATGGCACCCTGTCGGGGTTTGATTCTGGATGGGAGAAGGTATTAGGATACCATTACAGCCCCGAACAAGATACTATAAAGATCTCTCCTCATGAATGCGATTGGACTGCATCAACAAAAAGAAAGATGCTGTCAGAGGCTTCAAAGATATTTGATCCATTATCCTTTTACCTTCCTATAACAGTGAGAAGTAGGGTGTTGATGGGAGCACTTTGGAAGCAGAAGTTGGATTAGGATCAGGAGGTTCCGGAAAATTCCAAAGGAATTTGGAAGGCACTAGCAAAGGATTTAAGCGGGTTGGACTCTGTGTCGTTTCCAAGGAGAGTCCTAAATGAGGACAAACCAATAAAATTATTTTTATTTTGTGATGCCTCCAAAGCGGCATATGGATTTGCAGCATATGCTGTACAGGATGGACAGTCAGCGCTGGTGTTTGCGAAAGCCAAAGTGGCACCCTTAAAGGGTAAATCTCTTCCCAAATTGGAGTTTTTATCTATACTTTTGGCTCTAAAATGTTTACCGACTTTAACGAAAGCTTTGAGGGACACTCTGATAGAAAAGGTGTATGTGGTAACAGACGCTGAAGTTGTTCTGGCTTGGATACTGGCCAAATCTATTACAACAAAGAATATCTTTGCACGTAATAGGTTGCGAGATATAGCACAGATGACAGCTACAATGAAGACGGAGTCAAAGTTAGAATTTAGTTTCCAATACGTGCCGACGGAAGATAATCTGGCCGATTATATAACGAGAGGATTAACTTTGAAAAAATTTAAGGAGAAACTTTCTCATTGGTATACGGGCCCTGCGTGGATAAGGCAGGAGGAGATACACTGGAGCAAAGTGGAGTTGGCTTGTCTTTCAGAAGAACAAAGAGAATGTGTTCGTCCCTCGGTTAATATGTTAACGAGAAATGATAATGATATTTCCCCTGTTGTCTCGGTAGAGAGATTCTCCAGCTTCGTTAAATTGGTTAATGTTGTTACTTTGATGTTTAAGTTCATCAACAAACTTCTGAAGAGGGATGCGGACC
Organism: Sepiola atlantica; assembly: GCA_963556195.1. Taxonomy (NCBI): domain Eukaryota; kingdom Metazoa; phylum Mollusca; class Cephalopoda; order Sepiida; family Sepiolidae; genus Sepiola; species Sepiola atlantica. Next base: position 93,053,018 of record OY744516.1, read on the forward strand.
AGAACCTTCAGGCCAAAATTTATTTGATAAAAACCATGCAAAAAGAATCTTTTGCACCAGAATTGGATTTTTTGTTGGATCCTGAAGGCAAGGGTGAACCGAAACTAGTAAAAAATCTAAACCTCTTTCTGGACTCTTCCCATATCATCCGTTCTAGGGGAAGAATAGGCGGATCAGAATATCATCCGTATGAAGTTCAGAATCCTATTTTGTTGGGAAAAAAACATCATGTGACAAACCTAATAAAGGAATACCACTGGAGAAGCCAACATTTAGGCTTGGCGACAACTTTAAGTGAAGTAAGGCTGTCTGGTTATTGGATCCCACGGGCCAGTCAAGCTGTTAAAAGAATAGTGAATGCTTGTGCCAGGTGCAAAAGATACAATGCCACTGCCTTTTCAGCACCAAATGTAACAGATCTGCCTGGTCCTCGAGTAAATTTAGTGAGGCCATATCTCCATACTGGTGTGGACTACACCAGTCACATCTGGGTTAAGGGAGAAGTGAGAGATTATAAGATGTATATTCTCATCTTTACTTGCATGAGTGTCAGAGCTGTCCACATAGAACTCATTCCGGACATGAGTGTATCTTTTTTCGTACAGGCCTTTGTTCGCTTCACGAATATGAATGGCATCCCCTCTCATCTTTACTCAGACAATGCAAAGACTTTCGTGGCTGCTGCCAGAGTGATAAACGGGGGGATGATTAGAGAAGAATACAAAGAACAATTTGGGATCTATAACCTAAAACATTGCACTACACTCCTTTATTCAGCTTGGTATGGAGGCACTTGGGAGAGGACAATTAAGACCATCAAAAACTGGCTGTACAAGTCGATAGGAAGAGGGAAGGTGGATTATTTTGGTCTACTGACCATATTATCAGATGTTCAGTGGGCCATTAATAGCCGCCCCCTGACTTATAGAAGCTCTGATAGTTTGGATGGGCTAACTCCGAATTCTCTGGTGAGTCCGACTGAATGATGATCTGGAAACAACGGAGCCTCTTAGCAGGACCAATTTGAGGAGGACGCTCCGTTATCGGGAAGAGTTTGGAGAAATTCAAGAAGATATGGCAGGAAGACTACCTTTTGAGTCTAAGAGAAAAAAATCTCAGGTTATCAGGCCCTTCTTCTGAGAACATCATCAAAAAAGGGTGATATAGTGTTAATTAAGGACCCCCTCAAGACTAGGCCATTTTGGTCTATAGAAGTCCTTGAACTGATCGAAGGTAGTGACGGATTGGTTCGTTCCATCAAGGTGAGAAAGGGAAACGGTTCTGTACTGATTCATTCCATCAAGCACCTGTTTCCACTGGAAATCTATCCGCAATCAAAGGAACCTGCAGAGGAAGTCTTAAATGAAGAACCAGTAGACTCACAAGACCAAACCCTATCTTCCCAACCCCATGAAAGCACCAGGATCTGGATTTGTCCAACTTGCAACAGACCCGAAGATTCGAGATCAATGATTGCCTGTGATCAATGCAATGATTGGTTCCATTTTGACTGCGTGGGCTTAGTTGTTGCACCACCTGAAGAGGAACAATGTTTCTGTCAATTTTGCAGACCTCGGCGACTCAGTAGACCCAGTTTATTGGGGGTCTAAAAAGAAACCAGAAGTTACTGGTGGAGGTTTTAAGAGAGGACCTTAAACTGACTAAAAAAAGAGATGGGTGTGTAAAAATTGTGGAATCCTCTCCGCTTTTTCCCCCAAGTTAAAATTGGAGTTTCTATACGATTAGAATTCCTCTCGACAGCGGGCAATTCTGTTATGTGAACATGACCCCAGGGAGCCGTTTTGCATGACTTACATTTTTATTTTTTCTGCATACCAGATTAGAGTTTGAAAGTTGAAAAATCGAGGATTTCGATACTTCTTTTTCTTCTTCTAACTTTTTGTTTTTGTCTTTTGTTGGGAGTGTGTAGAAAAAAAAGAAAGTGATACATACCGATTGCTGGTGCCGGCCTTCAAGGGGGGTGGATATAAGACCAACATGAGCAGAGGTAAAGAGGTGATATTTATATATGTTAAGAATGGGGGTGGCAAGTTGTTACAAGCCTATAAATTGAGGTTCTACCTCTCACCGGGGAGTTCAAGTGTTAGAAGTGTTATTGTATTCCAGAGCTTGGTGGTGACAAAAATTAGTACATTATTCGACTCACTATAGACCAGACGCTGGATCGTTGCCCCTGCAGAGAAATCCTTTCTCTGCCCCATTACATATTGTTACAAGACCTATTGGTTGGGTCGCTAAGAGAGCAATTCCTTTTGCAACCCACCCTCTACTGCTGCCTCGGCCCCTTTCAGGGTATTGACTTTGAATTGGATTTTTTATTACATTTGGATTTATTCCTACAATTATTGTAAAAGATACCCGTTATTGTAAAAGATACCCAGCAGACTTAGTAATGTGGGGGAAATTCATCAACGTAAATTCTATTGTGAAAAGTAACAAAATAAAAATAAACTGAAAAGAAAAATATTGTATTGAATAAAATGACAATTCGGTGTTTATTTTAAATAATTAAGGTGAAATATCTATTTTAAAATGATTGCGATCGATTGGTTCATTTGAGTCACGTATACTGGCGGGTATAAAAAGTGCTGCCCAAGCCCTCCAAAATCCCACTAAAATAAAAATGGTAAATCGACGGTTTAAACAGTTTTTTCAAAAAGTCGAATGAAATTATAGGCAATAATTAGTACGATAGGGGGGGGGGGGGGCACTTTTTAATACTTTTTCGTCTTGAGCGATACAAAAAGTAAACATGGCGCTATGAGCCAAATATAATACTTCCTGTACTATTTTGTTCAAATCTCGATTTTCCTAGCATATTTACACATTTAAAACGTGTTTTTCTTCCGATTACATGCGTAATACTAAATAGATTTTAACTTGAAATGGTTCATTTAATGATATAAAAAAGAAACAAAAAACAAAACCAGTTCTATCGTCTATACACAATTTTTCATCGCATTCTGTTTACACCGCCGATTTTCACATTTATCAAATAAACTTATTTAAAAAAATTAAAATCTTTTTATATTTAACTGTTGTAGTCCATAAATCCATGATTGTGAGTCCACTGTTGTAGTCCACAAATCCTTGATTGTGAGCCCAATGATTAGCGGACACGCTTTTCTGGCGCCGAACGTCTCGCTTACACGTTTCCAAATTACCCACTCTGGCACGGACATCTTCGGGTGCATCTTGGAGGCATTGTGCAATCACCTGGTTTGGTGTTGCATTAAGGCTTCTTGCCTGTATTTTCATTTTTGTCCGAAGCTTCGCGACCTCAATCACCATTCTGTCAGCCTCGTGGTTGTGTTCCACAAATGACCGTGGATTTTGATAAGTGGCACTAGAAGTCAATGCACCTTTACAGCCTCCACTGCGATTACGAAAGCAAACCCAACGTATCCAATCCTTCTTGCTATTCTTCTGCACATATAGGTGCCCATCATAGCATAATTTATTCTTCCCTTGGTTAGACGTGATAATCTCCATCTTGACTTGAACAATAGTTTACAGGTCCGCATAAAAGAAAATAACAGTTTCTCATAAGGAAGTAAGGACTTTTAACAACAATCATTTATTTTTGGATTAAAAAAAAAGGTACATTTTCCGGACTTAAAATAATATTCCGGAAAATAAAAGCAAACCGGAATATTATGCTACTCAGTAGGTGTGCGGACAAAAGTCCACCGGACAAAAGCCCACAAAAATAAGTCAAACACGTAAAAATAAATCATTTTTTAAAAGTAAAAAAAATATTTTAATAATTTTTTTTTTTTTTACAATTATAAATAACTCTTTGTCTGCAATTCTTTTCTCGTGACAATTTTTTTTAAATTTCATGTTTAAATGTATTTCCGGTACTTTATATATACTGCATTTTTTTTTACAGATTACATCATTAAAAAACACGTACCCTTTTTTACTACTAACCCTAAGTTCGGTGGTAAAACGAAAAGTACATTTTTTTTAAATTATGCATTACTCATCTTTTGAGAAACGAAAAAACAATTATTTTAGATTGAATCAGTTTGGCCTATAATTTTAACAATAAAATGATCCCCCATTTCCGGGCCATTCTAACTTTTTAGTGCATTAACCATTTTTTGCGATGAGAGAAATTCTATGCATTGTTTTTCACCTAATTTAGTTTAAAATGGCACAAGTTAATAAATAGGAAAAGATGGTACAATAGAAAAATATAAATGAAAATCTCACAATGAGTTTAGCAAAATCTTGAACAATACGTAAAGGGAAAAAATAAAAGTACCCCTCCCTCCCCCCCCCCCCCCCAAAAAAATTAGATTCTAACCTTTTTATGCGATGACGTGTGAACACTGAAAAAAAGAACCCAATTATTCTTTAAATTTAGAGTAGGGGATTAGTTGCACATTCAACGTAAAATGATCCCCCCTTTCCGGGCAATTCTAACTTTTTTTTAACACTGTCACTGACTAACACTAAATCCGATCGGCAAAGTCGTAAAACCACACGTAATCGCTTTAAAAAGTCGAAACCACCCACCCCGCCCCCCAAAAAACAATGCATATAATTTATATCCCATTGCAAAAGAAAAATAATTAAATGTCCTAAAAAGTTAGAATGGTCCGGAAATGGTGGATCATTTTATGTTAAAATTATATGCAAAACTGATCCCCCAAACTCAATCTTACATAATTGTTGTTTTTTCTTCCCGCGAAAGATGGATAATACTATACATTATTTTTTTTTTAAATGTATTTTTCGTTTTACCACACGGACTTGGGGTTAGTAGTAAAAAGGGTGCGTCATTTTTTATGATGCAATCTTTAAAAGAATACAGTATTTACAAAGTACCGGAAAAATGTTTTAAAATGAAATGTAAAAAATTTTGTCAAGAAAATTACAGACAAAGACTTATTGATAATTGTAAAAATGATAAATATCCAAATTTTTTTTTTTTTAATTTTAATAATTAATTTATTTTTACGTTGGTAGGCTTTTGTCCTACAACCACTCAGTAAGTCAGCATCAAACGGTGTTGTGTCAGATTTAGTTCCCGTTATTAAACTTCCTCCGTAATATAACTTCCGGCAAGAGTTCAGTTTCCCTTCGGCAGTAACAAATAATGAATTATGAAGATTGTTTGTTTAGTATTTAAAAAATAAAACCCCCATTTTATTATATTTTCCAAAAAATAAAATCACATATTTGATTACTTATTTTAGTAAAAGAAATTATTTAAAATAAAAATTAGGGTGCTTCTGTAGTTTCACAATGACATTAAAATATTTAAAGAAATGTATACTTTGTTATGTACTAAAGGTAGTTTACAGAAAAAAGTACGCAAATTCATCCAGTATTTATTAAATTTCCAAAAGAGAAAAAGGGGTGAAAAATAGTAGTCGACAAATAACTGTTACCAAAGGCAAGAAAAGTTACTTTTTTGGGCATCTTTTACGAGACTCAGCAGAGTAAAAACGCTAAAAAAACACATATACAACAAATAAAAGTAACTGTAAGCTGTAAAAGTTAGTTTCAAACTTGCATGTGCTATTTGTTTGTATTTTAAACCCGTTTGAAGTGCTATTTATTAGAAATTTAAGTTCGACAGACGGTTTTCGAAGAATTCAAAATGGCCGCTCTACGTAATAATATAGAGGGACTGGCCGCTATTTTTCTTTGAGAAACTAGATGTTTTAAAAAACAAATTTTTTTTTAACATCTAATAAAAAGCCATTTATACTACGTAAAAATACAAACAAATTACATAGGTAAGTAGAAAAATGTCTATTCTAGACATAAGTCAACTTTACTTGTTGCAAATTTATGTTTTTAAACTCTTTCTCGTTCTTTTTTTGGACCCCGTTCGCGCCTCTGCTGAGCGTCGTAACATATACCCGTTAAATCTTGTTTCACTTCAAGTAAAATCTGGCGCCATCTTAAAATACGTCGAATTTACAAGACTCAGAAGGCAACGTTAAAAAATGTTGGCACATGTTCGTCTTTTCTCACAGTCCGGTTTTCACAACTTTTTAATGACCAGTTTTTTTTTTCTTTTTTCGGTGTACACTTACCTATCAGGCTGCTAGAGAATTCCGGGGTTTTTGGAAAAAAAATTCAAATATTTTACATTTTAGAAAGGGGGATCAGTTTCCAATGTTAATTCAACGTAGACTGATCCCCCACTTTTTGACCATCTCAATTTTTTAAAAAGTCTTTTTCGGTGTACAATTACCTATCATGTCAGTAGAGAATTCCGGAGTTTTTGGAAAGAAATTTCAGAAACTTTAGATTTTAAGACGGGGGATCAGTTTTCAATGTAAATTCAACGTAGACTGATCCCCCTCTTTTTGACCATCTCAAATCTTTAAAATTCTTCTTCTGCTTACAATAACCTATCATGTCGCGAGAGAATTCCGGAGTTTTGGGAAAAAAAATTAACAAAATTTACATTTTAAGACGGGGGATCAGTCTTCTTCGTCTTTTCCCACAGTCCGTTTTTCACAACTTTTTAGGTCTTAAAATCTAAATTCGGAATTCTCTAGCAGCCTGATAGGTAAGTGTACACCGAAAAAAGAAAAAAAAACTGGTCATTAAAAAGTTGTGAAAAACGGACTGTGAGAAAAGACGAACATGTGCCAAAATGTTAATAAAAGCGCTTTAAAATACTTTAAAACACAAAAAATAGACGGGTAAATAGAAAAGTAACTTTTCTTGCCCTTGGTAACAGGTGTTTGACTTTTTTCACCCCTTTTTTCTCTGTTTCAAATTGTTAACCGCCAAAAACTGTTTAAAAATGAAATAAAAACATTTTTGTCAAGAAAAAAAAATACATTCGTGATCGTGAGATTTTTCCTTTTTTTGTGGCTTCCGTTTTCTGCGGATGGGTTTTCAGAGGATTCTAAACCGGTGCACCGAATGAAAATGTCCCTTGTTAATGTCAATTGTGTTTTCATTTTTTATATGACCGTAGTTTGGTCCGTATTTTTTTCATAAGTAAACAGATGAGGCTAAATTTCTCTTTTCCTAACCCAAACCATCCTAACTAACCCTAACACAAAAGTTACGGGGAAAATGCTAATACAGCAGCCGAGCAGGAAAAAAAAACACGAAAAACAAATGTTTGTAACAGTTTGGTGTAAAGAAATTTTTCTAATTGTATGAAAACGTTGTCTGGTATGCACAAATTCAAAACGAAGTGATAGAAGAATTACAGTTAGAAATTGACCTTTTTTTTTTAAGTCGTCTGGTAAGAAAAAATAGGCGCCTTCTATTATTTGTATATTGTATTCGGCTTTCTTCGTTACGTCACGTATGCAAATCTCCAGGCTATTAGGCAGCAGCGTCGAATTCGTTTCAGTATTTGATAAACAAAAAAACCTTATGCTTTCAATTATAAAAGAAATACTTGCAATAAAAAAAGTTTGGTACAGATTTTTTACATATAATTAATCAGGAGGGATATTGTCAGTGTTTTCACTGGCAATCAATCCGCTCCGCAACCCGTAATACTAAATAGATGATAAATTTGTCGTTTCTCATCTAAAATGGCGGACAACTCTGACGTCAATGAACCATCTGATATTTTCCGACCTCACAAATGAGTAAATAAACCCAAATAAATTATTTTAGACTAATTTCAAATTTACCTTACATTATTTTAAAGGAATTACAGTTGGGAAATTAATCCAAAACAATTTATTTGGGTTTACTTACTAACTTGTGAGGCTGAAAAATAGCAGATGGTTCATTGACGTCAGAGTTGTCCGCCATTTTAGGTGGGAAAGACTTTCTATTGGTCTACGTGACCGGTAGTGGTATGTGATTCGGCTTACCGATTATGTAACCATCACTTCTTCACTGCACGAGATTCATACGCAATGAATCGTGTTTTGGTATGAACACAAACCATGTGATAAGCAGAGATCTCCAGTACAAGTGGAGAAGTTTAAAGGCAGCCAGGCATGAATTTAATCACATGCTCACGTTAAGGATTATTCTACCCTCACCTAGTCCTTGGGTATCCCCTTTACATATGGTCCCAAAGCATTTTGAAGACTGGCGTCCTACAGGAGAGTTCCATCGGCTGAACTCTACTACTGTTCTTGATCGTTACCCGATACTCTATATTCAGGATTTCGCTTCATCCTTGCACGGTTGTAGTATATTTTCAAAGTTGGATCTTGTTAAGGCTTACCACCAAATACCAGTTAATCTTGCAGATATTCCCTAGACCACCTTTACTACTCCTTTTGGTGCTTTTGAATTTTTAACTATGCCATTTTGTATACGTAATGCAGCTAGCACTTTTTAAGGTTTTATGGACGAGGTGGTCCGTGACTTAGATTTTGAGTACTATATAGACAACATTCTTATAGCTAGTCCCTCACCGGAAGAACAATTAAAGCATCTCCGCATTCTTTTTGAGCGTTTGCAGCGTTATCATGTTAGGATAAGCAGCGTTATCATGTTAGGATAAGCAGCGTTATCATGTTAGGATAAGCAGCGTTATCATGTTAGGATAAGCAGCGTTATCATGTTAGGATAAGCAGCGTTATCATGTTAGGATAAACCCTGTTAAGTGCACTTTTGGCGCCACAAGTCTTGTTTTCTTTGGACATGTAATAAACTCGGAAGGTATTTCACCCTTTCTTGAAAAAGTCAAATCTCTGCTCGATCTATATCTGCCAACTGCACTATGTCAATTGCGACATTATTGAACTATTACAGACGTTGCTGACCTACTCACTCCTCTGACAGATCTATTGAAGAATAGAAAGAAAGATGAACCCATTTCACTTGATAACTGACAGGAGGCAAAGAAAAAACTTGCAGATACATCATTGCTATCACATCCCATACCTGATGCTAATTTTTTTTTTTTTTAAACTTAGTTCACCCCAAACAAGGCAAGGTGCCACTGTAGACGTAAGGGGCTACTGAGAATTAGGGTGAAAGTTTTGGGGGTCATCCTAAATTAGGAGCTGTGCAGCGAGATGCTTGTTCACATTAGTTTTAAAGGATTTTCTATTGTCGTGGATGCTTCCAGTTCAGCTGTTGTCACGGTCCTACAGTAACAGCACCAGCAATAGATTCAACCGTTGTCATATTTTTCTCGAAGATTGACTCCTACGGAAAGTCGTTAAAGTATTTTCGGTTGTAAACTCTTGGCTATTTACTTAGCTATGAAACATTTTCTCCACGCGTTGGAAGATCGACAATTTGTCATTTATACTGATCATCATCCACTTATGTTTCTGCTATGTGCTAAGCCAGACAAGTATTCTCCTTATAAATCAAGACATTTGGACTTCATTTCCCAGCGACATACGGCATATATCTAGTTCACAGAAAACTGCTGCAGATGCATTATCTTGCCTACCCATCAACGCTATCTCTTTGCCAGAAGATATTGACCTCCATCAAATTGCTCTGGATCAGTCAGCTTGAGAAGATCTGAACCTTTCATCTCCACAGTTTAATTGCAAATTCCAGTACATGCCTATCCCTACAGCGGATGAGCAAATTTTTTGCGACACTTCTACAAATTCACCTTGCCCACTCGTTCCTGACAATCATCGAAGAACTGTCTTCTCGTCTTTGCACCGATTGGCTCACAACGGTGTGTCTGCTTCGGTGAAACTTATTTCAGCTTGGTTTATCTGGCCTAACATGAGATGCAAAGTCACTGTTTGGACCTGTTCCTGCCTACCCTGTCAGAAATCGAAGGTACACAGACATGTATAAGCCCCTCTTAGTATTTTCAGCACCCCTGATGCTAGATTCAAACACATACACATTGATTTGGTTGAACCCTGGCCGGTCAGCCAAAGTTATTCTTACTTGCTGACATGTATTGATTGTTTTTCACGGTGGCCTGAAACCATCCCACTAAGCGATATATCTGCTGAAACTGTAGCACGTGCCCTTATTACAGGATAGATTTTGCGTTATGGTGTCCCAGCAACAATTACCACTATTCATGGTAGACAGTTTGAATCCTTCTTTTTCCAAGAACTATCCAACATACTTGGTATTAAACGTATAAGGACTACTAGTTATCACCCAGATTGCGACGGAATGATTGAGTGCTTTCATCGACAATTAAAAGCTTCATTATGTGCAGCCCCTGATCCACAGTGTTGGATGGAGTACGTTCCCACCGTTCTCCTTGGCTGTCACTCTGCTATGAAAGAAGACTTGGAACATTCCCCAGCCGAACTGCTTTATGGTGGATTATTGGCATTACTTGATCATATGTTCACTTCTCCAGAGTCAAAAGTAATGGATTTGGAACTATGTTAACAGACTTAGATGCTATTTCAGCAGTTTACCATCATGAACACTCATCAAAACATCAAGTCAGCTTTACCTAAAGACATTTCATCATGGACACACGTTGTTTGTAATGACTCGGTCAAACCACCACTGACACCACTTTATTCCGGTCCATATCATGTGCTCAATCGTAACAAAAAATATTTTACTCTGGATATTGGAGGAACTAAAGAGACTGTGTCGGTCAACAGACTTAAGCGAGCATATACAGACAACACCCTGGAACCCTACCATAACATTGCCTGAATTAACTGATATAATATCTTCAGATAGATCCGAATCATGACTACCCACTCACGTTACCACTACACGTTCTGGTAAACATGTCCATTGGCCAAAACAGCTTTGTAAAACCTTATATATCTAAACATTTACATTTGCTACAGTAATTAACTATCACTTGTATAATTTTGCACCTGCATGTGTAAGATTTTCTTTTTGAATGAACCTTATACTTCACTTGTCAGCATTTTGCAATAACAGAACATTTTTCAACTTTGAACAAATGAACATTTTCCTAGTTTCACTTCAGATTATTACATTTTTGCTTCTTTTTCAGCAAAAGAGAAATTTTTCCATTGGCAGCATAACAAAAACATTCTTATTCAAATTTATCAATCATATAATCTATTTTTGCATTTTCATGTTCATTCCATTTTAATTCCATGTGCTGCTACAAGCAATAAAGTTTCTCTTGTTTTATCAGCTAAAACCCTAAGCAGGGGGTTATGTAGCAGTTACATGAGTAAACTATTTTCTATCGGTCTACATGACCGGCAGTGGCATGTGATTCAGCTTAACGATTATGTAACCATCGCCTCTTCACTGCACGAAATTCATACGCAATGAATCATGTTTTGGCGCGAACACAAACCACGTGATGAGCGGAGATTTCCAGTCTTTCTTTCAAACAGACAAGACGTATATACTTGCGCTCTTTACCAGACCTGCGGTAGAGGAATTGTGGAACTCCAGGATAACGTTATTTCGTCTTGTCTATGTTAACTAACCAATTGTACAACCCTGTGTTCTGTTCCTGTGTTCCCAGTAAATAAATCTGCCCACCTCTTTAGTTGTGAAGCCATTGTTTAATTCGTGAGGAATGGTGATCCAGTATTTCTTATTCTATTTCAATCAGATTTGACCAGACGAATTACTCTTCCAAGTAAATTCGTCATTCTGATTTTCTTCCCGATTTAAACTCAATACTAAAATTGGCTCTCTCAGCTAAAGACTAATTTACCAAATAGATTTTTTAACTCGAAATGGGGAATGGTTTCTCATTTTATATTTAAAAAAAAAATAAATAAAACCATTGTTTTATAGCATTCTGTTTACACCTTCGAACTTCTCAAAACGTTCTTAATGTCATAATCTTAAAAATATATATATATATATATATATATATATATGGCGTTCCAGGACGTCTAACGGACTCAGGCGGTGATAGCCGAAAAATAGTCACCTGTGTATTTAGGTCAAGAAATAAAGAAAATCAGGAAATGTTTTGTACTAATAAAATATGTGGTTTGATTTTTTTTAGGAAAATATAATAAAATGTCTGGGTGTTTTTAATTTATTTTAAATAGTTGGTTAAACAAGTGATTTTACAATAATAAATTTTGGTATTTCATGAAAAAAGTTGGATTTTTTTTTCTTAAAAGCTTCTAACAATACTGGCGTATTGCATAGATGATATTGCCGAAGAAAGAAGTTTAATAACGGGGACTACATCTGTCCCAACACCGTTTGCTGCTTACTTCTAAACTGAGTTGTCTATTTTTCTAGACCGCTTTTTTCTTATTTCATACTAAATTAATTTGGTGTTTATCCAGATGACATTAAAAAAAATAAAACAAACTGAGGAATATCTGTTTGGTGTACGTTGTACCTGTCACGGGATGAATATTATATCCTATACCAAAAATCACGTAAATTAATACAGTAGTTTTTATTTTATAAATAAAATTAAATTTTACCGATAAACGAATGACGGAAAAATACGGCCGCCATTACGACATATTCAAGGGAGATAACCCTAACTATTGCATACAGAGTTGATTTTGGGCATCGTTTCTGGCGGTGTGGTGGCAAAGGCATGGTCAGAGAGCGTACATTCATTCGTTTATCGGTAAAATTTAATTTTTATCTATAAAATAAAAACTACTTGATTAATTTACGTGATTTTTGGTATAAGATATATTCAGCTCGTGACAGGTGCGAAACATATATTCCTCAGTTTGTTTTTCTAGATAAGCACCCAAACCGCTTCAATATAAACTCCTAACCCGAGCCGTGGCTTTCGTAAATTACTTTGGGGACGGGAGTGATTCTATAAAACTACCGACATTTTACAAGTAGAACCCTCTTTGTATTTTCATTAATAAATAATTAAAAATAAAATAAAAATGTTCAAACACTTACTAATGCTTCTTGTCTCTCTTGTATTGACGGATTTTCTTTTCTCTTGTTTATCAAACATCTTTTAATTTTGTCGCAACGTGGTCGAAAATTCGCGTCTTTATTCGATAAATCATTAAGATTATTATTATTATAGTTTACAAGCGGTGGTTTTATTGAAATCACTGATTGGGATGTCAAATTCATAACTGCCTTCTTTGCTGCAATATCCTCATCGCTAGAAACATGATTGTGATCGACTTTTAAAATTGGTTCTGTTAGTTCAAGGGTTGTGTAAACAGCCCCCCTGCAGCAATTTTTGTGTCTCTTCACACATCGCCATCTTATTTTCTTATCGGTTTGGAGATGTCTCGTGTACATATGTCCTTCGAAGATCATCACCTCGGTTCCTCGTAAATTGCGTAAAACTTCCATGTTGAGGAAATTATTCAAGAAAGAAAAATAATCCTTACTACTACTACTGTACAAATGCAGACGAGTAGAGTCGTCTAAGAATTTTTACGGAGATTCCCGAGTTTTGCCGATAAATTACGGACATTGCTGAGACGGTGCCAGGAAAACTTGTCACAGGAAAATTCGTCAACAGAAAATTCGTGACGGAAAATTCGGCAACGGAAAATTCGTCACTTTTGGCCAAGTAGGAAAATTCGTCACTTTTGGCCAAGTAGGAAAATTCGGCAATTATCGAATAAATATCGATTGAAAATAGATTTTAGAACCGTTTTTACAGGAGATATACTTGTAAATACGGGGCTACCCCCCTCCCAGTGATGAACATTTTTTTATATTATTTTTTGGTACTTGTGCAGTTTACGAACCGGGCTATTTTTTAGATAAGATTTTCAAATTAAATTAAATTTTTACGATATCTTTTGTTTATTAAATTGTTAGGTGAAAATACAGAATAGTTAACAAAGCCCCCCCCCCCTCACTCCATGTTAAGAATTGCTTTCTAAATAATCCGGTTCGTAATTACGTTACGAAATTAAAGGTTTGGACCGAGTTATTCTTTACAACGTGAAAGTACAGAATAGTTAACAAAGCACCCCCCCCCCCCCCATTCTCCCCATGTAAAAAATCGTTGTCTGAAAGAAGAATTTCTTTTTTTAAGTATTAAATAAAGTTGTTAGCTAAAACAAGTTTTAGGCAAGATGAAAAAAAACCCACTGAATTACAGTTAAAAAACAATTTTGCTTTTTTAAATACATGGAAATTTTCTAAGAATTTAAAGCCAGTTTAAATGACGTTTTACTCGATAGTTTTTAAATTCCTTTCAAGTTTTGCACACACACGAAGTAATTGATGTTTTGTCAATTAAAATGGCTGACTTGTTTACGAAGAAATCTAAATGAATTATGATGGATTTCATCTCGTAACTTAATTACGAACCAGGCTTGAAATAATAATATTATTTAGACAACGATTTTTTACATCGGGAGAATGAGGGGGGATGCTTTGTTAACTATTCTGTACTTTCACGTAACAATTTAATAAACAGAAGATATCGTAAAAATTGAATTTAACTTGAAAATGTTATGTAAAAAATAACCCGGTCTAAACCTTTAATTTCGTAACGTAATTACGAACCCAATTATTTAGAAAGCCATTCTTAACATGGAGTGAGGTGGGGGGGGGGCTTTGTTAACTATTCTGTACTTTCACCTAACAATTTAATAAACAAAAGATATCGTAAAAATTTAATTTAACTTGAAAATCTTATCTAAAATATAGCCCGGTTCGTAAACTGCACAAGTACCAAAAAATAATATAAAAAATGTTCTCCACTGGGGGGTGGGTAGCCTCGTATTTACAAGTATATCTCCTGAAAAAAAGGTTCTAAAATCTATTTTCAATCGATATTTATTCGATAATTGCCGAATTTTCCTACTTGGCCAAAAGTGAAGAATTTTCCGTTGACGAATTTCCTGTGACGAGTTTTCCTAAATTCGCTGAGACACGTTGTGGACAGTGGACACGAATATTTAGACACCCGACCCTTTTGCCAGTTTACTTTCAAAGATTTCTAATTTGTACCCGTTTTCTGATCACTTTCTTCTAATATTTCGTAAATATGTCTAATTCCAATTTACCGACTTCCGTCTCCATTTGCAGTCTTCCTTCCACCACCCCCCCACAAAAATAAGCACTGCAACCTTACCACTAAGTCCAGGTGGCAATAGACCCCCTAGTAAATTTGTAGATTAATACTCTCAGCTAAATTACCCCCGCCGCCCCTAAAAAAATGAGATTCTACTTTTTTAGGCGATTACGTGGAAACTGGAAAACTTTTTGGAACGAAAGTAAACAAAAAAACAATTATTTTAGAAAGTGGGTGATCAGTTTCCTATATAAATTTAATGTAAAATAAATGATCCCCCATTTTCAGATATTTCTAACTTTTAGGGCATTAAGCAAAATTTTTTTACCACTAACTAGTTTCGAGTGGCAAGATCATAAAACCAAACGTAATTGCCTAAAAAAGTAGAAATGGGGCATCATTCCACATTAAATTTATATGCGAAACTGAGTGATCTCCAACTTTAAATTCTAAAATAATTGGGTTTTTTTTGGGGGGGGGGGGTTCTTTCTACCCAGTTTTTCAGGGTGTCCACACATAATCGCCTAAAATAAAGAGAATCTCATTTTTGGAGGTAGTGATTTAGCAGAGGTAGTAATAATACAAAAATCATTTTAGACTTTAGAATGGGGATCATTTTCGCATATAAATTTAAAGTAAAATGATCACCCACTTCCAGGATTTAGTGTAAAATGATCACCTACTTTCGGGACTGTTAAAAAAAAATGTTACACATCCTTTTAGGGACGTGTAACATTTTTTTTATCTTGACCGTTTTTTTAATTTTTATTATTAATTTCTTAGAGATCAATTGTGGGAGTTAGAAGTCTGCTAAAAATATACATTAAATCATGTTATAAAATAATTACTTATTTTTAAGGGTCAAAATTGACTTTTAACGGTGCCATTAAACTCACTTTTCCGGGTTTTTTTTTTAATATTAGAGTTAGTTATGGGGTTAAAAAAAGACATGTTTTTTTTTTTCTGACTTTTTATACTAAAGTCTGATCACCAGGAACATTAGATCGTTAAATTTTTAGGGACCATAATGTTTTTGTTTTTTTTTATATCTTTTTGCTAAAGTAATCTTTTGGCAATAATACCGACGATTTTAAATGATCAAAATTTAGTAATTCTTTTTTATTGCATGTTAATTTCTTTTTTTCAGCATTAAAAAAATGCTACTATTGTGTAGTATAGTTAAGAAAAAAGGAGTGTAAAACAAAACAAATAAATAAATAACTGTTACCAAACGCCAGAAAATTTACTTTTCTATTTCACGTGTGTTTAAGATGTATTATCTATGCATTTGTTATCGTCACTTTTACTTAGCAAAGCCAGCGTAGTTTCTGTCATGGTTGCAAATTTGTTCGGACTTGATCGTGAATTTCAGGCTTAAAAGATAATAATAATAATAATAATAATAATAATAATAATAATAATAATAATAATAATAATAATAATAAAAAGCTTACCCTAATCCGATTGGTAATCACCCTCGAACTTAGGCTTACAGTTCCACTAACCCTCTTTTTCTTTCAATTTTTTTATTAGCTTTTAAGCCTGAAATTCGCAACCAAGTCCTGACAAAATTGGCAAAAATGACAGAGACCATATTGGCTTGCCTAAGCAAAAATGACAATAACAAATGCATAGATAATAAATCTTACAATCAGTAAACACACATGAAAAGTAAATTTTATGGCGTTTGGTAATAGTTATTTGTCGTCTATTTGTTTTTTTTTCACTCCTTTTTTTCATGTTAACTATACTGCATAATCGCCCAAAATTTGTTATCCCCTTTCCCCAAACTCACATACAGAAAATTAAAATAAATTTCTTTATATGTCCTTAAAATCACTATCTGCTCCGGAAATGGGTGATAATTACCGCCTCGTCGTCCGGAAGTGGGTGATCATTTTACGTTAAATTTATATGCGAAACAAAACCACCCATTCTAAAAAAATTTTTTTTAATTTTTTTTTTACCACCAAGTTTTTCAGGCTGTTTGCATGTAATCGTCTAAATTAAAAAACAATTTCATTTGGGGAAGGGGGTAACATAGGGTTTACCAAAAGACAAAACTAAGAGAACTGAAACTGTCATGGTAGTTATATAAGAAAAATTCCATAGTCTAACAATAGTAAAAGAACAAAACGCAGTACTACAGAAAATGGTTGTAAAGAGTCAAGGAGAATGGAAAGACCCAGGAGAGATAACCCTATTCAGAACTCCACTGGAAGGGCGCGTAGACTACTGGAATCCTAAGGAAGTTTATTGTCACTCTAGAAAGTCATTGATCGCTATCAGCAATAATTCAATGGTAAACAGCTGTTGCAAGAACGCAAAGTGAATTGCAATGATTATCGAAAGAAACAGAAAACACCGGAAATCTGAAGAGAATGTTGTCACTCAGACTGCAGGGAGCACCATCTGTTTTTGCCGGTGAGCGATCACTGGTGATGATTTGTGTGCAAACTTCTAGTTACAAATAATGAATTGAGGCAAAATTGACACAGATAAAAATGGCACAAGTGGATAAATAGGAAAAAATGGCACATGCGGGAAAATATAAATGAAAATCTCACAATCTTGAATACAATACATAAAGGGAAAACATGAAAAAGTTTGTCAAATTAAAAAGAAAATTAGATCTTTTCTGTTTTAAATTCTATTCACCCCAAACAAGGCACACTGCCACTGAGACGTAAGGGGCTACTGTGAATTAGGATGCCCCTATGGATCTGACCCCTAAGTGAGGAGTTGTGCAGCTAGATGTTTGTTCACATTACATTTCAATTTCTGCATGTTGGTACAGTTATGGGAGCAGGGAGCAGGCAGGGAATTCCAAAGGCAAGCAAACTGAGGAAAGAAGCTACTAGAGTAAAAAACCTTCCGGCATTTGGGGACCTCTATGGTGAAGGGTTGTTATTTTGCTGCTTGACAGGTTGGTCGGGTGTTTACGTTGAGGGACCACAAGTGCAGCAACTTTGTCGGAGCACATTCTGTTGAAGTACTTGTAAAACAAGCATAGGGATGCAACATTGCAGAGATGGGACAGGGGCTGGAGCTTGGTAAACAGTGTGGGACCTATTAAAAAGTAAACAAATTTAATCCTAAATTTTTCTAAATTCACCCCTGGGTTTATTTTGTCCCTAACTATATAAGTCAGGGACAAAATAAACCAAGCTAACAACTAGTAATATATAATAACATATATACAAATAAAACTAGTGGGGTCGTGGTCATGTCTTGAGGTACATGATTAGAGTCGCCTGAGAAAAAGGTTGGGAACCACTGCTCTATGTTCTTGTTTTATGCCATTTTTTTCCTATTTATTCACTTGTGTCAATTTTACCTGTGCCATTATTACCCGACACGACTAATAAAATGTTTACTTCCAGTTGAAACAAATTGTGGGATGCCGCCTTTGTGATCAGGAAGCTGTGTGGTGACAGTGTGGAGAGACCGAGGGATACGTGGCCACGACTAGCATGCGCCCGCTGCAAAGAAACTGTGGCTGCACACATGAGCAGATCTGGAACTGTCTGATTTCGAGGCAACGGTCGAACGCACGTGATTATGCAAAATAGGTGCTTTTGGCAGTCAAAAAGAGCTCAATAAAAGAAGTGACATTTTTTGCTCGGGGGAGAGATCTTTTTTAGACGCCACGCAGCTAACGTTGTTCACGTGTGTTTTGAATTGTCATCAGTAATATTATTTTGTTTTGGACTGCCGCTCTATTTATATGAGAGGTCACACCACCACTCAATTGAATTGAAACGAATACTGCTGCTGCTGCTACTAAGAATGAACTCTTCTCTTTTACTGGTGAAGAGAAGAAAGACGAAAATAATCCGGCACCAGAAAGAAGCTAATATACCGATAACAAATTAACGCGTGACGTTGCATGATTTAGAAAATCCCATCTTTCTTTTATTTTATTTTGATGCTTATACAGATAACCGCCATGGCAGTCTATATTCACTTGTTGAAAATAGCAGCAAAGGTGGTTATTACATACTGACTCTTGATTGGAGAAAATCTCTCACCAGCAGTTTCTTTCAACCAATCAAAACGCAATAGATATTCACTCTGAATTCCAACGCGTACCATAAAAACCCAAGCACACAGCTTTCTTTCTTTTTCTTCTTTTATTCCGGAAACAACGGATGTGTGCACAACAAAAAAGAGCAATACATATCAGGAGGAGATGGACAGCTTAAGAGAAACCCTCTGCCGAAATAAATATGCAGAGAGCATGACATTAACTCCAAGAAATCTGGATCAACCATCAAAGGACACCACCCGAAAACTCATCACAGTCTGTCTACCATATATGAAGGGCTTGTCTGAAAAAATTAAAAGAATATGTAATCCATATGACATCAGGACAGTATTCAGGAGCGACTCAACTCTCTGAAAGCATCTTGTGCGAGTCAAACCCCCCACGGAAAAAGTCATGACCAAGAACTGTGTATGGAATTCCATGTAAGTGTGGAAAAATATACAAAGGTGACACATATCGCCCACTAAAAATACAGTTAGAACACCGGAAAGCTGTAACACATGAAGATAATAAAAAGTCAGAGTTGGCTGATCACATATGGAGGGAAAAGAGAAATCATCTACACTTTATGGGACGAAGTAAAAATTATAGACAGAGAAAAACGATGGCGAGTAAGACGACTCAAAGAAGCAGCGCATATGCTGGGCGACAATGACCTCCTAGGTAGACCTAGTATAGAATTTAATACGATATGGGAACCATTATTTATAAATAATAGATTAGAACACCATTAATAATATTAAAATATATAAACACGTAAAAAATGAGAATAAAGATTGTATAAAATACAATACCTATTAAGTCATCAGTTGTTCAAAATGTTGTTATGGAGATAATATAAAATAAAAGTAAGTTCTTCCTGGATTTTACCGTTCTTCGAACTTGCTGCTACAAATTTTCATGACGTCTTCAACAGTGACTTTTAGTAATTTCCATTTACCAACTTAACTGTTTTCATCCCTCTGATGATAAAATTTCATTCTTTGAAAAGCCATGGCTTAAGGAAGGAATGATAAAATTTCTTTTATTTGAAACACCTTGTTTTTGAACAACTGATGACTTAATAGATATTGTATTTTATACAATCTTTATTCTCATCTTTTACTTCAGTTCCAGTCTGTCCAGCAGTCACCAAACTTTGGTGCAACGTCACAGCTGACTAATCTGCTGAGCTGTTTCTCTAACCTCAGTGACATTTATGTTCGACCACCAATGTGGAGAACAAACCTCGATCGACCAGTCCTACCGAGCAGCTTATCGAACCTAAGTGACGTCTATGATCAACCAACAATTTTGGAGGAGTTACCCAATCAGACGGTTTTCGTCAACCCTTTCTGTGACGCCGACAGCCGACACAACCAGTTTTCATTACCTGTACCTTTACAGCCAGCAACAGTGGTGCTTCTTTAGGTCGACCTCCGAGATAATTATGCTAGTTAAAATTAAAATGACAGGAAAGCTTTAGGAAATACTTACTTGTGATGAAAGAAATATTAGCGTATACCAAAATTTACAGAAAACAATCTAGTAGTTTTTAAAAATTATTTAAGCAATTCAAGTTTCAATCGTACACGTCAAAACGCCACTATTGTTATGCATTTCAAGGGAGATAAAATAAAATCAAAGTTTTTTTTGGTTTGTTTGCATTTTTTTTTAAATAGAAAAGGGGAGAATAAGATAAAAACAGAAAGATTTATTGAAACAGAACGTAAATAAAATGTATAAACTTAGGTTGGGGTTAGGGTTAAAGTGAAAAAAGGTACTTTTCTAGATAAAATTGAATTTAGCCATTTTCGGAAAAACAATATGATAAAAACAAGAATCTATTAAAATAGAACGTAAACAATTAAATAATTTATTTTCTAAAAAGTATTGACAATGATTAACTCCCCTGAGAGAACTCATTTGTAATAGTGAATAAAAATAGTGTCGTTCCAACTGAAATTCATGCGTACTATTGAAACTTCAATTTCTTAATTAATTAAAAAAAAAACTACTGGATTGTTTTCCGTAAATTTAGGTGAACCTAATTTTTTTCCATCACAAGTAAGTATTTCCTAAAGTTTTTCTGTTATATTATTTTTATATAGCATATTTAACTCGGGGGTCGATCTAAAGAAGTACCGCAACAGTTACTGATCCTGCTATCATCATTATCATCAGTAGCTCTATTCCTATCTACAGGGTTCACGCCCTCTATAACTAGCAGCAGTTTCCAATCCTGCTTGCAGCATCATCATCATCATCTACTCCAACAACACTTTCCTAGAAATGTATTTTATTTGTATGAAATAAAAACACTCTTATCTTCATTGTACGTTTGTGCGATATCTTTTTTGTTGCTATCACGTTCATCACATCTTTTCTTTGTAGTGTGGCTCGTGGTACAATGAACGATTGGCCATCACCATCCACGCCACCGCTACAGATTTCTCCTCCTCTAACCGAGGACAGAAAAGATGCTAAATTTTGTTTTCAGCCCGAAGCTTGGACAGCCCTATTTCCTTGCCTCCCCATGAGGGCAGAGTAAGACACAAGGTTGATTTTTAATATGGGGAAAATTCAGAAAACCCAAAGAACACAGCGTTATTATTCGTTTATTTACAAAAACCAGTATGGTCAACCAGTGTAGACCGAATTTTGTCTCTTTTCATTATTCCAATTTCCGTGGTCCTTATTCCCTGTATGGTCCCAAACCGGAAAACAGTGGGTGTCTATTCTTAGAATAGTCTTACCAACTTGCCTCTCATATCATTTGGTTTCTTTCTTTTGGGGCTCCATCATTTGAAAACATTGTAAATATTCGGTAATCTTGCAGTATAGCTAGCAGCAGAGAAAAAAAAAGAATTTCAGCTAATAACTTTTACCAAACGCAAGAAAATTTAATTTTCTACCAACCCGTATACTTTTAAAATGATTAAATAATTTATTATCTCTGAATTTGTTATCACTGACTTGTTGAAGCACGGGAAAAAAAAAAACCAAGAGTCGATTTTGGGGAGATGGTCGTTTAACTTGGGATAATTCCAGACTTAAAAGATAGTAAAAAAAAATGACTTACTCTACCATTAACCCGTGCTTGACACTCGGACTTATGGTTAGTGGTAGGGTGAGTCAGTTTTTTACTATTTTTTTTAAATAATGAAACACCAATAACAACAGAAAACCATAGAAATGGTAAAGGAGAAAAATATAGATAAAAATCTCACAATGAGTTTATCAAAATCTTGGATACAATACGTAAAGGGAAAGCATAAAAGTATCCCCCCCCAAAAAAAAAATATTAGATTCTACATTTTTAGGCGATTACGTGTGCACACACTGAAAAAAGAAAAACAATTATTCTTTTAACTTAGAGTAGGGGATTAGTTACGCATATAAATTTAACGTAAAATGATCCTCCGTTTCTGTGCCATTCTAACTTTTTAGGACAGTTAACTAAATTTTTTACCACTCTAACCCTAAATCCGACCGGCAAAGTGGTAAAACCACACGTAATCGCTTTAAAAAGTATAACCCACCGATCCCGCCCGAAAAACTATGCATAGAATTTATCTCCAATCGCAGAAGAAAATTGTGTGCTTGTGCATATCAACCCTGACATGTTAGACCGCTCTTAAAAATAAAATAGCTAAAGAAATGTATAAACTTTGTTATGTACTTACGTGGTAGATGAAAAAAGACTGTACACCAAAAATTATGCAAATTCATCCAGTATTTATTTAATTATAAATAAAAAACGATTTTATCACTCGGTAGATATTTCCACCATTTTCCAGTGGTCAAGGACGATAACTCATATTTTCACGATTTCGGGGTTTGGGGTCTCCATTGTTTACAAAAATGTCAAAATGTACGTAAACTCATTTTTTTCTTTTTCTTATAATTTAACTACTGGATGAATTTGCGTAATTTTTTCTGCACAATCTTATTTTCAGCTAACACGTAAGTACATAATAAAGTTTATACATTCTTTAAATATTTCAATGTCAGGGTTGATATGCACAAGCACTAAAAAGTTAGAATGTCCCGGAAATGGATCATTTTATGTTAAAATAATATGCAAAACAGATCTCCCAATCTAACTGTTGTTTTTTACAATACATAATTTTTTTTAAATGTACTTTTTGTTTTACCACCCAGACTTAGGGTTAGTAGTAAAAAGGGTGCGTGTTTTTTATGATGTAATATTTAAAAGAATGCAGTATTCACAAAGTACTGGTAAAAAACTTTTTTTAATCTATCAAAAAAAAAAAGAATTACAGACAAAGAGTTATTGATAATTGTAAAAGAAATATATAAAAAGATTTTTTTTAATATTAAAAAAAATATATAAAATTTTTTTTTTAATATTAAAAAAATATATAAAAAGTTTTTTTTTAATATTAAAAAAAATATATAAAAAGATTTTTTTTTAATATTAAAAAAAATAATTTATTTTTACGTTAGTGGCTGTTGTCCGTGTTTGAATTGGTTTGGTGAGCTTTTGTCCAGTGACTTATGTCCGCACACCAAAATTATTAACCAACAGAAAAAGGGCGATGAATAGAACAAATATTCAAAAAGTAATTGTTACCATACAGAATAAAAGTTACTTTTCTACCTACCAGCCTCATTTTTTGTGGGCACTTCTTTAGTTTAGCTGTGAATAGAGTTACATTCACTCCTAACTCAATCAACCGGAAGTAATTGAGACTTTGAATTTTTTTTTTTATCCGAAAATGGATCTTTTAAATTATACCAAAAAGAAATCTCTGCAGGCGCACAAATGATAACTTTTCGTTTTTATAAAGATTTAAATTTAATTTAAAACTTTATAAATTTAAATAATGGTAAAAATCACATCGTGCATCGGGTTGCCTCGGATTTTCACATCGAAACTTCCGGCGAACATTTTGAATTGCAAGACTGGGGGCAGTAAAACATGCGTTTTAAAATACTTTATAACGCTCAAAATTAGGCAGGTAGGTAGAAATGTAAACTTTATTGCTTGTGGTAACAGTTATTTGTTGAATATGTGTTTTTGACCCCTTTTTGTTGTTGGATACTCTATGAAATACCCTTATTATGTATTAAAAGAGTGAAAACTTTTGAAATTATTTACATCAAATGATTTTTTAAAATAATTACATTTTTATAACAATGTAGTTCAAGTAATAAAATTTAAATATCAAAATCCTATTTTAAAAAATAATAGTAATGTGGGGCTTCTTTAGAGACGTGGCCGAGGCCGGCGGAAATATGAAAGCGGGGGATAATTCAAACTTTGAGGGTTGGGATTTTTTTTATCGAATTTAAAATGCAAAAAATAAAACTTCTGATGATACGTTAAAATTACATAGATTTATTGAAATAAATTAAACATCAAATAAATAAAGGTTAGGGTTTCGGATTACTTCCTCGTCTAATGGACACCTTCCTACATGTTACATTTGGGCATCGCCACACAAATCCATCGCTTCTAGTTGCGTATGGGATACGTCTCATTTCAACGCCACATATGTACGTCTCGGTACCTGAAATAAGTCTGTGTGCTTGCAAAAAATCAATTATTTTTCAATTATCTCTAAGTAAAAACAGCAGGTCTAAGTTCAAATCGTTTGCGTCCATTTTGTGAGAAATCAGATTTGATCCCCTACTAACCCCACCACCAAAAAAAAAGTTTGAAGTATCTCCCCATTCATACTTTGTCTCGGCCACGTCTCTAAAGAAGCACCAATAATTTTGTAACAAATTTTTTTTTAATAAAACAAAAATGAAAGTAAAAAGATTCCAGTGCAATCTCCATTTTTTATGAAGATGAAGTTTAAAATTCTCTAGTGGGAAGGAGGAGCCTAACGCTTTTTTCGCGCCGTTACGCCCTCCACCAAACAGTCTAATTCCAATCAAAACCGAGTGTTTGGTCACATGGGGAAATTTCGCGGGAGATTTCGTTCAAAGGCCGTTTGCCCAGCGAGAATTTTTTTTTTAAATTGCAGCCCTTTCATTTAAAAACGATTCGCGATTATTTTTTTCTCCCTTCATTATTAAAATATTTATAGACGTCGTCACCATGTGCAGCAGCTACGAACAACGCCGATTGGATAATATTGCCGACAATAGGCGAATTTTAGCCGAACTTGGAATCCGACATTCAGTAAGTTTTGATATTTCTAAATCTTGTTTGTTTTCACATAAAAAAAGGAAACTAGTTTGGAGTTTTCCAACATAATCAGATAAAAAATTATGAGTTCACGAACTGGGCTGAAATAATAACGTTATAATTTAGAAACCCATTCTTAACATTGGGAGGGGTGATTTATTATTCTTTACTTTCAGCTAACAATTTAATGAACAAAAGGGCGATTTAGTTGTTTCACCGCTCAAATGGCGGACAATGAATCGGCTGATTTTTTTTTTCCGACCTCACAAATAAATTGTTTAGGACTAATTTCTCAGCTGTATTTCCTTTAAAATAATTTATGGTTGAAATTAGTCCAAAACAATTTGGGTTTACTTTATATATATAGATAGGTAAATTTTTACTATCCATTCCCAGCGCAGTTTACCCCTTAAAAAAGTTCAAATTCTACTTTTTTTTGTGCAAATACATTTAAACAGCCTAAAAAAATTTCCGCAAAGAAGAAATTAAAAAAAAATTAAATATTTAAGAGTGGGGGTTCACTTTCCTTTATAAATTTAACGTAAAATGAGCACCCATTTTCTGGCCAGTTAGTGTCAAACGAGACATGTAACCGACTTGAGTTTTTAATAAAAACACGTAAAAATTTTGCGATTTTCGTGTTTGTTTTGGAGGGGGTGGGCAAACTTTGACTTGAGTTCCCCCACCCCCCTAAAAAAACCCAGAAAACTAAATTGGCTAAATTTCTACGTGTTTTTATTAAATAAATAAATACCCCCACCCCAAATTGGCTAAATTTCTACGTGTTTTTATTAAATAAATAAATACCCCCACCCCAAATTGGCTAAATTTCTACGTGTTTTTATTAAATAAATAAATACCCCCACCCCAAATTGGCTAAATTTCTACGTGTTTATTTAATAAAAAACCCCACCCTAACTCCAGCCCCAACCCTAACCCCGGCCCCAACCCTAACCCCGGCCCCAACCCCGGCCCCAACCCCAACTCCAGCCCTAACCCCAACTCCAGCCCTAACCCCAACTCCAGCCCTAACCCCAACTCCAGCCCTAACCCCAACTCCAGCCCTAACCCCAACTCCAGCCCTAACCCCAACTCCAGCCCCAGCCCTAACCCCCAGCCCTAACCCCCAACCCTGATCGTAAAAAAAACACACACTTGACAACGAGAACCCGAAACGAGGCTAACAAAACAAGACTGTCGACGCCATGTTTTTGCTGTAAAAATCCGTGCCCAGAATTTTTTTTTTTTCGTGTCTAATGAAAAACCATTTATCCTACGTAAAAATAAAAAACAAATGGAATAGCTAACTAGGAAAATCTCCAATCTCGAATTAGAAACTCAAGTCGGTTACATGTCTCGTTTAATGTTAAGTGGCCAGGAAATGGGTGCTCATTTTACGTTAAATTTATAGAGGAAAGTGATCCCCCACGCTAAAATCTTAAATATATTTTTTTTAAATTTAATTCCTTCTTTGCGGTTGTTTTTTTAGGCTGTTTAAATGTATTTGCACAAAAAAAGTAGGATTTGAACTTTTTTAAGTGGTAAACTGCGCTGGGAATGGATAGTAAAAAAAATAACAAAATATGTTGGGGGGCGTGGTTGTAACGGGGCGGTTATGTCAATTGCGCCAATCACTGAAATATTGTGCTAGGGAGGAGGTCTATAATTTAACTTAGCACGTTCACAAATAAATAAATCGGTTAAATAGTCGTTTCCCAGCCCAAATGGCAGACAATGAATCGTCTGCTGTTTCCCTACTCTCACAAATGAGTAAGTAAACATAAATAAATTATTTTGGACTAATTTATAATTTATCTTAAATTATTTTAAAGGAAATACAGTTGGGAAATTAGCCCCAAATAATTTATTTGGGTTTACTTACTCATTTGTGAAGTCAGAAAACTGCAAACGATTCATTGTCTGCCATTTTTTTTGTTGGGAAATGACGATTTAACTAATAAATCAATAATTACCGTTGAGTTGGTATCCGTTTTTTGTTTACAATAGATGTAGTTTTTCCTAGTGTATGTATCCAGGACTTGTTGGACTGATTCCTTCAACGAAGACCCAGGTTTGCTTGTCCTGCCGTTAGTAGGGCATGAATCCTGTTTATTACCAATATTATGAGACACTTTTCTAGCCGTCGCCTTTTCGTATAGACCCTTTTGTCTGGCTGCGTTTGTGCAAACAGCCGGAGAATCGAACCCTGTTACGATGGGAAGTCCGTCTGGTGCCGCCACGTCCATATCGCTGGACGTTGTAGACAATTTACTAAACCAGGAGAATCTTGTGTTTCCGTGCGGCATCGGTTTGTGTAGGGTCTCGTCCCCCAGGTAATGTATGAATATGTGAGCTTCGTCGTCTCTTGCATCCGCTAGACGATAAAGGTGGCGCCGGAACCCATTCAAGCAGTCGCTTTTCCGCATACCACTCCTGTCTTTGAGGCTGAAATAAGTCTTCATGATGATCGGTCGTTTCTGCCCCTTCGAGTGGAAGTTGTTTCCGCGATTGACCCACCAGTACTGGTCTCTCACTCTCCTGTCTGGTGTGGGTTTGTAGAGATACACTTCGCCCCCTTTGGGTAAGATCGGGGGTTCGGTCATTATTTTTGATGGGTCCGGGTTTCTGAGAATTTCTTCCACTTCAAAAAGTTGGAAATCTTCATGCCGATTTTGCATATAAGGAATATTATGATCCGAATAATATTCGATAATGCTCGTATCCTGAGACATAGCCTCTTTTTATTTACATGTGCTATTTTATATATATAAGTTTCTTTATTTTATTTTTAGATTAAATAAAATACTGTTGATGTTCCTATTTACTTGCCTCCCCACGAGGGCAGAATTAGACACATGGTCAGTTTTTAATGTGGCAAAACATCAAGAGGCACTCTAGATTGGAACATTGAACAAGAATTAAAATTGCCTCAGTCTATAAGGATTTCTCTTTCAGTGACTGGGGACAAAACGATAATGTAGTATCAGAAAAGATACTATACTTTGCTCCTAGTCCAAAGGCCAAGAAACTGAATAAATATTGTTTTTAAAGCATTTCCCCTTGAGTTAGTGATATTTCCTCAATGTTTTGTTGTTTTTTTTAATTTTCTACTTGTTCCTTCAAAAAAAAAAACGGAATTTATTTTTGACGATTTTCTGGTTAATTCGTGAAAATCCACCGAGAAAAAATGACTTTTTATAAAACTTTATCGAAAAAAAAGATTGAGCCCTGTGTGTGCGCGTGTGATTTGGTGCCTTGATTCCAACTTTTCAGTTTGTTATACCGTTTGTTTCTAAACGTACACAATTTGTCCAGATTTTCGAAAATTTCGTTAATTAGAAAAAATAAATTCCATGTCTTTTTCTGTTGACTAAAGTTTATTTAGTTGGTATATTTACTATTTACTGTTCGTTTATTTATATTTTCATTTAACAAAAACATTTTTTCTATTGGACCAAAAACGAACATGGCTCCTTTTTTAACAAATTTCTATTCCGGGTTCCTTAAATGGATTTTTTTGTATTAAACACGCTTATTTTAATCCTTGATGATATTTTTCTCTGTACATGTGCTTATGTCCATGTGTTTTGTGAATGGCAACAGAGGGCGCTGTGCTCATTGGTTTGTCGCTGGCTTGATCGTAACATTTCCAGTAGAGGGCGCTGTGCACATTGGTTTGTCGCTGGCTTGATCGTAACATTTCCAGTACCGGTCGCTGTGTATATTATAGTTTGTCGCTGGCTTGATCGCTGCATTACGTTTAACACTACATAACTTAAAGAAAAGCCCACCCCTTATATGACATCTATTTCTAAGCACAATTTCCGTCTAAACCGGCTTCTTTTTTTTTTTTTTTTTTTTTAAACACAAATATCTTTATTGATTCGATTCTATTTGTCTTCCCCTCTCTCTCTCTCTCTCTCTCTCTCTCTCTCTCTCTCTCTCTCTCTCTCTCTCTCTCTCTCTCTCTCTCTCTCTCTCTCTCTCTCTCTCTCTCTCTCTCTCTCTCTCTCTCTCTCTCTCTCTCTCTCCCTCTCTCTCTCTCTCCCCCCTCTCTCTCTCTCTCCCTCCCCCTCTCTCTCTTCTCTCTCTCTCCCTCTATTTCTCTCTCTCTCTCTCTCTCTCTCTCCCTCTTTCTCTCTCTCTCTCCCTCTTTCTCTCTCTCTCTTTCTCTCTCTCCCTCTTTCTCTCCCTCTCTCTCCCTCTTTCTTTCTCTCTCTCTCTCTCTCTCTCTCTCCCTCTTTCTCTCTCTCTCTCTCCCTCTTTCTCTCTCTCTCTCTCCCTCTTTCTCTCTCTCTCTCTCCCTCTTTCTCTCTCTCTCTCCCTCTTTCTCTCTCTCTCTCCCTCTTTCTCTCCCCTCTTTCTCCCACTTCTTGCTTATGACGTAAGAGCTGTACAAGACCTACTTCTCAATATACCACAGTGTCTTCATCTTGTGAACATGTAGTCTGTTACTAATGGAAATTTGTTATTTTTCTGTTTAAAGTTGAAACTAGAAATAAAAGTTATAAAACATGCACACAAAACAAAAACTAATGGTCTGACTCTGGAATTGTATTAACAATTCTCCAAAACATGATGCTAACTCTCAAAGGTGCGGCTCCCGAATTGTATAAACAATTCTCCAAAACACGATGACGCCAATTCTCGATGGTTCAACTCTAGAATTGTAATTAACAATTTTCCAAAACACAACTTTCGTCAATCAAGTAACCTGATAGAAAAACATCAATTCAATTTCTTTCTCTTTTTTTTTTTCTTGCTGAACACTTGACGTGGTCACAACTCGTCACGTTAATTTTATCGTCACACTGGGAGGGTAGTTTATACTCAAAACAGATGCGCCGTGACAATCAAGATGTCTTGGGTGAAAAACCTATAAGGAACGACTCTGGTGAACTCTCATTGGATGATGAAGCGAAAAAAGTCATGGAAACAGCACTACGAATGCTTGCTGAACGTTGAATTTTCATGGAACCCCGATGAGCTGACTTATGAACCTCCTATAGAAGGTCCTAGTACCCCCATTACCCAGGAGATGATCACTGAAGCAATCCGTAAAATGGGAGCTGATAAAGCAGCTGGGCCATCTGGTATAGTTGCTGAGATGCTCAAACCAACCGGTGAACTAGGGGCCAGTTTGGTGCATGAACTGATTGAAGCCATCATCAGTGAAGGATGCATACCTAAGGAATGGGAAGACAGCATTATAGTCTGTACAAAGGTAAAGGCGATGCATTAAACAGAGGTAACTACCGTGGACTCAAGCTCATTGATCAGGTCATGAAAGTCCTGGAAAGAGTTGTTGAACAGCTGATCAGACAACAAATACAGATTGCTGATATGCAATTTGGATTCATGCCCGATAGGAGCACTACAGATGCAATTTTCATCATACGCCAAGTCATGGAGAAACATCTAGCAGCAAACAAACCACTGTACATGGCATTTGTAGATTTGGAGAAAGCTTTTGACCGTGTCCCCAGAAGGGTCATCTGGTGGGCCCTGCGAAAGCTGGGTGTTACTGAGTGGTTGGTTCAGGTGATAACGTCTATGTACACCAATGTACGTAGTCGGGTACGAGTCGGTAACAGCTACAGCGACGAATTTGAGGTTAGAGTAGGCGTCCATCAGGGATCTGTCTTAAGTCCCCTTCTATTCATCATTGTACTCGAGGCTCTATCACTGGAATTCCATACTGGCTGCCCGTGGGAGCTGCTATATGCCGATGACCTAGCGATCATTGATACTTCACTTCAGTCACTCAAGGAACGTCTGGATAGATGAAAGAGTAGCATGGAGGAGAAAGGTCTCAGAGTAAACATGGGTAAAACAAAGGTCATGATCGCAGGTCCAAACCTCAGCTTACTACAGAAAACAGGAAAATACCCGTGTGCTGTATGTCTGAAAGGAACTGGCAGCAACTCAATCATCTGCACTCACTGTTCAGGTTGGGTCCACAAAAGGTGCAGTGGCATAAAAGGCTCTCTCAAAGCAGATCCTCACTTTAAGTGCTTTCATTGCACCGACACGGCAAGACCAATAGATGGCAGACCACTGACGGAGATGGATACTGGTGACAACAAGCTGGAAGTAGTGACAGACTTTGGTTATCTTGGAGATGTGCTGTCATCAGGTGGAGGCTGTGAACTCACGGCAGCTACATGTTGCAAGTGTGCATGGAAAAAGTTTAGAGAGCTGCTACCAATCCTGACAAACAAACACCTGCCAACAACTACGAGAGGGCGTGTATACTCCTCATGTGTCAGAAGTGTGCTGTTGTATGGCTCAGAAACTTGGGCTGTCTCTGCTGGCATACTAAGGAAGCTGCACCGTAATGACAGGGCAATGGTCAGATGGATCTGTTTGGTGAGGCCTGAACAGTACGTTTCTTTTGAATCCCTGCTCTCACAGGTCGACTTGAAAAGCCTTGCAAACATCATGCGAAAGAACAGACTGCGTTGGTTGGGTCACATTGAGCGTAGCGATGGCTAGATTGCTAAAGTCCGACAGTTGAATGTGCCAGCAGAGAACATCACCATTGGCAGACCCAAGTTGACTTGGGAGGACGTAGTCAAACGTGATAGGAAGGCCATGGGTATGGATTCCATCAAGCCTTGCCAAAGACAGGAGTGGAGAGGAAGACTTAGATTTCGAGACTAGACAATCAGGTCCCACCCTCATCAGAGGATTAATTGTGGCCTGATTCAACAAATAAACCGGTTGATGATGATGATGATTTCAACGAAAATTTGCCTATGCAAAACAATGCTCACTTGCATAAGTGGACTCTTGTCCTCCCACAGGAATAACAAGATTCTATCTTGTAATCAGAACACTCTGGGTTCAATCCCCGATGAATGACACACAGCGCGACTCTCATTCTTTTACCTCGTGGACCAGCAAAAACTATACTATTACTTCTGTTAATTGTGCTATCTTTGGGTGCTCAAGTGAGAAGGTAGTTTAGTATCTGTTCTGTTGTCACAAGACTGTTCTCCTCGCATGCAGGTGTACTATTTTTTCTGTGCTCATACCATCCTAACAGGAACAACTTTTTGAATGGGTAGTGATATACAAGTCATGTGATCACTGATCGAATACTTTTTGTTAGTTTTATTTTTATATTTTTATTTTTTTTTCCCAGATTGAAAAATTTCAAGTTCTCCATAAGCCTGTGAAGCGCAAGGTCTTATCTTACCCTTCAAAACCCAAGAAATATTTTGCAGCTGATGAAAATAATGGGTCCTTTACAATTGGCCCTGTTAGGCGGTCATCTCGTCTCCGAGGAAAGGTAAGGCACCTTTTTTGTACGTTATTAACAAAAGAATATTTTTTATTTTAATAATGTTCCTCCGATAACAAATGTATATTTGCTATTTAATAACTACAATCAATATTACTAAACAACAAAAATGTTATTTGGGATGTTATCTATATATATATATATATATATATATATTTTATATAGAGATATGCCGCCCTTCGCATAAATAGAGCTTAAATTCCCTTCTTGAATGTGGTAATGTCCCGTGGCCTAATGGTTACAGCGCTTGTTTACAGAGTTGACTCGGTGGCGGGGGTTCGAACCGTGCGACCGTCCAAGATTATCATCCCTGCACTGATGAGCTCTAAATGTTAGAGTATGTAGGTAAAAAATAATTTAATGTTTATTTAAAATTAATATTTTATATATATATATATATATATATATATATATATATATATAAATAAAGTGATACTACGTCCTTAACTCAAAAGTTTTTTTAAAAAAATCTTCTCAGAGGACCATTACCGCAATGACTGCAGGTAATAAAATTAAGCTTTAAAAATATATTTTAAAGATACATATAAAACATCAAATATCTCTGCCAAAAACGACTTTTTTGTTAAACTTATACAGTTCATCCAAGTCATAAAGTTGAAAACAATTTCAAGAAAAATGTCAAAGAAGTCTATTAAAACCAATCCAGGTGGTGATTGGTAGTCCAAAATGAAAAAGTTATCCAGGCGGTAAATTTGCTTGCTATCGATCCGATATATGACAGTGAAGAGTCTATTCAGGGTATATGCAAATTAATAATAAAACCATGGAGTAATGTCATTTAGAAAAGGGCTATAATGTTATTTTTTATTTTTTATTTAAGGAACCTTCTGAAAATAATCTTGTCCTTCCTGATGACGAGGAAGTGGACGTTCCGGTGAGAAGAATTGCACAGTTCCGCACCAATGTCTTTGGAGAAATAGAAGGTAAAAAAAAATAACTTTTTATCTTTTTTATTTTATTTTGAATTGTATGTAACTCTTATATCTGATGTCAGCGCAGCACGGATTGCAACACTTGACTAATGCCAAGTCAATTAGTTAAGACCCTCACTCTTGTTAGGATCTTTTTAATGATTTTTTTTTTTTAATTTAGCTTTTTTTCTTTACTCTCATATGTAGGTGTTGAAGTTGGAACATGGTGGGCCAGCCGTGTAGAATGCAGTCATGCAGGTATCCATAGGTATGTGCTTTACTTTTCTCTATCTGTGTGTGTGTATACAAATTGGAAGATTTTCTCTTCTATCAATAAAAACTTTCTTTTGTTTTTTTTAATAATTAAGCATATTTTACCACATTTTCTCATGAAATTTAAAATATAAGAAAATGGAATAAAACTGAATTTAGCAAAAGTGCAAACAGAACTAAGGGATGTTTTTAAATGTCTGTCTGTCCCCCCCTCCCCCTCTTTTTTTCTATCTAATGCAAACCCTTAACATAAATCACTAAATCTTTTGGATTATCTATATCAAAACCTTGTAACTTTGCTACACATCCTGGTATTGATTGACTTTTCATTCTATACTGGACCCTGACTTAAGGACTCATAAAATAAGATAATTCTTTTGAACTATACAAAATGTTAAAAAAAAAATTTTTTTTTTTTTACAAAAACTTCACGTTTCATGATCAGTAATTTTATAATTGGGTTTTATTCATAACTAGCAGGGGTACCCGGTGTTGCCCGGGACTCTCTCTTCCCGCCCCTCTCCCCGTTGCCACTTTCTCCCTGTTACCTTCGGTGAAAGTTGTCTCTTCCCCACTTCTCTTTTTCCGTTGCCCGGAGCAAAAGTATGACATATTTTTATTTAAAGTACCATCTCTGTCTGCGCCTTCTATATACATACGTATCTTCACCCTGGTGCACCTACTACATAAGTACATATCGCCACCCCGGGTGCGCTTACTGTATACGTACGTATCTCCGCCTCCGGTGTGCATACATAAAAACTCATAAAATTGCGCCTCTGTCGTATCAAAGACACAAAATCATCATGTTGTGTCACTATCATAAAAAGTAACTCATTAATGTGCCCTTATAAAAATAAAATCTCCATGAAAATGATTGTCGGTATTAGTAATGATTACGCATGTCGCATATATCGTTTTTGGTCATATCGATTTGTTTTAGTAGATATCAAAAACTGTCCTCAAATAGTGTACGCATGTTGCATATATCGTTTTTATCCCACCCACCCTCCCTCTGATGTCAATTTCGGTATAATTGTAAGGAATGACTTGCATTTTTTCTCAAATTATACATATCATTGGCTCCGTATACCCTCAATGAATTAATTTTTTTTTCTGAATTTTTGATATTATACATCCGAGTTAAGTGTTTCAGGAAATATCAACTTGATGGGTGTCTGTCACGTGTAGCGAAAGCCTTTTGCAGACACACGCACAGACGTTTGCCCTTTATATAATGGATAAAATCTTTATTGAACAACTGTCATTGATAAGAAACTTTTCTTTTTCTTTTTTCTACACTTCAGACCAACTGTCGCTGGTATTCACGGTAGTGAAACTGAAGGTGCTTACTCCATTGCCTTATCTGGTGGATATGAAGATGATCTGGACTTTGGAGAATGTTTTACTTATACAGGAGAAGGTTTGTATCTTTTTATTTCTTGTTTTACATAATTTTGCGGAGTTGGTAAGAAAAAATAACATTAACATTCCACCTTTTTTTTTTTTTTTTTGAAAATGCTTTAAACTGTCTGCATTTTAAAAAATATCTTAAGGTTTTTCTTTAATTTGTGTATCTAAAACAAAAATGCTTTGTTTTTACAGGTGGTAGAGATTTAAGAGGTACTAAAAATAATCCAAAGGTAAGTTTCCTTTTGTTTAATACTAAGAGAAACAAGATGAAATTGGAATGGAGCAAGATTGAGTGTAGGGTAATTAGGTTATTTAAAAAAAAAAAATTTTTTACTTTGGAGGTTAAGAAATTAACAGATGTGGCCAGAGAACAGTAGTGATGGCTGTTTTTGACTTCTTCACTGTGAGGATTTGGGGGGGGGGGGGGAGATGGCTAATATGATATATAATGCTATGTAATGAAAAGAAAACCACACAAAAAATGTTTAAACCAAGAATGTTTTTTTGGAAGAAGAAAGGCAGACTCTAACGGAAATCTTAAAACACACAGCCTTCATCCGAAGCACGGCGGTGGGCGCGTGACAATGATAAATATTTTTTTAAAAAAGGTAAGTGTCTGGAAGTGGCTCATAGGTCCCTAGAGTCCAGCATTATCAATAGAATACAGAGGGAAGGGGATTCTCCAGTTCAAGACATCACAGAGAAAATAAGGGAGAATAACAAACATGTAAAAGACGACTCAAACACAAAGTTAAAATTCAAACAATATTTATTTATAGAATAGTAAGAGATGGGTTAAACATATATAGAACAAACAACAAGAAAAACAAAATAATATTTTTGGGGAGAGAGATAATGTTTAACGGTAACTAATGGCGAGCAGAATCTATGAAAAAAATAGTGTCCCAAACAAATCGATGAAGAAAATAGATTACTCATTCACAGAGTGTGTAAGGTTGTTGTAAGACTCTCCACGAGAGCTGAAAAGTTCAATTATCCAGGAATGTCACAAGCCACACTCATCCAAGATCCACATTGATCTTTGGATGGAAAAGTCATGAGCAGCTATCAAGATTTCTGAAATAAATTTTATTTCTCTGATAATTTTCGATTCGACTACTTTATTTGTAACAATATATATATATATATATATATATATATATATATATGTATATATATGTATATATATATATTTAATCCAAAAAGGGCGGATTTTCCCCTTAAATCTCCAGAGTTTCCCCATGGGTGTAAGTTCTTCAAACTAAAAGAAAGGATCCCTTCAACAGTGCTTCATCATAAATTTTGGATGCCTTATGCTCTCGGCGTCTAAACTGATTTTGCCATGATCAACTTCATATGCCTGGATGCCACTAGCCAGGCACTAGAGAATATGGTAGACCAAGGAAGATCTGGCTTAAGTACATCAGCACTCTTTTTAGCCTTGACAAAATAGATTTGAAAATCTAGTGGGGAAACTCTCTTCTCTTCCCTGCAACCCCTTTCTCGCAGAAAAAACGGTGCTAGTCTTTCTCTATTCTATTGGTATTATCATGGTAGGTGCTCGACTGAACTTCAAGCTCTGGTTCTCTGAAAAACCTTCTTAGCAAGAAATCGTCTTCCTACCAACACTCTATTTAAAATCAAACTGAACTTTCATGGGCAAAACTTCTTTCCAAGAACTTCCCGTACTTTTTGTCGTTAAAAAAAGTTAATGCTGTTTGTGGTTCTTTTATAAAAAATACTTAAAGAAATACTGGTTTTCAAATATACTCAACTTTCAAACTTCTAGTAGTAATAACTTTTTAGTCACCAATTTAAAAAAATAAAATAAAATTCTATTTTTAGGCGATTGCGTGTGAACATCCTAAAAGTCGAGCGGAAAAAAGAAAACAAAAAGTAATTTGGGGTGGGGGATCAGTTTCGCATATTTTTTCAAGCTGAAAACTTGATATAAAATAAATAATTACTCTACCACTAACTCTAGGTTCGAGTGACAACCCCACCTAAAAATTCCTTCTCTTGAACGTGTCATACCATTAACCTTAAATCTGAGTGACAAGCCACTCCCTTAAAAAAATTCCTTTAACCCTAAGTCCAAGTGGTAAGCCCCATGTTACAAAAAGCCCATTAAAATGACACATAATCGTCTAAAGAAAAAAAAGCCCCCCCCCCCCCCCCAAAGAAAAACTCACAGGATTTATTTCCCATAGAAAAAGAATTAACTGCCTTAAAACGCTAGAATGGCCTTGAAATGATGAATTATTTTACATTAAATTTATGTGAACCTAATCCCCCCCCCCCACTCTAAATTCTAAAATAATTGTTGTTTTTTTTTCTAAGTTTTCAAGGTGTTCACACATAATTGCCTCTAGCTCTACCACTAACCAGAAGTCCGAGTGGCAAGTCCCCTTTCCTCCCACAAAGACCCTCTTAAAACTACACATAATCGTCTTTTTAAAAATAAAAATGAGACCCCCCAGACCCCCCCCCCCCCCAAAAAAAAATGCACAGAATTTATCTCCCATAGAAAACAATGGTTAATGCCCTAAAATGCTAGACTGACCCTGTAATTTTACATTAAATTTATGTGCAACTAATCCCCTCTCTAAATTCTAAATATTTTTGTTTTTTTCTGCCAAGTTT
Source organism: Sepiola atlantica (assembly GCA_963556195.1). NCBI lineage: Eukaryota > Metazoa > Mollusca > Cephalopoda > Sepiida > Sepiolidae > Sepiola > Sepiola atlantica. Next base: position 93,090,635 of record OY744516.1, read on the forward strand.
TTCAGGCTGTTCACGTGTAATTGCCTTTAAAAAAAAAATAGAATCTCATTTTGGGGAGGCAAGCGGGTCATTTATTTATATTCAGTTTTAAACAGTCCTAGTATTAGATTTCAGTTTCTTGTACATAAAATGTATTAGAATTCAACTTTGAATTCTATAACTTTAAAAAAAAAAATTTTTTTAATGGATACATGGTATTTTAAGGTATTGCAGCATATTTATGTGCATTTACTGCAGATTACTTGGAAACCATCACATTGGAGATTTTCAGTGGCATATTCTGATTCCTTGTACAAAAATATACTTATATGGCAAATTTCATTGCTTAATCTAAATAAATATATATTTTTACTGAAAAAAATGAGTGTAAAAAATCTGACAAAACCCCATATGGTCTTAAGGGAAATTATCTAATCGTGCGAGGCACAAATATAGTCATAATTCCCTTATTTGTAGTCAAATTTAAAAAGATTCTTCGATCATCAAGCTCTTTCTATATATGCGATTGAGATATTTGAAACAATTTAAATTTTTTTCATGTGTATTGCTACTTTCATAGTACTGTTCCATCATCCAACTGAAAATCTCACTAACCTTGAGTGGTTTTTGGCCTTGAACCGTTGGTATTAAAAAAAAAATCTCTGCTGACTGTAAAACTTGGCTCCAGTCTGACTCAAAGTCGGATCTGTCGGTCTATTATAGGGATGACCTTGATTCACGTAGTTTAATATTATTAGGAAATGTATGACGAGAATTACTCATAAAAACATGAAATTGTATCTCTATTTGTTAGGAATAACAATATCACAACAAAAAAATATTAAAACTACTCTCAGCAAAGTGTAGTATCTGTTCTGCTACTGCATTTCATCTTTTCTGTCCTCGATGAAGGAGAAATTCTTCTCGACTCAGGCAATTTTTATTTTTGACATTAAAAATCGATCTTGTATCTAACTCTGCTCTTGTTGGGAGGCAGTAAATAGGGACTTTCAGGAATGGATTCTGCATCCAGTTTTGGGTATCTATTACAGTGTTAGTTAAAAAACGGTATGTTTGTACTGTCTCCGGGGTGTGTGTGTTTCGAAGAAACGTGCAGACCTCGGCCAGTTAGCATAAACTCTTATCGACACTCAAAACTCTGAAGTGTGGTATATTTTAGACACAGGTTTATTGTTCATCAACAAAGGTAAAACTGAAAAAAAGGAACAGTTTCAGAAACGCGTAAAGACTTAGCAAAGACAAGAGAGCCGTAAGCTTAATAAAATTACAGAATCTTAAAGTATTTTGAGCATAAAAATAATGCTAAAAATAAAAAATACAAAAGATGCTAGAAGATAGACGAGTTACAAGCGAGGAGAAATATAGGTTAACACATGGGGGGAAAGGGTGAACAAAGTTCGTTTGATATAAGAAATAATACAAAAAAATTAAAACTCGCACTATTAAATTCTATTCTTAGTTCTCTAAGACTAGAATTTAATAGTGCTAGTATATTATAATAGGCAATATTTCTTACCGGCGATGCTCAAAACATCAGAATATTAAGAGATAACAACTCTCTCCATGAGGGTCATGAAATAGATAACTACATAGAGCAGGGGACTCTCGTCTGTAACGAAACTGATGGAATCCCCTTAAAAAAAAAAAGATTCTGCTAAGGGATATATTCTACGCTAGACAGAACAATGTTAATGTTTCATAATTTTGAGGATTGGTAAGTTGAATTATTCAGACTACTGTCCTCATCTTAAATGCTATTCTCATGCTAAGTAATAATCGGTTTTAAGCGACAGTATTCTAGAGGTTGAGGGTTCAATTCTTAGTATGGGTGATACTAAGAATACAATTACGAATTACTTAGGACTGCTACCTGGTCTTGGCGGACTGGACGAGAGCTAACTACCCCTGTGGATTAAATAATAGGTTCTGTTGGAAATTCCATACAGATTCCAGAGCTTGGCATGACTCACTTGAAGGTCAAAGGTTACGTCGGCTGAAACGTTGTGAGCATAACTTCCAAGATAAGAACAGTAGTCCGAATAATACAAACGGTGATGAATCGTAACAAAACTGGAAATTTTTTTATTTTTATTTTATTTTTTTTTTCTTCCAGAATTTACGTACAGCTCCTCAGTCAAAAGACCAGACACTGACACGTGGAAACCTGGCGCTTAGTCGCAACTGTGATTTGAAACGTCCCGTTCGAGTAATACGTGGCTTTAAACTGAGAAGTCAATTTGCACCCGAAGAAGGCTATAGATATGATGGTGAATATATATATTTTTTGGTGCTTATAGAGATGAGGTCACACATAGAAAACGCAAGTCTAAATAAAACCTCTTGTTTATACTTACGTATTAGGTAATAATTAGTATACACAGAAAAAATAGGAAGAATTATCGAGTAGATTCTTAATGAAAAGTAAAAATCAGTTTTATCGTATTTTGCCGAAAGCTATTGATCTATTTTGTGTTAATATCACAGACTGAGTTACATCCCCCTGCTTTCTGTGTTTTACACTGTAATCAATGGCGGATCATCCAACTAATTTAATTAAAATTCTACTCGATAATTTTTAGTGTAGATATTTTTGTCTGATACATAAGTAGAAGTAGTAAGTATTCCGGTTAATTTATTTGGAACTGCGATTTTTTTTTTTTTTTCTTCACCTGTTTTTCATATGTGACCTCATCTCTATAAGTACCTTTTTGTTTTATTTGTATTCAGTTTTCATAACCAGCTCTCGCGTGATGGGCTAACTGGATGAATCAACTTTCAGCTCCACTCTTTTCTATTAAATTTTATATTGATTTTTTAAAAAAAGAAAATTAATTTTTATTCGTAAACCTGAAGTGTTTTTTTGTGTTTTTTTTTTTTTTTTATCAAATATCAGCAATGTTTCTCAAATATTTTTTTATCTAATTTTTCTCACTTGGTTGAGATTTTTTATTAGATTCTTTTTTTTTCTTTTTTTTATTGTAATATACTTTAATGTTTCTCCCTTTTCAGGATTGTATACGGTTGAGAAATATTGGAATAATGTTGGTGTCTCTGGTTTTGGAGTATGGAAATTTGCTTTGCAGCGTTGCCCTGGCCAGGCTTCACCTCCATGGACAGTGGTATGTAAAATTCTATTGTTTCCTTTGCCTTTTAACTTGTAACCCACTTGGGGTTCATAGATTAACAACAAGAGGTCTAACTTTGTTACAAGCTCGGATTTAGACACGGGTTTTATAAATAATTAAGTATGACAGGAAAAAAGACAAATTAAAAACTTAAAATATAGATTTGGGTTATTCGGACTACTATTCTAATCTAGGTTGTTGGTTGCACGTTTCGGCTAGTGTAACCTCCAGCCATCTTCAGGTGCATCTTTTCGAACTTGGGAATTGACTCTGGGATGGGCAACACCAGGCCAAATCTCACGCCTTCTCTCCATGTGGTCCGGGTCCAAAGGGTTGACCTCAGTCAGCTTGTGTGTCGTCATCTTGTTTTTACACACTCAGATCAGGTTTTTACTCTATTTTACTGTTTTGGGGGTATCTAGATGCGTTAGAGTTGATGCAAGAGGTACATGCTGTACATGTCTGAGACACTGAGCATGTAAGGCATCCAGAATTAAACCGATTCCAAATTTCTGATGAAGCACGGTTTATGGGATCCTTCCAGGCCAGCAACACCTTGATTCTTTGTCAAAAATTGAATGTAAATTAAATAATATATATAAAGCAATAAATATAGCATTAATTTTACATTTTAATATCTTTGTTTTTACCCCCCTAAATTATAAAGTTTACAAAGAAAATAATGTGCCCACGTTATTCACCCTATGCCTTGAATACGTATTCCATAATCAATATTTAAGAATTTTACTCAGCACATACATATTATTGATGCTCACACACACGCACTGATCCTTTTAAAAATGTATTACCCTGTACATAAATATATATAAATAAATCTGTCAGTTTCAAATCAATAAATGATCGCGTTGCAGTTACTTATGCGAGATTTTATTTATTTATTTCTTTTCTTTATAAGGAGCTAGTTCAGCATATTTTCCGGAATAATGTGGAAGTCATAAACTTACTTTCCAGAATAATGTGGAAGTATGTTGGATTGGGGCCCTTAAAAAAAATCAAGCCGAAAAATAGTCTTGCTTAAGTGACCACAGCGCATGATTCGCCATTTCCCAGAAAAATCCACAACGGCTCAAGAGTAACAAGGCGCGATCATTTTTTCATCACTTGTTGATTTGAAACCGACTGTACCAATGTTGTTCTGAGGTTGAAGGTTCAATGAGAATAGCTAAGAATAACATAAAATTTTTAAATGATCCTGGTTGACAGAATGAGAACAATCTACCTCTGTGGGTTAAATAAATTCAAAGTTCAAAAAGGTGCAACTGAAGAAAGTCGTGTTACATACAACTTCTCGATCTTCATTAACAACAAAAAAAAAAAATTCTAAAAATTATTATTGAAATGTAAAATGTCTAAGTGCTTCTAATTCTCTCCTGTTAAAATATCCAAACTCTTTTTTTTCATGCACACAGAAAGACCGTTCATCATCCAGTGAGAAAAATGACGAATTTGATTCAGACTCTGGCGTTGACTCTTTGGATTGTGACACTGCTAGCCAGCACTCTCAGGGCAGCACCAAACGTATCGGATTGGAAATCGACCAAAAGGAAGAATTCCCTAACCCAACTTTATCTGAGGACTCTAATGGTCCAACATCTGGTGAGGAAGAGGAAATAAATGAAGAGACATCATCGACAGAAAATGAGCCTTCGTTATAAAAAAAGGAAAAGTAGCAAGAGACAAATGAACAATTATACCAGAAGGCATCAATTTGACTTGCCATCAATTAGTCATTTTTCCATAATTTGAGGAGGAGGTCTTACCATATTCCTGATCTTAAATTCTACACTAATGTTATTTGCGTGTTTCAGACTTTTCTTATCATTGTAAATAATTGGCTGGCGTTGAGTCGTAGATAGAAACATCTTTTCGTCTCTTTTACACTTAAGTAGTTTATAGTGACCTGGCCCTTAGTCGCAACTGTGATTTGAAACGTCCCGTTCGAGTAATACATTGCTTTAAACTAAGTTGGTTTACCTCCAAAAAAAGATAAATATGATGGTGAATATATTTTTTTTATTTGTATTCAGTTTTCATTCATAACATTTTGTCAACAGTGCTCTGTGAGCACAGTCTTCTCCAAAGTCCTAACAATGTTTCACTTTTCTAAAAGTTTTAATATCATTTTTTTTTTTTTTTTTTTTTTTTTTTTTGAAAAGAAAAAAAAAAGAAAAAATCAATTTATCTTCATATAAAGGGGAAGGAAGTTCTTTTTTTGGTTTTTGTTATTTTACTACAAAGTATCTGCTCTTAGCAACGTTCTTCAAACATCGGGAAGATCTTTTAGCTGTTCATCTTTTTGACACTTATGTAGTTGCTCAGTTGATAGTGACGTCTAGTTGTAAAAAAAAGAAAAGGGCCATCTTTGCTCAGTGGCATCATACTATTTAATGTTTTATTCTTTTATACCTTACGGGAGCTCCCCTTTGCCTACTCCGGAGAAGATAGAGCTTCGGGTGGAAAGGGGGGTCCGAACACAGTCAGTTCACAGGCCAAAGAGGAAGACTTTTTTTTCTTTATCGCTATGTCATTTCAGATTTCCTGTCGATAATACAACTTCCTGTACACAGCTCAAGTTCTACACTTTAAATTCTAATAGAATTTTCCACTCCTGATGTGGAAAATTTGGGGGGGGGGGTGCACTTTAGTCCAATATTATTACTACATTGGTTACAATTTTCACAATGTTGTGGCCTTTCTTATCACAGGGATGTGAGTTTCCACTTTCTAGTGGAATGTTTTTTTGGTTTTTTTTAAGAAAAAGCAGATTTCTGCTTAAATCTCTAAGGCCTCTCATATGAGTTCTCAGCCTTTTAATCAAAATCGGTTTTTTTTTAAGATGATTTTTGCCTTGAAGGCTAAAACTTCAAGCAATTCATGATGATGGTTAAATGAATATTGTTTTATCAAAGAATGACTTCCTGTGTCTTCTTCCCACATACATATTCAGTGTCTTTTTGTCAATTATGACTTAGTTGAAACCGATTGGGGTTATTTGGAAAAAGGTTGTTTTATTTTGCTGCCTTCTCCCCCACACACACAAGGTTGTGAAATTCAGCTTGTTTTCCATCGGGAATATCCTCTGGGAATATAACTTAAACCTGTTATTTAATCCCTTGAGGATAAATTACTCTCATTCCATCTTCGATGCTTTTAGATATCTCGTATCTGTTAATTTTTTTTATTTTCTCTATTTTCGTTCCCTGTACTTTTGCAGTGTCATTGTCAGGTTTTCGGGCCCCTGTGCCTGTCTGGCTACTTCAGATAGCGGTCACAGCAATTTGACCGTATTACCAACTTTAAATAATAATTAAAAAAAAAAATTTTAATTGAATTTTATTCCCTCATTTTTAGTAATTAAAAACAATTTAGCAAATATAAATTTCAAATGGACTTCAATCTTATCCATAACACTATGGTTAAAAATTGTTTTGATAAATATGTGAACACTTGCATTGAAGTAAACCCCCCCCCCCCCCGTCAGTCTGTAAAAATACTGTAAAAGTTTATTCCATTAAATTTCAAATATGAAGAGTAAATAATGGCTGTATAAGAATATTATTTTGGTACATTAGTCTCTTCTTAGTCACACTATGTGAAGAGTATGACTGAGCTCAAAATCAAAATTGTTAATTTCCATAAATTGTCAGTGCAGTTTTTCTTTTGTTTGATTTTTTTTTTTGTATAAAATGTGAACGTCGGTATTCACTTCAGAACGTTTAATGAAAGGCTGGATTAATCTTATTACACAAAGTATACTTATAAGAGATACAGTGATGATGATAGCTATTCTGCCTTCTTGAAATTCTATCCATCACTCTCATTGTATTCCATTCCATTTCTTTTTCTTTTTTATAATATTGAAATGTATTTGACATTAATTTCAGTAAACCCCCCCCCCCCCCTTCTCCCCTTTATATTTTTTTTATTATGTACTAGCAGATCTTTACTCTGGTGCAAGCATAAACCAATCATTCCAACATGGAAGCAAATAATACTCTCCGGTCCAAAATTTTTCTCTTTTTATAAATATTTTGCCACCTGTTCTATAATCCCATTGAATATTTTAGGATAAGCATCGATTTTTTAAATATTTTTAAAACTTTACTCCACCCCTATCTCTGAAAAAATATTTTTGTGTACCACTCATTCTACAAGTAATGGTGCCAATCTTTGTACAAACTCATTGTATGTATATATGTCTTAATTCTGGGGTGTGGATGGCGCAGATCAAAGAAATTTCTGGTTTCCTTGCTAATCTGGAGAATTATTGCCTTCACTAGCAAATACAAATATAAATTTCAAATCAATGATTGGAGCTAAATCAGGTTCAAAACTAAAGTTAGTTTAATTTAAAACCGGGCTTAGCTTCTAACACAAAATTTGAAAAAATAATATTCTAGTTTTTTGTTCTAATCTGTTGTAAACAATGTTTTACATTCAAGTAAAGCAGGTCATACTTTGCTTGTCTTAATTTTTTTTTATATATTATTTTTTAATTTCATGTTCATTGGGGGGGGAAAAATTGTTTACATTTTAAATTTCATGTTCATTTTATCTTTTAAAAACCTTTTCATTATTCACTTGATGCATTTTAAACATTTTTTCCTTCAATCACAAATCACAATTTTTTGTTAACTAAGTTTATTTCACTTTGTTCCATTCACTAAAATTTTTAGTTTTCTATTAATAAAATTGTTTAAATTTACTTTTTGCTTTGTCTTTTTATTTGACTGATGTCCCTAGATTATCTTAACAAGATCATTCAAATCTGGAAGAAATTTACTGTGTGTGAACAAAGGTTATTTTATATAGTCTTTTCAAGGTTGAAATTTGGTTTTCTATAAGCATGAAAATGAATTCTCAATTAAAAACTGGTTTATCTGATGGGGGTTTGGTGTCTAACAAGATCTACATTTCTAAAAGATGTTATTTCATATTCTCAGATTTATTTAAAATCTGAAACCTTGAAAATACAAACTTATTTGAATATTTATATTGCTTTCACTGCTTTACACACTGATTATCTATTTTATTCAAAACAAAAGACTAGGGATATTAATGTTTATATATCTACTAGTATCTGTCCTCCGGGCAACAATTAATGAAATGGTAGTCTTTACAGAAAAACAAAGAAATAATTTTCATTACAGATTTTTGTAATTTGGAGAAAAACAAAAAGATGATTGGCATGGTGTGATTTGATATATTCAAATGTTGAAGAAATTTACTGTGTATAAACAAAGGTTATTTTATGTGGTCTTTTCAATATTCAAAGTTGAAATTTGATTTTTATGTAAGCATGAAAATGAATTCCCCATTAAAAACTAGTTATATAATAAATAAACGGAGAAGTGGAACATCGATTGGTCAAATAAAAGAATTATATATTAATGTAGTTTGCTTGAAGCATTGTTTAGTGTGTCTATAAAAATGATTTATAGAAGGTAATGCAGATGTGTAACGGATAAACACGAACTGAAGAAAATGAAGACATAACTGGAATGAGTTTTGCTGTTTCCACTTTTTATTAATACAATATATTTTTTATTATGTTACAATCTTACTTGCATCAGTGTGATTCGATGGAATTTCTGTATAACATTTTTTAGGAAGAATTTCCCTTCAGATGTGTGTCCAACCTTAATTCAAACGTGCATAGGAAAACCATTGACGGCAGATAATGAGATGGATTTATGTATTGTTCGTCTTTAATTTCATTATTGTCAATATTAATATTTTTATTTTTTTGTCTATTACATATAAAATACAATTTTTTTAATTTATTTACTCATTCCTGCATTCACTTTCAATTTAATTAGTTTAAATTTCTTTCTGGGCAAGGGAAGCAACTGTTGATTGGTCTCGTTTAGATCCGTTGTTTAAGGTTCAGGTTAACTTTTTTTAATGGCGTCGGGATAGCCTCAATATTATTCATTTATTAGTGTAGTTATTTTATCTTTTTTTTTTTTTTTTTTTTTTGCCTCGCCATTCAATGTTGAGGTAAATATTCTTATACAACGATTATTCTCGGGTCTAAGTTTATTGGGTTTATTCAGATTATTATTATTTATTTTTCTATCTCAATTATTTATGGTTTGTTTACTTTTTACTTTTTTTTTTATTTCATTTATTTATTTGCCCGTGGCTATCTTCTGTTTCATTTTAACTAATTAATTTATTTTGAATTTTTATCTATTTTTATCAAATTTGAGTGGTCTCAAATTTGTTACGGCCCGTGGTTTATCATTTAAGATTAGTTATGCTTTGTTTTGAGTCATCGGGGGATAGCCTCAATATTTATTAATTTATTTTTATCTTATTCGACATTCAATGCTTAAGTGTTATTCTTATATAGTGAATATTGTTCAGGCCTGAGCCTAATTATTTATAAGTTTATTGGGTTTTAAGTATTTATTCAAGGATTATAATTTATTTTATTTTTACTGTTCGGTGGTATAATTAATGATCTGTTAAAGTATTTTATTTTAAAAAAAAAAAAAATTTATTATTCGTTGTCTGGTTTTCCAGCTTGTGAAGAAGTTTTTGTTATTTATTTACTTTAGATTTGTTGTGGTGGGTTGGGTTTCTAGATTGTATTACTGATTTAAACTGGTTAATTGTTGGTAGTTATAGCCGGAATGTGGACTCTGCTATAGTCCACATTACTTCAACATTGAATGCCGAATAAGATACAAATAAATATGGCTATCCCTGATAAATTTAAAAACAAAAGATAACTAATCTTGAACATTAAACCACGAATCTTAACGAACTTGAGACCACTCTCAATGGAGTTGCTTCCCTTGCCTAGATAGAAATTTAAAATAAATTAGTTAAAATAAAACTGAATGGGCAAATAAATAAAAAATATAAAATTAAATAAAACTATTATGAACATGTAATGTATGTGTGCATGCACTGTCCATAATTGTCCCCACACATTGTGTCGGTCCAAAGATGTTTGATCTCACTCAGTACTGCAACAAAGAACTCTCATTTCAAGTAAAAACGATGAATCCAGTTTATCAACAAGTAACAGATTTATTTGTTGATACTTGTGATCTTTGATTGGATGGCGAACTTGCAAATGAGATTCCTTTATTCCGGCGAAATAAAATATAAGTCCCACACAGTGCTTTGGTTAAGAACCTCAAAATGGGCTTGCCTTGAAGGGCCCCCAGGTTTAACTCCCCCAGCCTGCTCTCAGAAAAACCCAACTTCCTGTCATGCTCAGAAGGCCAGGCCTCCCCTCCCATCTTTTTTCTCACTGGACCAGCCAGGCACTGACCACTTAAGATATCCCTGGAGATAACTGTCAGAGAAAGGATTATCAGGGAGATGATCCATGAACATCACAGCATGAGTCCCCGCCTTTTACGAGGTACTTACTTTATTTTAAAGAGAAATAAACTTTTGGGTGGCCCAAATAAAACCAACAACATTTTCACTTTCTTAGTGCCCCTCCCCTCTTCTTTCCTCTGACCGAGCATTTAACACTTGCAATGTCCGCCATTCATATGCATCGCTAAAAAATGCAGCCTTCTGCATTTTTAACAATATAAATAATTGAGAAATAACAATCTGTGAATAAATACTTAAAGCCCAATAAACTTGGACCTGAAAATATTAGCTTTTTAACAATAATAATTAGGCCTAGGACTAATATTCGCTATATAAGAATAATATCTACCTCAACATCGAATAAGAGAAATGAAAAGATATAAAACAATAACTAAACTAATGAATGAATAATATTAGGGCCATCCCTGACGCCTTCATAAAACGTTTAACCTGAACCTTAATGGAGTTGTTTCCCTTCCCTAGAAAGAAATTTAAACCACTTAATTATATTGAAACTGAATTCAGGAACAAGCAAATAAATAAAATAAAATAATTTAAATTAATAAAGTATGTGTAATAGAAAAAAAATTAATAATATTGAAATTTGAAGAAAAAATTTAAATCCATTTCATTTTCTGCTGTCTAGTCCTCACTGGCAACAGTTTTCCTATGCATGTTTTAATTAAGGTTGAACACATATCTGAAGGGAAATTTTGTCTCCAAAATATTATACAGGGTGTTTCAAAAGTCTTGGGAACATAACGATTTTTAATAACTCAAAAACTATTAGGAGTTGAAAAATGAAATTGGTACCGTTGGAAAGGTTAGTTTCAAGTTTTGTGGGGAATCTTCAAAGTTGCTCAATATGAGCACCATTCGTCACACGGCAGACATCTAGTCGATAGTCCATTTCCTGCCAAACGCGTTCCAGCATCTTGACGTCAATGGTTCCCACAACTGCCGTTACTCGAGCCTTTAGTTCGTCAGTATCTCTTGGAAGGGGCGGCACATAGACTTGTTGCTTGACAAAGCCCCAAAGGAAAAAGTCACACGCGGTAAGATCTGGAGACCTAGGAGGCCAGGGCATGAGAACGTCATCACCTCGCCCAGATCTCCCAATCCATCTACCAGGCAGCCTTGTGTTAAGAAACTGCCTTACCATAAGACTCCAGTGTGGTGGTGCACCATCTTGTTGAAAAATGAAGTCATCAGATTCTGCTTGTTCCAACTGAGCCATTAACCAGTCTTCCAGCATGTTGAGATAGGATTCACCAGTGATAGTTGCCTCTTCAAAGTAGAACGGTCCATAGACACCTTTCTTGGAAATTGCACAAAACACGTTCACTTTTGGTGAATCTCGCTCGTGCTCAAGAAGTTCATGAGGATTCTCAGTACCCCATATGCAAGTGTTATGCTTGTTAACTTTGCCATTCAGATGGAAGGTCGCCTCATCGCTAAAAACAAGCCGGTCATCAAAGCCGTTATCTTCCAACTTCTCTTGCATTGCAATGCAAAAGTCACGGCGAAGTGGCTTATCAGTGTCCTTCAACTTTTGGACCAACTTGAGCTTGTAAGGTACCATTTGCAGTCGTTTCCTTAAGACACGCCAGACAGTTGCTGGAGCAAGCTGAAGTTCCCTGCTGGCTCTTCTCACTGATTTACGGGGGCTCCGCTGAAAGGCTGTCCGAACTTGCTCAACTGCATCTTCTGAAGTTGAAGGGCGACCTGTTCGCTTACTTGGGCACAAACACCCATCTTTCACAAATTTAGCATGCCATCTGACAATGGATTTCCTTTCAGGGGCTTCTTTTTTAAATTTCCTGCGAAATGCACGCTGAACACATGTCCACGATTCAGTCTTTGCAAATTGGAGGACGGAAAATGCCTTGTCTTGTTTAGAGAACGCCATTACTGACCCTGGAAAGATAACACGAAAATCATTAGTATGACCAAAAACTTGATTAAGCAAGCTTTAAAATGGCACCAGTTTCATTTTTCTACCTGGAATAGTTCATGAGATATACGCATTTGTAATGTTCCCAAGACTTTTGAAACACCCTGTATTATACGGAATTTCCATCGAACCACACTGATGCAAGTAAGACTATTATATAATATAAAAAATTATTTAAAATATATTGTATTAATAAAAAGGTGGAAACTGCATAACTCGTTCCACTGTTATGTCTTAATTT
>OY744516.1:93108316-93170816 GCA_963556195.1 Sepiola atlantica
TGAGAATAAAAATTGGAAAAAGAACAATATTTATTGAATCATCAAGTAGTTTGAACAAGGAATATATAAATAAAATTTTTAAAAGTTTATTTATATATTCCATGATAAATGCCAGTATACTGAAATCATATGCCCTTAATAGAGTGAAGATGAAAATTCATATACACTAAATGTACAAAAGCAAGGAAATTCCCAAATGTTTACACTTTTATTGTCATTAAGGGTATGCGAGCACAACAGGGCTATGTATTTTACTTGTAGGAATTTTTCTTCAGCGCACCTCACACACTTCATTCACTCATGCATAGATATTTATACTGTAGTGATGTGATAATGAAATGGTTTGGTTGATATGTAGTCATACTATTAATGACAATAAAAGTGTAAAAGTTTGGGGATTTCCTTGCTTTTGTACATTTAGTGTATATGAATTTTCATCTTCACCCTATTAAGGGCATATGATTTCAGTATACTGGCATTTATCATGGAATGTCACTACTTTTGTAAAGGCTATGCCTCAAGACAATGGTAATTTTTAAGTTTTTATTTAATTTTCTGGAAAACTAAGGTATATGGCAAACTGAAATTAAAATGCCATCAACTAGACCCTAGAACCTCTATCTCTGCCAAAAATCAGCTGAATCCATCAAATAGTTGATGAGATACAGGGTGGCACACACGTACATACATACACACGGATAACACAAAATCACTCCTGACCTTTCTGGATCTGTGGGTTGCCTTGACTAATGATGCTGAAATTCTACACACTTATAGAACCTATCAAATGAACATTTTGTGCAAAGTTTTAACTAATTTGGTTTATAGGTTTTTGAGTTATGACTGATCAAAGAAACGAGATTTCTAGCATAGGTCGTTTTTGAAGTCTATTAAGGGATAGAGCGCTATCGCGCCTCCTTTGATTCCTTGTTAAAACTACTTGATGATTCAATAAATATCGTTCTTTTTCCAATTTTTATTCTCATCACTCATTTCATATTATTGCTCTCTCGTATATTGAGCATTGACTTTTCATGATCGGATTATTTTTAAATAAAATTTTATTTTTATCTTCTCTCCATTTTATTATATACTAGCGGAACCCGGCGTTGCATGGGAGAAAGTACTTCCTTATTGCATGACGTCGAATAAAAAAAGAAACGGACTATTGGTCTTCCCCCCCCCCCTCTACCATGTTGGCGAATGTTTTAAATTAAAAAGAAAAAAAGTGGCAGAGTAGAATGAGATCGAACGCTAAAACTGGCAATCATGAAACCTCCCTTAATGACTGTGCCACGGTTTCAAGTTAAAATTACATGTGAAAATAAGCCAATTAAGCTAAGCTTGTTTATTGGCATGCGTGTTATGTTAACATTAAGCTTCTGCCGACCAACATTGTTCAACAATGACACGGTTTAGGTAATTTGTTGATGAAGTAAATGGGTTTGAGCAAGGTTTCTATAATATGCGTGTTAAAGGTGTATGATTTTGAAAATGTTTTGGGGTCTACGAGTATCTTGGCGCTTATTGAATTAAATAGGATGTCGATTCGATCAAGAATTGTAGTTGCCATGTTGAATGAATAAATGTTGGAGGAACTGTGTTCGTTAATTTCATTCGCTTAATTCCGGAATGAATATAAATGTAGAAGTCATAGGTAGAATTAGAAATAATGTAATCTGATATTCGTAGAAAATCATCGGAGTGAACAGGAGCGGTCATTAAGTCTTTGCGTATTGCTTTATATCATGTAGTAAATTAATACCAGGCAAATAATAAATAAGAACGGGTGTTTTGTGAAAATTAAACTGTTAATTAGTTCCCGGTGTTGATAAGTAGAGTGACAGTACAGAATTGTTAGGGAGAAAAGTTTTTGCTACCACCTATATGGAGTTGGTTTGGCGGAGAGACGTGGATGGTGAGCCAAATGTAATATTTAGTGTTAGCTAGAAAAAAATAACAAATTTACTAAAACGCGCACGAGTTAATAAGTATAATATAGTGGTGAGTTTAGTAGCCTGTGATGCATGTGGTTATTTTCCTATACTCCGAGAAGGTACAGGGGAAAAATCGTCTCTACTTTATATATTAGATTAGATATGCAAAAGTTGGGCTTATTTCTTGAACTAACGGTGAGCTCAAAACATCTTATTTCAAGTTTACACACTCACAGCAGTCCCTCTTTCATATACTGTGATATAAGTTCTAAAGTTAACTAATTTGCATATTGCTGTGTAAAATGATATTTCATTAAATAACTATACCTTGTTATTGTTCTTTTTAATTCTATGATTGTTTTGATTTTAATATAACAAATAATTCTGTTATAGAATATTGGTTTATTTCTTCGACAATTGTTTCGAAAGTCAATAGAATTCAGAAATACCAATGACGGTACTCTTTCTTTTGAAGTCCCTTACTCGTGGAGTCGGTGACGTCACCAATTCGTCCGTTCCTGGGTTCGGTGGGTCACCCGGTACTGCTCGGGGAAAAGTTTCCGCCCTGATGAAGGTCGCCGATGTTAAAACGCCTGGTCCAGCGATTACTCACCCAGCGATTACTCACTTCTACATTGTGTTTGTTTAGATCAGTGAGCGATCATCCGGGTTGGATCAGCAACTTGGTACCACGGCAAAGCAAAGGATCATTTCAAGCAGAGCAAGTAAAATAATAAAAGAAAAGAAATCTTCAACAACTCGGTCTGTTGGGTTTTTCTTAAAAGAATAATTATTTGCCAAGAAAAATACAAACTATAAAGCAAGGTAGCTCTGTACCTTCTAACTCTTAGTTCTGTGTTTTTTGGACTGATGCTATAACATTTTTAAGCGATTTGTTGGTTTTTGCGAAATCGAATCTAACCGACTGATGTGGTTTGTGGTGGGGAACAGAGTCAATCCTCTTCATCGACACTGGGCTACAGCCTTTATTGAGAAAACCCCTACCTCGGGACTGGCAAAACCCTTTTTCATCGTCCAATAGAATCCACTCAAGAAAAAACAAAATGCGTGTTTACCAGTATTTTTCTACGGTATTAGGATTCGGGACCCACCTTCCTAACTCTGAGTGGTCAATCGCATTTCGATTCCACCCTGCTGCTCTTATGCCCATCTGCCTCCATCCCTCACCATTCTCAAGTGAGAGGGAAGGAGAGGCCTCCCACCATCGAACTCATTGATGAAAACAGCTGAATGTACTTCTACTAATGGGCCTATGTCTTAACTTACGTCCCCTGAGGTGGACTGTCTTATCAGAACATGGCTCGCTGTTTATCTAGGTTCCTGAGAAAAAAACAAATTCCTTTCGCCTGTCACAAAAAAAAAACTATATTTCTCAATTCTCGACTTTTATCATTTAACGACCCAGCAATTCTCCGAGCCCTTGTTTATTTCTTGTGGGAATAATTAATTCGGTTGCGTACAACACCTGTACTCCGTATAGGGCCATAACAAGTGTAAAAAAAAATAACAGTCCTTTGCACAAAGCCAAACAAAACGACGCTAGCTTAACATCTGTCTTGTGTAGCGACAATCTCGGCATTAACCCGGAATGACAATTTAAGCCGAAATTCACAACAATCAGACTCCAAATCCAATTTATCGTTTTCCCTTTGTGTAATGACAATTACTTATGTCTGTCTCCTTTAATTCATACTAGCGCGATACTCTGACCGCCGACCTTCGTAGGCCCACCCTAATTCATACTAGTGTGTATTTTGCCCCATCTTCCGTAGGCCCGCTCAACATTGTCACACTTGGTTATGTGTTCCTTTCCAGCCTTTTCTTTGGAGGAAATGATTTGATTTTGAACAAGTTGCGATCCAGTTCCCCACACACTAACCAACACCCAGACAAATTGATTTCTTTTCTTTACGGTTATATTTAAAATTGGCACACCTGGAGGGTGTTCAACATTGGCAACCAGGATGGTGACAGGACTCTCCATTCTTTACCTACAAAGAGAGGCTCCAAAGATTAAATCTATTCTCACTTGAGCAGTGGAAGATGCAAGAAGACTTGATTCTGGTGTACACTATTATCAAGAAAGAGAGACAGCTCGCAGTGTTATCAGGGGTAACAACTCACAAAATTTTTCACCAAAGCTGCCTTAATCGTTGTGGCCGTACTGAGTTCACATCCACCACCTGCACTCAGCATATCTCCTAGATAGCAGAAAGAGTCTACTACCACAATTGCCCAGAGATAAGAGATGTGTTACTATACTCCCTCTGCCAACTGAAACTAACTCTAACTAGTCTGTCCTCAAAACTCAATTGACTTAAATAAAATAAAAAATATAGCCCACCCCCATAATATCTTTTGCCCCTTTTTTTCGTTTTGGTGAATCATCATGTAACCTCCTCAGGGTACGAATCCTATGATCAACACACCCTCTAGCATCAAAGCCAATTATTTCATTAAGGGAGATAATTGTGCTCCTACTAAAGTCTCGGATGTTGGAATATTATGTAAATGGAATGAATAAACTGTGACAAAGATTTGGTAAACGTTATCACAGCTCTTAGCATGACAGTAAAAACAAGACTTGATCAGGTTTCTTCTCAAGCCAGTCAAAAATAAACTGGAAAATTTGATAAAAATTATGAAAGATCTTAGCATGACACAGTAAAAAATGAAAAACATTTAATGGGGTTTCATTTCAAGCTAGTCAGAAATAAATTGTGTGGTGAAAATTGTGAAAGCTCTTAGCATGATAAAGTAAATAAAATGTAAAACATTTAATAGGGTTTCTTTTCAAGCCAGTCAGAAATAAATTGTGTGATGTACTTTATGACTACTTGTAGGACACAGAAAAAAATGAAAAACATTTAATGGGGTTTCTTTTCAAGCCAGTCAGAAATAAATTGTGTGGTGAAAATTATGACCGCTCTTAGCATGACAAAGTGAAAAAAATGAAAAACATTTAATGGTTTTTTTTTTTTTCAAGCCAGCTTTAGATGAAGAAGAAAAAATGTCACTAAATTCCATACGAAAATACTAACATCTTCGCTACAATAAAATCAACTTAATTTGACAGTTTCGTCAAACAGAACAGGAACATAGGAATACAAGAATGTAAGGCAAGTTTGTTCGGCAGACACATATGAGAGTAGAAATTTAATTGAGTCCAAGTCTTTTGTTCTATTCCCACCTCTCGTCACCACTCTCGAGAGGCGAGAGGAAATGACCCATTTACTTTGACGTCTCGACTGGAACTGCTCAATTTGCGCGCCCAAACTCAGGTTGGGTTGAAACAGAAATTAGGAAAAGCATTCATGCGCAGAATTGTTCTATCGCCCACGCCACTATTCAAATCTGGGCATAGATTACATGCAAATACAACAGAAAATAGATTTCAATCATGTAAATGTTATATATTTGTGGAGGATTTTTGGTGACCTTCACTATCGTCAGTCAAGAGTAAAATAAAATCAATCTGTTTAGACTATTTTTTGTGTTCTTAATGTTTGCAGAATAGCGTATGTTAATTCCAACCGTGTTTTTTTTTGTTTTAAACATACCCGTTGGTATAAAATTACTGCACACACTTCAACCGTTTATTCGCTGAGGGTTGCAAAAATTGTAGTTACGTACTATTCCTATGTGTGTAGTGTGAGTGTGTGTAATTTCTCTATCCATTTGATTTCGTATTTTCTGAGTTGCTGTGTGGAACTGAAGTCTGTAATAAACTGTGTGGCAAAATTTGTAGTGGTTTTTATTTCGATTAATCAATTTGAGTTTATGCGGATTTATAAGCATTTGATGTTAAAAAACAAAATGCATTTTCTTACTAACGTAATATTTTACATAACAGTAATTATTCCTCCCTCCCCCATTTTAATGATGATGATGATGATATCTCGACTTTTATCTACCCCCCCTCTTCTCCTATTTTAATGATATAATAACGATGATGATGATATATCAACTGTAGCCTTTCCCTCCATTTTAATGATATGATGATGATGATATCTCGACTTTTATCTACCCCCCCTTCTCCTATTTTAATGATATAATAACGATGATGATGATATATCAACTGTAGCCTTTCCCTCCATTTTAATGATATGATGATGATGGTATCTCGACTGAAGTATACCTCTCTCCAATTTTAATGAAATAATGATGATATATCGACTGTAGTATTCTCCCTATCCCATTTTAATGATATAATGATGATGATTATGATGATGATATCTCGGCCGTGATCTTCCCACTCCCGCATTTCAACTGTAATTTTTCCCTCCATTTTAATGATATAATGATGATGATGATGATGATGATATATCAGCCGTAGTCTTCCCCCTCCTCATTTTACAGATATAAGCACTGATAACAAAGTTGCATTTGGCGATGTTGTAATCTAAGATGGCCTTCTTGTTGACCCGTTTATCTTCTTTCATCTCATTAATATTTCTTATTTGTTGTTTTATCTTTCTGAACCCATTTCTTTGTCAGGATCCAATATTATTATACGATATAGGTGTTTATGTCTTACTAGTAAAAAAAATGTGACCCATCGAGTCACTCATTAAGCTCGGGTTAGATTGTTTGAATTAGAAAAAATGAGTTTGCAAAGCCAGCTAAATTTTAAAAAGACAAAAGCCAAAATTACTTTTTGTGTTTGCTAAATTTCTAAATTAAACCAAGTTAGCTCCAGGCGGCCACCTTCCTAGGTACTCTTTTATTGCATAAAAGAGTGATTGGCAGGTTCATTACCTATCATCTCAGGTGCCCACACTTGTGTGAGAATTATGAATTTCCTCATTATTTTCACACAAGTGTAGCTACCTTAACATATCGATTTCCTTTTCTCACAACACAGAAATAGTCAATCTTTTGAACCCTGCTGACTTTTATGCCTACAGCACACTCAGCCTAATCACTAATATGTACTAGCTAATATATCTACCAGCGAACATACCAACCTTAATACTTAACAATCTGTATGATGTGCTCCAGAGAGTTACTTATGTTAAGCGCATTGCTTAATTATATCATTATTTTGCTATAGCATAATTAATATGCGTTGTCTCATTGATGCTTACACTTTCTGTCATTCATGTTGTTAGATAACGAAGAAGAGGCAGAAGGAGGGCGTCTCAGGGGAAGGTGGAGCCTCAGTAGAAGTTGGAAATGACGTCACTTCTGCTAGGGGCTGATTCTCGCTCTTCGCTGCTGACATCCAAGCTGAACAGATGTGAGAGCTGATCGTCTCGCCAACCTCGGCACGGGGGGGTGGTGGGAACAGGTGGCCAAAAGTTGTTATGGTATATCTCCCCAATTCACCCTAGACTCTCTCTCCCTCTCGGACATGATACAGTAAATTTCTGTCTCTGTCATGTGTAATAAAACCTTTAAAAACGAAATCCGTGCCGTTGATCACGGCTGAAGGACAGGAGTCAGCAACGACGAAACCTGGGTATATACCCAACGGTAAGCATCAATGCAACAATGTGACATCATTTCAGTATATATATATATATATATAGACTTCCTTTTATCATGATATAGCAGGATAACCCGTTGATCCGTGTTGATTTTTCTGTTTACAGCACATCCAGCCTAATCACTAATATGTACTAGCTAATATACTACCAGCGAAGATACCCACTTTAATAGTTAACAATCTGTATGATGTGTTCCAGAGAGTTACTTATGTTAAGTGCATTGCTTAATTATATCATTGTTTTGCTAGAGCATAATTAATATGCGTTGTCTCATTGATGCTTCCACCAACATTAGCTAAGAGTTAGGCTTCGCCTTCAACTCTTTCTGTCATTCATGTGACATCATTTCAGTCCTCATATCGACTTCCTTTTATCATGATATAGCAGGATAATCCGTTGATCCCTGTGGATTTTTCCGTTTACAGCACATCCAGCCTAATCACTAATATGTACTAGCTAATATATCTAAGCATGACCATGTTAGAGACTTCATCATCACCCATAAGCAAGATCTATGAATGGAGTGCGAGTAGATATGAGAGATATGGATATCAGATATAGATATAGGCAAGATCTATGTAAGGTGTATAGAGTGCGAGTGTTGCATAGTGTAAAAAATGTGGCACTGACCACAAGTTGGTGTGTGGTAAGTTCAAGATGTATGTTCATAAAAAAGAAAAGTATGGCTGGAGTAATTGATGTCGCCAGTACTGTAACAGTGATACACATTGGTATTTATTTTCTCTGGTGGAGAGCAACCCTAATGAGGTTGTTTGGTCACACGATAACCAAGCAGGCTATTCAGCGTAGTAATTTCTAGCGGATCTTTTTTATAACTTCATCCTGAGACATTTAGGGTTCGCAGACCAGACAGAGAGTTTCTAGACAGCCATGAAGTAAGATTTCTATGCTTTTTCCTGCCACTAGTCGACTAGACAGTCCAAGCACGGCTATCATTACTTGACGATATATAACTCTCCAAAGAAGAAGGAACTATCGGCAAGCGGCACATACCGACTCTACTTAATTCGTTTAAAAAAAGGACAAATTCACAGTTAAATGTTAAAAACAACAGAACTCTTCTGTTTTGTTAGTCCTTTTTTATTTTTTCAATTCGTCGAATGATTGTTGACATCGAATGAATTAATAAATGAACCGTATGTCACACGAACGTTTTCGACTCCTTCTGGAATCATCATCAGGTGTTTGATGGTATAAAATGGTAAAACATGACTAAAAGCGGGTGAAAGAATGGAAGTTTTTAAAATACTACGGCAAGCCGTGAACGCAAAAACGAACGTCTACATTCGACGAATTGAAAAAATAAAGGACTAACAAAACAGAAGAGTTCTGTTGTTTTTAACAACATGTGTATTAATGAAAAAATGCTGCCTAAATACACACAATATATATATATATATATATATATATATATATATATATATATATATATATATATATATTATTTGTTTATAGTGTGGAACCCCTGTTTACATAACAACAGCACCAGAGAAACGATCTCTGAAATATTCAATTTTTACTTGATTGAAATACTTACTTAGCTTGAATAGGTGTGTTCGACCAAGTCAAGGATATGTCCTCGACAATCAGTCCGACAGAGGGTGGGCCTTTCTGGTTTCTTCTGCCCTTGTTCTGTCGGACTGGTGTATAGTTCTGTTCAATTTCCGGAGGTCCACCCTCTTAGGCTTTACCTTCTCCTTGAGAAAGGGTTTGTTTATTGCTAATTGCCTCGGGGAATGCCGACGGGTTTGCTAAGGCATTTTTAGGCCAGACCGCACTAATCCTAGTATGCTGGCTTTTCAAAACCACACCTGACCTTGTGTCTAACCTCCTGGAGAGGAGATAAATAAAATACATAATACTGATTGGATCGAAATACTCAATCTTGATTGGTTGCCTATATTGGACTTTGACCAATTGGAAAAAGTCGCCTCCTGGAGCCGGGCACCTGTTCGCATTATCTATATAAGCGAGCAGCCAAGCGCTGTCAAAGAAGAGACACAGTGAGAGCCCCAACTTGCCATAGGAACCTTTGTCATTCACAACATGGTGTTACTAACTGCTACACATATTCTTGGTGGGCGAACAAACTTTGGCTTTATCCTCTGGCTGCTGTTTTCTGGGTTGGAATCTATCCATCTAACACTTATCATTGGCTAGTTTTTGACCTTGAAGCAGCAATTTCTTTTTTAGCTCCTCACATCAAGTGGCTTCATGCCTTGTCTGGAGCGATTTCCATTAAAAAAAAAAAATGGATGAATTCCTTTAATGTTTGCAGACAATATATCCACAGAATCATTCATTGTATGTGTTGCTGTCGTCAATGCTTTGCAATGTGAGTTGCTGCAAAAATTGCTTATTTAAAGAAGTCATACTCCGAAGTTGGGACTATTCAAAAAGTTCTTGTTGCTTTTTATTTGGATTATTCGCATTATTGTAATTATAATCTGTTACCGCCGGGAGGTGACAGTGGTTAAATGGATAACGACATGGACTGACAATCTGGGTGTTCGAAGTTTGAATCCAGTCGGTTCCACAGTACCACTTTCACTTAGGGATGTTGGCAATCTTCATGTGGTCCTTCCCATACGTACTTGATGTCTTTCTAGAAATAATTCTATATCAGGGAAACCAATGCCAACACTAGAATCATCTGATTCATACGAAATGAATGAATGAATGAGTTATCGCCAAAATAAATTAAAATAAAAAATATATCAGTATGAGTTATCTCGTATCCGACAGAATTAGTATAGCTGGTTATAAAAAGGTATGAGTTAACTCATATCAATAGTACACTCTATATTATTATATTATTATCTAGCAGGGTAACCCAGCGTTGCCTGGGGAAAAAAGTGTAACATATTTCTATTAAAATTTGTCTCTCTTCCCCGTTTTCCCCCACCCACCCTCTTTCTTCTCTACCCAGCCCATTCAAACAGACAACTCTCCCTTATATATCTTTATAGATTCCTCAAGGATTAGTCGGCATAAGAGAATTAACTCCTTTAAAAAATCATTGTTACTTCACTTTAGTAAGTGACTGGAAAACAGACTAATGAAATCTGCACCAGTTTAGAGTCAAAGAATGAATATATTTTTTCTAAATTTTAGACATTATTCAACCGGGGTAACGTAAATCAAGAATATACAAACTTTGTTAGTGTTTTTTTTTTGTCGTTTTTTGAGTTTTAGCTGTACATACATATATACACACAGACAACTGCCCTTTGTATTATAGAAGATTAGGACACTCTATATTGTATTGAGCATGTAACACAGCTAAAACAGTTCTGTATTTTTGGATTATTTGAACTACTTGGATGTTATTTTCACAATGTTTCAGCCAATGTAACCTCTGACCTTCTTCAGATGCGTCTTGTTTAACTCAGTAATCTTAACCCTTTCATTCATACTGTTGTTCCACAACGACAAATAGAAAAGTTGTCATAAATTATCATAAATTTTGATTTGACCAATTATATTCGATTTAGTGAGAGTCAGGGACATTAAGGAATACGTTTTGTCTCCATTATTAGTCATTACGGGCCTTTTCGGAAGTCTACGCAACTTGAAGGCATGTGATTCAAGAACAAGTTAGATTAAGTATGTAGAACTTTTGTAAAATATTATGCATGAAAGAGTTGATGACGGATTCAGGGATCTGTATGGAATTTCGAACGGAACCCTTTATTTAATCCATGGAGGTAGCTTATTCTCTTCCATCAGCCATGACTGAATAAAAGTCTTAAGTAATTCGCAATTGTATTCTTAGTAACGGCCACATACAATTATGAATTACTTAAGACTTCTAACCGGTCATGGTTGACAGGAACGAGAAAAAAATACTCCCGTGGATTAAATAAAAGGTTCCGTTTGAAATTCTGTACAAAACACACCAGAAGAAGATCGGAGGTTACATTGGCCAAAACGTTGTGAAAATAACACCCAAGCTGAGAACAGTAGTCCGAACAATCTAAATAATCCAAATTATCAATCCTTTTCTCAAAAATTCCGAAACAGTTCTTGTTGCTGTTTTAAAATGTGCTGCAATACCTCCAGAGGAATCGCCATCTTGTTTTAGATTTTTGTATTTTTATCGCCAGTTGTTGTGATGTAGTGGTTGAGTGGTGAGACAAAAAGCAATGTAGAAATAAAAAAGATGAAAATGATTTTTAGGAGATAAAAATTTTAAATTATTCATTTAAAGCATAATACAATGGATGATTAAGCTATGATAGTAGTGGATTTGATATGTGTTGCTAGACTGTGATCAGTCGTGTTCATATTGGATCTGTATCCCATAATGTCACGTTTCTAGCAAGAGCAGATAAACCTGCTTCAATGTCTCTTGACAAGGACAGATAATTTCAACATACAAAAGAGTTATCTCCCTTTACACATAGAACTGTCTTTAGATGAAATATGATTTCCCATCTAAAAGATATCATTTGAGATGTAATTATTACAGAAACTAGGCCAATAACTAAACAGACTTAATGTTGGACAAGTCCCTCCACAATATTAATATCAAGAAGTCTTCTTGTGAACCGGTAGAAAATGAGTGACCTCGCCAGATGTTCACTGTGTCACGAACAGGGTAGGGCTGTTTACATTCTCGGTACTGAATGGACATTGAAATGTCAAGATAACATGCGTCCATGAAATTAAACCATTGCAAGAAATGACAAATTGCTTTTACTAGGATCCCATACATTTTTGTTAGACAAAGCACATCTCTAAAATTGTCAAGAACGCCGAGAGGGTATTGGCATCACCAAGCAAGACCCTTGTTAGTCGCTTTCCGGCAATCTATTTAAAACTGTCCGCAGCTATGGTGCGACCACACTTAGAATTCGTATCATCAGTCTACAAACTCTATCTTGCTTAGAGAATTGACTGCCTGAAAACTGTTCATAGATGTGAAACCAAGCGAATAACCCAACCCCCATCAGACAACTAACTGTATTCATTGAAGCTCTGACATTTAGCAACTGACTTTGTAAAACACCCACAAAATTATTAAGCATCTTGCCAGCAACAACCCTGAGCACCTTTTTGATTTCTATGTGTCAAATACACATGGACATGCCTACAAAATCAGAAAACAGCACAGCTCCAATGACTTTCGGAAACATTTTTTGACGTTCAAAATAGCTGGAACGTGGAAAACACTGCCTGCATCAATTGTTGGCTACCGAGACACTGCATCCTTTAAAACATACATGATTTTTTAAATTCAACAAAACTACTATTAGTGTCCTCCCTCCGTTCACATGTACACATGTATATCATGACTCATAAACTGTTCATTTTCCTGATAATAGTACATAATTCCATGAGTCGGCACTCCTAACAAAACCGGATGTTTGATCTTTCAACAGCTCGTGTCATATGGCAGAAATCAACACAATTTCATTAATTCTGCACAAATCGTTATTCTGCCAACCAACCAGATCTCATCAAAGCGTTTTTCAGCAGCAGCCAACAAGGCTGTATAAAAATGGGTACGTTTTTTCCCTCAAGGCACTTGGGGCTTTTTCCACCACCGTTATTGTTAGGCAAGAAAGCAATCCAGTAGCAGCCTTTCTCCCCAGAATCCATGCCAGTCGAAACTATGACTACAACAGTTAACCACAGCAGCAGCAGCAGCAGCAGCAGCTCCGACCCATCCTACTATAGCTCTTTCCAACCCACGTTTACAATCATCATCATCATCATCATCATCATCATCATCATCATCATCATCATCATCTACGTCAGTTCTGTTTCCTTCTACCATTAACAGCAGCTCTCTGCTTGACCCCCATCATCATCATCATCATCATCATCATCATCATCATCATCTACAGTCTCTTCTGTCAGCTGTAACCACCACAATAACGACCAAGACAACAGCAACAGCAGCATTAAAAATCTATAATTCTCAGTGAAAGGCCAGAGGACATTTCGACCAGGATAATCATCACCACCATCCTATGGTAACGCCCCATTCTTTTCTGTTGATTCACTGAATCATGAACTCTTTTTTTAACAGACGTATATTTATTTCTTTGAAATAAAATTTATTTCTTTGAAATAAACACCACCTTTATATTTTGTTGCACAGATGAGTTTGTTTTCTTTCTTTTTGTTGTTGTCACCTTCGTCACACGTGTCATTCCATTTATTTTATTCTTTTTGGCGGAGGGTCATGGTACACTGGACGTTCATCCGCTACACTATACATGCCCTTTTGATGAGTTGGAAGCTATCCAAGACATCTAGCATTGGAGTCTCTGACTGGAGGCAAGTTTTAGCAGAGATCTTTTTAGCTGCTAACACTTCATTGTCATTGCTCTGAGAAAATTTTATTCTGAAAGAATTCTAACCATGTCACTGATTAAGTACAAATTCTCTAAAAATCAAAAAAATCTCACATTGAAATAAAAATCACTCATGCATTTGTATTCGTTTATTCAACGTTACTTGTCTCTTTATAGGAATTTGTCAATAATTGTCAAATTTATCAATTACCTCACTGTGGTTTTTATTATTTGGTATGTAAACGCATGAAAACATTAAACTGATTAGTTCTCACTGGAGAATTTTGACTCCGTTTTTAACTGCTGTGTCAATTATCTTCGAAAATTCACAGCGCCTCCAGTAAAAGACCTCAGTTGGCCATGGTCCTAGGTCATTCTCCCAGGAATTACCTTCTCATTCGAGATGGGAAATTGATTCATTGCTGCTAACCTGACGCGTCTACATCGTCAACAACACCGCAACGAACACTGACAAATCTCAACTGCAAAGTTCTCTCAGTTGTCCAAAATTCAGCTGCCACCTGCGATTTTAGTCGTCCCATTTACCTCAACTGATCCCCAAATATGCTAATTAGTTACATCTAAAAAAAGTCTACATCTGGAAAGAAAAGCTCTTCCCACACTGGCGGATGTACATTCCCGACATACGAAGCATCGCATTCTCTTCTCAGCCAGTAGTTGTTCCTTTTTATTGTCACAGGATTCCTCACAATAAACTGACGGCATATTGTTTGTATCAGCCATCATGCAGGTCCACAGAGAAAACAAATTGTGCCGTGTATTGTCCATCAAGGATTGAACCCAGAGTGTTCCAGTTACAAAATGGAAACTTGTAACTTTTGTCACGTGATGAGAGTTCACGTATGCAAATGAGGCTTGGTTTGCATGGACTGATTTTCGTTGTGTTAAAAAGAGTAGACACTTTGTTCCTGGCATGATCAGTCAGCAATCTGTCCTGGTTGATGAAATCGCACGTCACATACACGATCTCCGCCCTACTTTGGGGGCGGACCATTCAACCACTGGGGAACGTAATGAGTCGTCTGGCACTGAACTATTAATGGGCAGCGCCAGTGATCCTCACGAGAATGAAGCCGCGAGTTCGAAAGCGGAAGTTTCGTCAGACGATTCGGAAGCGGAAGTTTCATCAGACGATTCGGAAGCAGAAGTTTCATCAAACGATTCGGAAGCGGAAGTTTCGTCAGACGATTCGGAAGCGGAAGTTTCGTCAGACGATTCGGAAGCGGAAGTTTCGTCAGACGATTCGGAAGCGGAAGTTTCGTCAGACGATTCGGAAGCGGAAGTTTCGTCAGACGATTCGGAAGCGGAAGTTTCGTCAGACGATTCGGAAGCGGAAGTTTCGTCAGACGATTCGGAAGCGGAAGTTTCGTCAGACGATTCGGAAGTGGAAGTTTCGTCAGACGATTCGGAAGTGGAAGTTTCATCAGACGATTCGGAAGTGGAAGTTTCGTCAGACTATTCGGAAGCAGAAGTTTCATCAGATGATTCGGAAGCAGAAGTTTCATCAGACGATTCGGAAGCGGAAGTTTCATCAGACGATTCGGAAGCAGAAGTTTCGTCAGACGATTCGGAAGTGGAAGTTTCATCAGACGATTTGGAAGCGGAAGTTTCATCAGACGATTCGGAAGTGGAAGTTTCATCAGACGATTCGGAAGCGGAAGTTTCATCAGACGATTCGGAAGTGGAAGTTTTGTCAGAGTTCCATTGAAAAAGACTTTCGGAGGCATGATAATGTGTTCGAGGCTTGGCAGTGTCTCCCCCATATATTTATGCTTATATGTTCAAATTACAAGCTTATACCAATGAAAACAAAGTAACAATTCAGAGCCAATATAGAATTCAAAAAACATTTATTGTTCGCGAACTTTACTGGGTTTGCTATGAAGTTGTGTTCACGAGAATGTCTGAGTAGAATAATGTGTGCGTGTGTGTGTTTACATAGAAAGGAAAAGTTTACGTACCGAATTGTGTGTTCATACATGCACACGTGACGTTTGCTATGAAACTGAGTTTACGAAATGTGTTCAACGAAGTCTGAGTGGAAGAATATGTGCATGTGTGTGTAAGTAGAGAAAAGTCTTACGTACAAATAGTCTGCTTGTGCGTGAGTGCAGACATATTGGTGAGATACTTATCAAAGCAGCCCCTAGACTGAGGTCTGGAGTGTGTTGCTGTCGATGCCAGCCGGATGAAAGAGAATGAATTTTGCCGTGCAGCGCTTTTTATAATCACTTATACAGCAGTGTCTGGCATTTTTAAAGGGCAGATAACTCAGGTCTGACGCATTCTGATGGGGAGTCTGTAATTGTGTTGAGAAAGGGAGGTAATGCTATAAAACAAACCTCTCTACATTTGATATTAAGTTTATTTAACACTTTCATCAACACAGGAACACAAGAACATAAGGCAAGTTGGCTCAGCTAGCATGCATTAAATAAATGTAATTGAGTCCAGGTTTGTTGGTCTCAGGTGTTTGGTCTTGACTAGGCTTTATTGTTGATGAGAGGCGAGCGAGGAAATGTCACGTCTGTCTACATCGGCGTCTAGACAGGAACTGTTTATATTAGGTGCAGTATATAAGCTTTGGGCAGAAACAAAAAAAGGTGCTCTAATTGCCTGTGTATTGCTACGCAAGTTTGGACATGTCTGTTTTAGCCAACCAAACCACATACAAATCACTACACGGGTGATTACATGTTAGTAAAAAAGAAAGTAGATCTTGATAATGTAACTGCTACATTACCTCCTGCTCAGGCTTTAGCCAATAAGAACAAGAGATTATTTATTGGTTGTAGCAGTACATGAGAGAAAAAATTTAAATAAACTTGCAAATTGTAACAAGAGGGTAAATAAATGTTCAGTTTGATCAAAAATGTCTGCAATTTTGCTGCAAAGTGAAAAATGTAAGTTCTTTTGTTGAAAAGAGAAAAATGTATGGCAAAAATTAACCAAGTAAAAATAACATTTTCAAAAGAGTCCATTGTATTTGGAAAATGTGACTGTTCAAATATACATCGTCTTGTATAATCTTTTTAACCAATGAACATGTCTAGCAGAGCACGTGTTGGAAGACATAATTTGGTTGTCTCTGGGGGCTCCGTCTCAGTTTGCTCAGGAAAATTCAGTGTGGGTGGGCAAAGATGTTCCTAGGTGTCGGTGTCCAAAAATGCTTGTTTCAGTCAACCAAACCAAGTATCAATAATTACGCGGGTGATTACATGTTAGTACATAAAGAAGTAGAACTCAATTATGTAACTGCTACATTAGACCCTGCTTAGGCTTTAGCCGATAAAAACAAAATATTTTTTATTGGTTGTAGATCTCAATCATGTAACTGATACACATTCTAACCATAGTTATGGTTTAGTACAAATTCTCTAAAAAAATTTTTTTAAAGCCCACATTGAAATAAAAATCACTCATTGAATAAATAAAGCCAAATGCATATTCTAAAGTTACCTGTTTCTTCATTTATAGGAATTTGTCAATAATTATCAAATTTAGCAATTAACTCATTGTGGTTCTTATGATTTGGTAATAAAAAACACATAGAAACATATAATCAAAACAATAGGGGAATGTTCCTTGTTTGTAACTGCTATATCAATTCTTAGAAAATTCACATTGCCTCCAGTAAAAGACCGTAGCTGCACAATAATTATGTCGGTTAAAGTGAACCGTAGCTACGAATGGGTTATCATTCAAAAAACACTTTGAATCCATCGTAGGTCAGATTGGCCAATCAGAATCGCCCACGTAATTATACGTAATATATGAAACATGGCGCTCTCCTGTGCGTGTCTTCTCCGGTAAGTGTTTTTACACCCCTTGTTTTTTTTTTCTTTTTTGCACTTTCATTGCTGATTTCTGCAAACTACGTATATACTGGAGAAATTTAATGAAAGCCTACTCCTCCGTTTAGACAACTCGTGGTCTTACAGCGAGGTCAGTTTACTCAAACACATATCTTTTTCTTGTTACATCGTAAGGGGGGACTTTTTGGGGTTTTTCTCCTTCCGACAACGTGGCAAGAGAGAGCGAGAATTTTACCGAATTTCTTAGAGTGGACTAAAAGTGGGGGTTCTGTTTACTAGATGATATTTCTTTCAAACTGGACCCCCATTTGTTTTTGTGCTTTTGTTATAATAATGACATTTAATTTTTGAGATATGGAAATTTCTGAGAGCTCTTTGTTTTAAATTAGATATTTCTAGTTTTTTATTTGTATAAACGGGTTTATTTGAATATCTCACCCCTTAAAGAAATAATAAAATAACTTTAACTTGAATAATATTTTTGAATTTGCTAATAACAAAAATATTCGAGGATTTTTTTTTAATTGGGGAAATCCTGTTTCTTTTATTTTTTTTTAATTGTTTATGCTATAAAGAAAAACAAAAACTTCCGCTTTGGTTTATTTATTTATTTATTTATCTCTATGAAAAATAATTTATGAAATTTTAAATCTGTTCTTTTTAAACTAAATTATTCTAAAAAAAAAAAAATTTTTTTTTTCATAAATGCTAAAATTTATTTTATGGTTCAGTTTAAGTTTGTTCTTGTAAGTTTTTTTTTCTATGGATGTCCATTGTGTAAATTTTTTTAAATCAGGAAATCACCCCATTAAAAATCCTTTCTCTTAATTATTATTTTTGTTTTTATTCGATTTCGATTAAAAAAAAAGTGACTCTTTGCAGTGATAAGTATTTATTTTCTTAAAATAAAATTTTTTAGTCTAATAAATTGTAAAAGCATGAAACGAAACTAAATTTTTAAAAGTCCTATTAAAAAAATTACGAAATTAAATCCACCCGAATGCATTTTGTTTTCTTCGTAAACAAGTCGGCCATTTTCAACTTTTAATAGTTGACAAAAAACGAATGAATTACTTTGTAAGCCTTCAACATTTGAAAAGAATTTGGAACCATTTAAACTGGCTTTAAAGTTCATTAATTAAAAGATAGAAAAATTTGGAAGCCAATAATTTAATAAAGATTAAAACATTACCTTGACAAAATTAATTAAATTTAACATCAAAACGAAATTAAAATTCGAGTAAAGACTAACGGGTAACGTCGGATAGCCACAGCTAGTTTCTAATAATGGGAAACATGTTTTTAATGGATTAAACACAACAAGGATTGTGTACACATTATTCATTTAACTTAAACTGGTAAAAGTGCATAATAGTTAACAGCCGAGAAATCGTAAACAAAAAAAATGTAACTTATATTAAAGACAGTACAATTTTATTAACTACCGAACTGTATATTTTTAACTTGCTGAAACTGTTTTTAAGTTTATTTCAATTTATTTAAAAACAATTTTTTTTTTCTTTTACGACAAAAAAGATGGTTGCATGTGGCTTAACTGTTGGAGAGGGGAGAGAGTTCATATATGCAAACATAGCTATAAAAATATGACTTAGTTTATCCGAGGAGGAGAGGGTGCTTGCTACTTGGACTTATGGTGAGTGGTAAATAAGTCATTTTTTTTATTTTTTTTTTTTACTTCGTGCAGGCATGATCCCCCCTCTCCAAGAGTTAAGCCATAGGTCGCCATCATTTGTTTTTGTGTGACCATTTTGAACGAAATACCATTTTGAAATAAAAACAAACTTAAAAACAGTTTCAGCACGTTAAAGGTATCAAGTCGGTAGGTAATTAAATTTGACGTCGTTTGATGACTTTTTTAATTTTATTTATTTATTTTTTTTTACGATTTCTTGACTGCTAACTATTCTGCACTTTTTAAACTTACTTTAATCTCTTTTAAATATAATATACCATTGATTTAAGTAGCGACTGTTCTTTATCAATCAGTCTCATTAGTTATTCAATCCGAGCACTTGTTTCATTTATATGTTTTGGGAATTTAAAAAATGAGGATTGATAATTTGGATCCTACTGCGTCTCACAGATAAGAGTCCATGATGTTGCAATCAGGTGAGTTGCAGAGCCTTGTTGCTAGCTGTCGGAATTCTCCAGCTTACATCTCACTCCATTCAAAGTATTCAATGAGTACTGAGCTGTAGCTAAGATTTAAGAAATTTTTAATCCGACGCAAACCATCATGATGCAGGTCACTCTGTTTCAATGTTCTGGTGCTTTCCAGTCGGTCATGGTCACCATCTCTCAAACCCACCAATAGTACACAGAAACAGTTACCCATTGCGCTTTACTGCTATAAAATATTGGTATTATTTACTGAAGTCAACAGAACAAAAAAGGTGTTAAAAAAACGAAAAACAAATATGCAGCAAATGAATGTTACCAAAGGCAAGATAAGTTACTCTTCTACCTACCTGGATAAGTTGTTTTTGCGTTTTAACTTATTTTAAAGTGTTTTTACTTCCAGAAAAAATGGGTTCGAAAACATCATGTTAGAATAATTAAAAAAAAAATAAAAATGGTGATCAGATGACCACGTGATGCCTCGTGAATCGCCCCCAAATCGTAAATTAAACAAAAATACAGCTAATAACTGTCACCAATTGGGTGGAAAGTTTTTGTTCAACCGAAATGTATATTTTATTAGCTGTATTTTTGTTTAATTTCCGATTTTGGGGCGATTTTCAAGGCATCACCTGGTCCCCATTTTTATTTATTTTTCTATTCTAACATGTTTTCGATTTACTTTTTTTCTGGAAGTAAGAAACGCTTTAAAATAAGTTAAAACACAAACTTGTCTAGGTAGGTAGAAGAGTAACTTGTCTTGCCTTTGGTAACATTTGTTGCATATTTGTTTTTTCACCCCTTTTTTGTTCTGTTGACTTCAGTAAATAATACCCTACTATACAATGAAAGTTTGATTAGTCATTGATACCAGCGGTTTCAGATGGTGTGGGAAATCTGATCCTTTGTGCTTAGGACGTACTCTACAGCTACATCCTCAATCAGCAAAATTAAAGGCAGATTATGGAGAATGTATAAATCTTTATAAGTGTACAGTGGTCGATGGGAATATACTATCGAAGAATTTGGGGTGGGGGTGATGAATAAGAGCTGAGCATGGAGGCAAGAAATGGTTAAAATAATGTGCCATGTATAGGGAATATATTATGCTTTTATAAGCGAAATTAAGCCGTCTGTTTATTCATTCTAAACTACATCTCGCTCACACATCATCCACACGGCTGTTCTGCAGTATCATGGTTCTTCGATGTAGCTAGATATGAAACCCGAATGCCAATCCCTTTCAATTGTGATCCGATGTGTTTGTTTGTTTGTTATCTCTATTTATATAAAGTTAGATATGTGTATATATTTGAATGTCCAGGATTCACTCCTAAACTAATTAACCGATCGTTATGAATTTTGGAACACGACTGCTAGGCTCCAAATGTGTTAAGTTTCATGCAAAGAGCGTGGAAATCTTTCATGAAATTTTAATAAGTATCCAATTACCAATTACCTAAATTTCACTTGCTTGGAAGTATTTTAAAGGTTTTTAGGGGATATAATTTGGGCGCAGCCTCCCATTTAAATATTTCAAATTTGCATTGAATTAGATCCATAACACAATTAAGCAGGATTCTCTGAATTTCTTAAGCCTTAAATTTTCGACTTTTTCTAGAATCAAAACATATAATGGATTTCGATCAAAATTGGAATAAAAATTCTAGACATAAGGTTTAGTATCATTATATCTTGATTTTAATCTTTGTAAGGGGGTATAATATATATATATATATATATTCCATGAAAAATTGCCAGTATACTGAAATCATATGCCCTTAATAGGGTTAAGATGAAAGTTCATATACACTAAATGTACAAAAACAAGGAAATTCCCAAATTTTTACACTTTTATTGTCATTAAGGGTATGCGAGCACAACAGGGCTATGTATTTTACTGGTAGGAATTTTTCTTCAGCGCACCTCACACACTTCATCCACTCATGCATAGAGATTTATACTGTAGTGATGTGATAATGAAATGGTTTGGTTAGTATGTAGTCATACCCTTAATGACAATAAAAGTGTAAAAATTTGGGAATTTCCTTGCTTTTGTACATTTAGTGTATATGAATTTTCATCTTAACCCTATTAAGGGCATATGATTTCAGTATACTGGCAATTTTTCATGGAATGTCACTACTTTTGTAAAGGCTATGCCTCAATACAATGCCTTCTCATAACTGATATAGTTGGTAGTTTGACTAATCAAGGTATATGGTAAACTGAAATTAAAATGCCATCAACTAGAGCCTCTATCTCTGCCAAAAAACAGCTGAATCCATCAAATAGTTGATGAGATACAGGGTGGCACATACGTACGTACGTACACACATAACATGATTTCATGATTGAACTGTCTGGATCTCTGGGTTGCCTTGACTAATGATGCTTAAATTCTACACACTTATAGAACCTATCAAATAAAAAATTTTGTGCAAAGTTTTAACTAATTTGGTTTATTGGTTTTTGAGTTATGATTGATCAAAGAAATGAGATTTCCAGCATAGGCCATTCGTGAAGTCTATTAAGGGATGGAGCGCTCTCGTGCCTCCCTTGATATATATATATATATATATCCAACACATGCCAGCATGTAAAACAGACGTTAAACAGATTATGATGATATATAATTAAAAATCCTATAGTAATCTATATACTTCTAAAACTATCCCCCCTCCTTTCAGAGGTACTGTTTGGGAGGTAGGCTCCCTCAGCTGGGACTGACAAATGATCTTGCTATATGAACACATTTTAGTTTTTTATAACAATATACTATTCTAAGGACAATGCTCTCTGATTTAACTAAATTTTAATGGAGATTTGATGTCTACAACTGCATCTGACCCATTTCTCCGCTGTATTTTACTACCCTTGCTGCAGACCATGAATGGTGCTCAAATCTGTTGGACGGCTGAAAAAGTTTCAGCAAACCTTTGTAAGCTTTAGTTTTATGTTTTTGTCTTGTGTGTTCCTGTTTACAAGGGCAGGGTTAAACACAAACGCACTTGGTGTTAATGTGGTGAAAGTCCAGCTCTCCAAAAAGGGACACTCTGGATTGGAACAAAAATTTTAATTGCCTCTGTCTAGAAGGACTTCTCCTTCACTGACCGAGGACAGAAAAGACTAAGTGCAGCATCAGAATAGATACTATACTTTGCTATTAGTATCCTAGTGGGATGTCCTCTTCTCTTCCCTACAGCCACTCTTCTCATAGAAGAGAGGTTACTAGTCTTTCTCTACTCATTATTTTCATGTTAGGTGTTCGACTTCAATCTATGGTTCTCTCTTGTAAAACATTAACAACAAAAATTCTTCTAGCTACAACCACTGTTAATAATTTTCCTTTC
The DNA here is from genome assembly GCA_963556195.1 of Sepiola atlantica. Taxonomy (NCBI): domain Eukaryota; kingdom Metazoa; phylum Mollusca; class Cephalopoda; order Sepiida; family Sepiolidae; genus Sepiola; species Sepiola atlantica. The sequence goes on from OY744516.1 coordinate 93,131,418, forward strand.
TTCTTTTGCGTACCTAAAACTAAATAGAACTACTATGAGCAAAGTTTCTTTCCAAGAAGTATCTATGATACACAATACCACGGGGCTGCTTTCCAGCTGACTAGAACGTGGTCGTTTTCAAATTCAATGTTAACAAATTCTTGTTGATCCGTCTTCTTAAATCAAATTCTGCCCAGTTTCAACCATTGTTACCAATCCTCAGTGTTGTCTCACCGTCCACCTAATATTCATCAACCCTTATCCTCAGGTGGCTTTCGTGTCTTCATAAGCAATGATTTAAGTACATAAAAGTAATTTTTTTTTTCTTTAAAGCTATAGTCATACTGATTTAAAAAAAAAAAAAAAAATTTATGTGCCTTAACTTTTTATTTTAAACTAACCATCCGTTAGCATTTTGTGTTTTATGTATCCTTTCAAGTTTCCTATTACAAACTCTAATATTTTGATCCGAATTTGATATTTATGTATTGAAATATATCAAACACAGCTGGTGAAGTTGTTTTTTTAAAGTTGTTTTTTTAAAGTTGTTTTTAAGTTTTTTATTTTTATGTATAATGTTGCTTTAGTGATGAACACGTGTTTGCATAGGCAATTCCATTCTTTTGAAACTGTTAAATTATGAGCTGGGTACACAGAAAATTCTCATCATTCATCATTATCATCATCATCATCATCATCGGTTTAACGTCCATTTTACATGCTGGCATGCGTTGATGGCTTTAAGAAATTAACTTCCAAAGTAACCCATCTCTGATCATGTTTTTTTTTTTTTTTATCACTTTCTCCGATGCTTTCCTTGGCCTCCTCCTATGAACTAACCTGCTACCTCAACTGTTCTACATCTACTAACCCAAGAATTCTCATCCATTCTTTCAACGTGGCCATAACATCAAAGTCTACTCTTCTACACACATCTCCCTATACTGTCCAGATTTAATCTTTCTCTGTAGTCATTAGAACTAAGTCTGTCTTTAAGATTTGCATAACACATCCATCGTATCATTCTCATATCATTTCTCTCTCTATGCAACACATGTCCTCAACTGGCCAGGTTTGACTTCCATATCATCACACTGCATACACATGCTTGACAGGCTCTTTCTTTGGTCGACAGTGGTAAAGCTTTGCTGCTTAATAATAGAAGTTCCCTGAACTTAATCTTGCAATCACACTAGCACCTGCTCCACCCTGTGCTCCAATTGTATCACCAAGATAATAAAACTTCTCGACAATCTCAATAGTTTTGCCATCCAGATATATTTTCTCCACATTTGAGTTGTCAGACATCTACATTGTCTTAAACTTCCTGCACACAAATCGCTTATCCTCTTTCAACCTGTGAGAAAAATCAGATCTGTACAGGATTTGAACCGGTGTCCATAAATCTTTATGGAATTTCAAACGGAATCTTATTTAATCCATAGGGGGTAGCTTGCTCTCATTCCGTGAGTCATGATCGGCTGGAAGTCTTAAGTAATTGGTAATTGTATTAGTATTGCCCCCGTATTGAGGGTTGAACCATTAACCCTCGACGACTGTCACTTAGAACTGATTATACTTAGTACTTTTATCCATTGCGCCATGGGTCAGAGTTCAACAAGACTCAACCCAAAGAAGGTTGGAGGTTACATTGACCGAAACACAGTATTTATCTCACAATCAAACAAATTTGGATTGGAAATTCTAGTGCTGAACTAGATCACAGGAAGATAAAAAATTCCAGGATACAGGAGAAATTAAGTTCTATTGGTGCCTAAATACAGCGGGCAGTAAACAGCAGACAATGTAGAGGGTTCTACAAACGTTATTGGAACCTTGCTTATAGCTAAATGACAGTCTGTTTTTAATATCTCTAAACAGTGCTCAACTTTAATTTTTTAAACTGGCTTTCTAACAATATTATATATATATAATGTGTGTGTGTATTTAGGCAGTATTCTTTCATTTAAGCGAACATTGTTAATTCTTCTGCATGATTATACCTATCTTTTTATTTTTCTAATCTTTTTTGTGTCAAAATCAAAAAATGAATGAATATTCCATGTGCATCACTAGCATTTTCAATTTTTTTGTCGAATCCTCTTCGGGTGATAAAAATACAAATGAATAAAAAGCTGGAAAAAATAAGAGAATTTCAAAAAGCAGCCGAGAACACGTATGTGAAGTCGTTAGACATCAAAAGAACTGATGCAGTTCCAGAGGACGTTTATGATTTAAATTCCAGGACGCCAGAATTAGCGCCACAGGATAAATTGTATTACGTTAAGCATTTTAAAATGTTGTTACTCATTTCGTACGTAATGTTATTTATTATAGTTTGCTGGGTTTTAATAAAGATAGCTTCGAGTATCTTGAATTTTTAGGAATTAATTTTGGAATGTATTATTTTCGTGTTAACTAGAATTTGTCTTAAATCAGAGGAGGAGGGCAGTACATTCTGAAACTAATTTTAAAAAATACTTGAAGCCATCTTTATTAAAACCCAGCAACTTAAATAAGTAACATTACGTATGAAGCCAGTAACATTTTAAAATACTTAACGCAAATACAATTTATCCGGTGACACTAATTCTGACATCCTGGAATTTAAATTGTGAACGTTCTTCTGGAACTGCAGCAGTTTGTTATTTTGACATCTAGTGACTTGACATACGTGTTCTTGGCTACTTTTTGAAATTCTCTTTTCTCCAGATTGTTGTTCATTTCTTTTTATCACCCAAAGATGATTCGACGAAGAATCGAAAGTGCTCGTGATACTTATGGAACATTCATGAATCATTTTTGATACACAAAAAAGATTAGAAAAATCGAAAAAATAAAAAAAAACCTATAATCATACAAAAGAATTTTATGTTTAACGATATTTGTTTAAATATGTAATTTATTTGTTTATTTTATTTGCGATACTTTGGTCGAAAAAGCATTTTACCTAAATGCTAGGTGTGAATAATTTCCCCTTCATCAATGTGATGCCCCTATATGAGAGGCGACATATATTTAAAATATAATTATCCACGGACACTTGTTTCTTTATCTTATGATTCGTCAGCATGACACTGAAACCTCAGTAAGTGAAGCCGACACTCTACCACTGAACCAAACCCCACTCGTTAATGAAATGTATCGCTTTTATATAGACAGGCAGAGAAAAGAGAAAAATAAGCAGATAATCTTATGCGTTGGCATGGATGACACTGAAGACATCCATGGCAATAGATAAAGTTACCCCATCTTTTTTTCTTCTTGCATGTCAACATGTAAATAACATGAAGTCACCCCCCATCGCCCCACCTGCCTGTCTTCTATCTCCATTTATCTATTACGGTTTTCGTCACTCATTTCCGATAGTCTTAATAATAAAAACAAAATATAAAAATCTCGCCACATGAGTTTATGAATTGTATTTTTCTGTCCACTTTTTCTATTCATTGTTGAATTTTATCCTAACGTACATGTGTGTGTATATATATATATATATATATATATATATATAAGGAAGTGGTAGTATGTAGCCTGACTGTATCAACATATAGAAATTTAAATGTAATGTGAACAAATATCTTTCTACACAACCCTCCACTTTGTCCCCCCTCTTTAAATCTGGCCCCTAATTTACAGTAGCCTCTTCAGTCTCAGTGGCAATATTGCCTTATTTTAGGTGAACCAAATCTTAAAAAAAAAAATTATTTTTTATATAATATATATATATATTCATTGCGCTTTATGCTTACGCAATCTTCATGGTAGGATGATAATCAGGACCGGCGGGACAGTTATAAAAGTGTGTGTGGGGGGGGGGCTCTCCTAAAAAGTAGGGGGGGGGGCCGATTAAACACATGCATATATAACTTCATTATTGATGACCGTAAAGTGGGGGGGCCCAAGTCAAAAGGTGCCGCTGTCCATGATAATTACTGCCAGTCGAAGGATTCAAAATCAGTTTAAAGTCTGCTTTGACTCTGCAGCCTGATATTCAACCCCTTGGCTACCATGGGAAAGAAAAAAATTAAATTCTATGTAATGTCGAGTCGGCAGACATACACAGTAAGCTAGTCATAACAATGTTCTATGGTGGAATCCGGAACTTATATAAATATATAATTTTTTTTTTTTTTGTCGCTTTGTAGAGTAGCGGTTCCCAACACCAGGGTCACGTCTCAAATTAAGGTTGGAAGGGTATTTCTGAGGCTCGGCAGAGGGTCTTACAAAAATGTTAACTAGCTGTATGATAGATTTAATAGAAAAGCTATGCCATTTAAAATGTAATAATACGCATCGTCTCTTTCAATATCTAAATGAATGCGAAAGTTTTTGCCCATCTATCCTAACTATATAAAAATCAAAACGTGCTTATTTTATTCTGTGATACAAGATTACATTTTGTGATACCGTATATATAGTACACTGTAAGTACTCGGAAACACCTTTACGTCTTAATTTGTATATTTGTTATATAAACAACTTCTAATAAATTAATATTCTGTGATATACAGTTGTAATTTAGCATTGTCATGTTTTCTTATACATACGCAATGTTATCGTTGATAGTAAAACGTCTGATGTTGCGGAGAACATACTACTCTTTGAATTATTTATTTGCAGAAAATATTTAAAAAATTACATTTGGAACAAATGAGGCACAAGGCCATCAAAAGTGAGGAGGGAAAGGGGGTTGGTTATCCTTGGTCTCAAATGATAAAAATGTCTATCCTACTTTTAACTAGAATCATCTAGGTCACCACAATACCACATTTATTCTAGGGGTCGTCCAAATTGGTTCAAAATTTTTTATTTTTCATAAATATGGTTATAGAGAAAGAAATTCATTGGATTTAGCCAAAGGCCAAGGAACCATAAAAATGTTTTTATGGCTCAGCATTTTTAAATGAATGAAAAAAAAAAATGATTTAATCTATTGTATTATTTTTTGATAGAAGTGGGTAGTGTAGTATCGGTTCTCTTGTCGGTAAACCGTCCTCCCAAGAATTACCTCCTATTTTTTCAGGAGTTGGGGGTAATCCTCTCAGATATTGCATCCTTCTTTGTGGGAGGGGGTAGTGTAGTATCTGTTCTGTTGCGATGATGCCATACTCACAAACATTACCTTCTCTTTTCATGGGTTGAGCCTCCCAGTTATTACTTCCTCTTTTTTTGTGTGTGTGTGGGGGCAGTATAGTATATGTTCATTCCTCATGATACCATCCTTCCATGATTATTTTTTCCGTGTGTGGGGGGGGGTAATGTACTATCTGTTCAGTTGTCATGTCATCCTTCCTTTTCGGAGGGGGAGCGTTTGTCATGATACCATCATCTGTCATTACCTCCTTCTTTGAGGGTCTGTGTAGTATTTGTTCGTTCGCCATGATATCATCTTCCCAGGTTAGCAAAAATATGCGACTGGAGGGAGCATATAGTTACTAGTTTATGTATAAATATCTATTCCTTTGTTTAACATTAAGGGAGGTAATTCAGTATATGTTCAAGCGAATGCAAGCAGCATCATCAGCTGATGGCTGGGTTTTAGTATTGTTTGTAAAGGAAATGGGAGTTTGGTTTGGTTTAGTATTTTATTTATTTTTTTATACTAATGAGTCACCACTTACCAATGCCAAAAGCCACTCGAGGATAAAGGTTAATGAGATTGTCAACTGAATGATGAACAATACTATGAGAGGACTGAAAATAATGGGTGACATGTACAAAATTTGATTACTTAATTTAAGAGGACGGCTCAACAAGTATTTTTGAAATCGAATTTGAAGCCAACTCTGTAGCCTGCAGGGAAGCAGCCCCATGGTAACATAAAAGATGTTTTTGTGTAACTAGAGTAAATTCTCTGTTTAGGTATGCATGTGTAATTTGTAGTGGCAAATCTGAATGTTTATGTTGCTGTGTGTATCTGTTTGCTGAGTGACATCATACCAAGCAGCAGCTAACTTGAAGTATTAGTATTGTTAGTAAACAAAACAACTTATTTTTTTTCCAAGTCACTTGAATTATAAAAATGATGGGTAATGTGAAAATGTGTGTATATGTATGTGTATATATATATATATAATAATAATAAAAACAAGTAAAGGATGAGAATAAAAATTGTATAAAATACAATGTCTATTTAGTACTCAGTTGTTCAAAACAAGGGGTTTCAAATACAATAAATTTTATTATTCCTTCCTTAAACCATGGGTTTTCAAAGAATGAAATCTTATCGTAAGAGAAATGCAAACCAATAAATTTGTAAAGGGAAATTACCAAAAGTCATAATTTGAAAAAATATAAAGATAATTGTTGTGAAGTTGTTCCACAGTAAATAATAAATAAAGGAAGTCAAGTCGAGGGTTGGTTTAACAAGTGTATTAACAAAGTAAGAAAGTGACTAGCTCTTGGCTAGACAGTTACAAGACTGTGTTTTGTCTTCTGGTGTCTCGCACTATTTATAGTGACAACCGGTGTTGTTTCTCCTGTATAAGAACGGCCGGTGTAACACCCCCCTTTGAAAATATCCCCTCTGGGGATTAATAACGTTTTTGTTTGGGAATCACCATCATCAACTCAGTCGATTTCCGTTTTCTATTTGATCTCCTAATCTCAGGAGCAGTCTCTGGTTATTCATTGAAGTCAATTTTTTCTTCTGATGGATTTTTTTAATGTGCGACACTCCGTTTTCCTCTATGTCACGACTGTCCTGTTTCAACGCAACAAAACGTTCAGTCTTCCGCTAAGTTTTGTATTGTTAGACATGGCTCATTTTCGAGTTTATTTAAAACACGACGTCTGATTTCAGAGTCTTTATTTAAGACCAGACCTTGCAAGAATATTAAACATTTAAAATTATCCGATGATAATTCCTCTAATTTAAAATCGTCGCAAAGTTTATTTACTATACTTGCATACGTAATGTAGTCGTCTTCCTCTCTTCTATTGACATTCATACACTTATATCTCCTGTGGAAAAGAAGTTTTTGTAGAAAACAGTTCTGTTAGTAAAGTAACTGCCTCCTGGAAGTTCAACTCACTGGTCTTTTTTGGAAGGATAAAATTCACGAACCTTGTATGCTCGGCAGCTCCTAATTTTCTTAGCAAAAATCTAACTTTTTTAGAGTCTGTCCATGTACTGCAGTCCAATACAAAAATATCCTCATATCTTCTATAGAAGTGAGCAAAAGTGACATCGTCTTCTGGATTATAATTGAAAATTTTGATAGCGCTCTACACAGCCGTCTGGGAGAATGCATTATGATTCTCGTTTGCTTTCGTTAACTGTGTTGCCTCCAGAAATTTTCTCTGTTCCTCCTGTGTTTTTATCAAGAGTTCTTCGAAGTGTTTCTGCTGTTGTAGCAGTTTTTCTTGGAATCTTTCTTCTCGTGTTGTCGCCAGCTCTTTTTGTTCAGCATGCATTTTTCTTTGGGCTTTTTGCTGTTTCAACAACTCTCTTTTAAATTTCTCCTCAATTTCAACTTGTTTTCTTTGAAGATCCATTTGTTGTTCAACTTGCTGTCTTTGGAACGCAACATTTTGTTCCGTTTGGAATTTAAGTAATTAAAAAAGAATCTTTGAATTCAGTGTCTATCATTCACGAATTCAAGTTATGCACCACACAATTTACACTTGTAAAAATAAATCAGTTTTCCCCACAACGTGCTTAATATAATTAGTTTGCTAAACTAATACACAAAACAAGAAATATATTATTCCTTAATAAAAAAAATTCAATCCCAGTTCTTCTGTTTGAAAAACAAAACTAAGGAAAAAAAAAAAAATTTTTTTTTTTTTTTTTTATATATGTGTACGTAGTTTTACAAAACCAAGTCCGTCGCTATAAGCCTAATAAGACTAGTTTTATGGGAAATCTTTTTAACCCCTTTTCATTTTGCAAAAATGCAACTTGCTTATTTAACAGTTCTTTGTTAGAAGCACAAATGACTTACGCGAATATATTTTTTTACTGTCTGTCTTTTGCTCTCGACAATTCTGTGGTAGACCGTTTTAATAAATAGTCAATCCGGATTTTGCTCAAATATCAGATGTTGTCCTAATAATAACGACAAACTTACACAATATCTGTAATAGTTGACGCGGATAACATTTATCTTAACGAGTCAGTGAAACTTGAAGAGAAAAATAAAGGTATCAGTGTATTCAATTATTTCAATAATTGAAAATGTCTTACGCGTTTTTTAGTTTTCGATTTTTGGTAGCAAGTTTTGAATTTGTTTTTTTTTTGTTTTTTTTTCGCTTAACTATTCAGTAGTTAATTTGCTGTTAATCCTTGCGAATCCAAATATCTGACTAAGATGGGTTTTTTGCCGTGAAGATCTTGCGAATCACTTTGGGTGATTTTTTTTTTTGCAGTGAACTCGTTTCGATTCCTCGTCGCCAATCTGTTGTGAAGTTGTTCCACAGTAAATAATAAATAAAGGAAGTCAAGTCGAGGGTTGGTTTAACAAGTGTATTAACAAAGTAAGAAAGTGACTAGCTCTTGGTTAGACAGTTACAAGACTGTGTTTTGTCTTCTGGTGTCTGTCACTATTTATAGTGACAACCGGTGTTGTTTCTCCTGTATAAGAACGGCCGGTGTAATAAGATAAAAAAATGTCCAATGCAAAAAGAAAAGTTTAAGAATTTAGGAAAAAGTTAATTGTTGAAGGCGCCATGAGAGCTTGTAGCAGCAGGTTCGAAGAACGGTAAAAGCCAAGAAAAAATTGGCATAAAAAATTGTAAAATCCGTTGAATTTGATGGAAAGGCAAAAACCATTAAATGGCCCAGATAATCCAGTTGGAAAAAGTTGCAGTGTAAAAGTTTAGGATGTGAGTGATGTATTAAAAGCCGTTAGGAAAACTTCTATGAAGTTAATTAATTCAAAGTGAAATAATATATATATATATATATATATATTACGAGCAGTATTCACCCGGCGTTGCCCATGTGGAAATATGTTGCTGGTCGAAAATGATTTTAAAGAAAAGTTAATAACATTTGCAATATGAGGTCAAGTAATCAAATAAAGAAAACAATTTTTTAAAATTGTTAGCGTAGTAATGTTTTCTTAAAAAATACTTGTTGACACTGCGTTTCTTACAGTAGACTGAAAAACAGGAAATGGCTTTCATGGATCGAAACAAATTATTTTAAATCTTAAAAATACCAGTAAAAATAATTTAAATATTTAAAACCTTTTTTAAATACATTCTTCACCGAGATATTATTGTTTAATTTTAATTTTTGTTTTATGAAACCAAGAAAATCTATTCAAAAATAAAAAATGAATGTCATTTATTTTAGGTTCTAATATATTTCAGTTGTTTTATGGACCTAACCGATAATTGCTCTTAGTGACCCCAGATGTAATCAAAGGAAAATTTCAATGATGTAGAAAATATTTGAAATAATATACTTACTGTGAAACATTTAACCCTTATTTGAATGTTCTAACTGTTAACATATCTATTTCCATGACACACACACACACACACACACACACGCACACACACATAACAGCCTGGGACAAATTCTTTTTAAAATGTAAATATAAAAGCAAGTTCAATTTACTGGTAACAGCTTTCACTATTAACAAGGCAGTGATTGCTTTTTAGTTGATATAATCTCTGGGAAAAAGTCACAGGTGTGCACAATCGAGAAGGGGGGTAATGAAAAAATAAATTCCTATGAGCTGGACACGTGTAAAAACATTTTACTTAGTATTGCTAGTTTTTAAGATATATGTAAAGCATATTTCATGCGTTAGATTAAAAGGCTTTAAAATCAAACAAATGTTAAGTTTTAACGCGCACGGTCTCTCTGTACAAGGGTTTATGATGACAACCTGACATGAGGATACTTCATCCTCGAATAAACCCTGACCAAGAGATGTTACTTCAAGTAACAGCACTTAGCTGGATACTCCACCAGACTAGATGAATTTTTGTCCTGGAATCCGGTGAGACCACAAAAAAGATATACTACAACATAGTTAACTGGTCAATTGGGGAGAAGAAAATGAATGTTCTTTACTAACTCAAAGTTTGAGAGATCAAGGCGAACTTTAATGGAATATTCGAATATCTATGTATCTCATATAAAGATTAAGTGTTAACCCCAGGAAGAGGCCTCTTGATTTCTGAGAACTTACACTGAAGTAAAATAAATAGATAAATAAAATACATACACACATAATATATTAGAAAAATGACTATCCCAACACACGCACACACACACATATATATATATATATATATATATATATATATAAATAAAAATCTTTGAACTTACTGATGGTTGTTTAATAGGAGGTTATGTCTCATACTTACTGGATATGCTTTGAACTAATATACTTACTGGATATGTTTTTTTTAAATAATATACTTACTGGATATGTTTTTTTTGAAATAATATATTTACTGGATATGTTTTTTTTTAAATAATATACTTGATATGTTTTTTTTTTAAATAATATACTTACTGGATATGTTTTTTTAAAAATATAATATACTTACTGGATATGTTTTTTTAAAAAAATAATATACTTGATATGTTTTTTTTAAAAAATAATATACTTGATATGTTTTTTTTGAAATAATATACTTACTGGATATGTTTTTTTAAAAATAATATACTTACTGGATATGTTTTTTTAAAAATAATATACTTACTGGATATGTTTTTTTAAAAATAATATACTTTCTGTAGCAATACACATGAAAATTTTAAATTGCTTAAAATATCTCAATAATGGCATATATAGAAAGAGCTTGATGATCTAAGAAAGAATCTTTTTAAATTTTTTAAATCTGACTAAAAATAAGGAAGTTATGACTATTTTTGTGCCTCACACGATTGGATATTTTCCCCTCTTTAAGACCATATGCGTTTCGTCACATTTTTTACACTAATTTTTCAGTAAAAATGTTATATCTTTGTTAAAATACAAGATTAAGCAATGAAATTTACCATATAAATGTATTTTTGTACAAGGAATCAGAATGTGCCACTGAAAATATCCAGAAATTAATGGTTTCCAAGTAATCTGCACTAAGTGCACATAAATATGCTGCAATACCTTAAAAATACCATGTATCCATTAAAAGAAAGAAGTTAGAAAACTCGAAGTTGAATTGTAATACATTTTATGTACAAGAAACTAAAATCTAATACTAGGACTGTTTAAAAATGAATATATTGCAAGATTTCTTTGGCATTATTGTAGATTAACACCTTCCACTAACTCACCCCCTTACCTCCCCAAAATATGAGATTCTACTTTTTTTTTTTAGACAATTAAAAAAAATTGAAAAACTTGGCAGAAAGAAAGAAACAAAAACAATTATTTTAGAATTTAGAGTGGGGATCAGTTTCACATAAAATAATCCCCCATTTCAAGGCCATTCTAGCGTTTTAGGACAGTTAATTATTTTTTCTATGGGAGATAAATCCTGTGCGTTTTTTTTTCTTTTTTTTTAGACGATTATGAGAGTCTTTGTGGGAGGAGGGGGGCTTACCACTTGAACTTCAGGTTAGTGGTAGGGCAAGGGGCAATTAAGTGTGAACACCTTGAAAACTTAGCAGAAAGAAAAAAAACCAATTCATTTAGAATTTCGAGTGGGGGATTAGTTTCACATATATTTAATGTAGAATAATTCACCATTTCCGGGCCATTCTAGCGTTTTAGGGCATTAATCAATTTTTTCTATGGCAAATAAATCCTGTGCGTTTTTTTTTTTTTTTTTATGGGGTCTGCTTTTTTTTTTCTTTTTTTTTTCTTTTTAGACGATTATGTTTGGTTTTAATGGCCTTTTTTGTAGGATTAGGGCTTCCTACTCGGACTTAGGGTTAGTGATAAGATTAAGGAAGGGGTTTTGTTTTGAATGGAGGTTGCCATTCGGACTTAGGGTTAAGGGAGTTTTTTAGGGGGTGGCTTGCCACTCATATTTAAGGTTAATGGTACGATACGTTCAAGAAGGCATTTTTAGGAGGTGGGCTTGTTAGCTGTACCTAGAGTTAATGGTAGAGTAATTATTTATTTTATAAATTTCACTAAAAGGCAAGAATGGCCGGGAAATCGGAGATCATTTTACATTAAATTTATATGCGAAACTGATCCCCCACTCTAAATTCTAAATTATTTTTTGTTTTCTTTTTTCTTTTTTTCGCCAAGACTTTAAGGGTGTATACACGTAATCGCCTAAAAAAGTAGAATCTTAATTTTTTTTTTAAATTGGCGACTAGAAAGTCATTACTACTAGAAGTTCGAAAGTTGAGTGAAAACCAGTATTTTTTAAAGTATTTTTTATAAAAGAACCAAATAGGATTAACTTTTTTAAGCACAAAAATATTTTTGTCTTATTTTTACAAAGTTTTACAAGACTAGTTAGCTGCTGCTGTTATATCAGCAATACTAGCAGCCATTGTTGACTTTCGCTCAAAAAAAGGACTATTTTTTTCGGATAAGGTAATTTAAAATTACTACTACGGAAAGACAAAACAACATACAATTATAATTTTAATGCATAAAAAAAGATGAAAGATTAATTTATTTACTAGTTGGGTACTAAAAATGTAACATTTTTTATATTCATATTTTCAAATTTTTCAAATTCGTTCTAGAATTAAAATAAACAAATCGCCTCGTGTTTATAACTGCTATTACTGCAGCTACTACAATGTTTTTCAAACTATAAATAGAAAACGCTTTTTTTCCGGATAGGGTCATGAAATATCAGGACTACCAAAAGAGAACACATATATACAATTATAATTTTAATGCATAAAAAAGTAAAATGATTGATTTACTTACTAATTGGGCGACGGAAATGTATTTTGCAAAAATGTTCCACCGGCGGCGAGTTGAAGTCTTATTTTTAAAATTTCAAAAAAATGAATGAGCCGAATTACTTCATACACCGACAAACATTAAAAGTGATACTTTCTCTGATTAGTCTCCAAATTTCAGGACGAAATTCCACACACAGCAATGGTACAAGACTTTTAAACGAAGGGGGGGTAAAAAAAAAGTGACGTAAATTGCTGAAAATAGCGTTAACATTTTTTTGCCTTTATTTGCTCAAGACTCTTAAAAATATATAATGTATATTATTATTCATGAATGCACCTGAAAGGATATTCATTTCCTAACAAAATGATGGTATTTTGAGCACTTAAAGTGCTTTAGTTTTTAAGATATGACTATTTTAATAGAACTACCCTCAAATCTGCGATTATCCAAACAGTTTTCTGGTCGATGTGTATTGCTACTTACTGGATATGTTTTTTTTTTTGAAATAATATACTTACTGGATATGTTTTTTTTGAAAATATACTTACTGGATATGTTTTTTTTAAAAAATAATATACTTACTGGATATGTTGTTTTTTTTAAAAATAATATACTTACTGGATATGTTTTTTTTTGAAATAATATACTTACTGGATATGTTTTTTGAAATAATATATTTACTGGATATGTTTTAAAAAAAATAATACTGAAATTTTATGTTTTTTTCCTATGTAATATTGTAAATGGTGCTGATAAACAGACTGTTTGGAGTTATTAAAGTATAATACAAAATAAAAATTTTCCAAATTGTCTTGGAAACTATCGTACATCAAATAATCGTTGTTTTAATTCTTGGAACTGATATAAACAATGTTTTAATATTGTCTGTCTCAACTTATATGTGTATATATATATATTTGTATATATATAATTAGAGGATTAAGACCTCAACACCAAAACAAATAATAAAAAAATAATTATGGAAAAAATAAAATAATATTCAGTTTAATGTCTGTTTTTGTATGCTGGCATGCGTTAGATGGCTTTAAGAAATTTACTTCTAAAATGACCTATCTCTGACCAGGTCTTTATCCCTCTTTATCTCAAATCCATCCTAATCACTTCCTCCCATGTTTTCCTTGGTCTTCTCTTGTAAACTGAACCGTGAGCAGGTTCAGTTCATAGTGAAAGGCCATAATATTTCACTGGTGTGACACTACTGTAAACCTACTTTTGCCCCCCCCCTCGTGTGTGTGTGTGTGTATATATATATATATATATATATATATATATTACTATAATGAAATCATACAATTATTTAACTATAGCAGAGACCGTCAGTTTCACGCAGGAAGTGAATGTCCAGCGTGTTATCAGTCTTTCAAGTCATACATGGCAAAATTAGTAGCTCTTCAGAAAGAAGTACAGAATGTTGTATTGAAAAATATTAGCCGTCTATAATGCAGTATTTTTCTAGAAAGATGTGTGAGTCTTTGGACAAAAAGAAAGTATGGGGCCGTTGTTAATTGTATAATTTCACCATAATAAAAGTTTATCACTTGTATTTGCAATTGAGAACTCTGTCGTTTTTTTTTGTATTTTTTTTATGAAAAAATATTTTATTAAGCTTTTTCTTTTTTGTTCGGAACTTAATGAGTCAGTCCTGAGTATCGACAGAGAATCCTAAAGCAGTTTATGACTTGAACGACACTTTATTTTATGTGGGCAAATCGAACACCCACATATTCAAGGAAATGGCTGAATCCTTAGAAAATGACCCCCAGTTTATAGTAAACTGGAGCCAGAAATAGATTATATTTAATGCTAACAAAAAAAATTGATTTCTTTTAATAATTATAAGAGACCTTTCCAACCATGAATGCCATAGATGATAACACCCTTCCTGAGCGTCCAACGTTCAAACTCCTCGGCCTAACATTCACAGGCAACATGAATTGGAATAAATACATAGAATATACTGTCAAGTTTGCTGCAAAGAAGGTCGGTTCCCATCTCCCGGACTAGTAAACTTCTCACCTGCCAGTATCCTATATCTCTAAAGCCACCATTCGCCCATGCCTGGAGTATTGTTGCACCATTCACCAGTCTCTCCCTCTTAGGCAATGTTGCATCTCTGTACTTGTTTTACAAGTACTACCACGGAATATGCTCGAATGAACTTACTGCACTTGTACCCTCTCAACATAAATACCCCCCCCCCCCCCCCCGACAAACCTGACTAGCAGCAAAATCCAACCCCTTCAGATGCCGGGAAACTTTTTACTCTAATAGCTTCTTTCTTCAGACCGTTTGTCTTTGGAAGTACCTCTCTGATCCCCTGATTCTACCAACATGCAGAAACTTAAATATAATGTAAGCAAGCATCTTGCTGCATAACTCCCCACTAAGCATGCCCCTATGAATCTGACCCCTAATCACAGTAGCCCTTTACGTCTCGGTGGCAATATGCCTTGTTTGGGGGGAATTAAAGTAAAATAATATTTTAAAAATATTTTTTAATTTTTTTAACGCTAGAATCGTTTTAATCCCTAACCTAACTCATCGCATGCTTAGTGTCCTCTGCCTTTTTACACGTTTTTCTGCTGCGGCCATTTCTTGGACTGACTGAATTCTCCGCCGATATTCGGAAATGACTATGTAAGTACTGAAATCCTCTGGATACCCATTCATTATAAGTACCTTTTTAACGGTCCCGAACAATCTATTAATGTTCTTGAAAAAAATGTTAACTATTGTAGATCAACACCATCAACTTAATTAACCCCTCCCTCAGAAATGAGTCGTTTTTTAAAAAAATTTTATTTATAAGCGATTACATGTGAACACCCCTGAAAAACGTGGTATAAAAAAGTAAGTATTTTACAATTTAGAGTAAGGGATCAGTTTCGCATATAAATTTACCGTAAAATAATACCCTATTTCCAGACCATTCTAGCGTTTTAGGGTATTAACCAATTTTAAAAAAAATTCCTATGGGAGATAAATACTGTGCATTGCTTTTCTTTGGGTGAGGATGGGGGTCTACTTTTTAGGTGATTGTGTAGTTTTCTGACCTTGCCACTTAGTTAATTGCAAAAATAAAATTTTTCTTTTTCCAAGTTTCTCAGGGTATTCATGTGTAATCGTCTGACAAAGTAGAATTTCATTCATTGGGGGTGATTCAGGGGAGGGTGTTATCTACAATTTTATCAAAAAATGTGAACGTAAAGTCATATATAAAAAAAAAATTATGTGTCTTTCTTAACCCTACCAGTTACCCTAAGTCTGGGTAGTAATATGAAAAATAAATAATAAAAAAGACTGAAAAGGTGCGCAACGTGGATGTAATATACCGTTAAAAATCAATTTCATCTATCAACAAAATCGCTAAACTAATTGGATTATAACATTTCAAAAAAACAAAATCTTTTAAAATTTTTATTCAATGTTTTTAATGACATATGTGTAATTCAATATAAAAAAAATTTGACAAAAAAAAACATTAAATACAATGTTTTTATGCATAAAGTTTAAAGATTCTTCCAAATTTAAACTGAAATATTTTTGAACAACACAAGGAAGATTATGATCCTTACGGGCCACCATAGATGTCGGTGTTTACATGTTGTTCACACCGCTTCCTTTAAAAATCTATTAGAGGAGAAGGAGGAGTAGAAAAAAGATTATTTGCGGCAGTTTTTAAGCAACCACCACTACAAATATTGTAACTTTTAGTTTTTTCATTTGTAAACAGACTTCCTTATTCTCTTTTTTCTTTTCTTTCTTCTCTTTTCTATCCTTTCTTCTCTCTCTCTTATTTTCTCTTTTCTTTTCTCTCTGTTCTATTTTCTTTCTTCTCTCTCTCTGTTCTATTTTCTTTCTTCTCTCTCTCTGTTCTCTTTTCTTTCTTCTCTCTCTCTGTTCTCTTTTCTTTCTTCTCTCTGTTCTCTTTTCTTTCTTCTCTCTCTTCTCTTTTCTTTCTTCTCTCTCTTCTCTTTTCTTTCTTCTCTCTCTTCTCTTTTCTTTCTTCTCTCTCTTCTCTTTTCTTTCTTCTCTCTCTTCTCTTTTCTTTCTTCTCTCTCTTCTCTTTTCTTTCTTCTCTCTCTTCTCTTTTCTTTCTTCTCTCTCTTCTCTTTTCTTTCTTCTCTCTCTTCTCTTTTCTTTCTTCTCTCTCTTCTCTTTTCTTTCTTCTCTCTCTTCTCTTTTCTTTCTTCTCTCTCTCTTCTCTTTTCTTTCTTCTCTCTCTCTTCTCTTTTCTTTCTTCTCTCTCTCTTCTCTTTTCTTTCTTCTCTCTCTTTTCTTTCTTCTCTCTCTTTTCTTTCTTCTCTCTCTTTTCTTTCTTCTCTCTCTTTTCTTTCTTCTCTCTCTTCTCTTTCTTCTCTCTCTTCTCTTTTCTTTCTTCTCTCTCTCTTCTCTTTTCTTTCTTCTCTCTCTCTTCTCTTTTCTTTCTTCTCTCTCTCTTCTCTTTTCTTTCTTCTCTCTCTCTTCTCTTTTCTTTCTTCTCTCTCTCTTCTCTTTTCTTTCTTCTCTCTCTCTTCTCTTTTCTTTCTTCTCTCTCTCTTCTCTTTTCTTTCTTCTCTCTCTCTTCTCTTTTCTTTCTTCTCTCTCTTCTCTTTCTTTTCTCTTTTCTTTCTTCTCTCTCTTTTCTCTTTTCTTTCTTCTCTCTCTTTTCTCTTTTCTTTCTTCTCTCTCTTTTCTCTTTTCTTTCTTCTCTCTCTGTTCTCTTTTCTTTCTTCTCTCTCTGTTCTCTTTTCTTTCTTCTCTCTCTGTTCTCTTTTCTTTCTTCTCTCTCTGTTCTCTTTTCTTTCTTCTCTCTCTGTTCTCTTTTCTTTCTTCTCTCTCTGTTCTCTTTTCTTTCTTCTCTCTCTGTTCTCTTTTCTTTCTTCTCTCTCTGTTCTCTTTTCTTTCTTCTCTCTCTGTTCTCTGTTCTCTTTTCTTTCTTCTCTCTCTGTTCTCTGTTCTCTTTTCTTTCTTCTCTCTCTGTTCTCTGTTCTCTTTTCTTTCTTCTCTCTCTGTTCTTTGTTCTCTTTTCTTTCTTCTCTCTCTGTTCTCTTTTCTTTCTTCTTTCTCTGTTCTCTGTTCTCTTTTCTTTCTTCTCTCTCTCTGTTCTCTTTTCTTTCTTCTCTCTCTCTGTTCTCTTTTCTTTCTTCTCTCTCTCTCTGTTCTCTTTTCTTTCTTCTCTCTCTCTCTGTTCTCTTTTCTTTCTTCTCTCTCTCTCTGTTCTCTTTTCTTTCTTCTCTCTCTCTCTGTTCTCTTTTCTTTCTTCTCTCTCTCTCTGTTCTCTTTTCTTTCTTCTCCCTCTCTCTGTTCTCTTTTCTTTCTTCTCCCTCTCTCTGTTCTCTTTTCTTTCTTCTCCCTCTCTCTGTTCTCTTTTCTTTCTTCTCCCTCTCTCTGTTCTCTTTTCTTTCTTCTCCCTCTCTCTGTTCTCTTTTCTTTCTTCTCCCTCTCTCTGTTCTCTTTTCTTTCTTCTCCCTCTCTCTGTTCTCTTTTCTTTCTTCTCCCTCTCTCTGTTCTCTTTTCTTTCTTCTCCCTCTCTCTGTTCTCTTTTCTTTCTTCTCCCTCTCTCTGTTCTCTTTTCTTTCTTCTCCCTCTCTCTGTTCTCTTTTCTTTCTTCTCCCTCTCTCTGTTCTCTTTTCTTTCTTCTCCCTCTCTCTGTTCTCTTTTCTTTCTTCTCCCTCTCTCTCTCTGTTCTCTTTTCTTTCTTCTCCCTCTCTCTCTCTGTTCTCTTTTTTTTCTTCTCCCTCTCTCTCTCTGTTCTCTTTTCTTTCTTCTCCCTCTCTCTCTGTTTTCTTTTCTTTCTTCTCCCTCTCTCTCTGTTCTCTTTTCTTTCTTCTCCCTCTCTCTCTGTTCTCTTTTCTTTCTTCTCCCTCTCTCTCTGTTCTCTTTTCTTTCTTCTCCCTCTCTCTCTGTTCTCTTTTCTTTCTTCTCCCTCTCTCTCTGTTCTCTTTTCTTTCTTCTCCCTCTCTCTCTGTTCTCTTTTCTTTCTTCTCCCTCTCTCTGTTCTCTTTTCTTTCTTCTCCCTCTCTCTGTTCTCTTTTCTTTCTTCTCCCTCTCTCTCTGTTCTCTTTTCTTTCTTCTCCCTCTCTCTCTCTGTTCTCTTTTCTTTCTTCTCCCTCTCTCTCTCTGTTCTCTTTTCTTTCTTCTTCCTCTCTCTCTCTGTTCTCTTTTCTTTCTTCTCCCTCTCTCTCTCTGTTCTCTTTTCTTTCTTCTCCTTCTCTCTCTCTGTTCTCTTTTCTTTCTTCTCCCTCTCTCTCTCTGTTCTCTTTTCTTTCTTCTCCCTCTCTCTCTCTGTTCTCTTTTCTTTCTTCTCCCTCTCTCTCTCTGTTCTCTTTTCTTTCTTCTCCCTCTCTCTCTCTGTTCTCTTTTCTTTCTTCTCCCTCTCTCTCTCTGTTCTCTTTTCTTTCTTCTCCCTCTCTCTCTCTCTGTTCTCTTTTCTTTCTTCTCCCTCTCTCTCTCTCTGTTCTCTTTTCTTTCTTCTCCCTCTCTCTCTCTCTCTCTGTTCTCTTTTCTTTCTTCTCCCTCTCTCTCTCTCTCTCTGTTCTCTTTTCTTTCTTCTCCCCCTCTCTCTCTCTCTCTCTGTTCTCTTTTCTTTCTTCTCCCTCTCTCTCTCTCTCTGTTCTCTTTTCTTTCTTCTCCCTCTCTCTCTCTGTTCTCTTTTCTTTCTTCTCCCTCTCTCTCTCTGTTCTCTTTTCTTTCTTCTCCCTCTCTCTCTCTCTGTTCTCTTTTCTTTCTTCTCCCTCTCTCTCTCTCTGTTCTCTTTTCTTTCTTCTCCCTCTCTCTCTCTCTGTTCTCTTTTCTTTCTTCTCCCTCTCTCTCTCTCTCTCTCTGTTCTCTTTTCTTTCTTCTCCCTCTCTCTCTCTCTCTCTCTCTCTGTTCTCTTTTCTTTCTTCTCCCTCTCTCTCTCTCTCTCTCTGTTCTCTTTTCTTTCTTCTCCCTCTCTCTCTCTCTCTCTCTGTTCTCTTTTCTTTCTTCTCCCTCTCTCTCTCTCTCTCTGTTCTCTTTTCTTTCTTCTCCCTCTCTCTCTCTCTCTCTCTCTCTGTTCTCTTTTCTTTCTTCTCCCTCTCTCTCTCTCTGTTCTCTTTTCTTTCTTCTCCCTCTCTCTCTCTCTCTGTTCTCTTTTCTTTCTTCTCCCTCTCTCTCTCTCTCTCTGTTCTCTTTTCTTTCTTCTCCCCCTCTCTCTCTCTCTGTTCTCTTTTCTTTCTTCTCCCTCTCTCTTTCTCTGTTTTCTTTTCTTTCTTCTCCCTCTCTCTCTCTCTCTCTCTGTTCTCTTTTCTTTCTTCATCCTTCTCTCTCTGTTCTCTTCTCTCTCTCTCTTCAATTTTCTTTCTTTCTTCTCTCTCTCTCGTTGTGCCAGTCCCAAGTTGTCGTTTTACTCATTATATCAACAAAATTTTCTTATGCTAAGTAGAATCACAACTCCAGCTTTATTTGCTGGAGGTTATAAATGAAACTAGTGTTCCCAGTTTGAATGGCAGACTTGCAAAATGAGATTTTCCCGGACCATAAAATATAAGTTCAATCATCACAATCCTTTAGCTAAGAGCCACAGTTGGCTACTCTTGCCATGACATGCACACAGCTCCCACTGACTGCCAGCTCTCTCCGAAAACCTAACTTTCTATTATGACCAGAGCCCCACCAACACCATCTCCTGTGTCCTTTTCTCCTGACAAGAGATCTTGGATTCCAGTCTTTCTCAGCGGTCACCACCACTTGAGATGTCCACCGGAGACGGGATTATCATGGAGACAATCTACGAACATTACTTTTGAGTCTCAACATGACTCCTTGTCTTTATGAGGCACTTATTTTATTTCAAAGAGAAATAAAATTCTGTGTGGTCTAAAATACAACCCCCCCTCCCCTTTTCCTTTGGTCAAGCATCTATCATCTGCACCATCTAAAAAATTATAACCACCTTGATATCTTAGATGTATGGACTGCATAGTCCCATCTTAACCTGTTGTTCACTTGTTACTTGTAGTTGAGTTTACAACAGCTATGTCTATAGTGCCATGTTACATGTGAGTAAATGCTGGGCTCCCACTAACTCCGTCTTTTTGAGGATGCAGAGGAATGACATGGCTATGGTTCAGTGAATTTCTGTGCGCTTTGGCGACAGTTCTGACTTTCTACTATTGAGGCTGAAAGTGCCCGAACTAGAGTTGGTTCTGCATTGTGATTGGCTATCCATCTCGTGTGACCTTTCTTATGACTGTTGTGTATGGACTGCCATGATTCAAAATTTAGTGAATTTGGTGCCTCCGGGTGGTGCGCCCATATACAGCGTGCCACCTCTTGCATCAACTCCATAACACGCCTGGATATCCCTGGCACTAGAGAGTATGGTATACCGAGGAAGACCTGGCTTGAATACCTAAGAAGTGATGTAACTGCATGCAACTTGACTGTCAACCCTTTGGAGAGCAGGCATGGGACAAAATCTGGTGTGTCTCACTCTGGAGTTTGGGACACTCTCATCACCCTAAAGAGGGTAGAAAGTAGACCTTGGATTGACTCTTGGTAGCCTCGTAACTCTCGCTTCCCTAATGCTATCCTTTAGTCCTCACATTCCATGAGCGATTTTTCTGACAAAGAGGGAAGAATAGCTGTTTTCTGGGTCAGAATCTAACCATCTAACACTTATTGTTGGCTGGTTTTTGACCTTGAAGTATTTTTTTTTTTAGCTCCTTACATCAAGTGGCTTCATGCCTTGTCTGGAGCTATTTCCATAAAGAAAATACGAAAATGTGATGAATAGTAGAGGCTACTTTCAAGATGATGATATTACCAGAGACGCACTGATTAACGCTCATAAATCCGTGTGAATCTTTCAACTCATTTCTTGTAAATAAAATTTTCTTATCTGTGACGTGATCAACGTTTATGCTTTATTGTATCTGCAATTCTTTAATCCAGTTCATACAACATTTGTAAACACGGATACTCGACCATGAGTAATATCTACAGGTGACCAGGGTTGCAGAGTTGGAAGGTATAAGGTCGAACTCCAGCTCCTTATTTTAAAGTCTTCCAATATTCAGCCTGTCTGTTGATTCTTCAGGGATTAACAAATCAGACTCCTAGTATTCTTAAGAGTTTGACTCGGACTTCTTCCAAAACCTCGGACTCCTTCCAAAACCTCGGACTCCTTCCAAAACCTCGGACTCCTCAACCCTGCAGGCAACATTTGATAATTGTTTTGACCATGGTTGAAGATATCCATTTACTAATGCCATAAGTTACTTTCTTGAGAAAGATACGAATTAATCAGTCTTCCCCCCGTGCTATGAGTAAAATAGTAGAGTAGACTGGTCTCTAAAGTCTTGATAGGGAAACTAGTCCATAAAAATCTCTAAATTTAGTTGACTTAACACTGCAGTTTATAATCTCTGGACACTAGATGGTGACTTTATGTCAAGATAGTGATTTGACCACAGAGATGCATTTGCATGCATGTAAATCCATGTGAATCTTCTAATTTCTTGTAAATAAAGTGTTTTCTTATCTGTGACATGATCAACATTTAGGATTTATTTTGTCTGCAATTTTTTATTCCAGTTTATACAACATTTATGTAAACATACACACAGATAATCTTTACCATGAGTAATCTTATATCTACAGCCGATATTTGATACAACAATGGTTGAAGATATTTCACATACCATAAATTACCATCGTGACAGTTTCACAATCGTTTGACATCATAAATGTCAATTAACAATCATTTAAAAAAAATATAACTTGAAAAACTAACAAGTTTTCAAACTATACAAAAGAGATTGTTTTTCAATATTCAAAACAAAAACCTGTCAATTTGACAAGTTTTTCTATTGAAAAAAAATAACATGCAATAACAACAACAAAAAATGCAATAGAAAAAAATGTATTTTTTGCCCCACCAACTCCGTCTTTTTAACTCCTCTCAGAAAACACAATTTTTACCCTGATTTTCTTAATTTGGTCACATTTTCATCAAAAATCGACTTCAGAATCTAGTGGTGAATGATCTCTTCCCCACAGCCACTTTCTCACAGACGAGACGTTGCTAGTCTTTCTCTGCTCTATCGTTACTTTCTTGGTAGCTGCTCAATTCAGCTCCAATCTTTGGTTCCCCCTCCCCCAGTAAAGCATTCACAGCAAAAATTTGTTCCTTGGAGCAAAGCGTAGTATCTGTTCTGATACTACACTTCATCTGTTTTGTTCTCGGTCAGTCTAGAAGAATTTCTCCTTCACTGAGGCAATTTTTATTTTTGTTCCAATCCAGAGTTCCCCTTTTTGAGGTGACTGAAAAGGTGAAAGTCAACTACAGTTCTGTTGCTCGCAGAGACTTGATATTTCCAAATTTGATGTATGGATCTGATGCTGTTTGATAACGGTAACCACCATGCAAAATTTCAGCCTCATTAGATAAATAGTTTTTGAGCTATCAACATTTTCATGGCATAACTTCGGAAATACTTCATACAATATGAAGAAGTATCGCCCAGATAAGACTTTGGCCCATCCTTACGTTGTCAAGCTGAGGTATGCAGTCTCACAACTGACTTAGGTTCTTGTTAGTTATAGTATGCAAATGTTTAACTTCTGACACAACTGATATTACAATTGGTTTTCATGCTGAATTTAGTGCAATTCTGCCCAATAATTTTGAAGGCTCTAAATATTTCTTATTTCTTATTCTCTCTGAATTGTCAGATGAGTAATTACCAGTGAATGATCACTGGTAAAAACAACAAATTGTAGCAAAGTACGTTATTATATTGCCAATAACATGGTCCAACAATAACAAATGAAAATTAGCTCGTTGGATACAACTTCAAAAACTTAATTTTATGTAAGATTGTTTTGTTGTTTTTCCCGTAACGTCCGGGGACGTCCTCGGTGAGTCAGGCAGATACTCTATCTGCCCTAACTTTTCTGTGGGCATGATAGAACTTGGTAGTACCCATATCCTCTCCAGGCCACATACAGCACCTGGTGTTCCCAAATGGTCACCCATTTAGTACTGGCCAGGCTCAACTTCGGTGATCTAACGGGAACCGGTGTGTCAATGTGATTATGCTGTATGTTTGATTAGAAGAAATAAGTTATATCTAAATGAATAAATGCGTAAGTTTTTTTTTCATTTATCAATCTTATATCCCCGTCAAAACTATTATGTGAATCAATAATACAACATTATCTTTTGAAATACTTTATATATGTATAGTAGGGAGCAAAGACCCAAACACAACTATTTGTATGCCTCATTTGCATAACATTTTTTAAAAACAGTTTATGATAAATTAATGTTTGGTGTTATTCATTTGTAATTGTGTCCTATTTTCCTATGTATATCCAATAGTTTTGTCGATATTAACACTTATTAAATTTATTTAATTAAAAAAAAGGCTAAATTTCCAAAACCTTTAATTAATTTTCAAAGGAGGTAATTTGATTTAAGATTAAAATAGATTATATTAAAGATATGTAATGTAAGTTATACATTTAAAAAGAATACTTAGAGCTAGATTAAGAGCCACTAGATGGCGAGTATATATATATATATATATATGTATATATAATGTATATGTATATCCACTTTTGTTTTCATTTTACTTCTGTAAGTTCTAAGAAATAAAGGGACTTCTTTCTGGGGCTAACACTTGATTTCTATATGAGATACATAGGTATCCGAATGTTCAATCAAGATTCTCCTCTACCTCTAAAATGTTGAGTTAGTAAAGCAGTGAAGAATTTTCCTCTCCCCAATTGGCCACTTAATTATGTTATAGTTTATTTTTATTGTGGTCTTTTCTAAATTTTGCTGGATTCCAGGACAAGAATTGATCTTGTCTGGTGGAGTATCCAGTGACGTGCTGTTGCTTGAGGTAACATCACTCGGAGAAGGTGCACGCACCATTCCTCATATGAGCCAGTGTATAGCCGTGTCGAGGGGATCTTATTTGAGCTTCGAATACTGTTATTTTGAATATTTGGTCAAGGTTTACTTATTGGGTGAAGTATCCTCATGTCAGGTTGTCTTGACAAACCGTTGTACAGAGAGACTGAAGACATTCGAGGATCGTGTGTGTGTGTGTGTGTGTTTTCTTTCCCTCTTCTACCAAAACCTTCAAGAAAATTATAAAAATTACAACTGAAGTGCATCGAGAATATCACTAAAAGAAATCAAACACGAAAATTCTGTCATTCAACAACGCTTGCTTAAATAATGACTTGCTGCTGAAATATATATATATATATATATATATTATATATTATATAATTTATTTGTTTGTTTTTAAGAAATTGTGGTTTTAAAATCACATGATTCAGAGTGGTTAGCCTACTTTTACTTATATCACTTGCCTTGTCTTGCTCTCTTCATTCTCTTTGTGAAGACTTCCACAAAATCTCATATTTACAAATCTTTTATTAACAAACAAATAAAAGGATTGACGAAGAAAAAAAGTCCTTGTTTCACATACAAAAAAAATGAAGCTTTTTCATCTGAACAATGTTTTATTTAGTCCACATGAGTTTTCTATATACTATGTACATTAAAATATACAAAAGCTAAGAGGAAAATAAGTTAATGCCAGAGAAAGCAAGACAAATTGACGGGGGGGGGGGGGATATATATAATTGCGGTTTAAACTTTTTTTCAGAAAATTAACTTTCTTGTTATTGCTACATTTTGTTGATTTTTTTTTTTTTGTTACATTTTTAAAAAAATACACAAAAACATATTTATTTACATAGTGACTTTATTTTTCTTAGATTCTAAAGATAAAACAAATTTATATACTAGACCCGGAAGGTCTGGACGGTTCGCCTAGTCATTGTTCACATAGACATGTTACCCTTTGGATCATAGCATTTTTTACATAAAGGATCTGTCCCCTGTGTCTTCAACCTGTTTTAGCCAATGACATCATTCATTTGTGATGTCATCTAGTATGCATAGAGACAAACAAGATCCATAGTTTTAACTTTTAGTAACATGTGTGGGTCATCCAGACGGTTTAGTTGTATCACAGCTCTTCAGTGTGGATAGACAAGCTTCAGGTTAAGATCGAAACCTGCCCCTTTTGTCAAGTTAGTCACTACCCACTATGCCACCAGCACAAGCTACAAAGAAAGGAACATCTTAATGCTTACATGTCTTACATAACTTGACTGTTTTTTATTTTTTTAAAGTTTTTTTTAACTATTTGGCTCTTGAAACCTACCACAAATTCAATTTCATTTTCTTTCAAAAAAGGTAAAGTTAAAAAACAAAGTATTTTAGAAGTGGGGGAAGGGGGGGGGGGTCTTTTTTACTTGCCATCCCATGAGAACAAAGTTGTTTTTTTAATGTGGAGAATATAGCTCCCTCTAAAGGGGCACACTGGACCGGGAACAAAAGGAACCTGTACAGGTTCCTTTTGTTCCCGGTCCAGCCCATCAGGGCCCTTCCTTCAATGAATGAGGACATCTCGGGCAACAAACTTACCTCTCCCCGAAAGGAGGTAATGCCTGGGAGGATGACATTCTGAGACCGGACACTTTTGATCCTAGTCTGGGGTTTGTTTGCTATTAAAATTTAAAATTATCTAAATAAATAATATATTTATCTATTTGCATTTTATGCTGTACTAGACATACCTGTGACCCGTTGAGTCACAACCACTACAACTATTGATTCTACTTTGATTTCATTAAAAAAATTCATAAACTCTGCCATCTGTATTATTTGGATTAATCAAACTATTCTCATTCTTCAGCTAGTGTAACCTCGAACCTTCTTCAGGTGCATTTTGTCGAACTCATGAAAATCT
The DNA here is from genome assembly GCA_963556195.1 of Sepiola atlantica. Lineage (NCBI taxonomy): Eukaryota > Metazoa > Mollusca > Cephalopoda > Sepiida > Sepiolidae > Sepiola > Sepiola atlantica. Next base: position 93,157,993 of record OY744516.1, read on the forward strand.
ATACAGAATTTAAAACTGAACCCTTTATTTAATCCACGGGGGTAGATTGTTCTCATTCTGTCAGCCAGACTGGGTAGAAGTCTTAAGTCATTTTTATTTTATTCTTAATCAGTATAGCCTGTAGTGAGGATTGAACCATCAACCGACTGTTACTCAAGAACTGATTATTACTTAACAACTTTATCCATTGCGCCATTGATCTTCATCTAAAAAAATTCTGAAACATATCTGCTAGGACATAAGTCTTTTTACTTCTATATTATCCTTATCTCTATAAAGTTGGAAAGTTTATTGCACTAGCAGTGAGATTCAAACCCTCACTTCATATACAAAAAATAGAAGTTCACCTTTTTTAATATACTGAGCATCTCCACGCAATCGGCGTATTCACTCTAATTTACATATTGATTTGTGAAATGGCATATTATTAATTAACTATTTTTTAATAAAATGGCTGTTTTCATTTTATTAATTAACTAGCTTTGCTGACTTGCTACCGCTTTGCAAAGTTTGCTACGTAAAATACTTGAAACAATTTTAAATAATAAACATTTAATTCATAACTTTGTTGTAAACACAAAACAAAAAGTGTTGCATTTATTCATATAGATAACTGATAATTTCGATACAAATTTATTTATCTTTTGAAAATGACCGTAAATAAAGGAAACGAAAGAAAAAAAAAATCAATTGGTGTGAGGGCGATTTGTTTTAACTTAAAAATAGATTGCAACTTGTTGAAAATGACGTCAGTCCCCATAAAAAAAAAGGGAGGAAAGGAACAGTTGAACACAAATACTAAACTTTTGTTCACCAAATAAAACAATGACTAATCATAACTATTTGTCATATTAAAATCCAAAAGATCTTTGAATTAAAAAAACAATAACAAATAATAATTATTAGTCTTTTTTCAAGACTAATATGCAAATTAGTTAATCTTGCAACTGATATCGCATATGCATAAACATTATTTAAAGAAGATGGTACGTACGCCTATTGTGTAAAGGAGAATTAACTTGAAATAGGGCGTTTTGACTTAACTGTTAGTGTGAGAAATGGGCCCAGCTTTGGCATTTATTCATTTAGAAGAGTTCTATTTATGTCTTATTTAATTTACTTATATATATATATATATATATAATTATATCATAGATAGAAAATTTAGCATTTTGGGTAAAAAGTTTTTCCAGCTCTTCATATCAATTTACTTTCTGGGTGTTGCAATCCGGTTTGACACTGTAAATTATAAACAACAGCCACACACACGCACATATTTCTTTATGAAATTAAATTCCACCATGATGCATTTCGATTCATTCGTACACCAGTCAACTATTTTATCATTCAGTTATATTGTAAATTAAAAACAAAGCCCACCAATAAAAAAAATTTTAAATTAAAAAAAATTTTAAATTAAAAAAAATTTATATCGTGAAGACTTGGAATTTTGAGTGAAAGGGTCTTTCCGTTTCTTTCTGATTTCAATTAACTTGTGAGGATTGCGATTCTTTGTTTCCTAAGTTTGACCGGGCCACGAGTCCTGCAAGTGGATAATAGAAGTAAATAGAATTACTATCTTGCCATCTAATTTACATACATGTTTGTAGTGTGTACAGACACTATGTAAATTAGATGGCAATGCTGAAAAGAGTCTTTCTTTCTCTAAATGTTCAGAAACAAAAGGATATATTAGAAGTGGTTGAGTCAACATAGTGAGAGATGGGGGGTCGAGGAAAATACATAATGAAAAGGAGGGTGGGAAAGTTGTTCAGTGAAGTACAAATTATAGCTAATTAAAACTTTTTTTTTTTTTTTTTTTTTTTTTCAAAAAATATACCTCAGTTCTGGGATTGAGTTATGTTTATGTTTATTATTTAAAGTTTTGTTAAGTATTTTAAATAGATTATTAATGTGATTAATCACTGTTGTGGACCCCGCTGTAGCTTGGGACTAATGCAAAGAAGAATGGGATTGATCACTACAATATATTCTTGTATTCGTGATATAGTTATATTTGATGTTATTCATCATTAAGTTTCTCAAATATATTTTGTTATATATAAAGTGTAAGCTTCTTTTATGATAGATTCCTCATTTATAATTATCTTTGATGATAGTAGCAATGATCTGTTCTGTTAATTGATTGGCTTGCTGGAATCTATACAGAATTTCAAACTGAATCCTTTATTTAATCCACGGAGGTAGATCGTTTCGTCGGCCATGTCCGGGTAAAAGTGTTATAATACTTCTATGTTATTCTCAGTTATTATCGCTTATGGTGAGGATTGAACCTTCAACCTCCAAAAGACTGTCACTTAGAACTGGTTGTCCATTAATACCTTTATCCGTTTTGCCACGGGTTCATGTGGCTGACAGAATGAAAACAGTCTGTTCAAGTATTTCACAGCCTCCACAGAAATTTAGCCACAACTCGATATTGGGATGGGAATGTAAGGGAGATAACTACATTTTATTTTATTTCTTTCACAAAACTTGAGGTAATTTCAATTTTGGAAAAAAATTATTTTTTTAATTAAATTCTAATGCTAAAATGAAAAAAGGAAATTGTTGGACGCAAGAGGATAATGTTCACTTTCATTTAATGGAATTTTGTGGCTGCTAAGACAAAAAGGGAGATGTGTTCCTTCGGATAATACTATGTATTAGGGAACAATGTTTAATTTTTATTTTTAGTTCGTTAATTAACATTGTTTCATTGTTACAGTTTTTGTTTAATTCATATTATCTTTTTTTACTGTTAAAAAAAAAATTAAAATAACGAACCGGTTGATAAATTGTAATAAACTTTTAAAAATGTAAATAAAAAAATGTTTTTAATATTAATTTTAGTGAAAATTGAAATCCTTTTTGTCAGGTTTTGTGAAACAATAAATTCCCATGCCAATATTCAGTTGCAACAAAATTTACTGTTCCCTTTACTTCACATTCTGAGCAGTCAGCATGTCTGCCTTGAATAGCCTCCACTTCTTGTATATTCATTCAAGGAAGTAACTCATCTGTCATTTGACATTAACACAATCTACCCACAAGGATTAAATAAAGGGTTCAGTTTGAAATTCCATATACGAGTTTGAAAAGATGCACCTAAAGAAGGTTACATTGGTTGAAACGTGAAAATAACAACCAAGATTAGAATAGTAGTCAGAATAATGCAAAAAAAATATATATAACTATCGAAAAAAAAAAAAGAAACCTGTTCCATTTCAAATTCCTTGATGGCGGAAAATTTGTTCTCCCTGCATATGTGATTACTGATTGTTCATTTGATTTTAATCTCTTTACTTTAACTTATTTTTTATTTTTTTTGTCCAGATCCACAATGGCTGTTCACTGGCACGTTTTGCTCTACTGCGTGTGTTTGCTGTCCATTGTGTTAGGAGTTAGCAGAGATAATTTTAAAACATGTGATCAAAGTGGCTTTTGCAAGTAAGTCTTTTAATTAAAAAAAAAATTAATTGTATGTTTATTTGTTTTTAATTTAGTGCATGTGTATCTTGAGAAAAATGGAAAAATGTGATGACCACAACGCAAACAAATCTACAAAAAAATCATATATTTTGTCCATTTTATTATTCAAAGAACTTCATCAGTCTTTCGGTATTGGTATTGATGGTTCTGCAAGTGTCCCAGACTCCAGGGTCGACAACACCAGGCAATATCTTGCGCATACTCTCCATGCTGTCCAATCCAAAGGGTTGATATCAGTCAGGTTGAATATTGCTGTTCATGCACTTGAGCAAGGTTTTTCTGTCTACCACGCTCTCTAGTGCTTGGGATATCCAGACATATTATGGAGTTGATGTAAGAGGTGGTCTGCTGTACATGGCTGGGTCACCTGAGACACCAAGTTCATAAAGCATCCGTATACCAAGTTTCTGATGATGAAGCCTAGTTGATGGGATCTTACTTTTCAGTTTGTAGCTGCACATCCACCTGGTCATAGCACGTTGCAGATCAGAAATAAAAAATAATTTTGATCATTTGGTACAAAAGACATGTTTGAAATGAGATAGTAGTCGTTAAACGAAGAGGGGGGGGGGTAAGTGGAATGAGGAACAATTCTATGGGTAAAAAAGTCTGGGATTGGGTAAGGAGGAAAAAATATAAAAATAAATAAAAATGACCAGGTCTGAATGGTCGGTGTTATCTGTGAGGTTAATTGCTTTAATGTTTGTGATAGCCTTCGGGGGGGTTATATGCCAAAATTAATGAAGGAAACATGAAGCCTAGTCTATTCATATATAAGTTGTCAAGAGCAAAGTGTTCGGAAGATGTGTTATCTGATGTCTAATGAGATATTACCATTGGAAAACCAAATCAAAGGAAGTCCTATTTACATTAAAATTGAGGTAATTATAATATACGTATGTGTGTCATCAGTCGATGGAATATCATAAGCACACAAGTAGGTTGAAAAATGAATAAACAAATAAATGTATAACTTACTATTTCGTGCCTAGTGTATTGGAAGATTTAAGAAGCAAGATAAATCCCAATTTCTTTTTCGCTTTTTTTTTTCTTTTTGTTAGGAGATTCTGTAGGAAATCTTCAGGGACCATTCCCTTCTTCAGCCTTCAATGAAGTGTCAACAGATTCTTGAGAATGATGTTAATGTTTTTGAATCTTACCACAAGAGACCAATTATCGTGGTCATATGTGTGGCCGTTTGCTGTCTTTTTCTCTTTCGATATGAATAAACTAGGAACGAAAGAGAAATGAGAAAAGAAGGAAAACGAATGTTCTCTCTATAAATCTGCTTGTTGGGGTTGGGGTTGTTGTCTGTGGTTGACGAAGTTTCTTATGTGTGGGCGTTTCCAGTCTTTCATTTCCGGCATAAATGAGCAAATAAGAAGAGAAAGATAACAAATGTTCTCTAGTTAAATCTGATTATCTAGTGTGGGTGGGTAGGTTATGTGATTGGCAATATTTTTTTTAGGATCTATATCTAAAATTGAAATTTCTGTGATTTGTCTGTGTATGGTAGTGTATGTATAGATGTGTGTTGTTTATTTTATAACACCCAAACAATCTTTTGACTTTTTTTTTTTTTTTTTTTTTTTTTTTTTTTTGCATGGTATTTTTTATACTTTCTAATTTTACTTACATTAAATGTTTTTGACTACACCACCCATAATTTTACTTAGATAATTTTTGCCACACTCTGGTGGTTTTTCGTGGATAATGAATTGGAATGATCAATTTGCTGTATCCAAAAAAAATGACTCTCCGACAATGTCTAACTCTGGTTATGAGTTAAATTATCTTTAATTTTATGATTCATTAACTTCGACTTAAACATGCATATTTCAATCATATAAAACAAAGCAATTTAATTAAAGTAAATGGGGATATTCACTTCCATGCATCAATATCTGTTTTAAAAGCAAAGATAAAATTTGTATTTCAGTGACATGACTCATTTCAATTTTTTTACACACCCTGTATTGATGACTTACAAATTAATACTTCTATAAAGTTCTGTATAACGGCTCGATTAAACCTTTTCAGAATTTTTTTATTACGATGAAGAGAGGATGTTTCGTTTCTGTACACAAATGTTTTGGGGTTATATAAGAATGAAATTAGGTTCTTCAAAGGATTTGTTTGTTTTAAACTATGACGTTCCGTATGGATACACTTGATTATATTTTTTGGAAAGTGTTTACAACTGTTAGCGTGTGAAAATGTATGCACACGCGTATTTAAAATTGTGGTTATGGGTAAATATTACGATTAGAACTAGGAATGAAGAGGGAATATTTTAAGTTTCGATACTGAACAAATGTTATGGGTTTATTTAAAATGAAATTAGGTCACTTAACGGTTTAGTTGTTTTTTTTAACAAGGTAGATTCATTTACTTATATATTTTAAATTTTTTATCTTCTTAGTCATGACAAGGACTAAACTTATGTATGCGTATATGTTATATGCATGTGCATATAAATGAAGTCCAAAATAAGGTAGTCATTTCTTAATTTTTAGCCTTATCCATGAGTTTTTTCCTCACCCGGTGGAGTCGTACAAAACATTTAACTGAAGAACTGATTCATTTCGTATCTTCAGCTTAGCGAGCTGAATTTTCAGTGTTTCCATGAAACAGAAGGTATCAATGACTGAACAAACTAATGTATATATATTTTTGAAATACAAATATATGCTCTTAAACATGTCCGGTCCTGGGTATGACCTTAAAAGACATCCAGTGGTAAGGCCCCCAATTGGGAGCCGTGGGGAATGTGGAGTTTCCCCTTAGTTGACATTGCTCCATGGTCCACTCTGGCTTGGTGTGGTAGTACCTGTAAGGGCCCCATCTATGGGTCAAATAGAACCTACTGGCGCTACCAGATCAGGCTGTCTAAAGTTATTGACTTGCTGACTCAAAATGCACCAAACATTGATGTTTTCTTTTTTTTTCTTTGCAAAACTCAATCATGTTCTGCAAAATCCAAAACAAAAACAATTTCCCTCCTCCCCTCTCCCTTACTTTCCCCCTTTCACTCAACCAAATATGAATAAATACATATAAAGAACCTGAAGCATATAAACTTTCACCAAAATGACCGAATTCAGCATTAAATAACCTGAAAAGGGTTAATATGCTGTAAAAAAATGGACAAAACAACCGTAATTGAAATTTAGGCCCTAAAACAGGGGTCAACAAGATGCATTGAACCTTAAACAATTCAAAAATACCAAAGCTCTTAACTAATATGCCTATAAATGACTCACTACCTTAAGATTCAAATGAAGGATATTCCCTTCCACATTCATGGCATAGAAATGACCCTTAGGGTTGATGTGCTATTAAGCAATATCTTACCTTACACACGTAATTGAGCACTCTGGTAATTTCTCCTATACTAAAACACATTACAATCATCATTCATCATATTCGGTTGAACGTCTTTTTTACATGCAGCAATCGGTTTGAAATTGACTTCCAAACTTATTTCTGGTCAGGTTTCTTTGGAAGTCATTTCCTTAATTGAGGCAAGATTTTTATAGGCCAACCCAGTAAGGTGATGAGGACCAGTGTTTTTATTGAGACGCCAATTCTAAGTGATTGCCCACCAAGGCTAAAGAGCACTTCATCTGATTTTAAACATACATATATATATATATATATGGTGGCTGTCTTCGATTTTAAGTATGCCCACTTTTTGCGTATCAAAGTGATATTAGTGTAAAATCTCCCAGTGAGAGGCTCTTTAGATTTTTACAGACTATACCACAGAAGTGGAAGGTGTTGTGATGATCTGAAGGGATACAATAATTGAAGCCATCTCTGGTCCGTGCTTGATTTTTGCAGCACATGCGCTCATTGGTGATTCAACAAACTGACAAGTGACATAGTTACCAAATTACAAGTTTGGCATGTTAGCTGTTCCATATTTCCTCCATGTGCTGGAGGTGTCACGTCCCGTCTCTTCCTCTTCTTCAGCTGCTGATGTTTCATCCTATTCTTTTCGAAAAGATTGCTGCCTTCAAAAATCACTTACCTCCACCTAGACCTATCTACAGCCATCTCTTCCCATCTTTCAATATCAATTCCAAACCACTTCAAATCATCTTTGAGACAATCTTTGAATCGCTTACGCGGTTTATGCTGCAGGCGAGTATTCCTAGTTAGTTCCTCACAAATCACCTTAAAATATATATATATAGTATAAATTTTTATTTATTCAAACATTATTGGATACATATGTGCATACATGTTTTGGTTGTACTCTTCACAGAGAGTCCACCTCTTCAGACCAAAGAAGACAAGGAAGTGAGATGAATTTGGAAAACTTTCCTATTAAGTAAATCTTTTTTTTGGGATGGGATATGTTTATAATTTTCACCGGTCAGCATTGGCTTACATTCTTTACTTGTTAACTCTTTCAATTAATTTCTATCTCTTTTATTATTATTTTTATTACCTTCATCATTCGTTCTTTAACTACTGTTCCTTCCATTTTTTCTTTTTTTATTACCCACTTAGCTTGGATTTCTTTCTTCATTTAACACTTCAAAGTTTTAATCTACATACATACATTTTAAGGCATAACCATCTCATATATATATATATATATATATGTATATATATATGTATATATATATATATATATATATATATACACAAATATATACCTAGACAAAAATACAGACATATCAATATACTCTTATCTCCATATAAAATACACACACTCACAAATCTTTAGATACACAAATACACACATAGACATAAGTAAATTTGAAAAAGAGTCGCTCTTCCTTCAAACGCTCACAGAGGAATTGAGAAATATTAGTGTTTGGAGCAGCATAGTGAGAGGAACAAGAGAAATACAAAGATAGCTAAGAGAGATGGGTGACTTGTTCAGTTAATTATAAATTAGAGCACTTTGAACATTTATTTTGTTTTCAAATATAACTCAATCCCAGAACTAAGGTATATTTTAGCATATATTTTGTGTTAAAGTATATAGGAAAAAAGCTTTAACCCGCATTTAGTATAATAGATATTAAATTCAGTCTAAGACTTGCTCAGAGGAGGGGGGGGGGATCTTTTTTTTTTTCTAGCCAAATATAAAATGTAAAGTAATCTTTCGAGATTAAATAACTTACAAATGGTTGATTTACCACAAACGAATGAATAAATTTAAATGTATGAATAACTTTTTAATCTCAATGAAATTAAATATTGGCACTTAGAAACATTGTTTCGTATTTGAATTACAATATAGAAATTTAGGAAGTCAAATCATCTAAGATCAAGCCACAGAATGAATGTGGTATTCTGGTGAGTGTCTAGCGTAGGGTAAATCCAAAAGTTTTTGACAAAATTGAATGACCATCGATCCCCCACCCCCCCTACTCTACTACAAAACGATTTGGGCGTCATGTCTAAGGCAAAGGATGAACTTTATGATTTTTGTTTTAAAAAAAAAAATTTTTAAAAACAAAACTATTGGGAATGTATATTTTTGCTTAAATAATATATATATATATAAAAAAAATGTTTTTCTTTAAAATAAATTTATTTACCTTAAAGACGTGAACGAGTATTCAACTTACATAAGTCCTGCTCAAGTATAGACATTTTTTTTGTTAATCATCTTTCCTGTTGGAGATATAAAAAATCTCTTGTGGATAGTAGTCTGTTGAGATGTTAATAACGGTGGGTCTGAAATTTTTGCCTAAAAAAATATTTCATTGTTTAATTTCTTTTTTAATAAAAAAGATTTTTTTTTTCTTCAACAGACGACAGCGAGCCATGGTGCCAGGTCACTCACATTATGTAGTAGAATTATCATCAATAAATATGAAGCCATCAAGTCTGGAATTAGAAGTTGTAAATAAAAAAAATAATGTCCGTTTTAAATTAGAGCTCTATGCTCTCGCCAACAACATGGCCAGGATAAAAATTAACGAACTTTCGCCGTTAAAACCCCGTTATGAAATTCCAATAGGAGACGTTTTGGTGAAAGAACCAGTATTACAAAGGTAAGTGTCTCCAGTTGATTTTTTTTTATATTTTGTTTCATCTTTCTTTTGTTATTGTATATTATTTGACGATGGAGCCCTTCAAAAAGAGTGTGCTCCTTTTAGCTAGAGCGAAGGAGGAGAGGGTCTTTTTTTACAAGTCGAAGTGGAGCTAAAGAGTGATTTTAGTGCTCCTCCAAAATTATTTGAATTTCTTATTTTTATGTTTAACATAAAGAAAAGAAAGTTTGAGCTAAACTCTTTGTGTTTTTTATGAGTGGAGGATGAAAATCAGACATTAAAACCAAAAAATTTGAATTTCTCAAATTTTTGTATCGAAGCAGGTGTGATTTGTCACCTTAGTCCTACATTTCTGATTAACCATTTTTTCTTAGTCTGAAAAAAGTCCCTTATAGGGTGTAGGTCACTCTGTAGAAAGCCATGAACTTTTTTGTATTTATGACAATTTTTATTGCTAAATGAATAAATAAAATATGTTTTAAAAAAAATTTATTGACAATCTTGCCATTATTATTCAAAGAAAGTTATTAAAGAATAAATCTTTAAGGGTAATAACTAAAGAAATGTTTGTTTTTATAACAATTAAATAAATTAGATTTATCGTGCTGACAATCATTTCATTTTATATTGAAGATAAATTTTAAAGATTAATTTCGAAAAAAAATATATTGATAAAAATAATTTGATTTAGAAAAAAATTTCATTGCATTTTGTATGCTAATGCTTTTTTTAGTACACCACTGACAAAATGTTGCAAACAGGCAGTGTTTTTAAATGGACAATAATTGAAAAATTAAGCATTAAAATCGTGTAAAACAAAAAAAAAACATCTTAGCAAATCTCAAAATATTAGTGAGATTTTGTTAAATATTATCTTACGGTCTGACACTTAAAAGTGATATGCCCCCGCTCCTATATATTGAGATCTTTTAACAGGAACACGTATACTTTAACCACTTATTGGTGAAATTAAACGGTTATGAAAGAATGTATCATCACCTGCCGGGGGAGTGTAACTTGGTGGTTCGTGCCGTGGGGACGTCTTTGGAAGGGTTGCTAATGTCCTGGCACGGTACCCCAGTTCCCCGAGTAGCAAACGATAGCCACATCCTCTTCAATGAAGGTATTAATCCCGTCCGTAGTCTTGACTGGTTTTAAACAGCATCATTAGACATAATTTTCTCCTGAGAATTAATTAACTGGGCTGAGGGAACCGATGCGCTGAAATTGAACGCTCATAATGAGGACCAGACAAGCATTTATATAAAATATAATTTATTACATTTCAGCTTCTGAAGGAACATAAAAACTCTAAGTTGGGTGATCTTTGCTACGCGCGACCCGATCGCCACAAAGTCGAAATCCAAGCTCTTATTTAGTGCTCCATAGTGAAAATTTACCTTTTATAAGTTGAAGAGACTTCCTTTTTAAAAATGGGACGCATGAAGGGAGCCAGCTCCAATTTGGGGCATGGAAGCTGAAGCAACTCCAAAAGTAGTGGAGCGCGTAAAGTCCTGTTTGACGAGTTTATCAATTCTATCAATGATGGAAAAATAAAGCTTACTTAAAACCGTTTGCTTTTTTGATACCAAAAATGTGGATGTTATCTTAAATTAAGTCTCGTTGGTAGACGTCATGCAGAGCGAATTCATTTTCTCTTCTCTTTCGTTGTAGACATTTTTCTTTTCTCCCCCCCCCTCCCCCCCTCAACTAACAACTATCGTAAACGTTAAAAAAACAGAGCAGCACAAATCCACTTGGGTTTGGACAATCGCTTTGGAGTTTTATTTTTTCTTGATAGTATACATGTTTACACATAATGTAGCATTGCTGCTTACCTTTGCGCTGTGTACCCAGGTTTCGTCGCCGCTGGCTGGTGTATCTTGGCCACTGAATAATAACACGTCGACGCCGAACTTATCGTTTCAAAAGTGTTTTATTTAAGGCATGACTCGATAGAATTAGAAACAGTTTGTACAAGAGAATAAATGAATCACTTGGAGGAGATTTACCATGCAACAGTACGGCCAACCTCCTCTGTCTACTGACAGCAGACCATCCGTTTCTAATGTCTGCCTCCATTGGTCATCCAAATAATCAACCCCAAACAGACGTGCTGTCATTTCCGACTTCCACTTTCACCCCCTCCCCTCTTCAGAGCGTGCTCCCATGTTTTGGGTCTCTCTCTCTCTCTCTTCTCCCTCTCTCTTCACTATTTAACAGTAATACCCCTACCCATCCTCTCCCATAGAAGTGGGAGCAGCTATCTAAAACCCAACAGCTCTCTCTGCTGATTCAGTGAACTGCCCATGTCACATGAGTGACTTCCTGTCTTTGGCGTAACTGCCGGAGATGTAGTTCTCACGCAACTTCAAATATGGAAATTCCCCATTCTAACCTTTTTTATTTTTTACACACCCGCATTGAAATATTATTGCAACTTTGATAGTTGTGTATTTTGTGTTTTGTAATTTTTTTTTTTTTTTTTTTTTTCTTGTTTGATAATTCCTTTATTTTCTACTAAATGTGTGAGATATCTATTTATATATTAACATTATTTTATTTTTTTTTAAACTTCTCTTTCAGTTTAAAATTAGTTTCTCAAGATGCCAATAGCATAACTACAGTATTTGAAAATACCCGAGTGGTCATAACAGCCAATCCCTTTCGGATTGATTTTCTTACTTCGGACCAACCAACAGTCAGCTTCAACACTCAGGGCTTGCTCAAATTTGAACATTTAAGAAAGAAACAGTGAGTATATATATATATATACATTTTCGTTTTTCTTTGTTTGTGTTTTGTTTTTGTTTTGATACCCACCCACCCCCACCCTCCCATTTTTTATTTTTTTATTTTTTTTATTTTAGTTTCACTTTTTGACATCTGGTTTTTTGACTGGAGAAAGTGAGTCAGCAGAAATCTTTTTAGCTGCTAACACATCTCTTTCATTGCTCAGAAAATTTCATTCTGAAAGGATATTCTAGCCAATCAAATTTCAGCTGAGATTTTTTATATCATAAATTATATTTGGATTAGAAGTCAGATGAAACGATTTTTTTAACAACTTATTGTACTTTTCAACAAAACGCTTTTTCTAATTTAAATTAAAAACAAACAAACAATAGTATTTCTTGAATAAACAAGGCTGTCAATATGAAAGAATCTTGAAGATTGAGATGATACTTTTACAAAATATATAAAATTAACAAATTTGGCTTAAGAAATTAAAACCGTATGCACTATTGTTTTAAACGTGGATGTGATATCTCCGCTTTTTTAAAGGAATTACGTTTTTTTGTTTTTTCGTTT